>JAVHKY010000015.1:9355000-10555000 GCA_035079385.1 Aspidiotus rigidus | reverse complement strand
AAGGCCGTGGGAGTTTCGGGAATCTACATTATCGACGAAATTTTTCAGAAGATTTTTTTTTCATTTTCTATCCATGTAGGTAGTTATTTACTTGTCACACTCTCCATTCTCTTCTTCTTTTCAACATCGACGCGATCAGTATGTTGTTTATTTACGTTATTCGTTCCTGGAATGTAACCAATGTAGCCATACGATACGATTTTTGTAGCTAGAAATATCTAATCCAACAAATTTAAACCTGTCTTTTCTTGTTCTCTTTGGAAACAAAAATAAATTTGGGAAAACTATTCAAAATGAATACCTAAGAAAGATAAATTGATGAAGTTCCTGCTGAGATTGGTGAAAAATTACTTTCGTAGCGATGAAAATTATCGTTTGATGTCTTGTTTACACTGCAACCTCATGAATAATAATCATTTTGCGAGAGAATGTTTCGTCGAACTCTTATCCGTATAAATTCTCACTGTATCAGAAAACTTCGAATTTTCATGGAAATATTCCGTTAAAAAATTATTCGTTTATCAAATTTCAGTATTCAGAGAAAATGGCTGGAGCAGCTTTACGAAGGCTGATGGCTGAATACAAACGTAAGTTATTCATCAGAGAGTGAAGATGATGAAAGAGAAAATTTTGTAACATATTTTGTAGATGTGGCTCATAATCTTGTTTTGCATCTTCTGTTAAAGAGTTGTCCACGAATCCGCCCGAAGGAATCGTTGCCGGACCCGTCAGCGAAGAAAATTTCTTTGAATGGGAAGCTTTGATAACGTATGAAAATGACGTTACTTATTCAACTCAATCGTTACCGCAAAATTACTACCTAGTTTTCTCTTCCTTTTTTAGTGGTCCTGAAGGAACCTGCTTCGAAGGAGGTGTATTTCCCGCTAAATTAGTCTTTCCATTCGATTATCCGCTTAGTCCACCCAAAATGCAATTTACTTGCGAAATGTTTCATCCCAACGGTAAATGTTCATTCTGAAAGTTATGAACAATACTCGTTCCTCTGTAAGAATCCTTGTTATTATTTTAAATTCAGTTTACCCCGATGGTCGTGTTTGTATATCGATTCTGCATGCTCCTGGCGACGATCCGATGGGTTATGAAACAAGCGCTGAACGATGGAGCCCAGTTCAAAGTGTGGAGAAGATTTTATTATCTGTTGTCAGCATTCTGGCAGGTTTGGAAAATTGCACGCTAGTCGTGTTACCTTTAGATGATATATCAGCTAGAAAAAACCAGTTCCCACAGTTTAATTTTTCATCCTTGTAAATGATGATGAACGAACTATAACTTTCAGAACCAAATGATGAAAGTGGGGCAAACGTGGATGCTGCGAAGATGTGGCGTGAAAACCGTGAAGAATTCAATCGCATATCAGAAAGATTGGTTCGGAAATCTTTAGGGTTATAACCAATACTATGTTGTCTCACGATTGTTGTGCGTAATAACGCGGTTGTAAATACTTGTACATGTTTTGTTTCCATTCCAATACACATCATACTGATAGAATTTGCATTGAGTTGTCTTAGCGTTCTTCGAATATTTCAGAATACAAAAACCAGAGAAAGAGTATCATAACTTTCTAGTAGATTAGACGTGCCTTCGTCTCCTTATTTCTCACTTCCAGATTGATGATTGTGGTTCCAAATTTCCTGGGAATCATACTGAAAAATTTCAATACAGAAGACGTAGATCAAATTACGTTTCACAATCTCCTCGAAAAACAGCGAGAGAGGTCATTTACATCCTTCCATTCGTCAACAGGGAGAAAACCTACAATTACCTACCGTTCTATTTTCTTTTTTTTTTGGTTCTTCCATACCAATTTCCTCATTTGCTCATGCAACTTGATCATAATAGAAAGATTTAAAATATATTCATTTGAACGGGTACTTTAAAAAGAAAGAAACGAAATTTTTATTTACTTGATAAAAATTTCTGGTAAAGCTTCGTGACTCAAAGTATCAGCAGGGTTTTCCTAAATCCGAATATAATCATTAAACTGAACAGCTACCTACCAGACAATTAACGCACGTTCACAATTTTATTGAAATATAATACTTTCGACACGTTCTCTAACTTTCACAATACAATATAATGGAGATGCAACTTTTCACCTAAAGTCATATAAGATACATTGGAATAGAGGGAAGAGGAGTTTACAACTAACAAATAACATTCATCAGTAACGATAATACAAATGAAACAAGAAAAAAAAAAGTATCTACGAGTTCCGAATAAAAAATAATCATCATGTAAAAATGACAATACAGCAAAAGCTTTTGGCATTTACTCACACTAAATCGTTTAGAAATAAATTTAAGCATGGTGAAGAACAAGTAAGATGGTACTGGAACTTGGTTCAATCAAGAAATTATCTCTGTACTTTTATTTATAATCATCAATGTATGATTTTTGAAGGTAAATTTTAAATGTAATAAACAGCTAAGAAGGCGTTTATATGAAAAACAGAAATCAGGAAAAAAAAAGTACAGTACCATATTGAAACGCCGAGAAAGTACACCCTGAGAACAGACAAAGGATATTGTTATATGAAAGCAACATTTTAAATAATCATAACGAGAAAATTTCTACCTGCTCGACAGGAGACAATAGACAATAATTAATAACAGCGTGTTACAAATATAATATTACGAATGACTAGACTAAAAAATAATAGAGAAGGTATTTTAGAATTTTTGCTCTGTATAATAATCTTGACTGCTCAGATATTCGATGAGCGATTTTGGTAACGGCAGTGACGTAATCATATCCCGACGAATACTTTTCAGTATCACAAATCTAGGAAGTTGAGAAATCACGAGTTATAACGTGAGGAATGGAAAAGTATAGTAAACGGCTTAGGTCACTCAAAGTTCTATAATAATTATAAAATGTTTACCTGCACATATGCTGAAGACTTTGAACATGTTTAAACCTTGAAACTGGATAAAGCAATTGCACTCGCATCGGTCCTAGTATAGGACGTCGATGAAGAAAAAATAAGTACCTTCCACTCCTGGAATGACGGACAGCATTCTCGATGAAATCGACGATTGTATGACTTCGAAACCTCGTATAGTTGCCAAAACTAAAATTGCCTGAAATAAAAAAATGTGTATCGTTAGTAAAATTTTGGTCCGATAAACGTTGATCCTCTTCGCCAGAATGATTCTACAAAACTCTACCTTGTCCGTGTTCTATGCGCACATGTCTGATACATGAATTCAATTTAAACGTCAACGAAAATATATATCTGTCATCACTACTGTCACGCACGATAAATGAGCCGTCCCGTTCATTGTGTAACAATTTCTCAGCGGCCTCACTTGACATTGGTCCCCAGTACCACCCATACTGAAATGAAACGGAATAAACTCAAATGCTAAGAATGCAGAAGACTAATTGTCAGGTATAAATTTTCGTACTCACATCTTTAACTTTTTCAATATTTGCAGCGAAGTCGGGACAGTCCGAATTATCTACATACTCCACATCATCAAAATATTCGTTATCATACTCGAACTGTTCAGGATCGATGTTCTTCTCCGTCGACTCAAACAGTTGATTCTCTTCTTTTTCGCAAGGGCAAGCACAAACCGATAATTCAGGTGAATCGGAGCACATCTCAGGGGGTAAAGGGGGCAACGATCTATTTTTAATTGATGATGAATCGATACGACCAGATTCGCTCTTATCTTTTCTATGCAGCTTGAACATATTGCAGAATGAATGGCTCATACTCAAGAAGTTTGATCGTTTCATTCGATTACATTTGCGAACCATTTTCAGATCTTTCTCCGTCTTATAATGTATTACAGTAAAATTTTCGTCTTTTTTCTGGCGTCTATTCCGATCCTGCAAATTGTCACCGCTGACCACAGTCTCTGGATTATAATACTTAGTAAAAACAGAATGTTCGGAACCCAATTTCTTCGGTGATACATCGTTGGACGAGTATAGATTAAAGAGAAACAGTTTGAAGTCGTTGAAAGTTTTGTGATGACCGGATCGGAACAGATTCAACGTGTGAACGGCTTTTGGTTTCAAACATGGAGGGTCCTTGCTCACCGAATCCAAAGTATTCGACGTTCGCTCACTATCTGCGACAGAATCTACCGGTAGTGTGTACAGTTCTTCGTTCATAAAATTCATTTTCTCAATATCCGCTGAATTGCAAGAAATATTGCACTCAGCAAGTTCTTCTGAAACACGGAATAGATGATCCGCAGGCAAACTAGACTCTACAGATTCTGGTGTCCAGCAAATGTACGAATCCAATTTTCTAAAATTCAACGGCTTTAATCTGTGACAGTTTTCGGAACAATGGATCAACCAAGTTGTTTTCGAAGACTGTCTCACGGCCTCGTCAATTATACTTTGAACGAAATGCTTGGCGAATTCGCGAACATACTTGACATAATCTAAAGCTTGATCATCATATAACTGCGTCATCGTAGTTATAGGAGGGTTTCGCAGGAACGAACGTATCTAAACCAGTGCATAACTGTAAAAAAAACAATACCGTAACGTCAATACTCAACCATTACAAACATTATTTCGTCAATAATACGATAAATTTAAAGCTTACGCACTCGCAATCTACTTTGTAGGTGTATTCGTGGAATACTTTCGTAATCCAGAAAAATCAAATAATATAATTATACTCAGGAAGAGTAAACTAAGTTCATCAAAAAGTCGTTCGATTATTCACTTTTACCGGATTATTTTACAAACAAGGATTGAGAATATCCGTCGAATTTAAAAATTTCTTATTTAATGATCAGAATTACATCTTGTTGGATCGTAGATAAAAAACAAATTTCAATACCTGTCAATTTATCAGTGAAATTCAAACACGTAATCTCATATTGATAACATGTACTCCATTTCGACAGTAATTTAATTGGTCTTCATGATCTGAATTTCAGTTCATGATGAGGGATATCCGATATCATAATTGTCAGTTTTCAGATCTACATCCGTTGATACCTCGAAAAATGAATGACAAACACATATCCAAGGAATCATTTCTCTATTCAATTATAATGGACTCAGAAGACACAAATTTACACATACGTACTACCACCTACGAGTTTTTAACTTCTACCACACATCTAAAACACAACTACAAGACAAAAAATAATAGAAAGGCGGTCGGACCGGGTATATTGTAGGCACAGATATGTTGTAGGAGCGCTACCGTCGAAGATAACGCGAATAGTCAACAAATAATAGGAGAAAAGGGTCTTTGCTCATTCAAGAGCGTCTTCCACTGGGGGCAGCACTTTCCATTCTTGTGCAGTCTGAACCACCTGAACGAGCTGCGACCTACCGTACATGATTGAATGGATGTACCTATCTGCAAAATTTCGACCAGGAGAATAAGATTTTTGGTATCACCTTCTGAAAGCTAAAGAGAGTCTAGTTTCACTAATCGTTGTTTTGCAGGTACATCGATTCGACTTCAAAGCGTTTTGTCGATTGTTTCAGTTTTTGTACGTAGATTTTCATTGGACTTCAAAAATTAATTTCTCTCAATACCTAGAAGTATGTTACACAAGTTCAATTTTTTATCCTTCTTGAATTAGAGAGGACGATTTGGAAAAGATTTCATACCTTGATGATTTGATTTTATGTTTTGCAAGCTGTTTTCCACGCAATGGACGCTCTAGCAAATTTAATTAACTCATGTCTTCATAGGCACAGTGAAGGTATAAAGAGTACTAGAGTAGGATACAAGCCTAAGGCAGCTAAAATGCTCTTCTAAAGAATAATTATGTTGAATTGAAGTTTCTGTTCATCTCATCTTTATTACAGCTATAAAATTATATAAGTGTTTTGTTCTAGAGGTATTTGAATTTATCATCATAATATAAAATAATTCACTGATAAAAAAAAAAATGTCTAAATCACAATCTGGCCATCTAAAATAATTGACAATAGTCACAGAATTTAAAAACATTTTTCTGAGAGAAATAAAAAACTTAGTTCTAACAAAAACGTGGCGGCATCTTATAACGCGTTACAATATTAAAATATTGCACTAACAGTAAGAATATCTCGGTTATTTTCTAGGACAACCATTCACTGATAATTGAGCAAGCAATTAGTCATTATTCTCCATATTATAGGGATTCGAAATAATCTAATTTTCTAGCCCTCTTAGAAAACCGAATAGAAAAAATGAAGCTTAAAATAAGAACAAAATAAAAGGTAACATCAAAATAAATAGTGTTAGGATATCTCTATAATGATAAAGAAAGTAATAAGAATTGACGTACGACAAAATTCTTAAATTAAGTATTTCTCACTTTGATAGTTTATACAAAGTTAAAATCTCTTTCTTCAACATTGTCGACTTACATCACACGTCATTAACAGTCTATAGTTATCAAAAATGGTACATACGTACAAGAATATCTAAAACGTAGGAGGCAAAATTTTATCAAGTCTTCGCGCATCTGATTCGAAGTGATATTTTATAAATCACTGCATGCATATAATGACTCTAAACCTATACTCGGTAAAAACTTGGTTTGCAGCTAGCTGGAATTGTCGTTGACGGACGACAGACTGGTCACTCGTGAAGTACTTGATGTAATGTCTTTCGTATGTTCAGATGGAGAGTCTATGGACGCTTCAGAATCATTGTTATAAGTCACGTATTTGTACCGAACGCATAATACGATAATTATAAACACGTCAATAACCATTAGGGCAGTGAATAGTAAGAATTCGTACGCCTGGAAAAAATGAAACACCGCACATGTATTAAAATTCAAATACCTATACAGCTATAGTCTCTCATTCTGTGGTACCGTGCTGATATGTTTTCTATCGTTCTCGAGGAATTTTTTTTTTTTTTTCTGCTTACTTGTGACTCGAAGAATTTCAATTCTGAAATTATAACAACGACAAGATTACCAAATGCGATCGTCAACAACCAAACGGCCGAAAGAACAGATTTCATTGAATTCGGCGCCTGAAGAGAACAGATGATCCTTCTTGTAAATATATTGTATAATATTTTTTTCGTAGGTAGGATTTCCGAATATCAATATCAAAGGCCATCATACATATTATCATAAAATAATTCTCTAACCTGAGTAAACGAGAATTCCAATCCAGTAATTGTAAACATGACTTCGCCTGCCGAAATTATCATGATCTGTGGTAATTGCCATAACATGTGCACTTTGTTTGCGGGAGCTAAATTAAACACAGTAGCGTGTTGCTGAAAGAAAAAAATGAGAAGTCATACAGCATTTTAAAATAGAAACGATATCACAAATCCTTCAATAAGAGTCGGAGGCGAAGAGATGTTATCAAATATTAAAAAGACGAACTCTTGAATATCGAAATTTTAGCAAAGCCATTTGTCTCTGTATTGCTCATAATTCAAAATTTTTTGGAGTAAAACAAGTTAGAGTCAAAGTTTTCTCAAGTTTCATTCCTCTCGGTAGCAACCTTGAGTCAATTATTGTGAATCGCAGAGTAAGACTTACAGTCGTTCCACTTTTAGATGAACCCTGAATGATGATGGTATCGATTTCACCGGGGTTGAAATCAATTCCTGCAAGAATCGGTTTGTCTTCATCGACGGAAATATCGTACCTTGAAGGAAGAAAAAGGATCAGACTTTAGAAGTCAAAAGAAAAAACTTATGAAGGTTCTCATGTTATATGGGCATATTATTTCTTCTAAATTAGTAAATTTGTACTGACTGAACATGAAAAAAAAAAAACACGAAGTCTAGGCCTAGATGAAATTTATTTTTTTGAACAATTTTGGAAAGAGAATTCTAGCAAATTCATTAAAGCATTTGCGGTCGGGTAGGGAAATAATTTAGACAGAATCGAGCTAGAGGTTATGTACTCGTGATTTTCGAATCTAAATGGGTTCGGTTCACGCGATTTCGAATTTTAATTGAATGGTAAATTAAGAAACGGCTTTGCTCGCACTATTTTTTTATTAAAATTACTCGTTTGTACGAGTAAAATTTAAGGGAGGTTTACGTTTCGACGTAATCCCGGACGACGTAAAACGAGTCCTTCAGATGGGCCAGAAATTTGCCGTCAAACCTACCACGCTGCCCTTAGAAAAAAAGTAATTTTAATAAAAAAATAGTGCGAGCAAAGCCGTTTTTTAATTTACCACTGTTGTTCTCTGCACGGAAAAATCTTCAGTACTTTAATTGAATGGAAAAAAATATAATTGGTCTCTCCTAGCTCTATACCTGGAGAACCAACAATTTAAACCAAACTGATGACTTACTTTCCAGGTTGAAGTTGTTGAATATCGCTGACAGTGTTTTGCTGAATATCCTGAGATAAAATCGTATTTTGATCTTCGACTGATTTTACTTTAACGTTTATTGGTTGATTATTCGATGATCCGTAGAAAAATCTGTTGAAAAAAATATCGTGTAATGAGTAGGGTCGGGTACATTACTATTATTGTAAATTCAGAGTACAACCAGGTCTGTAAATCTTAAAACTAGCACATTAATAAAGGGTTTACTCGAACCGTAAAGCATTAGGCCCCTCCTCCTTTACCAATTGATTGACTTATTAATATCAAACTATACTTATAGGGAGAGAGGAGAGCGAGAGCAGAAGATTCACTTCCTACAGTTCTCCAAAAATTTTTTGGCTGCGGCTTTTTCTGGAAAAATTGTCACAGACAATCATCACGGTTTTCGTCACGCTTGAGGATTTCATCAAGGAACTTGACTTATGTACCTTGGTGACTAAAAAAACTTTCGAACTTTTCCACTTCAGTATACTGGGCCTATAGGCTTTAATATCGACCTTGGCTACTTTCATCACACTAGGCTCAACATACAGCATTATAGGCTATATTGTAGGCCTATACTGAGCTCTAATTTCGACCTTTGGTACGTCATTAGTGATCTTGACCAATCCTGGACTTGAAAAAATTTGGACCCTCCCTAGCTACTTTAGCATACTAGGCCTACTCACACTCGGTTATAATATGGACTTCGGCTACTTTCATTATAGTATAGGCCTAATATACAGAAGTTGTCAGGCTTGACGTCGCCATCAGTGACCTTGACCTACTTTAGCGACTAGGAAAAATTCTGATCAGTGATACTTTATGAAATACTCTTTAATGTACTAGGCTAAACTAGGCTCAGCTGCTTAGCCTAACATGCTCTTAATATGTAGTAAACTAGAGCTAGAGAGAACGCGGGACGTAGTATGACGTCATAGGTTTACACTGGGCCGTTCAGGCCAACACGTGGAGAAGTGAGCAGTAGAGCTAATTAGGCTGACATACAGTATACTAAACTCATGTTACGCTCAGAATGGGGGCGAACGAGCGCGCCGAGTGAACCTGGCAGTATGGTACACTTGTACAAGGCTAAGAACGAGGGCAAACGAGGGGAGCATATGAGCCTGTCAGCTAATTAGTCCAACATATAGAATACTAGGTTTATATGTGTACTCCTCGGGACGTTACCATCTATACCTATATTATTATAGGAGGGTGACATGGAAAATTTTAGACTTTCCAAAAAGTTCGACCTTCGAGCTATATTACGATAAAAGGGGGAATTGAAGGGATTTCGAATTCAAGCTATACATGATGGCAGTTTGCGCATGCTAACGCCTGAGTATTAGCGTCCAACTTCTAATTTTAGATGCCTCCTTTGCCGCGGGACACGGAACTTGCGAGTTCCCCGCTGCCATTGCAACACGTGGTAACCCTTACTTGTCATAAAGATGTTCAAAAAACTTTTTACCTACCTTAGTTTAACGGCTCCATCCTCATCTTTAGTCAATTTATCCAACGTTGGTTGCGAAAGCCACAATGACCCTGCTTCCTCACTGACGAAATAAGATGTGTCCTGAAAATAAACTTTTACAATCAGTCGACTTCACTCGGTAGTATGAATGATATTCGAATTCTAATTATATAACTAAAAATAACACTTACGATTCCATTAGATATTTTAATGTCTTTCGAGAGACCTTTCAATTGAAGTGGACACGAGTTGACAACTTGTAACTGAACTTCAAATGATTTCGTCTCACCAACCGGTATCTTAAAAATTGTTATCGCAGACAATGGCTCGATCATTGTATGGTTCTCGACAGGAGGATTTAAAGCGATGCTACAGTTTAGACTGTTGAAAATCCTCAAGTTACTTGTCCCTTCTACCGGGGTTGGAGCGTATGATTTCTGCGTATTTTCAAGATTGTCGATCAGTACCGATACAAAATTATACGTAAGCTACAAATCATAAGCTCTACACCGTTTACCTCAACTTGGAATTCCACGAGTGACGAACAACCAAATGAAACGGCCGCTAAAATTGCACCAAGAACGAGTTTCTGCAATGGCCTTTTGATGCCAACTGTTTTCAAGATTGGGTAAATGAATACTTCGAAGATTGGTATGAAGGCGAGAATAAGGAGAGGATTTAGAACTTGCATTTGATCCGGTTTGATTGTAAATCCAAAAATACGACCATCCATATTTGTAGCTTGGAAAGTCCACCTCGATCCCTGCATATTTCAAATGTGGTTAAGGTGAGATGAAGAAAAAAAAAGTCGATAAACGGTTTTTATAATCGTGGTGCGTGATTAGGGACTCTAAGTTTAATCCATTTGAAAGGTGTAGCAAGAGAACTTCTCAGGTAGAGGGGAATCAAATAATGACATGTCGTCTTCAGCGGGAAAGATGATTTTTCTGGGGGAAAAGGAATGAGCCATGAGATACGGGGACTGATGTATTTTTGAGTCACAGGTCCACCTTGTTAACACCACTGATTCACTCACACAGCTCATTTCTGAATTTGTACAAAATCCAATATTGAAAGATCACCCATACATCTACTGAAATATCTAGGAAAATTGCAGCTTTTAACATACCTGTTGGTCATATAATGCCCAGAAAATTGGCAACGGTGTGAATAATACAAGAACATTCCACACAGCTCGTACGTCCTCTATTTTCTGCTTAGAGAATTTGTCGTCGGCGTACTCTAGCCAGTGTTCCTTATTTCCGTTATTAACTCCACGAAATTTATTGCTCAGACCTCTCTAAAGATTAATCATTACATTATCAATTTTTCTCTTCCAAACAGTTGTTAGGGTGGTTTGTATGTAAAATTATGCTTACCCAAACACAAGCGAAAAATATGACAATTACATTTTCGTCTGGCGTTTTCACTTTGTACAGGCGTCTACCAGCCACAAAAATCACTACGGTGATCAAATAAGAATTACGCCATCAGTAATGACAATGTTAATTTCTTTATTGTATCGGCATTAAAATCAGCAGGAGACCGCTTAGCTTACCGATAGATACGATCATGAGGACCGCTGGTACACCAAAAGCCAGAGGAAAACATGACTGTTGAGAGAAACACTTGACGTCGTTACGAAAAGTAGGCGTTATGAAAGTTGAAATCATGGATCCCGAATTTATGGCGAAATAGAAGAAAGAAAAGAATTTTTGCAGCAGTAACGCCTGTTCCGGCAGCACAAATTGGTCGCCTCCTAACGAAGAGACACATGGTTTAATGCCACCAGTACCTATGGCAATGAATAGCAGTCCTAATAAACTTATTTCTCTAAAAACAAATTTCAAAACATTTCTCAAAAGAAAAATATTTCTGAAAGGTAGATAAGGATTGCTGAATTACCTGTGAGGTAGAGGAATCACTGCTATGGACGCAACTGAAAGTATGACACTACCCAGAGCATAGATCAAAGATAGATAAACAATTGTCCTGAAAAAGGTGATTTCATTTAAAAACGTATGTACTTAGTGTAGATGAAAATTAGAATATGAGCTGACTCACTTGTATTTTCCTAAGAATGAGTCGGCAAGGATGGCTCCGAATAATGGTGCGAAATACAACAGCATAGTAAATAAATGATACAATATTGTGGCCGTGTTTGTGTCATAATTCAATGAGGAGATCAAGTATAGAGACAGAACAGCTGCAAGAGTAAGTATACATAACATTACACAATGATAGACCGTCCCTTCCCAAATGAAACAATTTTAAAGCATTCTTGCAACTTTTTGATGATTTTATTTCGTTTTAATGACTGTAAAGACTGAGGACACGGAAAAGATGAGGATAATTTACAGAGGACTTATTCACATTTTTGTGCAGTAATACTTTCCTCTTATCAGTAAACCTACAGACTGAGGCGCCAGTAATTGAGGAGGGTTCTGACAGAAAGTCCTCCGTCCCATAAGAAATACATTGTACTGAGGCCCTTCTGCCAGATACGTCCTCACGCGAAGTGATTTTGCAACTTAGTTTAAGCTTAGTTTGTAGTTTGTACGGCAGAAGCAGAATTTATTGGGCTAATTGCTGCCCTACAAAGTTGATGAATTGACGTACATCCAAATCAACGATCAGGCAAATTGTATCTTTTGGACGCCTAAGAAGAAACATTTTTAGAGTACCCTAGAATCAGAACACTTGAGTATCCACGGAGGAAAGTCCGCCAAAAGGGATACAATTTACATAATAATCCCTCGCAGATCTCCGCGAGGAACCAGTTCAGCGGATACTTCTGTAGGCTTTGTTCGGCAGATTGGTAGAACTACGATCAGGAGAATAAGGATTTTGACATTGCCCAATGAAGGCTCTTGAAAGTCTTATTCTGCAGATCGTTGTTTTGTAGATACCTACGTGTCAATTCATTTTGATACACATGCACGGCAGAATTGACTCAATTCTGCCGTATAAAAAATATTGACGTGCATCCAAATTTTATCCAAATCAACGATCAGGAAGAAATCATATTTTCTTAATCGTCCAAGTTTGCCTGATCGAAGATTTAGATACAAGCCTACGTCGATTCAACTTCGTACGGCAGATTCACGTGGAGCATCAGTGCAGTCCGTAATGTGAGGAGCTGGATGAGGCTCGATAGCAATTTCTTCCAGGCTGCCGATGCCGAACAAAAAATATAGGTAATATAAAAATACATTCCAGATGAAAGCCTCATCATATACACTTTTGACGACAGATTTCAACATTATATTGAACGAACGAAATCTTCACATGATCTGTGTACCTATGTTTAAGAAATCCAGCTCCAAAAGTTTGAAAAGAAAATGCTTTAGACATGCCTTCAAATTTGTTCTCCGATATAAGTCTTCAATGCTTTCAGAAGTTCTTTGATCTGCGAGCTAGGTACTGGTCTCGGCTCCTCAGGTTTGCGGGTTATTGCATATGGTATACGCTACCCAAAATGAACCTACTTTCCTTTGTATACGGGTAACTTTCTTAATTACTAAGAGAATGCTGCTCTGTAGATTTAAATACTCACATCTAATACCATAATACGTGAATCGCTCGCAGAATTCATTACTAATGATGAAGAATACCGACTTCGGATACCGCAGTTTCTGTGAAACGAAAAATTGAAGTCCGATATTAGAATTATTAACCATACCTAGACACTTTATGGCGCAACATGAGAAAATTTTCGAAGTACCAAGAATGCAAAACCCCCCGCAGTATTATCTTCATGACGATGACGTATTTGACTCGAACATTCCGGATGATCCTCAAGCAAACAAGTACTTTCATCAATATTACGACGTTTTCTTGAATCCATTCCCGAAAAAGTTCCAAGAAATTATCTTGGTATATGTAAGTACTACGAAAGAAACAAAACTACGTTTTTAATATTCGAGCCATGAGAAGCGCATAAATAGTGAAAAAGTGAACCTATGCACTCTCATTACATTGAATGATAGCTATATGTATGAGTGGATGATAAGTGATAGGTACCTATATGACCAACACTGCAAGATAAAATACGGTACCTATATTTCGTTTTCATTTCTAGTGATCGAAATGAAATCCCAAATTCATACTCAAAATCGAAATGAAAACCAACGTAGGCCTAAATCTATGTTTGATAACGTTATTTTATTACTGTAAATCGAAAAATTGCACATCTGCAATGTATGCTAGCTTGTCCAAGTAGCTATACAATATAAAGATCAATACCTACGTTACCTACCTATACTGTTTGTACGGTACCTAAGTCATACTGTCGACTTCACAATCTATATGGTCATAATAAAATCATCTATATTTACGCACGTACATCAGTTAAAAACGTATTTTATCTTCAAAATAATGAAAATAAGACTTTGTGGTAAGATTCAGCAACATGATACGTGTTCCTCCCTGTATTACAGAATTATTATACATTGATGGAAACTCGCAGAAAGACGAAGAGGTTGAACGATCGAAATTTTAATTGAAGTGAGAACGCTATAGCGACGCATTACTGGAAATACTTTATTGACTACCTATACATGTCACAAAAAATTAAAATACGAAAATTAATTTTTCCGTTTTTTGATTTCTTGTGACGTTTTGCCATTACACCCTAAAGTATTTCCAACTGTAAAATTTTTAATGTAAAATTTATGATCTCATATACACTGATATCTACATTAGCCTACAACTGTTTTCCCGTATAGTCATACTTGAGGACTGGAGAAAAAAAAGAAATTACAATTACAAAAGAAGGACTACCTATGGACTAAAAGACTAAAAGCGATCAATCGCGTAGGTATTCTGCTTCCTACAGAGTAACTTACTGACATGAATTAAGTCATTGATTATAGATATTTACTGTCCTTATTTGAGTACCTCACGAAAAATATAGATAGATTTGGAAAAAAGTTCAAAGATTAGTGAAAATACTTGTACTGAAGTACTTATACCAACGAATAATTAATTTTTTTTGTTATCATGGTGTATTATTATAGTTACAGTTTGATCGAGCTTAAAATAAATATTGCTGATTTTCTGACAGAATGTATGAGTGAGTAACTACCTAAGTGGTTTCGAGGATTTTTCAATGTTTAAACAATTTTCTGCGCAATTCATCGAGTGACTTATGACATATTTTTGTAGTTCCTACCTACTATAACTAAAAATTTCAACTCATATCAATAACACGCGAACTTTTGTGACGCATATTCAATTACCTGCTGGTATCTTGAAGAACGGTACACCTTTGTTCAAAAAATCAGTTTTCCGGAAAAGATTTTGAAAAAAAAAAAAAAAAAAACAAGAAGCAGTAAGTAGATATCAATAAGACTGATAACTGAAAGAGAGTTGCACTTTGAAGACACTAAAAATACTTATTATGAAGAAAAAAATACTTATAAAGAAGTGGAAAACGCAAACGAACATTGTTTTTCTTTTTCCCCTTTCTTCTCTTCAATACTTACGAACCGATTTATCTGTTTGTAGATAAAAACGCAAGCAGACAAGTTCAATAGTCGCGCAATGTTTGTACATATGGGTAAAGCGTCAAACGAAGTAAAACCAAGTAGATATCCTCGGGAACGATTTTGAAAGATATGATAATACATATGTCTTTGTTTAAAATATTTTCCGCTATACCTTCAAATTTTCTTGAAAAATAAGGCAGATTGCATAACCATCGAAAATTCACCCGCAGTTGTTTATATAGGATTGCAATGTATGGTACTGAGATAGCTAAGTGTGATGGTTTTAAGTGTAAACCTATTATTGTTCAAGTCACCCTCACGAGAACTCAGAGAAGGGTGGGCTCTATACTCTGTTCACGTTCAGGAAGGATAGAAGTTCATACCTCGAGAACGGAACGGTAGATTAACATCACCTTCAGCGTTCCGTTCCCGAGGTGTGAACTTCTATCCTTCCTTAATGTGAACAGAATATAGAATATGTCATTTTCATGACGTCATCAGGCAGACCATATTCCTGAGTCTAGGATCTGGCATAATTACTGCATATTAGGAGCAGGTATACATTAGCTCTTTCCGTTCGTTCCCCTGAAGCTGAAATACGCCTCGTACACTAGCCTGGTTTAGCATAATTCACTTCATAAGTTGTTAGGAGTACAAGTTAGGCTAGCTATATAGCTGACGCTCTACGCTTTTCGCCTAATTTAGCCTGGTTCATCGTAGGCCAGCATATAGCCTAGCAAAGGTCTAAATTTCTTCAAGTCCCTATGGTAGGTTGAAGTCGAGTGTCTCGTCTCGCTCAATTCATGTCTCGTAGAGGATGACGTCATTAATATTTAAACCTGCAGTAGGTCAAGGTCACGCCTATCTTGTGACGTCATCAGCGGATTGCAATTCGGGCATAGCTTATGTGCCTGCAGAGGATTTTTATATACTACGCTATTTTGCTGTAAATAATGATACATGCTAGGTTATGCAATACCTACATGGATATTGGCTCAGAACACATAATTTTTTCGAGTACCAATTTTTTCAAGTCCATAAAGTAGGTCAAGGTCACGGGTATCGTTTTTCTGGAGTTTCCAGGCTTACTTCGCTTAGCCAACACTAGTATTAGGTCTTTAGTAGGGTTTGTGAGAGCCCATACAGCTCACTCCCTCTCTCTCTCTCTCTCTCTCTCTCTCTCTCTCTCTCTCTCTCTCTCTCTCTCTCTCTCTCTCTCTCTCTCTCTCTCTCTCTCTCTCTCTCTCTCTCTCTCTCTCTCTCTCCCTGTACAAAGGTATCTGTCCGCGACTAGCAAACGTCGCGAAAGAAGTTGAGAAAACACCGAATCGTTGTTAAAAAATAATAATAGTAAGAAGTAGAGCGAAAATCCGAGTCAGCAGAGTAAACAAATCGTCGACGGTCGGCTCATCGGTGGCTACGAGCGGAGTGGGTGACCGCTAATTCGCCCAACATTCAGCATACTATTGTCTATTTCTTTTTTTCAATATACCGCTTAGTAGACATGATCTTCATTTATTTGATTCGGTCAAAATATTTTTCCTTCTAGACTACCGAGGCCCTGCAGATCCAGGCTTGGGGCCAAAATTTCCCATTGCTTACCCCTCTCGCAAGGCCTGCCCACAACTGTCTTGAATTGAAACGTTTTCTTTTCTTCGAAGGCGGTCGTCAATCCACTTCTTCTCCTGGTTTAGAAATCAGATTTGACAACGAAAATCGCGGAAGAAATGAAATGCAGACGTACAAGATAGAACTGAATTTGTTGTGAGTACGCTAGGAAACTCTAAGGACGTCATTGCATACCTGCGATGTACGCCGCTACTGATGGGTTCGCACTCATACGGTGACCTATTTTAGGGAAACTAATATGGTAATTTTGACGAGAGATAACATTTTTCCTTGGTATTAAGACGCAGCACTAAACAGGCTGTTGGCATTATAAAGTATCGATAAATGATCGCACAAATACACTTACCTACTTACTGCAGAAGCAGTCGAATAGGCCTTAATATTTGATATCACTTTCTTTGCGGGCAGATTGTGAATACCACAAACGATTTTAGTTCAAAAGTTAGTTTGCACTAGAAGTACATTTTTCTACGTACAGTATTGGTGAACGACGACATAATTATACACACAATACAATTATTAAAACTTACACGGATCTGTACAGTCAATTTGTTTACAATGTCTGCGCTGAAATGAATACAACACTTCAAATAACAAACACTTTTTTTTGTAGGTACTGAAAAAATTGATTGTAACGCAATCAAACCTATTTTGTGAATCAATTGACTTGAAGAATTAATCGATAGTAACCTAGAAGAGACAAAGAATATTTTTTATTCGTATCTCCTCAAATTTCAAAACGTAAGATTAAAAATAATCAATTGGCTACGCCAGAACATGGCTTTTTCCTTTATTTGGGAATGTACGGTTGTGAGAATCTGTCTATTTTTTTTTTTTTTTTTTTTTCTTCTCTTTCCACGACGTCATTACCGAAGTGTTCGGTAAAGACGATTTTCAGATGGATTGAATCCTGATTATAACTAGAGCCCGGATTTTTCGGCCCCAAAGATGAAAAGTTTTGAATTTTCGGCACTATTCGGCATTTAAAAAAAAAAAAAAAAAAAAGTGAAAAAAAGGTGGAAAAAAAATAGGGTTTTTAGTGATTTGTCAGATTACGTGATTTTGACCAAAATGAACGATTTCTGGAGATTAAACTCATTAATAAAAAATCCTAGCAATTTTTCAACTTCGAACTACGAATAATATATTTTCAAAAAAAAAAAACTGTCCAATTTTTATCAAAATTCCTGAATTTTAAGAAAAATTAAGGAAGTTTTGTCCGAAATTTTATCATTTTAGACGATATTTAACAAAATGGTAATTTTCGGCCTTATTCGGCTTCTAACCCCGCCCCGTTTTCGGCAATTTTCGGCAAAGTTAATTATTTTCCCTAGCCTCTACTACCCTCAATACGTACTTCTTTATCATTTTCATGCTTTTCGGACGCACTAAAATGACTCGGCAAATGCCGAGGAATCGAGGCTCTTAATTGTTGAGAAAAAATTAATCCATAGGAAAATTCGGCAATATGGCAAATAAGTCATGAATCGAGATGAAAGTGGAATCAAAAAATGAAACTCCACAGAAACTGTAAAAATTACAGTTTTTATTAGTTTGATAGTTGCTCCTGGCTAAACTCAATTCTCTAGAAGAAAGAAACAAAACCAAGAAAATTAGATTTTTGGATCAAACGGAAAGGATTCGTAAACCTCGTTTGATGTATACATCAATTTTCCTTCAATAGGTAAATTCTCTACAAGATAAGATCAGGAAATAAAACTCATTTTCATAATTTTATGGCGAAGAGTGTTTATAAATGAACAGTTGATTTAAAATCACACTCACGTATTCTTATAACTTCTGACTGTATCGTAGTAGGTAGGTATAGATAAATTGAATCAATTTTCGAAAGTGGTCTACGTCACTCGGTCTACATCCATCATGAATGAGTAAAAGTGGTTCTATAAAGACTGTTACTGTGCGTTTCTAACATCAAAAGCGAATGGTGGGCAGCCGTTGCTTCTTTAACGTCCATCTTCGTGTGTAGACATTGATAATAGAGTAGTACGAAAACTTAGCATTCTATAAAGGTTTTAGAGTACCTACTAACATTCATAAAACCTCCTATTGTCTTGTTTCAAGTTCTACACGCGTGTATCAATGAACTTCACACTAGTACGCTTGTGACCCACATACACACTGTTCAAAACTACGATCCATATCATAGCGAATTATTTTGTCTCGGAACAAATTACCGGCACCCTATTGATAATTTTTGACGTCTAGCGACTCAGATGAAACTGAGGTATTTATTGCAGAAAAAAGAAAAATTAGATGCCATTGCAGGACTGTAATTGTCCCGAGTCCCCCTCCCATCATATAAACCTTCGAGCCTGAAGTTTTTCTAAGTCCCGAAAATGATGACGTGACAACTTGAACGCGCTGCAATTTTTCCAAGTTCCCCTCCTGTCATATATAGCTCAACAGAGGTCGGAATTTTTCCAAGTCCCCCTCTTATCATATGAGGACGTATCTGGCAAAAGGGCGTCCGCACAATGTTTTTTTTATGGGACGGACGCCCTTCTGCCAGAACCCTCCTCATGGCGCGATAGTCGAAATTTTTCCAAGTCCCCTCCTATCATATATAGCTCGAGGGTCGAAATTTGTCTATGTCCCCCTCCAATCTCCGTGACGTCATCAACCTCAGGCCGCTCGCGCCCGCATACGAAAATTTCCTGAACGTACGTCCAACAAAAGGGATAGCGGGTTCCCCGCTAAGAAAAAAGACACGTTGGATTCTGCTGTAGGTAGGTAGCTGTTTCTTCATAAAGTTTTACTTCATCATAAAGTCTTCTAGGCCATCAATTCCAAGTTAGTTTGAAATTATTGTTCATCAACTTACTACTCAGTTGAGGCTGGACACGGATCACGAATCAATCATCGTCCATTGGAAACGGTTCGGAGCACGGATCACGGATCAATAACATTTCTTTGGATCCACTATTATTCCGATGTCGGAGGATTTCTATTTCCTCAAGGACCAGACGTTTAAAATACGAATTTACCCTATGGACGAGGACTCCGGACCCCTCCACTTTCAATTAAATAATCAGCAAAGGCTGACTCCCCTACCTTACCTTTCATCCAAGCTTTTTTGTAGGTACTCATCAACTCTAATTTGGAGTTGACGGCTGGTCATCCCTATGTAGACGCTAGGACCATCTACACAAGCCACTCTGCTCTCGGTCACTGGAATAAGGTCCTTTAATTTCACGAAAAGACTCTTTACTGCGAATACCGGTATCATTTCTTTCAATAGGTTTAGAGTTTGAGGCACTTTGTGCCTAAATGATGAAGTCAGTAGGCCTACCGGGTATATTTCATAATTTTCAGGAAGAATGAATAGGATAAGGAAAAACCACAATTATTTTTGTACTTATTGTTTCGAGTACTTCGTTTGAGTATTGGTACGTATATGTTGCAAAATATCAGTTACTACTCGTCGTATTTTTCCCCCAACTTATTTATCAAAGTAGAGGAGTGTGATATACGTTTGACTGAAGAAAAAGAATACGAAATGATCGGAATGTTGAAAACAGACGAAAACTTGACATCTTTCCCTGTCATTCTTATTTTGAAACTTGTCCAACTACGTTACTGAATAGAACATGTTTTATTAAATCGAAATGCAGAAAGTAGCCATCCTCGTGAGTAAGAACCATGCTGATTAGTAAGTTGAAAAACACTGAAACGTAGGCAACACAATTTTAGTCTGACTAGGAATTAATAGACTAGAGAGCAAAACTTTATGAAATGAGCTACCCAACGGAGCCAGTGGTCAAAGTGTATTCTGATCCCTCTTAAAAAACTTGCGAAGTACCTCTTCCGATATCCAAAATACACAATCAAAAACTCTAGTGAACTTGCCTCTCTCCTCCAGACACAAAAGTTTTTCGAAGGATCTATACTCATCTCGATCGACGTCTACTCAATGTTCACAAACATATCTCGAGCTATCAATCTGAAGGCATTCAAACCATGTTCATGAGTTTTGGAAATTAAACACCGTCTGTTTGGAGATTCCGCGTATTCCGCGGAATAGTATATAAGACTTCCGATAGGGGTGGGGGCACTGTACTTTCAAGGCTAGCTGCAGATATCTTCATGAATCATATGGATGTGGACATTCTCGACATCAAACAAGTTCCCGATCTCGGGCCAGGTTTATTGATGACACCCTGCGAGTCTGGCATGGTACGACGCTGATGGTCTATTGAGGTTTTTGAGTTTTCTCAACAGTTATTTTATCATCCAGAGTAAAATAGGCGGCTTACGCCTAAACTATCTAGACCTAAAAATTTCGCAGTAAAAAATGGTATCTTCAGACTTGGACCTCCATCATAAGCTCACGCTTCCTTCATCATCTTCGGCCCCGGCGGCTGAAACACAAGTAATCAAAAAGATCGCTAGAACCAATACTGATCTACTCACCCGGAAAAAATCTGTATGCTTCTCCTCGCTAAAACTACCTCCCCTTCTCGTCAATCAAAAGTGAGATGAGTCCGTCCTCCTTACCTTGGAGAAAGTTTGGATAAATTAGCCTCCATTCTTCGAAGATTTTAATACATCACGGTCTTCACCCCTTATCTACTACCTCTAACCTGGCCACGCTAAAGGATCCGCTCCCTCTTATAGACGAATCAGGTGTCTATCGTCTCGCTTGTGGCGAATGCCCTTGCTTTTACCTTGGGCTGCAGTCTGGTAGGAAATTGCGTCTGCGACTGCTCAACTTCCATCAGTAAAAAGAAATCAGCTTTAGCGGACCACTGTCGGTCAACGGGTCATATCATTTTTCTCCTGCTTTTATTTCCATTTTCAGAATCTGACTCTTTCCTCGTAATTCAATTCTATTTCGCTTTAGTCCATTGATTCCTATAGTCAGATTAAAATTATGTCACGTTCCAGTGTTCTTCAACTTTTTAATTAGTCATTAACATGAGTTAGGTTGAGTTACGTTTCTTAGAAAATTTGTCTATGCTAGATTACCGGAACTGGTCCAGACTAGATCGTAAGAATACGAAACTTATAGGTTTGCCAAAAGATGTACCTTATTTCGCTCCTGAAAATATTCCGAAAGAAGGTTTTATGTCTTAGAAAAGTGTTGTGTATTCTGGGATTTTAAAAACATGCATAATAGAATTAATTTTACGATTGTCCATTATGAAGAGGTATACTCTCGAAGAGTAAAAAAGACTGACACAAAAACCGCAATAGAATTGCACAACCGAGCGCTTTCAGCTAAACAGCCATTCTCGCGGGATAAGTCGCTTTCTATACCTCGAGAATGGCTGTTTAGCTGAAAGCGCTCGGTTGTGCAATTTTATTGCGGTTTCTGTATCGGTCTTTTTACTCTTCGAGAGTATACCTCTTCAACATGCATAATTTTAGACTGGCTATTTTTCAGTGCTGAGAATCCACGTGGTGAACTGCTCGGGGTTGCCTTCATTAACTTTGTTAATTGAGGCAAATGGGGAACCTGTTTTATGGGAGTCACTAGTGTACATTATCATTCCTATACAGCTTGAACTTTGTTCCTCACCATCTTGATGGTTTTTCCTCATCAGGTCAAGTTCTTGGCGTATTTTCTTTTCAGTGGTTTCCCCATTACGCCTAATCCACTTTGACGTCCAAAGCTTCTTCAAGTCCTCCTTCTATTTGATAGAGCTCGGCCAACCCTATCGTATACAGCTCGAAATTTTTCGCAGTCCCCCTCTCCATCATGTATGGCTTGGAAGTAGAAATTTTTCACTTTTCATGTCTTTTGTCTCGCCGTCCACCTATTTGAAAATTCGCGAGTACACTCCCCTTCCCCCGCCGAAACGGAGCGTGCGCATGCACACCTTTACCCGCGGGTGATTTGGAAATTTGCGAAAACACCCCGCGTGCGCGGGCACATCGCTACCTGTGGGATGGATCAAAATATTTTTCTCATATCCGCTCGTTCGTCCCTCGAAAGCCCAAAATATTTTATATCTCAGACTTATGCTAAACCGAGACAGGGACCAAAAAGAGGGCGAACGAGTGGAGTGAGTGAGCACCACAAAAGCTGATATAGCTCAAATATTTCTCATACCAGATTTAGAAAGGGGGCGAACGAGTAATATCTCATGAACACTTGACCTAGTAAAAGCCTAGACTAAAATATCTCAAGATGACTGATAAACTATAAGAGACATGAAACATGATCTTCATTTATTTGGCTATGCCAAAAAATCTCTCGTTTTCCTTCAACTTGGTGAAAAATCTTCCTCTCTTGAAAAAAACAAATATCGAACCAAAAGTTCAGTGAAAATCCAATCGATTCAACGATAGTTAGAAAAGGCCACACGACATTTTCTAGGTAACTTTCCCATCATATATAAATTTGTCTGTACCAAAAGAAGATAGCAATGCTATCGAAACGTGCAAATATTTTATGTATAAAATAATGAAAAATAAATAAATAAATAAATAAATAAATAAATAAATAAATAAATAAATAAATAAAAAACCAGCGAGGTATATCCGAATGTGGTGCGCGGTACCTACATCTAAAAAAATTTTCTGGCGTAGCCAAATAAATGAAGATCATGTTTCATGTCTTTATATTTCATTAGTCAACTTGTATACTGTATATTAGGAATGAGGCCTAGTATACTAAGCTAGTATTCGCTCGTTCGCCCCCTTCTTCGTCTAGTATAAGTCTATTCAGAATAAGCTAGTATACTGTATATTAGGTCTGGGGTCTGGGTTTCATAGCCCTTCTCGATGGGTCCGCTCGTTCGCCTTCTTCTTTGTCCAGTATAAGTCTAGTTTAGAGCTAGTATATAAAGCTAGTCTAGTATGAAGCAAGCCCAGTATACAATGTCAAATAGTATAGCTCAGCTACTGGCTAGTATAATGTACATTAGGGCTAGTATAATGAAACCTAGTCTAGTATACTAAGCTAGTACTAAGCTAGTATTGCACGCACTCACGCACGCGCACGCAAATTTCGAAATTAGGGTAGGGCTCAGAGAAAAAATCCCAAGTCCCAAGGTCATCTGCACGCACACACGCACGCGCACGCAAATTTTGAAATTCAGGCCAGAGCAAAGATATGAAACATGTCAAAAATAAATAAAATAAAAAATTAATTAATTAAATAAAAATTTTCTGGCGTAGCCAAATGAATAAAGATCATGTTTCATACCCCCTTCTTATATTTTAGCAGTCATCTTGAAATAGTCTAATCTGATCTTCTACTGGGTCAAGCGCTCGTGAGATATTATCTTACTTTTGACCCTATACTTTCATTGAACTACACGCCTTTTGCGATGCTTCTGAGAAAGCCTATGGAGTAATTCTCTACATTCGTGGGAAAAATATTCTCAGCTATTTTCGTGGGGCGAAAGTCTGATACGATATATTTTGGGCTGTCGCCTTTCAGCTTTCGTGGGGCTCACTCGTTCCGCACGTTCACCCCTTTCCTGGATTAGCATAAGACTGATATGAAATATTTTAGGCTATTGGCTTTCGTGGTCTGGATTTCACAGCCCTTTTTAGATGGGGCGGGGGGGGGGCTTACTCACTCCGCATTAAGGTACTGTATCTTAAGCTACTCGTACTAATCTCCTGGGTCTCACTCGCTCCGCTCGTTCGCCCCCAGTTCCGGTTTAGTGTAAATCTACTTTACTGTACATATTAAGCGCGGAGAGAGTGAGCCTGTACATTAAGCTGTTAGCGGTTTAGAGTAAGTTTAGTATATTGTACGGTAAGCTGCTCAGTTCGACCCCAATGTAAATCTAGTATACTGCGCGTTACGCTACTTAGCTCCCAGGGCTCATGAAACATGTCGATATATAGGTCTAGTATAAGATAGTACTAGTGAAGGCGTAGTATATATAGCCCACTATACTGTATATCACCACACCAACTTTTTAAACCACTTTCCCAATTCTAGGAATTAGCTTGAAGAAAGGCTAGCCTTCTTGAGCCACTTCAGGTCTACTATATTAGGGTAGGGGTCAGACATGAAATATTTCAAGCTAGTATAAAGCTAGTGTCCCAGTAATTTACTGTATAGAGCAAAGAGAAATCTAGTCAATTCAGGTCCAGTATAATGAAGGCTTAGCCTAGATACGGTGTATTGAGCCTTGTTAGTATAGGCCTAGTATACTATATATTAGGTAGCTTTTGGGGGGCCAAATAGGGAGGAGAAGAGAGCTAGTATATTACAGCTCGTGTAATATTGCATAGAGTGGGGGGAACTAGCAAAATTTCGAATCAGGTCCTGGAGGCTTGGACTTGGAGTGTAGTACCTAGTACATACCTAGTATAATATACTGTTTGAAGTAGCACCAATAAGGAGGGAGCTAGCCAGTATACTTTACAGGCGCCCGGACGCAAATTCCAGAATCAGGGGTAGGGGAGTTCGACGAAAAAAACTTCCAAGTCCCAAGGTCATGCGCCCGGACGCGCGGACGCATATTGACAGGGAACCTGTTTTAAGGGGGGCTTTTTGAGAAATTTGCCGTGCTCCGTGCGCCGTCCACCGTCCAGCAAAAAACTTGGAAAAACGACGGCTTCCTTAACGAAGTTAAACGAGGAACGCAGGGAACCTGTTTTATGAGTCAAATGGGATTTGGTATTGAAAATTCAAGGAAGCCTAGACCTAGATAAAGCTAGTATAAAGAAGGCCTGGACGTAAAATAAGCCTAGTATAATGTAGTTTGAAAGTCCAAGTTTTTCTCAAATCTCGAGCTATTTATGATAGGAGGGAGACTTGGGAAAATTTGTCCCCTATCATATATAGCTCGAGAGTCAAAAGTTTTCCAAGTCCTTCTTCTATCATATATAGCTTCAGATTCGAAGTTTTTTCTAAGTCCGTCTCCTATCATATATGGCGCGAGAGTCGAATTTTTTCCAAGTCCCCCCTCCTATCATCTATAGCTCGAGAGTCGAAATTTTAACAGGGAACCTGTTTTATGGGGGGCTATTTGAGAGATCTGCCGTGCGCCGTCCGCCGTCCGCCGTGCGCCGTCCAGCGAAAAACTTAGACAAATTTCGACCCTCGAGCCATATATGATAGGAGAGGGACTTGGAAAAATTTCGACTCTCGAGCTATATATTATAGGAGGGGGACTTAGAAAAATTTCGACTCTCGAGCCATACATGATAGGAGAGGGACTTAGAAAAATTTCGACTCTCGAGCTATATATGATAGAAGGGGGACTTAGAAAAATATCGACTCTCGAGCCATATATGATAGGAGGGGGACTTAGAAAAATTTCGACTCTCGAGCTATAGATGATAGGAGGGGAACTTAGAAAAATATCGACTCTCGAGCCATATATGATAGGAGGGGGACTTAGAAAAATTTCGACTCTCGAGCTATAGATGATAGGAGGGGAACTTGGAAAAATTTCGACTCTCGAGCTATATATGATAGAAGGGGGACTTAGAAAAATTTCGACTCTCGAGCCATATATGATAGGAGAGGGACTCAGGAAAATTTCGACTCTCGAGCTATATATGATAGAAGGGGGACTTAGAAAAAATTTCGAATCTCGAGCTACAGATGATAGGCGGGGAACTTAGAAAAATTTCGACTCTCGAGCTATATATGATAGGAGGGGGACTTAGAAAAATTTCGACTCTCGAGCCATATATGATAGGAGAGGGACTTAGAAAAATTTCGACTGTCGAGCTATATATGATCTAGGCTTCCTTGAATTTTCAATACCAAATCTCATTCGAATCATAAAACAGGTTCCCTGCGTTCCTCGTTTAACTTCGTTAAGGAAGCCATCATTTTTTCTAAGTCCGTCTCCTATCATACATGGCGCGAGAGTCGAATTTTTTCTAAGTCCCTCTCCTATCATACATAGCTCGAGAGTCGAAATTTTTCCAAGTCCCTCTCCTATCATATATGGCTCGAGGGTCGAAATTTTTTCTAAGTCCCCCTCCTATCATATATTCTCGAGAGTCGAAATTTTTCTGAGTTTTTCGCTGGACGGCGCACGGCGGACGGCGCACGGCGTACGCCAGATTTCTCAAATAGCCCCCCATAAAACAGGTTCCCTGTTAAAATTTCGACTCACAAACCATATATGATAGAAGGGGAACTTGGAAAAATTTCGACTATCGCGCTATATTTGATAGGAGGGGGGACTTGAAACATGTCAACAAAAAGAAACGTGTCTAGTATGCTGTGTATTAGGCCAAGTATAATGAAGGCTTTTCGAGATCTCACTCACTCCGCTTGTTCGCCCCCTCTTTGATCTAGTACACAATATTTCAAACTAACAGCCGAAATGGAACCTCCTGTCACATTCAACTTAAAAGTGCCCCCTCTTATCATATATAGCTCGTAGGAAGAAATTTTTCCAAGTACCCCCCCTCCTATCATACGTAGGCCGGAGGTAGAAATTTTTCTCAGTCACACGTTTTGCCTCCCGGTGCCCGGCGCCCGTCATTTTTCTTCAAATTACCCTCCAATAAAACAAGTTCCCTGTTTAAAAAAAAATATGTGATAAATCGAAGACCGAAAAGGAACAATTTCAATGATAGTTGCTTCAAAGACGGAAATTTCTCACATTAGTTTTTATTATAGCACTTGAAAATTGACTCCTAAGCACTCTTCGCAAAGAGAATTTAGAAATTTAAATTGCACCAAGTTTCGATACTTGCACACAAACGATAGACGACAGTTAGGGGACATGTTTTTGTCTGTACATAGCCACAGAACAGGTTACTTACTAACACGAGAATTTTCTAAGCACGTCTTAAGCACGTCTAACGTAATTACGGTAGTATCATCATGCACTACTCCCTATTCTACGAGCTTATTACACTAATAATTATCGTAAGCCCTGTTCAACCAAGCTACCCCGAGACTTGGCTCATTTATTCACAGTCAAATTTTACGGTCAATCAAAGAGTCTACACATAAACCTAGCTGCTACATGCGACTTGCAGAACGAGCTGAGCGTCATTGACATAATAAACTAACCATAGGAGCCTCATCGAGAACAATGCCGCGAGAGATTATTGCATAATAAATGAATAAATTATTAACCTCGAGTAGCGGTACTGCAGTGCGTTGAAATTTAATACTATCGCGTGCTTACTCCCACATTAACGTAAAATATTTGTAAGTCCAGAGATTTTTCTCTTCAAAATTTCAGTGTAGAAGATGTTTTCAACATGTCGAAATATCTAGGATTTTTAGATCGTGAGCTGATGTCTGTCCAGAAGACACATTTCGAATTATCGCGTGGAAAAATAATTAGACTTGATAAGCAATGAAGAAGAGCTAATCTGTCAAAATAAGTTACTTAATACGTGATATCAGAAATTAAAAAGAAAGGTATACGAGGAATTGCCTTTTAAACTGCTTCAGGCTATGATGTCACTAATTCTCTTACGAGTCCAGGGATGACTCTAGACCAAAACAGGATTTGACAATCCACTCGATACGTATAGTATACCTGGGAGTCGAAAAATGTGATGTTGAGTGTTGATATCACCGGTTTTGTCCACTCGTACCTGTTACGTTCTGGTTAATAGATGTACTCGTTTAGAGTATGTATTGAGAATCCACTAACCTTAAAAAACTCGACTAACTTAAGTGTTGTGAAAACAATCTTACTTACGAGATTTTTTTATTACGATTAGGCCTAGGTACCTAAATATTAATCATCGATCGAGGGTAGGCAAAGTCGCTCATTGTACAATTCTAAGTCTCATTTAGGATAATTACTTACTTTTTTCTCGTCGATATCCATTTTTTTATTCCGAATCCCTCCGAAGACTTGAGTTTTTAAAACTTCGCTCGACACGAACACGATCACAATGCGAACGAAGTCCACAAACGACAACGTGAGCGCGCACCTGCCAATTACGAACTGGTCACCAAAATAAATACTGAGACTAAAAATTACCTGATTGAAGACACGCTTGTGTTATGAAAGTTCATTTAGGACTCATCCAACTGTATGAAAGCGCCTATCGTACACCGATAGAAGGGGAATTAACAGGTTTTTACGACAAGAGAATGAGAGAAGATCAATTTTCATTCATCGTACCGTAGCATCGAGGTGCGATATTTTGTCTGATTACGATAAATACAGGCAATGATTGAAAGTTTCGGGTTTTAGAGATAACTAAAACTAACGTTTTTTTTTTTTTTTTTTTTAAGGTGTTTAGTATTTTCAAGCGGTTAATGGTTTTTCTCGGTTAATTGTGTTTCTCTAACCATATATTCTACGACAAAATTCTTGTTTTTCGAAATATGACCTCGCTTAAAAGATTCTACCTCTCCGCTGTTTCCTCTGACAGATCGAATAATTTCGTAATATTCAATTTTTTTGTTTACAAAGAGAAAGGGGAAAAACGGAGGATTATTATTATTATTACGGTTATCAATAATATTTACCCACATTATCAAAAAAACAAAAATTACTCCTTATTATTTCAAAAAAACCGAAATACCCCAAAGTCTATCGTTATCTCCCGCACTGCACTGTAAAAAAATGCCACGCAATTGTGAAAGAATTGATACAACTACTGAAATAAAATATGAGATTAATTCTGAATAGTAACATAAATTGTGGGGGCACTACGTCACGACGTACCCTTTGGTAGGAAACTTTTTTTTTCATAACCCAAAGGGTGGGAAATAACAGCACCCCAATAAACCAAATCGACCATCACTATATGGTCGATATTGGTCAGTTTTTAGTCGTGTACGACTAAAAATGGACCAAATATTATTGTTCCATCAGAAAATGATTGATTCTTACTACCTAAATTTCTGTGATAAATCGAATAAATTTTGACCATTTGTTTCAGTTTTTTGTTGGTCAGATATTATCCCTACCAAATTTTCACCATAATTTTTCGTTGATTTTAGATCATTATGCGGAATTTATACTTCGGTCTGTTTTTGGTCGTTATACGGTCAATACAGACTGGAATTTTTCCTAGTTTTTTTGATATTGTACTTCTTATTCAATTTTAACTAATATTTTTAATCGATTTTTGTGCAGGTATTCTGGGAGATACCTTGGTCCAGTTTCAGTCGATTTTTCCTCAACGTCCATCAATATTTTTAATAGGGAACTTGTTTTAGGGAGGGTAATTTGGAGAAAAAATTATGAACGCCGGGCGCCATCCGCCTGGCGATGAACGGCAAAACGTAGGACATGGAAAAAATTCCTACCTCCGAGCTGGTAGGAGGAAAAATTTCTACCACGCACCCTAGTATTCTTCCTCAATTCTTGAAAAGTCTTTCATGAATCTTCTTTGGATTTGAATTTTGTTTATACGACTTCATTCATATTCTTTGTAAGCTTATCACACTACTTACATTGTAGTGCGTCATGTACCGCTCAATTGTACCAATAAACAAGTTGATTCCTTTTTCTTCTTTGTAAATCCAGTTATTCTTCATTCGTGTTTCATTTATTGCTTATTTGTACTAAGAAGCACGTGTATTTACTTTATGTTGCATGTTAAAATTTATCGCTAAAGTGTTCCATTTTGTACGGACAATATAATTCCACCCTAACCCAAATTGGCATAACGATACCTATAAGGAATATTTGAACTTGTTGCTAGTTTTTCCAATATAAAATGTTGATGTATAGCGGTGAAAATTACGACAACTACTCTGAAGATTGAAATTAAACTTTAATTGCAGGTTGAAAATTATCGCTATCGACGATAAACTTGTACGTAAGAACACAACCATGATCATTAAATAGTCGTTCATACGTGCGATATTTTCTCAACTTTTGTTTGCAAGTATTCTCATGATATAAGTAAGTTAGGTACCTGAAATGCAAGAAAATATCGAACTTTTTCCTCACTATTTTATGAAAAGATGCTAAGCTTTCTTCTCAATTCTACAAAAGTGTTGAACGTTTGTCAGTATGAGTGAGAAAATGTCAAACTTTTTTCTCTTTTTTTTTTTTTTTGGAGAAGTTGTCACTTACTTCTCCACGTACATACACAATAGATGAGAAAATCTGACGATTTTTTTCTCACAAAATTTATTACTTTTCGAGTACAATTTAAGTACCGGTAGAATATTTGTACAATGAAATACAAAATTTAAAAAAAAAAAAAAATTGGAAACGGAAAGAATCCAAAATAATGAAATGAAAATGATATGATTTTTTTCGACAAGAATAAAAATGAAAAGCGAAAAAAAAGGGGGGAATGATAACAACTTGTTCTTTTCTTTCAAAAACAAAATAATAATTGAAAAAAAAAGAACGAATATGAGCACAAATATAGTCCCCTGTCACATAGAACAGAAAGGAATAAAGAATTAAAATTCAGCTTCTATCATTATAATACTTTTTCCATACTTATGTACATATTATATTACGTAGGTACACCTACATATTCTCAACAATGATTAGACACCGGGAGTTAGGTACAATTTTTTTCCTTCATTGAAAATCGTTTGGAATTGTACAACATTTGTATTTCTCAGTTAGTAAACTGACAATTCTTATACACATTAATTTGAACTTGAAAAATAAAAATTCTGTCTTGGAAATAACCCATCAAAATACTAATCATTATTCTACAAGAAAGTTTCTTAGAAACATCAGTCGTTCTATTTTGTATCATCTTCATAGACGGTATAATACTGTAAAATTTCCTTCTTATAAATAAATAAATCTTTTCCGTCTCATCGAGTTCATTCTTTTAATGATACCTAAATAAAAAATCCAGTTTTGGAAAACAGATCAACTTGGTTATCTTAGTTAACGAAGGAGGTTCTTAGAGCTTTTAATGACAGAAACATATACAGTAGAAATCGCGAATAACGATAACAATTTACCGTTACAAATCAATACAACTTAGAAGGGAAGAAAGAGAACTTACTCTGGGAAGTAAACATAAATTATAATTATTATAGGTATTAGGTCTGTTTAATGATCTGAATGAGAAACACTATTCATTATTGAAGAGGGATGAAAGAAAAAAATAAGAAAAAAACAGACGACCAAGATCAGTCAATTAAACCAAAAGTACCTAGTTTTTACATTATTAAGAAAAATTCTATAATATATTAAAGAGTATGTGTGAGAATTATCTCGATTTTGACCAACGTGAATCGAGAACCAAATCATAATGACGTTACGGTACAAGAAATTGCCTCAAGTAATTTTAAATATGATATTTGTAACACAAACACAAAAAAACAATCAATGAAACAACTTTCCAAAGCTTTACAATGCAATTGTCTTCTCGCTGAATAATATTTGTGACCCGTCTACAGAAACCCGGCTTAGCGTTCAATATTGATCAGGAGGAAAGGATCTTTTACCGGGGATGGAAGATTCCTTTTCTCCTGATTGTAATTGAACGCTAAGCCGGGTTTCTGTAGACGGGGTCACATTTAGAGAATTAGATGACATGAGACACAGATACGCTGTAGAAAAATATTTGAAAAATAGGTATTTAAAAATTTAGTCGGACTATTGTGATTATTTTCCTAAACAACGAAACATGTTACATGTTCTATAGCTTTTATGGTGAAAATTTTCGTTATCTCTTATGACAATATTTGATTTATAAAAATACTTAAATGCCTAATTAAATTCGTGTATGCATATTATTAAAACTCAAATGTCTGTAAGTATTATAATTGTAGGAGTTATGAGTTCATTAATATAAAACCAATAGCTTCGTGAAAAAATTCAATGTTCCGAAGTCATTACCTATCAAAAATGAATAATGAAGTGATGAAACATTTCCTCAAGATACCTGATTATTGTTTCAACAATTGGATTATCTGTTGAGCGAACGATTTTCTTGAATTGAAAATATTATTTTCATTCTTTAATTCGAAAGGAACGCAATACGTTGAAGAATATTAAGGTTTTTTTTTACGTAAATTATTTAACTTCGATTCTCTACAGTTACAGATAAATTATTCTTGTTTTAAGAACATCTAAACACTCGGTTTTCTTGTTTTTTTCAAACAAATTTAAGTCACAGTAAATTTTCTTCATGATCCAAAACATACCTATGAATTTTATTATTTTTTTTTTTTTAAAGAAAATTCAAAAAATGGAATCCTACAGCTTGTTGGCTTTCCTCACGCACTTGTGAATAATAAATAGTGGGTGAGGATTGAGGAAGAAATATAACAAGGGAAAGACGAAAGAAAATTAAATCAACAAGAATATCAGTGAGGAGCGAGATCGCGAAGAAATAGGAAGGCAAAATTAGAAATTATGTGAGTTGCCTATTCCATTATTAGTTTTAGGTATTTGCTACCATAGTCTTGCGGCTACAAATTCTGACGCGTAGGTAACTCGAAAGAATAATAGATAACACTAATGATGAAAACTGCGGTAATGATAATAATGATGCTTCCTCAAAAATGGAAGGAATTCCCTATAAAAATTAATTTCTTAGATTTTTCCTGTTTTAAAAACTCGATATTAATTTTCTCAAATAAACGAATAGGTAAGACGTTTTAAAATTTTCACTCATGAAGAAATATATTTAACCTCTAAGTACGAACGAAAATATTATTATTATATGAAATAAATTCTTCATATTATTTCATTATTTTTTTCTTTCTTCTTACATATCGACTGCCTATTCTTAGGGTATGTCCGGGTGGAACTTGCAACGGGAAGCAATCTGATAAGGTTCTTTCTGTGTATCTGAGGAACATGGTGGTGTGAAGAATAATTTTATTAATTTTTTGCCTCATCTTGTTGCGAACATACAGAATAAAAATAAAAGAAATATTTTATTTATTTTTTATCTCGTCCTTTTTTATAATTTTTATAATCTCGGCTCCACTCGCTCAGAGTATTGAATTGAGCACAGATCGGGAGAGTTAAAACCTGTGTAAAAAATATAAACATTATTCAAATCCATAAAGTATTATTATTATTAATTAGGCCTATTATATATCGACTCCTTAACCATTCCTTACAGCCATACAGAGGCACTATGAGATGAATTCCCCTCCATCCACAACATATTCAACTGTCTACATCATGCCAACTTCCTTTCACGCATCTAAATACAGCTTCGCCAAGCTCACAGCCCTAAAGGTAGGCTGCTAGCAGCTCTTAAATTAGAAAAAAAAAAAATCATACTTTTTCTAAAACTAGAAAAGAGGCATTAACAAATAACGACACTACACTTACAGATCAACTAATACAATATCTTACCGCATCCCTTCCCCCTCATTTAACCATATGATAGTATCCGTCTTTTCAATAAACCTTTGTCAAGCTAATAGCCCTAGAGCAGCTTCAAAGCTTGTAAAATAAAAAAAAAAAAACATATATTTTTAGAAATTTGTACGAATCCGAAGCTAAAATCAAACTACCTACTTTAATTCACATTTTTTTGACGATTTTGATAAAATCTTAGAATTATCATTCACAAATACTTATATTTATTTCGTTCATTCATTCATTTATTTCAACATAAATGTACCGTAGGTCAGTAACAGCTGGAGAGAATTGATTGAAAAAAAATCGAAGACTGCATACATTAGCATAATAGTTTGATCGAGAAAAAAATAAAAATTATATTAGTTTATTTAAGTAGCCATTGCTAATGAACCATAAAACTACACAGTGGGCTATAAGCTTAAAGCTAAAGGGCTTATGATCGATAAAAATAAATGAAGAAAGGTTTTTGCGACTCTTGACTTATAATGATTCAAAATAAAACTTCACATAGACCCATGATATATTCTTAAAAAAAAAAAAACAACAACAACAACAATACAGGCATAGGTGACAAAGCAGCAGTGTGTAACGCCGCGCAAAAAAAAAAAAAAAAACAAAAATACAAAACGCAAACAAGATGAAAACAAATTATTTATATGATCGATTAAATTTAAAATTACACCTTAAATTTATGAATACCTCTTTGAATTAAGCAATCTGATCTAAAAACTAACGAAAATTTAAAAAAATGAAACGAAAAATAGAATAAAATGAAGGATATATTTAAAGTACCTATTCTAAGCCCGATTTTGTATCGCGACCACTGACCCTTCTCCATTCTGCAGCCGATAAATAAATAGATAAGTAATTCAATCAAGTATTAAATTTTATAATTAGGCAGATACTTTAAGCCGGTAGTCTGTGATGCAAAAGGTATAATTTGCGAATTTGCAATATGTTGTCGATAAATTAAATTATTCGTTTGAACTTCGGTACGCTCTAGCCGGATAACCGGAGGAGAGAAAAGTCAAGGGGGAGGGGGAGGTAGTTATTGTGATAGGAGAAAGAGCTGAAATTTTGATCTTACGTTCGAGGTAAGGTTTCCAAATAAGGGTGGTACCGATGTGGTTTATCGGTTCATTAGTAAATGGGGAAATTAGAAGAGAGAGAGAGAGTAGGTCGACGAACTGATAGAGCTGTTCTGTCGCCTCTTCACCCAGACGGACCCTCAAGTCTTGTTCTGAATACTCTCAGTGCCAGTCTGCGAGGTTAGGAATGAACTCCGATTTGTTGGCCAGAGACTCCACGGTCCAATTCTCATCTAATCAAAATCTTGTACAGATTCAGGAGTAATTTTTGATCGCAACCTAATCGTGAATGGAGAGATATTTTAAGGTATTCTTTGATCGTAAGCATTGTGTAAGTCCGAGGGATTTTATCGCTTAAGACAGAGATAGGAATTGATGAAGGTAGGAGTCTAAAATGTGCGAAAATGTAGCACCATCTCAAGATATTTATGAGTCAATTTAAGCAAATGTATTACAGATTCATGATTGTTTTTCTTAAAAAACAATATCTCTGGAATAGGACACCTGTAGGTACGCCTTCATTTCAAGAAGGACCTAAGCTGTCTGAGTCTGTTTCATTCTTTTTAATACTTGAGCAATTCTACGGCTTATGAAATATTGTACCTCTTTCATTTCATTAGCTTGTATTTTCATGAAATCGATTTTTAAAATTTCTCCATAAACAATTTTCAAGACAATAGTAATTTTTGTCTCAAGACGCAGAGGGTAACCGGTATACAGGTGAAATATTACGAGAGATGAGTGGCATTTGAATGTATCCGATACTTACCCACCATCGTGATTTAAAGCGTTTTAATCCGTCTAATTTTAATTTGGTTTGCTAATCCCCGGTTTCGTATAGTCGCACTGTTGCAACCGCTTGTTAAAGCGAACGCTACCCTTAAATCAGCGCGCGCAATACCCTCTTTGAAAAATATTATAATTACATACACGCCGTATTTGTACTTTACTCTTCGCTGTCGTAATTTCATTCTAGATCGAACACAGTATATAAATATGTGTACTGAAAATGGAACCTATTGGGTAATGTTACCCCTCCTGTAAAAAGATTTTCTATTATATCATTCTGCTTCTTGAGTAACGGCTTTTTATACGCGTTTTCACGCGAATGCCAGCTGCTCAATTTTCGAACAACAAACTTTGTTTGTCAATACACCAAATGGTTCACATGTTGCGTTCAAATGTGCTCGTGTTCTGTCGCAGTACATCGGTGTCGCACAGTATAATTTTAAATAAAAAATCGCGCTCTCGTGATTAAAATCTTCAATTTTTAGTATCACGATAAAAAGTAACGCGCAAGATGCTGCAGTATCGCGTTTTGATCTTCGTCGATTCCTGTACACCCGGTGGCCCATATGACGCCTCCCGTCAGCATCCTCTGGAGCTCTAATTCGGACAAAATGCGGCCCGCTCTCGCGTCTATTTTCAAGTGCTCGCTGTCATATCGTAGTGAACCCTTAATTACCGGTAAGAAGTGCAGCTGAGTATACATCAGAATGAAGTCTACCATCCAGCCCGTGTCTCGATAATGAGAGGTGCTAAAACTGGAGCATTCACGGGTACAAGTCGAGAAGAAGACGCGTAATTAATTCGGGGACGTGCGTGTGCGTGAAGCTCTTCTAGCTTACCGTGTTTTTGAACCGCGTTTAAATTCGGTTTCGACGGAAAAATGATGGGCGTAATCGACGAAGAATCACTTGTTTAACCGAACACGAAAGTTTTATTTTAAGCTCTTGCCTCCGTCTTCTAATGTGCATTATCCTTTATCAAAAGGTGGTTTCTGTGGCTAGCTGCCAGGAAACGACGTAGGCTATATAGAATATTGCGTTAGTTACCCAAAAAAATTTTAAAACCGCAATATTCGCGTACCGTCGGACCTCTACGTTGCGTTCTTTCGAATCTATCTGTGCTCTATAATTCGACTTACGTAACTTCCAGTAGCTTTATGCGAGACAATGGTGTATGGTGCAGGATTGATGATAATTGAAGGTGAAGATCGTGTTGTTATCGTGTGACACGGACGTGGATGGTCAATAATAAAGTAAGGATGTTTTATTGCTTCGAACCAGACGGTCTCTAGGAGTCGCGTGAAAAGTGGAGGTTGTAGGAAAGGAGACTTTTGTATGTAGCGTGACCTTTCTTATTTTTATTATAATAAACTTGGACAAATTTTGAGAATTTGGGGGGAGCGAGGATGAAATTATCCTCTACGCGAGGAAGCTATGCTCTTGCTTTGTACTAGATCGAAAAAAGTTTCAGACAGAATCGCGATGTAGGCAAGTAAAACAAAAATCTTCCCACACCTCGTGTAGAGTTTGAGAAATACTTTCTGACGGAATTCTTCTTCCCAATAGGGGTCTAAAGAAGATATTCAGACTGTATTGTAATGAGCATGTACACAGAGACTGCAGGGAGGACACCATAATGTGGCATTTTCTATTCCTATAACAAAAGAAACGACCAGGGATACTAGCCAAGATTTTTAGAAGCGAGGATAATGTCAAAACGTATAGGAGATGAATAGGGTGATAACTCAGAAAAGTGTGATATTGCAATAATAAACTGCGATGAGGGAAGAATATGCTCAAATCGACTTTCGATTCTGATCATTTGGGAGAGTTGATATCTATTAACCCATCAGCAAAATTTTCAAAGTCCCCCCCTTCCTCTTCTTATACTAAAATTTTCTCAAATTCCTCTTGCTCACTTAACTAGCTCGAAAGTCGAAATCTTAGGACCCTCCTGTATGGAGGTCCACAACTCGTAGCTTTTCCGAGTCATTCCTCTTATATTTTTAGGTAATCAGCTTAATATTTTCAAGTTTTCTCTCTGTAAGTAGGTTCGGAGGTCAAATTTTCTCCTAGTCTCACCTCTTCTAATACTGTTAGTACTTCGTTACCAAAGTTTGCCGAGTCCATATAAATAAACTTTTTCGATATCCATTTTATTGAGTGACTTTTCTGAAATAGAAAGGAAATACATTCACAATTAGTGGCACATTCAGGAATTCGCGCTCGGAAGTCTAAAAATTTTTGAAGACGAGAAACCTCATGGAAAAAAATTGATGCGTCGCGCGAATACACTCGGAACCCCCCCCCCCCCCCCGTAAAGACACCATTGTCGATCACCTAAACATATTTGTCAGAATTGATCCTCTCCGCTTATCCTAAGAGCGTGATCAAGAGTCCCCTCGGAGGGGCTCGTCTACCCCATCTCTTGATACGCCATTCTCGATTAGTGAAACACGTCTTTTGACACTCTCGTAATTAAGCGAGGGGTGCGAGGAACCTCTTTTATGGAAAACTTTCTAAGCACTGTTACTTTTTTCCTCCAAGGTCGAACTTTCTTCAAGTCCCCCCCCCCCCTTCTCGAAGTATACGAGTGCGCCAGATAATGGGAATTCGGATTAAATTTGTTCTAGCGCAAAAATGCAAAATCTTAGATATAAACTTCGAATGTACGAAATTTTGGCTCAATTTCATCTACAATTTCAGTCTGGACAGAACTTTCTACGATTTTCCTGAGCCGAGTACCAAAAATTGATCAATTTTCCCAGGTTTTCAAAGTATACAAGTTTGAGAATTATCTCGTTTTGAAACTTTGTAAGGTCATTTAAGCATTTTTCCTTTCGGAAAAAGCGCTAAATTGCATTAACAAATCGTATGAAATTTGAAAGTTTGAACACTTTCTCATCTTTGAGTACTTTAGCACGTCATTTCGTGACAGAACTCTCAGAATTACCCCCCCCCCCCCTCCCCCCCCCCGCTTCAAGATATATTTAGGCTAATTAAAAGAAGTGAATTACTTGAGATGAATAATCACCAGATACAAAAAAAAAAACAAAAAACCTACGATCACCCATTGACCACTTCCGATCGAACAACCATTTTCAAAGACTACAGGGAAGCGACTGAACCTAACACCAATAAGAAACAGCAACATTCTAAGAGGTCATGACTGAACTTGCGAGTCATCAAATTGTGAATTATTCTCATAGGCTAATTCAATTAAACCCTCATCAGGTGTGTACCTGTTCAAAAGGTTACGTCATGATCATTCCGATTTCGAATAACTTCAATTTTTTCGAGAGCCAAACGTCTGAAATATGAATTTTCCCTATGGAGAAGGACTTCGGACCCCTTCCTAAAACGATGACCACAATTGATTAAATGGTCAACGAAGGCTGACGAGCCCAACTTTCCTTCCCCCCATACCTTTTATGTTCTGCCACTCTAATTTCGAACTGGCGGCCAGTTATCCCTGTATAAACCCCAGGGAAATCTCTACAAGCCAAACTACAGACTCCACCTTTTCTCAGTTATAGGGATAGGATCTTTTAATTTGATAAATTAAGCTCTTAACTGTATTAGAATTGTAGAAAGCTGACCGGGAACCAAACGACTTTCGTGCTATAAATGACATAGGAGGGGAACTCGGAAAATCTCAACTATCAGAGAGATTACTCAACTCTTGCAAAAATGTTGAATATCGAGCTATATGTGACAGGCGGAGAGCTTGTAAAAATTTTGAATTTCGTCCTAGGGCGACTTGAAAAAGTATCGAATAAATAGCTTTGTATGACAGAAGATAGGACTTGGACAAATTTAGAATTTTCGGTACTCCAATAATTCACAAGATCGAAACCAATTCGTTCCTTAGAAGAGGTTCTTTGAATTCGTTTACCGTCGTTAAAGAAGCTGTCGTGTCACGTACTTTTCTCTGCAGCATGATGTCATTAAAGAGCCCGATTTTAAGTTTGACTAGGCTAAAGGAGTTGAGCCAAAGAGACTGAAAAAATTTTGAAACTCGACTTATGTAGGGAGAAGAGAATGTCCCGAGACTTGCTAGCCTCACTTGTTATCATTATGTAGAGAAGAACCTTGAAAATTTCAGATAGTCTCAATTTTCCCGGTAACAATGTGTCCGTTTTCGCCGTTTATGAGCTGTGGCAGTTTTTCTTTGAACAGGGAACCTCTTTTATGGGTGCTTATTTGTGGAAAATATTTGTCATCCATCGTCTGCTGTTCTCCCACCAAAGTATGGTTCCGAAAAGGGCAGAGGCTTTGACCTATTTCCATAACTTGAAAAAATTTCGCCAATTTGGTTACAATGGAAGGGGCGGGATGAATTGTAGTTCCATAAGGGGCTCTGATTTTCTTCGGGAGAAAATTCTGATAACCGACCTTGTGAATATCAGGAAAGAAGAATTTTAATTATCTAGCTATAGGTGGAAGGGGATGGTTCCGAGGGGGACAGTGGCTCCAACTCACTTCTAGGCTTCCTGAAAATTTAGATTCCCGAGTTATGTACATCGGGAAAGGGACTTTCAACAATTTCGACCATTGAGTTGTATAATATAAGGAGTGAGGAAAGAGAATCGGTGAAATTTTGAACGATTCTGGTGATGTCATCGATCAAACTCAATTGGATTACGTTGTTAGATAGAAAAACTTACGTTTGGCGAAACCTATTTGACCTTTCAGTTCAGCATCTGTTCCATCTAATTCTTCAGGAGGCGGAAGGAAAGTAGGTGGATTCTCAGAAAACGTCCACATCCAACTTTGTTGACGTCATCAACTTGTGATGTCAGTCATGAATTTGTACGTACATGATTGTAGACAAGTTATTAATCACCCAATGATGGGACTGTCGGGTTTCCCGCTGCCATTTTTTTTCTGCAACATTATTTTTAAGCGAGGGTTTGACTGAAATACGTCTATGCGTCTTTATGAATGCAAATAAATACATAATTATACGATTTTTCAAACTGAAAATTGCTTTACTAATTTTTTCTTTTTGTTTGGAAACGTTAATATCTGCCGTACAAAAATATGCAATTAACGGGTATTGAGGGTAACAATCAGGAAAATAGGATCTTTGGCACAATTAATTTGTCAGTAAGTGAGTAAGCGAATGACCATTGTTATCCTGAAACTGACTTCATTATCGAATTTTTCATGAAAAATGGTTTCTGATATTCGTAAATATTCCATATCTCATATCCTGTGTCTCCCAATTTCCGCAACTCCCAATTTACAAATGAACCTCTCTCTTCCACAACAACCAACCCCCCCTCCCTCCGAACATATTCGCCTCCACCGTACATTCAACGTTTCCCCTCTGGACTCTCCCTCAGAAAGAAAAATAAGAAAATTCGTTCTCTTCAAAATTTGAATACCTCCACTGTCCAGGAAGGGAGAACTGACGTCAGTGTTGTCGAAAAATTCCAGTCGCGTATTTCAAATCGCAGTCAGGTTGTGTTCGATAGCGGTGGAGGGAGGTTTAAAGTTCGGGTTACCCCCTCTCAATAATGCTCATGCTTTAGCTAATGTTGTTGCTGACCTACTATGGAAATTGGACCTGTGGTTAGTACCCAAAAAAATTGTGCCACCCTTGTCCGCAATACCCCCCTCCCTCGCATAAACGATTTTGGAATTGAGGTGTTCAAAGGGATAAAGAGGAGAGTCAGGGAGGAGGGCTTAATCATTACGGAAGCTGACAAAGGTAAGGCCATTGTCGTAATGGAGAAGTCCTCTTACGTCTCCAAGGTCTGTGACGTTCTCGGCCCGGATGGTGCAAAGGAAAATGACCGTTTCAATTTTTCTAAACATGTGAAAGAAGTTAGACGCGTGATTAACAGTTGCGAATTTCTTATCAAAACTCCCTCGCTAAAAATATTGCTCCTTGAACCCAACCCTGCGCCTCCCCTCTTGTACGGACTGCCTAAGGTCCGTAAAAAAGATACTCCGATGCGTCCAGTCATTTCCTTTGTGTCTTCTCCCACGTACTCCCTAACGAAATTCTTCGACCGTCGGTTCAAATCTAAAGTTGATTTTGAGTCACCCTACTCTGTGAAAAATTTGGTTTCCTTGGCTGATAGGCTTAAAGATGGTATTCTTCTGCCGGGATCGATCCTATGTTCTTTTGACGTGGCCGGCCTATTTCCCAACATCCTTAAGGCAAGTGCCATCCAACATATGGGAGACCTTTTAAATCCAGAACTTTTCAATTTGCTTTATATTTGTTGGTCTCCCAATTTTTGTAATTTCGATGGGAAATTTTTTGAATTTCCTGAGGAGGTTGGTATCCCCTTGGGTTCTCTTATTTCGGAGGTCTTTATGTCTAAATTCGAACTCGAGCTTTCCTCTTCTGGCCGGGTGTTTTTGGGTCATATATTTTAGTGGCACAGGTACGTCGACGATGTCTTGTGTAGGTGGACTGGTCCCCGAGATCTCGTTTTGAAGTTCTTCAAGTATCTAAGGAATCAGTACCCTTCCATAAAATTTATCTTGGAAATTGGATTCATCTATTAATTACTTGGACTTGACGATCTCTAATAGAGACGGCGTCCATGAATTCGCCATCTACAGGAAAGATACTTTGACCCATATTCCTGTCCACGGCAAATCTTTTTAACAGGGAACCTGTTTAGGGGGGGGGGTATTTTAAAAAATCGCCGTGCGCCATGTGCCGTCCGGCAAAAAATTTTCATATATATGTGGACAATGCTAGATGTAAAAATATAACAGTCGAGAAAAAAGGGGTTATAAAATTTTTGCCTATCATTGGGGCTTCTATTACATCGTAAATATAAAAAATAAACTGTTTTAAATAAATTAGTCATGAAAAGGTGCCTAATTATTTTAAAAAGGATATTCTCGAAGAATTTTTTCCTTTTATTAGCGTCTCAGTTAATATAGGGCTGCGAAGAGTATCTTTCCAACACATGTTTCGAAACTCGACACAATGAATTAATAAAATTATTTTTTCAATTCGTTCAAAATCAGTATTAAAAACATATTTCGCACAGTTGAAAGAAAGAAAAAACATAATAATTACACAGAAGTTTTAATAAGATTTATGGTATCATTCAAGCCTTCAACAATAAACGGTTGGTTGAAAAGCACATTGTAGAAAAATAAAGTTTCCTACGCTGCGCTGGCTGCTTTAAAAATGAGTATCTGTCGGTAATTCATTGTGAGAAGAAAAAAATGGTTTGTTTTTGAATTTTAACGTGAGCTGCTTTCAATACCGAAACTGGTAACTGAAATTTAGTAAGTGATTAAGAGATCGTATTTCAAATGTAATATAGGTAATGTAAGAAGAAATTACCCGCGTTTTATATTGTGCACGTTTTCGAGGAGGAAAACAAACGTGTCGAGTTCAGTCGCAGAGAATCCACAGGTGTAGCATGCTATCCTAGTTGTTTCTGAAGAGCAGTAAAAACATCGAAATAGAAGTACAGTATGTGTGCAATGCGTATACTGACGAGACATTTCAAGTATTTAACGTATACAAAAAAGAGAGGATAGAGGATGTAATGGTGAGCGCGTGCCAAACTAGATGGGAGACCGAATTACGATAGATTTAGTAAGAGGAGGTTTATTTATAAATATCCATATTTAGTTTACATTGGGGTAGTTAGAAGTTGCTCCGAAAATCACAATTGACTCATTTTATACGCGCTAACGTATTACTTTTCGTACGTGTGCTCATACTCGATTATTGTGTGCTCTCGTGCTCTAGGATGAAAATTTGAAGATTCCTCGACGACGTTGTTCCTGAAATTTCTCTGAGTTCCTGATTTGCGGTCGTGTCGCGGTATAAACATGCCCAGAGCGTTTCTCATCAACAGACACAGAATCAAGCGAGATAACTATAAAGAGATTAGCGAGTATTTCGACGGTATGTTCAAAACTTTCTTTTCCTCGCTCATTACCTAGTTTTAATTTTTTTAAATACTTAATATCCCAATGGAAAGAGAAGTCGCGATGATTCAGTTTCTCTCTCTTATCTAGTTGGAAGTTGTGTGAACTATTTCTTGGCACATATAATCGATTGAGCCAGGGATACTATTTTCGTCGTCTCTACCTCTTAAAATGTTATTTTTAAACGACGGAAATATTGACGTTTCCGATATTTCTCATTTTCAACAAATACCGGTAGTATCCCATATTTTTGTAGAAGCAATAATATATTATTGTTTCGAAACTCATATTCAGTCATATTTGAGGATATACTTACATAGGTACGACTGCAACTGAAGCCAAAAAAAAACCAACAACTTATGCCAGAGTGGAGGGTAAGGAACTGATAAACTTTCCTTTTTTTTTAAAAAGAAATACCGGAGGCAGTGTTAATTGAAAACTTAGCTACCTGTAAAACTAGATTATTATTCGATTTCAGCCCCTTTTACCACGTCAATCATATGTACACACATGCAAATTGGTTTGATTAGGCCTACTAGAATCTGTAAAAAGAGAACGAGTGATGGGTTCGGTATTTCATTAAAGGAATAATTAGGTACCAAGTTCGACAACGAAATAGAAAAGAACCCTAAATTTCGCACTTTTTTCGGAAAAATGAAAAGTTGAACCTCAAAAATCGAGAGGTCTTAGATTTAACTCCAACAGTGATTCGTACATCAATTTTCTATCGTTTCATACCTCCTCCTTCTACCTCTATTAAGGAACTATATAAGATAGGTATGCGCAAGTGATAAGAATAGGATCGTCACCACGCTGATAAAGTCGAAGGAGGAGCAATCTGAGCAGTATCCTAAGAGAATTGTAAGCATCAAACATCAAATACAAGAATTTAAACTACAAAAAATGAAGGAAATTCCCTAATTTCTTGTTTTCATCGATATAATCTTTCTAATTAAACAAAATTCAATGTTTGACATTTAAAATTTTCTCACACGGCCCTCCTGAAATCTTCTAAAACTGCTCCTCCTTCGACTTTATCAACATGGCGATGATCCCTTTCATCACTTGCGCATACCTATCTTATATAGTTTCTTACCTCTATATAGCCCGATTCCCCGTGACGTCAACATCTTCGATTTTGATTGAATGCTTGTTCTCTGCTGCTGGCTTTGGGGCAGCCATTTTAGAATCCCATAAGAATACACGCAGGGAACGTTGGTTTCGATCATTCACTAGTATTAAAAAACAAGAAGTACGTTCACAATCAAAGCTACATAATATTCAAATTCCAGAGGACTTCTAGATTCTAAATAGAGATCTCTAATACATTAGGAACATCTTGTTTTTGAATATCTGTATGTGATCGAATCGTTCCCTGTGTATTCTTATGGAAATCGATATCATGATTGGCCAAATAATTGTAATATCGATAACAAATATATGGGTACTTTGACTCACTATCACTCACCCCGGTAAACAATTTGAAGCCCTCTGAAGCCCCTGGGAAAAACTACCCACTGAAGCCTATATTTGAAGCCCTGTTGATTCCCTGTTCCCCTCTTACTTCCCTATTGAAGCCCTCATGAAGCCCTCAAATATAAAGGGCTTCAGGGACACAAAAAGGAAACAGGGCTTCAATTTGGGAAAAACTACCATTTTAATTCCCATTTGAAGCCCTGTTTCCTTTTTGTGTCCCTGAAGCCCTTTATATTTGAGGGCTTCAAGTGGGAACAATGTTTACCGGGACTGTTATCAACACTGTGACGTCACCGGGTAATCGGTCTATTAGCTCGACACAGTCCGCACCCTAGATTACAAATCAGATACCTCCTTCCAAATACCTATTAAAAACTAAGGTTCTATACCCCTTTTGGGAAAACTTTAAAAGCAGTATAGCACGCCGATCTTGAAGCCAGTCAGTAGAACACACCAATGAAAAAAGAGGACAGAATATTCTATCGTTGACTTTTCTATAGCATTATCATCCTGAAATTGATTCGAGAATTTAGGCTATATCTCTTCCCGACCAAAACGTTCAAATTTTTGATTTTGTTGATGAAAAAGGGTAGAACCTGATCCTTCATTTAGAGAGTGACCAAATTAGAGGGCCGACTTTTCAGGGATTGTGAATAGGATGATGAAATGAAAGACCTTGAATGAAGAAAATTTGAATTTCTGAATATGATTTTCGAGAGTGATTGTCGAGAAAATTGATCTCGGAGCATCCAATTGCGAGGATGAACTCAATAGAAGGACGTGTACGGTTGGTGGGATTTGTGAAGTTGATTTTCATTGCCAGTCCATGACCGGGTTATGGTGTAAGGCGTCGGTAAAATGAAACAATAGAATTTTTGAATTGGTGGAAGTAACAATAAATAAGGCATATCTGCAAGAGTGAAACGTATTCCTTGGTGATTTCAGAAGGCGTCCAGAGTTATTTTAAAAATATATTCTATTCTTTCAATAGTCAATGGAAGCTACGGGCACATTGGTGTAAATTAGCGTTTATTTATCTCATTGTTTATTTGTGCAATGTAAAATAAAGAAACAATTATACCCGTGAATTAATTCCTTCTCAAAAATTTGTCTTCTTCCACTTATTTTCTTCTTCGCTAAACAGCTAAACTGTTGCTCAACATGGTTCGGTTCAGGCCATCACTGTCTGCCAACGACTGTAAGTTCTCTGAAGGCATGATTAACGTCAGAAAACATGTACAATTATATAGAACTGTACCTAAGTCCTTGCTAATTTTAAGCGAACCGTAAAGAAGCAATCTTTCATCAACCAATCAAGAAAATCGGATCTCTAGCTTTCAGGGTAGAGCTAATCTCTGCCTATAAGGCTCAGCTTTTTACTTTTTTTGAAAAAAACATTTTTTGGCTTCTGTAGGAGCCACTTTGTTTCTCCTCCCTAGCTCTCAGCTTATGAAGTCGGCTTCTGCTTAGAACTTTCTGGAAGCTAGCTCTGGCTCACTTTGGCTGAATGGCTGATTCAACGGCTGGCTACTGGCTGGTTTAAAAGCCAATCAAGAAACAGATGCTAGCGCTTTTTTCAATTTTTGATCTTTGGCGGTTTAAATTTCTCCTCTCAAGCGTTTTTAGAAAATGATACTCAGAAAAGTGAGTGAATGTTGTCAGCAGGAGTGCTAATTGAGTGAAAATATAACGATGTTAAAGAAAAATTCGGGCAACTTACATTTTTGTCAATTCCTTTCTATGTATAGGGGGGGGGGGGGGCATAATGATATACGAGTCAGTATTCTAAAAGTTAGAGGTGGGTAGCTGGCTATTTTTTGGGTTGAGAGCCAAAGCTAGCCAAAGGATCCGGAAAGTTGGAGCAGAGTGCGGAGCCCTCTCTCGCTGATGTTTTTGGGTTTTTTAGTTGATCTAATGAGACCGTATAATTATTAATTATTTGAGGTACTTATTATCTTATTTTGACGTTAGGATTGAAGGAAATGGTGAAATAATCTTGAAAAGAATGGTTTTGGAATGAAAAGTGAACTAAGAGAAAGTCACATTAAGCTTTGCGGCTTCAGTTCTTCATCCTCCCCCCCCCCCCCAGCAAGATGAAAAAAATCTAAACAAAACTGGAATGAAAACCTTATTTGAGTCAAATAGTGCTAAGACATCGCGCGCATTACAAAAAGGGGAAAATTAATGGAATTTGCGGGTGAAGGGCGAGAGGTTTCCTTAAATCAATCTGAATCAATTTTTATAATGGAAGATGATTTGTAAGAAATTTTACGCTCTACAAATTTTGTTCTCTTCATTTTTCTTCGAAATTGCTTTGTTCCTAAGTTATTTTGAAATACTCATTGAACATTTAAATGTGAAAATTACCCTGCTCCCGTTCTCAAATTATCCTATTGTAACGCTCCTAGCGGATGGCCGCTCCAAATGTTTCGAAAAAAAAAAAAAAGTCAGGAGCCGAAGCTGCCAAAGCCACTTCTTTTAACCAGAGCTAACCGCAGCTCTGAAAATTGCCTAAATTGGGGTTCAAGAGCTGGACTCCCTGAGCCGAGGACCAACTTTTGCCTCTAACCACGGAGTAAATCAGAGCAACTCTTTGGTAGCCCACCTCTACTATGAAAGCAATTGCAGGCAATTTTCAAGCATTCAAACGCAATTTATAAAAGACCTAAAGAGATTTGGACTGGACCAATTATAGGGTCGCTAGCATCGTTTGGTAAGGAAACAGGGGTAGTTAGAACGTGTTCTATGTAGTATCAGATGTGTTAGTGTGTAAAATTAGTTCTTAAAAAAGTTAGATTCTAGCGCTGCGCAGTTCAAATAGCAAAGAACGGTGAACGGCATCATGTTAAGCATGAAAAATACTTCTAGAAACTCCGTTGTTGTTCATTAGGTATTCCTTATATGTATAATCTTTTAGGAAAATAAATTATCTGACACTGGACAGGACAGAATATTTTAGGGTTCTCACTACCTGCTCATAAGCCTGAAGATTTACCGCCGATTCAGTATATTTTTTGAGGATGTTGGCCCGATCTAAATGTAACAGATCAATTATTGTACAATCATGAGGTTATAAAACGCGGCAAGAAACTCACCAGGACCCCTTTCCCTCCAATGAAACAAATAACAAGTTCCTCGCTTAAAAACAGAGGACATCGGGGGGGGGGGGGATCCACCCAATAAAATTCTTTGAAAATCACCCATCATGAACCGGTACTATAATTTTGGGTCAAGTCTGGATACACTTTCAATAAGTAGGTACGTACATTTGTAACAGATTATCTGATGGGGATCTACATCACACACAACATGTACATGTGTACTTTTATCTTTGCCATTTCAATAACCGATCTACCTACCGGGAAGAATTTTGTCAATACCATGGATGGCAATGCCATTTATGCCACAAATGGCGTAATGTTGTCATTTCTTAAGTGTTTTCATAAATTTCAAAAAGTGGGCGTGGTCAGTTGTCCTGTCAAGAATTTGGCTAAATGTAAGCCATATACGTATGGAATCAATTTTCCCGGCGGGATTGATTTGCATTGCTGTACTTTGGAGTCTCAATTTTCAATTCCCAGAAACAGTTACCTATAATCTATCTAAAAGGCCTAAGTACTTTTTCCAAATTCTGATCTTATTTAAAAAAGAATTGATATCAAAGTTCAGATACCTATCCTTTCAAGTTGAAAACAGAAAAAAACTACTATACATTCATTCAGATTTACCCGTAGCAAATCTGAGTTCTAAAACCAGTTTCTATATTCGCACATATACATAATGGTGGAGAATCAGCAAATCAATCTAGGCCTATACACCGACAATTGATAACAATTTATTTTCCCATTCCATGGTCTTCTTTGAGAGGCATGAGATTATATTAAAGTTACTTCTTCATTGATACCTACCTAAGATTAATCAATTAGTGTAGGCCTAGTGAAAAAGAATAATGAAAAAAAGTTTTGAACCTTGATCAACTCTAAAGATTATTGATCAAAGTATCTTTACCTACCTATCTAAAACTGATAAGATTCAATCCGTTATCAATGAATCTATATAAGGTCTGTGTCTGTCAACCGTTACCGGTAACGTTCAACGCAAGCATGCTGTTGGGCTCGGAGTTGTGTGCAATTTCGTTGTCTACAGTCTCTAACAGCTGTAGTTCTCATTATTATTCATATTGTTGTTTTTATTCGTGTGAATCATTCCTAGAATGTTCTATGGCTTTTTCAGAATACAGTGAGGAAATCGAAAACGTGAATATTGAGCAGACGGAGATCGACCGGGAGAAGTCCGAAGAAATCGACATCACCGGCAAATGTATGAATACAAAAATAACGGAAGATGATTATCTCTACAATTTGAAGCGGCTGGCAGAAATTACCCTGGCATATTTCAATAATCCAAATGTACTGAAAAGTGAAAAGGTGAGTAATTTTGTAAGTTACATCTGTACCGGAGGGATACGGTACGCGAGTTCGGATCACGAATTTCTGAATTTTTAGCTGAAACTTGATGGGAACTTTTTTAGACCGTGAATAGATGTTGAATGCATCGACCATCATCCACGGAAAAGGTGACTTACGATTAAAGCAATGTTCTTCTACTTTCCCCTAGAACAAAGTATATTCGGAAAATCATCGTTGTTGGGATTGTGGAAAAAGTTACAGTACGTCGAGCAATCTGGCTAGACATCGGCAAACCCACAGATCGATCGAGGACAAGAAAGCCAAACGGTGCGAATACTGTGGCAAGATTTACGTCTCTATTCCAGCGTACTCGATGCACATTCGTACTCATTTGCAGAACTGCAAGTGTCATATCTGTGGTAAATGTTTCTCAAGGCCGTGGTTACTTCAAGGGCATATCAGAACTCATACAGGTTCATACTATATTTCCGTACCCACTAGTTGAACCTAAAGCTTAAACGAGTATCTAAATCTTACTTTCGATTTCATTTCAGGCGAGAAACCTTTTAAATGCTCAGTTTGTGATAAAGCGTTCGCGGACAAATCAAATTTACGCGCACATGTTCAAACGCATTCGTCGGCTAAACCATATGTGTGCCGGAGATGCGGCAAGGCGTTCACCCTAAAATCTTATCTATATAAGCACGAAGAATCATCTTGTTTGGATACGAAAAAAGAACCAAATATCATTTTGCTGAATACTAAAGCGCAGAGTAATTCGTCTTCACAGTCTTCCAGTATCACGTGACCTTTCATGTGCTCTGAATCATAATGATGCGAACCAGTTAGTATGTTTGATAATTATAACAGTATCAATGCTATGTAAACTATTGTACGTATCTGATGAGATATCGGCACCGGTACGCGCAATATGGTTTGTCAGGTTGACTAAAACTACTGTGTTTATTTTTTTTTCTCGTTTTTTGACGGTGTATTTTACGTTGCCTAATTTATATTTTTTATTCGTTCATTAAAGAAAGTTTTAATGTTGACTCGGGTGTATTATTCAAGGGTTATATTGTAATCAAAATAACATCATTCAGTAAACATCGTGTTAACATCATGAATAACTGAGTAATTCGGGACGATTCGATAATCGCATTTGGAATCGTTTTTCGACGATGTTTTCCATGGTAACATGGTTCATAAACACGATTTTCGTCCAGAAAAAGCTGTTGAATTATAGCATTTTTTTTCACACTATAATTTGATGTTATCGTCGTCGCTTCGTGTGATTGACGCAAAACTGGACATGTAGTAAACTCGAATGCTACTGGAAAACTATTTCCCTCTTTGAAAGGGTAACAAGTGACCACCGTTCTAAAATTCCGGCGAACATTGTCGATTTGATGATTGGCTTGGGAGGTATGGGAGAAAGGGAAAGGACGACAGTTTCGTGGTTTCGACATATTAAAGAGGAGTTAATCGTATTAGCTGAATAATACCGTTCAAAAAGTTGAAATCATTCTACCTCGGCTGTTGAATGAGTTGCCTACCTTGTAGGAGACAAACAAAAACAGAGTTATGTGTTCAGTCGAATCTTCTGGTGTAGAAGTCAGGAGAAAAGAAAACAGCGCCTGTTTTGTACAAGTCGTTTCGAGGAAGTACAGGTTTGATTTCTAACTTTTTCTTATTCATACTGATAAACGTTGTTAGTCTCTATCGATAAATTGGGATCGACTAGATTCTCGTTCAAATCTTTTCTGATGACGCGCCTCGCTAAATCACTCAATTGTTTACTTATTTCGAATTATTTCGTCGTAAAATTCTGTGGATATTTTGTTTCTTCAGAAAACATTTATAGACCTGATATCTTGTTTTTAATTTTTTTTTTTTTTTTTCTTAAATACCTAGGTACCTATTTAATAATATATTGCTATCGTTTTAGGAACAGTTTAATAACGGGTAAGCTTAAAAAAAAGAGATAATGTAAGTACACAAAAATATAGGATTTTGGACATCTGATTTCTGTTGACAATTTATATCAGTCGTTAACAAGTTTGGAACGATTTAACAAATTAGATTTGAAATTGGCCTCTCTCTCTCTCCCTCTTGCGTCTTATTCTGTTTTTTCCTGATTTAAAAAAAAAAAAAACAATTTCAGATCTATTTTAATATTGGTAGGTGCATTTCTAAACAAATTCAGAACAAATCGATACTTGCGAAGAAATTAGTGGCATGTATTTTTCTGGGGAGTATTTCATTTGCTATTACAATTTTCCTATTGATGGTCAATTTCGGTAAGTTGGAAGATTTTCAATATAGGTTCATTTTTTCGAGAGGTGATTACCAATTGCTTCGACTTGATTACTGGTACAAGAATTTTAAAAATTTCCAGGTTCAAAATACAATTCAAATTTGTGCCTTGAACATGGATGCATTCTATCTGGTAAGTTTATTCGTGTGCAAATAATTTTGAGCGAGTGACTACGAACAAAGTTTTGCCTAGGTTAGAGCCGACTTTTCTCTTTCTGTAGGCCTCGCAACTACACATAGGGCTGCGGGCTCAAAGTGAGCAAATGGGGATAATAAGCGTGAATAAGAAGCAACTATCAATTTTTAGGATCAATTCAGAATTTATTTTTTTTTTCCTAAAATTCAGGAACTTCAGTATGTACATTACATGGACATATTACACTGATAAGAAAGTGAAACCGATGAATTGATTTCCAGGAGTGACTAAATACTCTTTTTTACAACAAAAATAAACGTGAACACCTTGGAATACATGAAGGTCATCAAATTTTATTCTAAATAGTTTTTCGTAAAATTTAATTTCTTGCTTTCCTTCAACCTCCAGAGAAATATCTGGCTATACGCCATTGGACCCTTATGAAAGTGATTAGCTAGAGCGGCGAAAGCGAGACTCTATTTGGTTGAAGAGGGAATGTCATTTCCCGAGGGTTTGTATGAGGGAGTAGTCATAGGACAAGGGGAAGGGAGAGGGATGAACCATGAAAGGTGAACGCAATGACTGCTCTGCGGAAATGTCCGCCACTGCGTCATGTTTCTTTAATTCAATTTGTCCTGGTATCCATAGAAAAGAGGTGGAGGGTGAGAAAGAACGTAACGAATAGATAAGTATGAGGATTCACAATAGAATTGGTAGAATGAGGGTCTTGGATAGCAAGTAAGGATAAAAGAAAACCAAATACCTACTGTAAGTTATTTGTCGGGAAAAGAGAAACGGATGAGAAAGGAGAGGCAGGTAAATATGGAAGCGAAGTTTTTCATGTGGAAGGATGAGAAGTTACCCTCTGTACATACGGGTTCGGGTAGCAGAGAAGATAAAGAGGGAAATTCTGAAGAAATAATTTGGTGACTTACTGTTTTTTAATTTCGTTGGGACCGAGGCGGATGTCAGGGAGAGGTCACCCTGGGGAGGATGGATGAACAAATGGGGACAAGGGGCCTAGGTTTAAAATGAGTGCCTCGACGGCATTGAAACGATGGATGGGGTGAATTAAGTAGCCTGAGAGAATTTGAAAAGAAGGTAAAATTTGAATATTGGGCTATCGAGGCAAGAAAGTTGAAGTGAGTGAATGAGTGCGACAACAGGGAGAAGGAACACCTGAATGAATGGTTGGTTGTGCGCCAAGTGCCAGACAAAGCCCGGAATATTGAATTGAGCTCAACTATTTTAAGGTTGTGCTGTTGAAGTGGGTGTAAATTGAAGAACCATAATCAAGTTGGGAACGGATTAAACTATTGTAGAGTGGAAACAGGAGTTGGTGGATACAGCCAGTAAGACGTTCAAGGAATTCAGACATTTTGCTCTTATCGTTTTTTTCAAATAATTTCCGTGGAGAGCTCATAAGTTTTATCATTCCAGGGTACTATCGAGTAGTTGGTAGCTCTCCCAAGTAGCATTTTAAAAAGAAGTTCGAGGGGCTGAGTTCGATTATCCTACAGCTGCACCCGACTGTTGGAATATTTCATTTTTCCTTCAAAAATATATTAAAATTTTTCAGCTGCAAGATTACTAGAAGGTATGGATACGTCAGTAAATCCGTGCGACGATTTTTACGAATACATGTGCGGAAAATGGCCGATGCAGCATCAAAGTCTTGCAGATGGCGTCAACTCTTGGTTCTCGGAACGCACAGAAGTCGTCACTAGAAAAATAAAGAGTTAGTAGATCAAAATTTACTTGAGCTCGATTTTCCTTCCGACAAAACACGAGTAAAACTTCTGTATCGCAGATTTATTGGAAACGCCTCACGATAAGGGAGATGTTGAACCGGTCCGGCAAATGAGGAAATTTTATAATTTATGCACAGATACTGGTAATAATATATTCAACGCCATTTTTCGATACGAAATTAAAAATTCGAATTATTAACGGTATATCCGATTGAAGCCTAGATGACGATTATGTAATTTATGTGAAAGTTAGTCTGAATAGGAGAGGGTTGATACCAATTTTTCAAATCTTGGACAAGTTAGGATTACCTCGAATTTTACCGACTGTTCATATCGCTGCGACTATAAATCTCGCCGAAGTCTTATCTCTGATCCAACGATTGTTAAATTTTGACATTTTGATACAACTATCGGTTCACTATAATAGTGCCACTAATACGAACGTGTTGTCTGTAAGTAAATGATTGAAAGTCGGGAAAAAATATTCACGTGCATAAGTATGAAAGAGTCTCTGATGACAGGTGGGTCCCTCCACGAATGACGTATCATTCTTAATGGAGGGGAAAGAATACAAGTCTGAAATGTCACCAGAAGAGTTCTTGATTCATCGAGTGTCGTACATGACTTCTATCATCGACGAAGTTTGTGGAGGTGCTTTTCTTCTTGATGATGTCACGAGGGAAGCTATAAAAATTGTATTCCTCGAAGCGCAGTTGAAATTTGTGCGTAAAAAAAAATCAAGAAATTATTATTTTCTCACTCTCTTTTCACAGTTTTAAAGGTTCTTGTATTTCTTTCAGGACGTCGAAGAAGCGCCGGACGATAAGGAAGTGTACATGACGTTGAACGACTTACAAGATTTTATGTTCGTGAATGTCTCGAGAGACTCGAGCATTTTAATGGTAGAGTACAGAACAAAAAATTTTCTCAAAGGGTGGACGTAACAATAGAGAAAGGCTCAAGATCTTTTGAACGATAAATGGGCACCAGGGCATTTTGGTCTAATTAATAGTCACCAAATTCCGCCATTCACCCCCCCCCCCAAATAATCGCCTAAAAAACAATCACGTTCAATGAAGAATTTACCAAGTGGCACGATGAAATAAAAACCTCTTTGCCTGTTCAAAGAATGGGATATTGAAACAATAAGTACAATCTCACGATATGCGCCAATGGGTCTCGTAATCACCGATTGACCAACTTGCACTATGCTTCACAATTTTAGCTTAATAGTGATTTCCTCTTTCCAGTTCAGCTGGCAAGATTATCTTGCGACGTTAACAAAGGACTTGAATATATCTCTAAGCACGAAAAGCATGGTCCATGTGAATAAACCTTTGTACTTCCAGACGTTGGGTCGTCACTTAATGAATTTAAATATTATTAATTTTCGTAAGTTATTGAGGGATACAAGTGGAGAACAATTTTTTGTATACCTACGAGTTATTTGTGTTGTAGACAGATTCACCTGGTGGAAAGTGGTGCAAGCAGTGGCAACGCATACTACTGATAAAATGAGAATGCACGAGTACATATTCGATCAAAATATATTACGCGGATTCGCTCAACCACCTACGAGGTACGATTACGGATTAACGATAAAATTTCTTGATTATACGAATATTTACAGCGGCGTATAATTCTACGAAAATATTTCCAATAATTTTCCAGCGCTGGAATGTCGAGAAATGTAAACGCAGCATTTTTCGATGGCATGACTCGAACGTGGGGGTGGTAAATTTCCATCAATCCCGACATAACCATTTATTGAATAAATAAATTCCGATGAAAACAACGGCCAAGATTATCCACCAACGCATTTTCAGATTGGATTATGTTTTTAAGATAAATAATAGTAGGGATTTCAAAACGCCTGATATCTGAGTCGTTATTACACGAATGTAAAAAAAGAGAAGATGAAGCTTTTGAAAATTTCGTAGCCAATAATTTCTGTTTTTTCCTTGTAGATCCAAGACCTGTATCGATGTGACGAAATCGTTGTTTAGTGAAACTCTCGCTTTCCTGCTCTCAACTCATGTGAATACTTCACAAATAACTGATAGAGTGAGAACTTTTTTTTTTTTTTTTTTTTTAATTTATTTTACAAGCTTTGAAGCTGCTCTAGGTAGAGAGTGAGAACTGATTATGTTACCCGCTACGATTATTGTGATCAGTGTGCCAAGCGTTATCAATGCCTTCATAAGTATAGTAGATCTAAGTTTCAAATTTGTCTGAGAAACATTTGAGGGAAATTAAATGCATTATGTACATACATTCTATCTGCCCCTTCTATTTTTCCTGCTATTTTCTTATTTTTTCAGACAATGAAAGAAAATTTAATCTTCCCACCTCTTTGAAGACAAATTTTTCGAGTGAATGAAAATAAGTGTTGAACTTCTTTTGTGATATTAATTGCGGTTTTGATGGACTAGTCCCATCTTTCGTGGCAAATTATAAATTTCCAGACTATTTATATTTGAATCCTGATAATTTGACAAAAATCATTTTCTATATAGGTAACTGAGATGTTGACAAATATAAAAACCACATTCAAAGAAATAATGGCCAATTCAAGTTGGATTGATGAGACGACCAAAAATTTAAGCATTCGCAAACTCGATTCAATGAAAACGTTTGTTGGCTATCCTCAACATTTTTTAGACTCAGAATGGATCACGGAGCGATATAAGAAAGTGAGTATACTCGTGTACCATCTTTGTCTCGCCGTATGCAAACTTGATCGATAATTTCGACCTAGTTTAGTGATTTGAAAATGTTCGAACTTTGAACACCTACATATGACCCAGAGACCATGACGAACGTCGATTTGACGTCACTTTCAACAGGGAACCTCTTCTATGGTTTTTTTTTTTGAGAAATTTGCCGTGCACTGATGTGCGCCGCCCGGCGAAAAACTTGGAGTCGCAATTTTTCTGAATCCCCTCCCCCCCTCTCGTCATATATAGTTCGAAAGTGGAAATTTCTAATTATGTATAGCTCCAGATTCGAATTTTTTTCTGATTCCCTCCCTATCATATGTAGCCCGAAAGTTGAAATTTTTCTCAGAACGCAAGGAGAATTTCTCAAGAAACCCCCCATAGAACAAGTTCCCTCTTTAAATTTTCATTCTCGAGCTACGTACGATAGCAGGGGCACTTGGAAAAATTTTGATTCGCGACCCGCAATATATGAAAGGAGGGGAAATCATGGTGTTTGAAGCACTGGACATCTAGCTCATTGAAGGGGCTAAGTCAATGGTGTGCAAAACATCGCATGTATAGTTACTTGAAGGGGGTATCCTATAATGAATTATTTTTCAACCCATAGTACACGTTTCCTTCATTCCTTGTTTAACAGCCATAACGTGAGAGTCGAAATTTTTCTATGTACCCCTCCTATCATATATAGCTTGAGAGTTTAAATTTTTCTAAGTCCCCCTCCTATCATATATAGCGTGAGAGTCGAAATTTTTCCAAGTCCCCCGCCTATCATATATAGCTCGACAGTCGAAATATTTCTGTCCCCCTCCTATCATATATAGCTCGACAGTCGAAATTTTTCTTTCCCCCTCCTATCATATATAGCTTGAGAGTTTAAATTTTTCCAAGTCCCCCTCCTATCATATATAGCTTGAGAGTCGAAATTTTTCCAAGTCCCCCTCCTATCATATAAAGCGTGAGAGTCGAAATTTTTCTATGTACCCCTCCTATCATTTTTCCAAGTTTTTTGCCGGACGGCGGACGGCGCACGGCAAATTTCTCAAAAAGCCCCCCATAAAACAGGTTCCCTGTTAAAATTTCAATTATCGCGCTATATATGATGGGAGTGGGACTTGGAAGAATTTAGACCTCCGAGCTATACAATATGATAATGACGAAAAAAAATTAGATACCATTGCAGGACTGCAATGGCAGTGGTGAACCCGCTGTCCCAAGTACCCCTCCTATCATATAAATCTTGGAGCCTAAAGTTTTGCCAAGTCCCAAAAATGATGACGTGACAACTTGAACGCGCTGCAGTTTCAAGGAAGACGTCGTTTTTCTAAGTCCGCCTCCTGTCATAGCTCAACAGTAAAAATTTTAACAGCGAACCTGTTTTATAGTTTTTTTTGAGAAGTTTGCCGTGCGCTATACGCCGTACTGTGTAGCCATATATGATAGGAGGGGACTTAGACAAATTTCGACCCTCTAGCCATAAATTTTTTCTATGTCCCCCTCCTATCATACATAGCTCGGAGGTCGGAATATCTCTATGTCTCCTTCCTATCCTATATGGCTAGAGAGTCGAAATATTCTCAAGTACCGCTTCTAACATACATAGCTCGAATATTTCCAAGTCCCCCTCCTCTCTCCGTGACGTCATCAACCTCGCTCGCGGACGAAAATTTCCTTAAAGTACCCCAACAATCGCTAAAAATTCCCCCTTTCGTGCTATATATGGTGGAGGGATGACTTCGAAAAATTTCGGCTCTCGAAATATAATATATGATAGGAAGGGACAGAAAAACTTAAATTCCGACTCTCGAGTCATATATAATGGGGAGAGGGACTTCGAAAAATTTTTTCTTCTTCAAGCTATATATTTCCAAATCCCTAAAATAGGGCAAGGCCACTAATGACGTCCTATGCTAGGCTAATAGTTGGTCCAGAGGCCTTCTTTATACTAATTTTATCCTAGGTCTGGGCGACCCTAAATTCTCAATACCAAAACCAATTTAACTCATTGAACAGGATCCCTGCGATCCTCGTTTATCTTCGTTAAGGAAGCCGTCGTTTTTTCCAAGTCCCCCTCCTATCATATATATATATATATATATATATATATATATATATATATATATATATATATATATATATATATATATATATATATATATATATATATATATATATATAGCTCGGAGGTTGAAATTGTTCTTTCCTATCATATGTCCGCCGAAAAACAGAAAAATTTTGAATCCTATTGTATAGCTTGGATGAAATATTTCTAAACGGAAAAATTTCGAATCCTATTGTATATAACTTGGAGGATGAAATTTTTTCAAGTCCCCCTTCTATCATGATATAGCTCAAGAGTCAGAAGTTTTCTAATCCCTCTCCTATCATACATAACTCGAGAGTAGAACTTTTTAGCGGGGGACCCGCTATCCCTTTTGTTGGAGTACTTTCAGGAAACTTTCAGGTTCCCCGCTGCCATTGTAGCCCTGCAATAGCATCTAGTTTTGCCAAGTCCCTCTCCTATCATATATAGCTTGAGATTCGAGAAAAATTAAGACAGGTTCCCGACGTTCCTCGTTTAACTTTGTTAAGGAAGCCGTCGTTTTTGACATGTTTCATGTTTTTGCTCTGACCTCTACTCCGAAATTCGCGTCCAAATTTTACCCAACCTGCCCTCTACCTCATGTCTGGATTTTTGTCCGTACGTCCGTTGGCTACTCCGCCTCCACCGCCAAACGGTCATCCATTGGAAGCACCACTCCATACTTTCCCTGGAAGTGTGGCCAGTCCACTTCGAAAAGTTTAGTATAGGTCGTACTCCCGGGCGCCGACCCACGAGGTCGATCATCTAGCTGTTAAGTCAGAGTACGTTATACTGAACTAGACTTGGCGGTGTGCTTTCGTACCGCTGGATGTTGCATGGCTTCCGGACACGACCCATCGATACAGCTGCTGCTATTGTTGGTCAGTTTCAAGCGCCACAACTACTAACACATTGCCGCCGATTTCCTACAGACCTCCCCCTGGTTCATACGGTATACTAGACTATCTGATGAGAAGCTGTTCTATGCTGAGCTTAGAGCTAGTTAGCTTAGCATACAGTATACTCAACTAAGAAGAGTGTGCCCCGAGAGCTAGTTCGCGAGTGAGCTCCTCAGAGCTATTCAGTTTAGCTTATAGTAGCCTACATTAGATTTACTCGAATACCAAACTAAGGATCCAAGAGCTAGTCAGCTTGACATACAGTATACTAGACTTGAATATTAATAAAGGTAAACAGCAAATAACTAACATGGACATGAAACGTGATCATTTTATATTTGGCTACGCCAGAACATTTTTTTTTTTTTATTGAGCCTCAGGACCGACTAAAAATCGACGTCAAATCAACCAAAAGTTCACTTTTTTGAAAGTCGTCGTATCGTCCTCTGTTGACGTCGACTTCAGGTTGATTTTTCCCAATTTTTTTATAGATCTGAGATCAACTGCTCCGTTGCGTCGATTGACCGTCAAGTTGCTGTTTTCTGAAAACGTTTTACGCTGAATCTACTCGACGTCGATCTAAAGTCGCTGTGCGGTCACTACCTTGTAGCATTCTGCATGTTCGGTAGCTTTGCTACTCGTACACAAAATTTGCAGCCATAATTATATAACAAGGGCTATTGAGAATCTTAATTACGTATGTTGAACCAGAGTAGCAATGGTCGAAACGACGCAATCTGACTCCTGGGTGAACACCAACCCATAATACCGGTGGTCGTCTCTCTTTCGAGGTCGTCAATGAGTGGATGGTAAAAAGGAACGGTAAAATTTTAGTCGACTTCAACTCATTTAGGGTCAATTTGTGGTCGACACATCGGGCAAAATTAAATCGACTCGATTTCGCGTCGATTCTCAGTTGAAATGCGCAGAAATTGTGCCATAATTCCACCAAAGTTCTTGTTTCAGCCCAGTTTTCCAATTGTGTGGCGATAATAGTTTCCTCCATACCCATATTTTTCACTGAGTGCATAATCCATATTTACATTCCAAGTGGGTGCATCCTCCCTTGTCAACTCATCAGCAAAAACCTTTGTTGGTTGCGGATTGATGCTTCCAGGTCTGCACGATATTTTTGGAGTTGGTCCACCATCATCTGGCGCACATTTCTTTGGTCGACCTCTTTGCTTTCCACTTATAATATTCTGCTTTACGCTAATCCTTTCTTTCCTTTGCGCACTTGAACTTTGATCTGGCTGGTTGAAAGGCCATACGCTAGTTTCTAAATTGTTTCAAATTTCTATTTCTAGTTCAAAATCGTTGAAAACGATTTCGTGAAAACTCTTTTGGCGATGCGATCTTCTCTCTTCAGCGATACTCTGATGACGATTCAAACTTCAAAAAAACAATATAAAAATTACGAAAATGAAAGGTGAGCAGACGCCATTACGTGCCACGAGTTTCTTTAAATCGATTCTAAGATGCTATTATAATATAGGCTCGCTTTTCTGTTGACTGCTTTCGCGGTTAACAAATGAGCGAAGTTTCATAAGCTGACCTCAAAGTCTGCATGGTATCGAATGATGTTTCCATCGCATATGATATTTTTACGATCTATTTTACTCATTATAAGACTATTTAATAATATTTTTTCAGCTGGTCTGTTGACCCCACTGAGGTGAACGCCTTCTACAGTCGAGAAATAAACTCTATAGGTAGGCAAAATTGTTTTTTTCTTTTTATTCGCTGCAAAATACGCGAGCAAGTTTTCACGTAAATAATATTTTTAATATTAATGAGATAGTCTTCTACGCAGCTATTCCCGCTGGGATTTTGCAGTATCCATTTTATATAGATGGAATTCAGTAAGTACTTAGTAGTGCTAAACTCGCATCATGTTAAGCTCAATTACCGAAATCGTTCGATGAGCAAGAAAATTGACCATGCATGACGCGATGTAGGATCTTCGAAACGACCACAAGACGCTTCTCGAATCCTTTGATGGTTGAAATGTCTTGGAGTCCCTCTCCTATCATATATCTAAAGATATACGAAATTTATTCGAATTTAATTGCTTTATCAGGGCAGCTCAGTTTTTCCGGGTGGCGGACGGCGGGACGCTAACATTTCCAAAAATTCCCCCTCTCCCCTCCCCACTGAATAGGTTCCTTGTTAAAAGTTACTCGCAGGAGAGAACAGACCGCGTCTTGGAAATTTGTAATTGGAAAATTCTTTATGGTTCAGAGCCAAAAGTCGAAGGGGCAATTTCAATTTTCGAAGCCCAAAATTGGCGTTATGGTCGTTTCCCAAATTCCACCTCGCGTTGTGGTTCAACTTTCCCGCCCATCGAGCAATTTCGGTGATTCTATCGTTTTATACTTTTTTGTTATTTAGAGCTTTAAATTACGGAGCCATTGGAAGTATACTTGGACACGAGCTTACACATGGATTCGATAATGAAGGTACAGTATATGAGAAGATCTGAAAGTCTGAAGTACCGAAGCGGACTTATTGAATTACTCGTACTTTACGGGGGAAAATTTTCAACCAAGAGACTTCTTTTCTACATCATTCTTAAATTCTTAGTTAGATAGAACAGCCGCATGTTTGTCGTTTCTTTGTAGAACTGTGTAGAAGTTTGACACTAATTTCAAATTTCAGATAGATTTAGAGAAGAGAAAACAAAAGAAATTTTGTTATCGAAAGAATTTCTGTTTGAAGTCGAACGTAGTAAAATGTTTTCCTTGCACAGTTTGTGGAACTACACTTTAAAATCGGGAACGAAATATTTGGTTCTATTGCCGAAGATGGACCTACGGGAGGGACTTGAATGTTGAACCTCTTTTTTACTAATCACATTAGGCTTAAGTGGCCCGTCTTCGACAATTTTACCTTATATTTTAATACCTATCCATTCTCATGTTCTGCTAATTCGAAGTTTTTCACGAAAAATATTTTAGATGTCTGCATCTATAATTTAGACGCTATAGCTGTAACAAATTGCTTTCTTGATGAAATTCTTCTTCGATGAAAATTCAAACCATTTGTCGCGAATAAACTACGTTTAAGGCAAAGATGATAAAACAACTCATCGCCATTATCTTACTTAAGGAAAGGAAATCGCAATATTGTGGAAAAGCAGTTCCTTTTTGAGATTGAAACAATCTGATAAGAACTGGAAAATCTCGAAGAAAAAATTAGATGCCATTGCAGGACTGCAATAGCCCCCCTCCTGTCATATAAATCTGATAGTCTGAAGTTTTTCCAAATCCCAAACATGATGACGTGACAACTTGAACTCGCTGCAATTTCTAGGAAGCCGTCGTTTTTCTAAGTCCGCCTACTGTCATATATAGCTCAACAGTGGAAATTTTAACTGCGAACCTGAGCTCGAGAGTCAAAATTTTTGTATGTCCTCCTCCTATCATACATAGCTCGGAGGTCGGAATTTTTCTAAGTCTTCTTCCTATCATATATGGCTAGCGGGCGGAATTTTTCCAAGTCCCCTTCCTATCATATAGGTGTAGCTCGGAGGTCGAAATTTTTTCAAGTCCCGCTCCTAACATATGTAGTTCGAGGGTCGACATTTTTTCAAGTGTCCCTCCTAACATACATAGCTCGGATTTTTCCAAGTCCCCCTCCTCTCTCCGTGACGTCATCTACCTAAGGATATCATCAACCTCGCTCGCGCTCGCAGACGAAAATTTCCTGAAAGTACCACCACCAAAGGGAGCGGGGAACCCGCTATCCCAAATTTTGACTCCCGAACCGTAATATGATAGAAGGGAATTTATGAAATTTGAAGCATTGCATATCTACCTCATTGAAGGGGCCAAGTCAATTGGTGTATGAAGCATTGCAAGTCTAGTTACCTAAAGGAGCTATCCTAATGCGGGTCACGTCTCGTACTGATTTATAAAAATTTTCGTACGCCGTGCGCCGTGACGTGTTCGGGAAATACTAACCCACCCTAACAAAGAGTTTGGACTTGAGAAAATTCTGACTTTTTGCGTGACTTACAAAATTTTCGACCTCCAGCCATACCATATGATAAAAAAGGGGCTTGGAAAAATGTTCACTTTCAGGCTATACACAAATACACCAGGATACAAGGGACTAAGAAAAACTTAAGACTCTTCCAGATTTCAATTGGAATTCTCAATACCAAAATCAATTTGACCCAAGAACAGGTTCGTTGTGTTCCTCATTTAACTTCGTTAAGGAAGCCGTCGTTTTTAACAGGGAATCTGTTCTGTGGGGGTTATTCCGAAAAAATTGTCGTACGCCGTATGATGTCCGGCCAAAATAAAAATGTTCTTGCAAAAATGATCAAAGCACTCTTTCCCCTATATATGGCTCAAAGGTTGGACTGAGAAATATTTCGACTTTAGAGCCATACCATATCACGACTTTAGTAACCCGTGTGGTTTTGTGAATTTTGTGCCATAATAATTTTATTATAGGAGAGGAACTTGGGAAAATTTTGACCTCCGAGCTAATACGGTATATGATAAACGGGGACTAGGAAAAATTTTGAATTTCAAGCTATACATGATGGGAGAGGGATTTAGGCTGTGCGCCGTCCAGTCAAAAACTTGGAAAAATTTCGACTCTCGAGCTATAAATATGATAGGAGGAACTTATGTGGTTTAAAGCATTGCATATCTGGTTCATTGAAGGGGCTAAGCCAATTGGTGTATGAAATATTGCATGTCTAGTTACTAGAAGGAGCTATCATAATGTGGGTCACGTCATGTATCATTTTTCAACCCATAGAACAGGTTCCCTTCGTTCCTCGTTCAACATCGTTAAGGAAGCCATCATTTTACCTACAAGCGAGGATTTTCTCGACGTTTTGGAAGCCCTACAGTACTTTCAGCCCAAAAACAATTCTTTATTTAGGCCTATATTTAGGTTTAAATGAAAATTTTTTGTCCGCGATCTCCTCTAAAAATGGATTTTTTCGAGACTTAGACAAGTTAAGTCTCATATCTGAAGGTAAGTACCAACAATTTTTTCTAGGAATAATTTATGGTACAGTTCCTCAGCGCGTTTCCAATTGAGTTAATACAACTCTGTAGATTACGCTTAATCATATTGTAATGAGAGTATTATCGAAGTATAAATTTGCAAAGACCGCAGAAATAACAGTTATAGCCCCGTAGCAAGGTTGACGGGGGGAGTGGATTTTCTGGAGAAGTTTTGTAAGTTTTAGGTGACTCCTAGCCTAAAATAAAATAAAATTCAGCTCTCCTTATTAGATTACGGGTATCTTTACACTGTTATCAGTTGATGGGACGTCATAGTGATAGAATTTATAAGCTGAGTTTTATTGTTCATCCTACAAATATTTGGCTTGATTGACAGGTCATTGGTATTTAATCTAAAGAGAGAGAGAGAGAGAGAGAGAGAGAGAGAGAGAGAGAGAGAGAGAGAGAGAGAGAGAGAGAGAGAGAGAGAGAGTGACTCTCTCAATGGGTTTCGCATTGTGAGACGAAAAGTCGTGTATTCCTCACGCTTTTTCTATTTTTGTTTTTTTTTTTTTCACTCGCAAGGTAAAAATTATGACTGGAAAGGCGACAAAAAAGTTACTTGGAGTGGTCTGATGACTTCGCTTTACAATAATCGTTCCCGATGCTTTATAGATCAATATTCGCGATATGTTATTTCGAATAATTTGACAGTGAGTACACATTCTGAAACCATGTTGTCGCTTCGAGGCCTTAAAAAGTAATAAAATTTTTGATAAATCTTCAGGTCAATGGCAATTTAACGTTAGCCGAAAATATTGCGGACAATGGTGGTATCAAAGAAGCATTCTACGCGTACGAAAAGTATAAGCGAGCGAATACTGCCGAAAAATTGTTACCTGGATTCGAGAATTTCACCCATCAACAGTTACTTTTCATGTCCTATGCCAACGTAAGTAAAAAGTAAATACTTATCGAACCTCCGTATCGCCTCCAAGCGCAGACTCCTCCTCCAACTCTTCGATAGTTCCGTTCTCAACTTGATGATGACGGTCCTTATATGGACACTACTCCGACAGAACCATCTTAAAATTGCTGGACTCAATTCAATCTTCAGCCCTTCACTCAGCCGACGTGCTGAGGCAGATGTTCCTCCTCTCTGTTACCCCATATCTTCCCATCTTTTCAAATACTCTTAGTCCCTTTTAATTCACCCCATCTGTAGCTTTTATCTCATCTGGGCACTCATCTGAAACTTAGGCTCTTATTTTCTATTTTCTTGATCCACTTCCCCCCCCCCCATCTGGTTTCTATAGAAACGACACGTCAACGAAATCATTTCTCCAAAATTTCTCTCATCTTCTCTGCTACATGGATTGATCCGAATCGGAACCAAGAACGTCTCCATTTAGGGTAACATCTCATCCTTCTGTAAGAGAAACTCCGCTTCCCCCTTTCGTCAGTCCTATGGCAGCTTGATCTAGCGTCCACTCCTCCTTTCCTTACCAGTTTATTTAGATTCTCTTGCTTTCTCTCTCTGTTTCTAACTTTCTAACATTCTCGCTTCTTTTCTTGCCCTCTTTTTTGCTTCTCCCGCAACTCTTCCTGGCTGTTCGCCACAGTGCCCGCGGGTGTAGTCTACCTATCTTGTTCTAGCTTCTTCCTCCTGTTGCTCACCGCGGTAACACCGCGTGTACAAGAGCGTATCCTCTCGATTAGCCTCAGTGGTGCCCGCGGGACTGTTTTTTTGTCTCTTAATTTCTCCTCTTGTTACTTGCCGTGGTGTTCGCGGTCACAACAATATAGCTACATCTGCTACAGTCTATTCTTACTCTTTGGCCAGCCTCCTCCACCTCGACTTCTTACCATCGGCCGATCTCTCTCCGTGAGCTGTTGGAGGGAATGGGAGTACTTTGACATTCTTTTGAATAAATAAATAATAATTAATTTAATAGATAATAATTTCTTTTCTTTTTTCATTCACCCCTGTGTATTTTGCCCAAGTTCTTCCTCTATATACAGTATGTAATTGACCAAAGTTTTCAAAAGGTCTTTTTTCCCGAGAACTGAAAAACCGAAATCTTTCAAATTATTTTCCATGTTATTGAGATAAACACTAATTTTTACCTCTTCATAACATTCTTCAGTTCTTTACTGAAAATTTTTCTAATCCCTGCAATTTCGTTTCTTCTCCAAGCTACTTTGTACTGAAACATTAGAAAACTTTATAGGCTCTGGACATCTTGAAAAAAAAAACTGCAAGTATGAAATAAATTATAGATTTTAATTGATTGAACATTATTCATTGACAGATATGGTGCAAAAAACAGAACGAAGCTTCTTCAACATCCAGCATCTTAGATGAACACAGTCCAAACAGATATCGTGTGATTGGATCTCTTTCAAATTTAGAAGAGTTTTCTCATACCTGGAAATGTGATAAAAACACAAAAATGAATCCTAAAAATAAATGTTTATTATGGTAAGAAAGATACACCCAAAGTATCATAATTTGTTGATTTGATTTTTTGATCCTTGAATGCGCCCCAATGTGGCAGTGTACAAAATAGGGGAAGTGTGTGACCAGAGCTGTCTTACCTCTGGGACCGTAAAATGTGACTATTTATCTTGTGTCAGGTCAATAGCCAATTAGAACGCAGAATAACTACGACACATTTTAGTATCCAGCTAGTTGGCAACAAATGGAGAATTCCTAGGGAGGCTGAGACACAAGTGTGCTTAATGCACTTGTGGGTCACTTATGCGACTGTTTTGTGTTATAAACTTTTAGTTTGCGCCCACAAAATTACCTATCCGTGAATTGTTGTGACAACTGTGCCCTTTTGTAACGGCCTTTCCTAATTGTGGGTGAAAATTGCTCGACTAACGGCTTCGGCTTAGCTAAGCAGCCCTGGTCTTAATACGACTTCATCTGCAGCGAACTTTGGTACTTCACAACGCAGTGGTGCGTTCATCTTGAAGGGCCGCTGCTACCCACAGCGGCGAAGCTATTATTGCCCACGCTCTCAGCTCTCGTGGATGTTGTACTGCAGCAAGACGTAGCTGTAGCCTTCATTAGCAGCTAAAAATTCAAACGCTTCATTATTACGCAGCGGAACGTCGCAAAAATTGATGATTTTTGTCAGAAAGGGCTCGTGGAATGATGAGCAACCTTCAAGCGTTGTTTCCAGGTAATCCTCCGAAAATCACGAGTTTGTAAACATCTTTTTTTTTTCATTTCCCGACCTTTCACTCGGACTGTATGATCGTCACAGTCACTTTATGCTTACTTCGTCAACGTTAGGATGGTTCTGTATACCTTTTTCATGACCATGTAAATTGGATCAATCTGTGGCGCCTGAAATCTAACTTTCTCTCTCCCCCTTTCGAAGTGGGATGAAAACGAAATGCAGTTCAAAATTCAAAACTTTTATTTCAACTACCATCGTTTGCAAATCTTTTACAATTGAATGTAAACATATCAGTTCCAATGACTAAATCTGATAACCCAGTTTTCGATCTATCTTTTTTAATATTTTTCCGAACGAACAATGAAAATTCAATTCGTAAATTGGGTCACGTTTACGGATTTAGTGCGACTATTGTGTTCATTTAATAACTCATATCTACATTTAATTTCTTCTTCATTTCGGAGCATTGATGGCGATAATACTCGAAAATATTTTCAATACACGAGCGGCTCACAAAAGAACACGAAGCTGATTTGAGGATTTAAAACGGACTATAGGTACTTTACGTAAGAATTATGTCAACAAATATAGGTATAGGTATTTACAAATAATATATAGATGCTGGAAATATTGGACATTGCGCGTGCACTCGAGTTGAGCAACGTTTGATGAATGGTTCCTATCTATTTTAAGAATAACAATATTCCACGCAGACATGGTCGATGATGTCTGTTTCACACGAGAATTGTCGGCCAACTCATTATCCGGAAGGTGCTTGTTGACTGCGTGAATAGCTACTGAGAAAATTGGAGAACTCGAGCAATTCACGTAATCGGCTGCTGCAGCTTACTGTATTATTATAAAAGATAGAAGTATAATGTATAATAGTCTACCTTTGATGTAATTAAACGTTAGGTATACAAAGAAAACTCGTTAGAATCTTAACTAAACAATCTGCAGCCGGATCACAAATTTTAGAATATCTTCTCCTATCTATCTAATTCAGTCAGTGTACTTTGAAAAGAGCATACGATTGTTGTTGTTGTTAATAAAAGAGTGAAAAATGTGAATATCACTAAAAAGGATACAAAAACTGACAGGTTTCGTTCCGCAACCTCCACCTGCCAGCCCTTCGTTTTTTCTAAGGAAAAATAACTGCAAACTTGAAAACTTTGTCCGCTGTTCAGCATTCTTTTGACCTTGACCTAATGAGGGACTTAGAAATACGTGAAGAGTCGAAATATTTCCAAGTTCACTCCTCGCTTTACGAAAGTGAATAGGAGAAATATATTCCGCTATCCTCGGGTATATGTATAGCTCGAAAACAGGAATTTTTTCCAGTCCTCTCCTCTGATAAACAGCCTAATGTCCAAATTTTTCCAAGTACTACCACATTAGGTTTGTAATACAAAATAAGCAATAGAGGTACAGCTTCTTTTTAGGTAAGGTTGTGATGAAGATACGGAACATTTATGATGATTCCTATATAAATCATCAAAAAGTAATCAAAATTCAATTGAAGGTTTCAAATCATCGGTTCATAGATGGCGACCCGCTGTGCAAAAATATTATCAGATATCAGCCACCATTCTGTCATTTTTCTGTCTTTTCTCTGCCTTCCGTCTGCCACCACAAAGAACTATAAAATACGTTAAAATGTTGACAACCAATGTTGCAATTTCTGTCAAAAAAAGCTTTGATTTTCTCAAAGAAGAGGGGGAGGCTTTTGCCTCGGCAAGCGTAGATCCGGGGACTTCTGATTCATGGGTGCGTGGTTCAAACTTCTTTACTGACAAAGCAGAAAATATCTCTGTGAGTTTCTGTAATCCAAAAAATTCAAATTTTAATAGGAAAAAAGAAACCAAATCTTTCAGTTCCAGCAGATTTCTCAGGTTCCAGATCTGAGTGCAACTAAAAGATTCGAATCTTCTGGTTTCCAGGTCTCCACATGAAAAAATCCAGAGTTCAAGAAGCGTCAAGTAGCATGATGACAAACATCAGAAAAATATCTTTCCCTCGGAGATACTCTGCTTCGGTCGGTGCGTTTTTGGCCCTTTTAATGACTTTACCAGTACCCCACCTCTTTCCACTAATGGAAATCCGCGAGAACGAGTTGCCCCCCGATGGACTTAGAAACTCGAACCCTCGACCCAATCCAGAAATTTGCGAGTTTGAGTTTCTCGATCTTGGCGTACAATATATGAGGCTATACTGGCTGTAAACTAGGTTTAGACTACGTAGTTTAAAACTAGGCCAGTACTAGGCTACTATGGCTTAGCATACAGTATACTAGGCTTAAAATATATCTACCACACAGTATACTAGCCCTAGACTATGTTTATGCTAGGTTTTACTAATGTGAGGCTGAATTCGAGTTTCCCAAGCAAACCTCATGCTATACTAAGTATATTAATACTAAACTACACTAGGCCAATAGCATACAATATACTAGATTGCTAGGCTTTGTTTCCGCGACTTGATCCAGAAATGTGTGTGCCCGAATTTGTTCCCCCATATCTGAAATTATAGTATATCAGGCGGTACTAGTTTTGAACTAAGCAGGGTTGCAAAAAAAAAACGGCTTTTTCATAAAAAAAACAAAAAACATGTTTTTTTCTTCAGTTTAAAACATATTTTATGTTCAAAAAATGTTTTAAGAGGTGGTGTTCAATTCTTTGTTTAAAACACGTTTTGAATGTTTTAATGTTTTAAACATTGTTTCAAACAACTTCTATTTAAACGACGTTCTAAATTTTTTTTTACTTTTTCAATCCTGGAAAAATTGTCAAATATTCATTTTTAGCGAAGAATAAATATGGAAAAGAACAAGGTTTCTAATGTTTTTTAATATATTGAAAAAAACACGTTCTAAACATATTTACATTTAAAACAGAATTTTTTGATTTTTTTGTAAGTTTCAAACATGTTTTAAACACGTTTTAAGCATTGTTTAAAAATCGCAACCCTGAAACTAAGCCACCAAGTGATGACGTCAGGAGCAGGAATAGCAAACGAAACGAAAACAAAACTTTATTCAACAAAACGAATCATATTTTAGAAACTATAAACGATATAAAAACAAAGTTTAGCATTTGAAATTAACGAAATGAAAACAAAAAATCTGTACAAAATGAAACTTTGAATAAACAAAAACAATTTTACTGGAAAACATATTTTTATCTGAAAAAACATGTATTTGTCTAGAATGCACATGTTTTTATCTGAAAAAAACAAGTTTTCATCAGAAAAAACATGTTTTCATTAGAAAAAACATGTTTTCATCAGAAAAAAACATGTTTTTATCGAGAAAAACCTGTTTTTTCGAACGAATTTTTCTTCGACAATCAAAACACAAACAAACGAAAAATTTGCCGAATAACAAAGCTCTAACGAAAACAAAAAACTAAAAATTTGATTAAAAAAAACAAAACAAAATCAAAAAATTTTTCGTTTGCCATGTTTGATCGCGGGTGATGATTACGTCACAAGCAGATTTAAACTTTTGGATGTCTTTATTGTACCTCTATCCGCTATCGGAAATTCGCGAAATTGACATTGGGTTTCCTCTTTTCAATGTCTTCATCGGCATCGGTAGCCCAGCCGTCTATTGAAAATTGCGCACATGCCGTGCGCTAGCGTGCAGACGACCTTGGGACTTGGAAAATAATATGATAAGATGGGGACTTAGAAATAGGACGTCATCGGTGACCTGGACCTATTTTAGCGACTTCGAAATATACAGCTCGAGAGTCGAGATTTTTCTGAGTCCCTCTCCTATCATATATAGCTCGGAGGTTGATATTTTTTTAAATATTTTGCCGGACGGCACACGGGGGACGACGCACGACGATTTCCTCAAATATCCCCCCCCCCCGCCCATAAAACAGGTTTCCTGTTAAAATAGCTCGACCCTTAGACCAAAAAACTAAGGGGTACGCGTTAAGCGGAAATAAATGAAGTTTTTTATTACGGTGTGCAGAATTCTTTCCTATTTATTTGTTCAATTTGCGCCTTTAAACTTTCTATGACTTTTCTGAGCCTAATCATGGACCAAAATATGCTAAAAATTGACCAATTCGCCAAATTTCTCAAATATTAAAAATTATTCAAACTTCCTTATTTTACTTATTTTGAAAGTGAAATTCGACGCTGATTCCAAAAGTAATACCTAAATTACCACATAAAGCTTGAAATTGGGTGAATTTTCAGTTTCTTATTTTGAAAACCCTGGCAAATTGGTCAATTTTGGGCATATTTTGCTCCATAACTCGGTTCAGAAAAGTCGCAGCAAGTTGGGTAGAGGCGCATACTGAAGATAAAATTGAGATACAAATTTTGTAGATTTGAAGTTTACAACTAACGTTTCGCGTTTTTGCGCTACAACAAATTTAGTCAAAATCCACATAACATCCTCTTGGACCACCCAGTAAACACCGATCTCCAAGATATATATGATATGATACGAAGGGGATTTAGAATACCTCAGAAGGACGTTCTGAGTCATATGATGTTTGAGGCGTTGGATATCCGGGTGATTGAAGGGGCAAAGTCAATTGGTGTATAAAGCATTGCATATCGTAGCAGTAGAGTGCGGGGTAAACCGGGCCCTAGAGGTTGTGATGGGAAATCGAGTCGGCTGGACTAGAACTTGCAGTAGGTAAGAGCGAGGCCATTTTTATGCACGACCTGTCGCAAGTTCAGTCCACCCACCTTTCGCCTGCAAAGTGTGGAAAACCAAGAAGCGAACTGAGCATCTGGTTTGACTCAACGCTGAGCTTCAGGCACCATTTCCTGATGGCAGCGGAAGAGGCAGGCATGGTAAGGGATACCTGAGCCGCCTAATGTTTGGAGGACCGAGAGAAGCAAGATGAAGGATCATGATGAGATCTTCCTGCATGGTGTCCCAATATGGACCGACTCAATGTAGAACTACACAGAAGGAGAGAGGTGGGGAAAGTTCAACGATGATTTGCGCTAAGGTGTGTTAGTGCCTACCGCATTGTCTCTACGAAGGCTCTTTGAGTGTTAGCACGTTCACAACCGATGGAGCTCTTTGCTGACGAGGAAGCGATGATGTTTAAAGCAAAAAAGAAGACGACAACTAATCAAAGAGGCTTTGCGGGTCAAGCAGGAGGTCAGGCATTCCTTGCTTGTAAAGTGGAAAGTGAGAACTGCTCAGAGCGAGCTAGGCTATGCTAACGTGCGTCTGAGTTCGAGTTCCCAAACTAGGCTCATATATACTAGGTTGCTACGCTTTGTCCCCGCGACTTGATCCAGAAATCTGCGAGCCCTAGTTTGAGTCCCCCTGTCTGAAATTATAGCATATCAGACTGTACTATGTAGTTTTGAAGAAGCCACTAATGGAAATCCGCGAGGCCGAATTGCCTCCTATACTAGGCTATACTTGGCCTAGCATGCAGTATACTTGCAACTTAATCAAAAATGAATCTTCTACTCTGAAAGAGAAAAAGAGAGGAATGTTGATGACGTCACGGATGGTGGTGACGTCACAAGGAGGTTTAAACTAGTTTAAGTCTTTATTGTGCCTCTATCCGCTATCGAAAATTCGCAAATTTTTAATGTCTTCACCGGCATCGGTCCCCCAGCCGTGTATTGGAAATCTGCGGACGGGTCCAATTCCTTAAAGTATGATCGCAGAGAACCTGTTCTATTGGTTATGATGTCATAAAACAAATTCCCTGTATCCTTCGTTCAAGTCCGTTAAGAAGATCCTTTCCTCATATGAGTAGCTTAGATGTTGAAAGTAGACCAAGGGGTTCCTGTATATTTTCCTAAATTCTTCTTCCAAAAAACTTTTTTCCGGAAAAAAAATTCGGACAGACCGGAAGAATTTTTGTATAACCCCCGGCCCGCGAAACAGGTTAAGTAATCAATTTTTGAAAATTGTCTCTCTCTATTTTCTTCCGCTTTCCAAATTTTATTATCGTCCTCTCGCGGATAATGACGAATATTATAAAAACAATAAGAAACATCATTATTTGAGTTAATGCCTGACGATGAAAACGAGAATAAAGATATTGAAAATTTGCACGAATTATGTTAAAAGAAGCGTCACTTTCTCCGGCTAGCCATATTATGCAAAACTTGTTTGTATACGACAATCTGGCCAATTTTTTTTTTATTTTTTTCTTTCCTCGCGAACCACAACTCCTATTATGTGGGTAATGATCATAGATGAATACCGTCGATTCTGATTTTGGATATGTATTACGCGAGTTGATTGCAGGCCCATGCAATAAATGTGACGAATAGCAATTCGATTCGGTTCCCCGATGACCGCGCCGCGCAGCTGGGAAGACGACAATCTTTATCTGCAACGTAAATTGGCACAAACGTTTTAGTCGCGAGACTATCGTCCAGCGTGTTCGGTGTGTATCTCGTCTGTACTCGCGATTTGCGTAGTTTTGATTGTAGCACGTTTGTAAGTTTGCGAGTTTCGACGACACCTTTATCGGATGTATAGCATAGTTTACGTGTTTTCATTCGTTTTTTGAAAAATTGTTTCATTTTCCGGATTCTCAATTTCCGTAGCAGAAATTTGGTAAATATTCAATAAATCAATTACAGATCATAATATTAAGGCTGATGATAGAATTTGTTTGGGGGCCAGGGCTCTTTTTGTAGGAAAAATGATTCCCCCCTGTATAATGACGAATTCTTGTAATTTTCTTTTCGAGATTAAACAAGCTACAATATCGAAAAGTATTAAAACCAGTTTCACCTCGCAATAGATCGTGCTTAAATAGTTTTTAGTTGTAAAGAATAAACGTGATTTTGAGCCTTATAAATGAAATGAATCTTCTCGTATAATGATGAAATTTCAGTAATGTTTACGTTGGGCTTCACGATCTAAAACATCAAGGTCACATATCAACACACAGAGGGTATCCTTTTCCCTTGTTAACTCTGAGCAATTCTCGCTTTTCATTTCTCAAGCAAGGAGTGCCTGGCTTTCTGCTGAACCCGTAAAGCCTCTTGATCGGTCGTTGTCCTCTTCTTCGCTTTGATCACCACCGTTCTCACCTCAGAAAGGAGCTCGATTGGTGGCGAGCGTGCCAATACGCAAAGAGCCTTTGTCGAGACAGTTCGGTGAGCACTAACACACCTCAGCGCAACTCATCGTTCCTTCTGTGTGGTATCTTCATTGAGTCGGCCCACATTGAGGCACATACAGAAAAAGATCGACAAGGCGGTGTTCATCATGATCCTTCTTCTTGTTTCTCTCGGTTCTCCTAAATTCCTCATCAGGTGGCTTAGGTATGCAACTACCCTACCTGCCTTTTCCGCTGCCATGAGGAAGTGGTACCTTAAGCTCAGCGTTGAGTCAAACCAACTGGAGTCGGCTCATACTGGGGCACCATGTAGAAAGATCGACCATACGGTTTTTGTCGTGATCCTTCTTCTAGTTTTCCTCGGCCCTCCTAGATTTGTTATCAGGCGGATTATACGTATGTCGTTTCCCTGCCCGTCCTTGCTTCTACCATCAGAAAATGGTGCCAGAAGCTCAACTTTGAATCAAACGAGATGCGTTGTGATCTACAACTTGCAGGCAAAAGGTGGGTGGACTAAACTTTGGACGGGTCGTGAATAATATGTCTTTTGTATTTCCTACTGCGAGCTCCAGTCTGGCCGACTCGATTCCTTTAAGGCTTGGTTGACAAATGTTTCGGCAGCGCATACCACCAGTGTTTCGTCCGTGTAGCAGATAAGCTGACCTTGAAGATCTCCTTAAACGCAACGCACTGCAAGAGCGGCCTAAGGACCGACCCCTGCGGCTCCCCACAAGTAAGTAAGCATTTTACTACACCAGCAGACGTCTCTGCTTGGATTTCTCGGTAGCTAAGATAGCTGCAAATTATCTTGAGCAGCCACTTCTGCGTTCATAAGGGCCGTTTCTCATGTCGATGCTGACGGTTGCGCAGAACAGACTCGCATAGATTTCACTGACCGGCCTACCCTCTTCAGTTCGATCGGTTGTCAGTCTCTCTAGAAGTTTGCCCACTTTATCTGGCAGACAAGAAAGTCGATAAGAGGATGGCAGCCTGCATGGTTTTCTTCCACCGCACTGGGAACAGTCCATCAGCGACTGCTACAATCAATGTACCAACAAGCAGTACCAATGCCGAGTGTATTGCGCTTTAGACTTGATTTGGGGTCTCCGAAACCCGCTGTCTATGAACTATTGGTAGTGTCACCATAGGCCATCAATAACTCGCCCCATTGTATTCTGCTCCACTCAGCTCATTACTGAGAGGGCTTTCAGCTTCTTCAGCACTTTAGCTCTTTCTATGCAGCATTCTTGCTATCTTTTATAGCTTGCTTCAGGCTGTTACGAACCGATGAGTCCAGAAAACGAAGGTTAGGGACGTACCCAAACTACGTGACCCATTTTAACGACTTTTTACCCCCCACCCCACAATTTTCACGAGTGTCTTTTTTTTTCAGGCAAACGAGAGGTATTTTCGGTGGCATTTGCCGCGAGAGCGCAAATAGTCTCGCAAATAGTCCAAATTAAAAAAGAGGCGTTTGCGATGACATATGCGGTAAAAGTGCCAATAGTCCCGCAAATCGTCCAAATCAGAAGAGAAGTACTTGTGGTGTCATTTGCGTAGAAAGCGCAAATTTTCCCGTAAATAGTCCAAATCAGAAAAATTCGGAAAAATTTTGGCTTCCGTTAATTTGGGATCTGTCGCCTTTACTGTATTAGACCTAACATATATGTGTACAGTTGACTAAATCTGGACAAAGCTAGGAATGAGGGTGAATGATTGGAGAGTGTAAGACCGTCAAACAATTATCTCAACATAGAGATTACTTGGGTTATACTAATTTACTATGGCGTCATCATGAGACAAACCACAAGTCGATATAATAACATACGATTACTAGACATACTCCGCTCGTTCACCTGTGAGCCACTCAGCCTCACATACAGTGTACTGCACCTGCACAACACTAAGAGTAAATCTATCAACTAGTTATAGTCTAACATACAAAATAATTGGTTATACTATGCTATGAAATACTACAGGAGGGGGACATTACTATGACGTCATCGTGACCGAGATAGGCGTATTATATTAAATAGAACCGATTCAATATGATCAATAAAATTTATACATCGACATATTATGTACGTCGAAGTGAAGGAAGCTAGCAAATAAACGCGGCTCTGGAGGAGACATGTTAGCTTCTGTGCTAAGTTTCGGTTATTTTCGACTTTTCTCGAAAATTATGGACTCCAGAGTGCAAACACCTCAGTACAAAAATAATCTACGTAAAATTTATTAGAAAAAATAATTCTTGTGATTTTTTTAATAACACGATACAATTGCAGTTGTCGCTAATTCTTACGCGGCAGCTATTTTTGCGCGTAGATGCTAATAGGCAAACAAAAACATAGTTTATTCGATTTTCTCGCAAACCACGCCTCCCAAGACGAAGATACCAGAATCTACGTTTTAAATTTATAAAACTAATAAATTGAGTTTTTATTTCTTGATAAATGCAATGCAAATCTGTAAAGGCACCCTCAGGGTAGCGTTTCTTTATATTTTGCAGCGTAATTATTATATTATTAATAGGTCAGATTGGCGGTGCCTTCCCGTGTCTCTATTCAGTTAATCGAAGAATTACAAGAATACTTTTTTCTTATTCGTTTTATGTAGATCATTTTTGTACTAAGGTATTTGGCCTTTAAACTCCTTAATTTTCGAGAAGAACCGAAAAAACACAAAAAAACTAAGTTCAACTCTTGTTTGAGAATTTCTTACAAGAACGAAAAATGAGAAGGCAACAGAATCTTTGATGGATATTCTTCGTTTTTCATAATATTTAATCCTTTGAAATGGATTTACCACAGTTTCAGGAAATAACCTCAACTAAAATCTTCGATAGTTTCACGAAATAAAAGCGAGACAAAGAGAAAAATTCCAAGAATCTCGTAGATATATTTTTCACTCTTTTTTCCTTTCTTTCCAATTTAAGCAAGATTTATAATCATTATAGGGTCCGAAAATCGCGATTAAAAATTTTACCGAACAAAGAAGACACGTGAAGATAAAACCGGTTTAACTTACGTACGCAACACTATGGGAATTGCCTCACTCTCTTAACTTGACATATGATTTACACTTGAATTTTGGCGGCAATCTTGACCTTGATCATAATAATCCGAATCGGCAACAGCGTTGTGTGGGCTTCAGCAACTTCCTAATCATCTAAGTTACTTTATTAACGGTAATGATACCCAACCTGTTCTGGATGCGATTTTTTGATTTGTGGCTATAGGCATTGTTACAGAGAGAGGTACTCGTATTACGCTGGAGTAGTGCGAAGTAATTGAAAGTGGATACATCATCCTTATATTCGAATAAAAAATTTGATGGCACGATGGTAAACTGAAAACATACCTACTATAAGAAGGTTCGCCCGTATCTCGTTCGTTCATACACGACAGTCTTACGGACAATTGATTCATGATCTGAGTAGAATACGGTTTTGACAAGTTAATATTTTGGTTTGTTAATCGATACTACTTCATGTAAAAATATCCTCCTTTAATATTGCAGGGAAGAAATTTGACTTGAAAATGAAAAAATCGTGGTTCCATCTGAACTCGCAGAAGTGTCGTGATCCCCCTGGTCCAATGAAGAAACCCCCCTCAAGCTTTAATTTCTTAGAGCGAAAAAAAAAAATGAAGCCCCCTCCCTAAAACGATTACGAAGAATCATCTTCATGAAAATGGCCTCACGTCATCCCTGACTCGTGTCAGACTGTGCTGAGTCTTGACAAGCACTTCGTATATAGCTCAATGTGTACGAGGTATTTTTCTCATTTCGAGTGGAGTACGAATATTGCACATAATATTGTATTGTGGTAAATAATTAAGTTATTTAAATAAATGTATGTCTGAGTAAAATGAGCGACCTTATGACCACGATGGGTGAGGGTTTATTCTCGAACGATCCGTGAAATGAGAAAAATTACTCGAGAGCATTTCCTCCTCAATCAACCTAATCAGATCGACGTTATAGCAGACGAGTAAGAAAAAGTATGGAGGCTTACGAGACTCGGAGGTCACGAAAGAAGTCACAGACAAGGCGTGTCTCCGGCACCACATAATGCCCCGAGGCTCAGGAGCCTCCAGTATCAACCCACAAATGACACGTCCTGTGAACCAAGGATGGAACGTGTTCTCCAGGGAGACAGACAAAAATCCATCAGAAATCGAAGTAGGATTAGGTAGATCATCTCACATACGATATTCGTAATAATTAATCTAAGAGTATCTCATGCAATTAAGCTATGATAAGGTAATCTTTTACTCTGTGGGTACTCGATGACCAGCCTCAGACGACGGTTATGAATATAAAACAAAGAACTTGATTGGTCTACACTGATTGATACACGTACGTTTACTGAACAAGTCTCACGACAACATAAGGGAGGGTGACTGTTTGTTGGCTTTTGCTATTTTGTAGAGAGTAGAGACAATACGGTGAGTGTAGTTTATCTACAAACTATCAAGTTGAATGTACAATGTTTACAAACGTGACTCGAGCAAAGATCAGCCGAAGTCGCCACGCCTCTTGGAAGGAGAGAAGAAATGTATAACGTACAGCGAAAGTAATAAGCCAAATATCAGAAAATCATTTCTACTCATTAAAAAATTCTTTACTACAGCATAGCTGTACTAAAATCAAAGAATCGAAATATATTTCCCCCAGATTATTCCGTTGATGGGTGTAATCCCAAGAGGTTCGAAGTAGGCTACCGAGCTTCTTTCTACGAGGAAGCTATGGAAAATAAATGCACGCATGTGGTCGAAGAAGAAACCAGTTACTATGACTGTGCGCTAAAACAGAAATTCGCTCAATCAACGAAGTAACCTGATCTGACCCTGAACAAAGAACGTTCACACGTTGAACTCTCTTCTATAGTATCGTGGTGCGGATTTTTGCCATAAAAGAAACTCGTTCTTCTATTATAGAATCGCGATCGGCTGAAATTTCATCTGTTTTTCTGCATCTGTCATCACCAACTATTTGTAGCACTGAAATGCGTAAATTCGCACGCGCGCACATTTTAAATTTTGTTATTCTATCTCGCATATTCGTAACGGGATTTAAAGAATGAAAATTCCTACGATACTCACCCAAACTAATTCTTAGTAGATCCCCCTCCCCTAATGCAGGAGCTAGCCTTTGCAGCAACATCGAGAAAAAATACAATGATTGAAAGAGGTACAAATGCGAAAAAAAATGTATTCGTCTAAACAGACATGCTCAAGCGACCGCGGGTCGCGTACCATCCAAATATTATAATTTTTTTTGCGAATTTTTACCTCTTTTAATTATTGTATTAATATAGTTCGCAACTTGAATAATCATTTTCAAAAAATCAAGAAACAATTTCCTACAAAATGTTATAATAGATTTTTACGTCGAAATGTTCCTTAAGGGCGTGGCTCTGACCCACTTTGACGGATGAGAGACTTATAGAGATATCGACCTTTAAGCTTCATATTGTGTGAAACTTCGACGTTCCAGTCATAAATACATGGAGGAGTCGAAGACTTACCAATTTTCTGTCAATTAAGGTCTAAAAAACAATACAGGTATGATAAACACTCATTGTGATTCAGGTTTTGACATTTGTGCCGTATGCAGAAAAAATATAATACGTTTAAAATACTAATTCTAGCTTGAAAAATTACATCAAAACACCGACTCTTTTTCGGCATGATATCGTTTGAATGCGTATTATATATCATACCTATATTATTTTCATTTCTAAAAATTCAAATATACGAGTATGGTAATGAAGCGGTAATGTTGCGTGGACTTGGACTAATAAGTCGCGATGGGTCGCAAATATCTTCAACTCTTTCCAAAATTAATTTTCAAATAAGCGAAATTTATTTGTCAAAATTCGCTTCCCATAATAAATTATCATCGCAGATTGTAACGTTAACGCCCTTTAGGCTGGATTACAAAATTTTTGGATCACGAACTTTACAACCAGTTTCGAGAGCGCGCGGATAAAATGTATTCTTTTCACAAATTGTGCTCGGACTTTATAACCTGTTTTTAGCTTCCAAGCTTTAATGAGACAAATACATTTTTCCCCGGATTTTCTCACCATGAAGGCAATTATTTTCCTCAGTTTTACAACTTCGAATTTTACCTTCTTCAAAATTTAAGCGCACGTCAATCGTGAACATCAATCAAAATGATGACAGCGCATAACTACAAAATTTATCTAGCGTTGCCCACACGCCAGCAGGGGTCAACGGGGAATACGTCATAGACGATTAATGATTTAATACTGTTGAAACTGGCGTTTGGTAATATGAGAGCCCAGTCTTCTAAGACCAAAATTTATATTTTAAAGATTCACCAGCGGTAAAATATGACAAACCTAGTTTTTTCAATCCCAAATTTATAAAAATTGAATAAGCGGACGATATTATTTTCACTGCGAACTGATACCGAACAAATAAATTTCATATCACGATCTCGCCAAAGCATGTGGGTGCCATTTATCTGTTGGACATCTAAAGTTTATACAGAAGCGAAGTGGTAACATGTGAGAGTTGATTCGAATCTGTTAACAGTACAGAGTTTCATCGCGTTAGGCTGGGTTTACGATTTGATTGAATTTGTATTTAATTCTAAGGGAACGTACCCAAATTACGTGACTAATTTAGGGGGAGGGGGTTTGTCAAAATACCACGCCAGGTCACTCAGGAGAAAATGGGTCTTAGGGTTTGGTCTTGTAGTTTAATTGACTGGAAATTTTTACAGCTGTAAAATTAAATTTCTTTAAAATCTCGATTTTTTTCCTGGTTAGCCTTCAAAATCCTGTAAACATGTCAAGAATTGACTTTTTCAACTTTCATGAAACTATTTGCGCGCTTAGCGCGAGTGTCACCGCAATCGCCTCTCTTCTGATTTGGACTATTTTCCCTCTACCGTAGTCGCGTCATTCCTTATTTGAACTATTAACAGGGGACCTATTTTATAGGGGGGGGGGGATTTAAAAAAAAACGTCCGCCGTCCGGCAAAAATCGGAGCTCCGAAATTTTCCAAGTCCACCTCTTATCATATATGTCTCGAGGTTCCTATATCTCGGAGGTCAAGAGCGTGGAAATTTTCTGGTCCCTCGGGCCCCATAAAACAGGTTCCCTGCCACGTCTCGTTTAACTTCGTTAAAGAACGCGGGGGTTATAAGTCCGCCGTCTATCATATATCATAGCTCGGGGGCGGAGCCTGTGACGTGATAGGTCAGTCTTGAGAAGTCACAATCACATGACGTCAAAGGTTAGTTTTTCAACAGGAACCTGTTTTAATGGGGGGGGGGGGGTTCGGAAAAAATGTCTGCGGTCTGGCTGGCCGGTAAAGCACGGAGCTCGAAAATTTATGTCGAACTATGTACTTGCCCAATCAACGCAAATGCATCCACGATTGCCTCTTTTCTGATTTGAACTACTTGTAGGATTATTTGCGCACTCACTGAAGTGTCACCACCCCCATCTCTCTGACTTGGACTGTTTCCCGGACCGTTTGCACTCTCGATGCAAATGCCTCTCTCCTGGTTTAGATTATTTGCGGGACTATTTGCCTTATCAACGCAAGAGCTACCACAATCGCCTCTTTTCTGACTCTAACTATTTGCCAGGTCGTTTGCTCTCTCACCGCAAGTGTTACCGCAATTGCTCCTTTCCTGATTTAGACGATTTACTACGGGTATCTGAGCTTCCACGGCAAATGTTACCGCAAACGCCGCTTTCTTAATTTGGGCTATTACCAGGACTATTTATGCCGCCCGTCGCAATAACCACTTTTTTTTTAGACTATTTGCAGAACTATTTGCTCTCTAATGACCAATGCCGCCTCTTTTCTGACTTGGACTATTTGCCAGGTCGTTTGCGCTCTCACCGCAAATACCTCTTTTTTGATTCGTGTAAATGTCACCGCGAACGCCTCCCTTTTAATTAAGGGTATTGGCGAGAAAAATTTTCTTTCAGATTCCATAGTTATAGCTCAGCTCAAAGTTTCAGAGTTAAACCTTCTTCTGGGTCAACCGCAAATGAGGTTCATAACTCGAACTTTCGTCAAGTTCCCTCCCTTCCATATTACCTACATTTATTAAGGTGATCTAAGAAAAATTTCAGAGTTTCGATTTTCAGTGATAACACTACTGAACAGCTATCCTGTTACAAAGATTCTATTACGTGATTCTTGGATACTTTTCAACGCTGAACACAAATCCGTTGTCCGTTTTTTGCTAGCACGTCACAATTTTTAGTAATCACGACAAATACTCACGTAATCATAACAAAATATTCTCGTCTACTTGCCGCGCGCTGTCGCGGAACGTAACGAACGTTTTTGATAGCGACGCCTGTTATCGTCGATGTGTTTCGCGACGACGCGCGGCAAGTAAACGAGAACTTTAATCTTGATTACTAAAAATTGTGACGTGCTAGCAAAAAACGGACAACGAATTCGTGTTCAGCGTTGAAAAGTATCCACGAATCCTTAGACCATACAACAGATAGACCGAACATCGGCCATATAAGCGTGTACAACGCGTTGAACGAAAGACATGATAAGAAAATAAGGGGGACTGGACCTCAATGAAGGCAACGCGGGTGAACGCGCGGAGCAGTGAAACGCACCGTACACCCGCGCCGCTCATCAAACTTGTAAACAAGGTCCAGTCCCCCTTATTTTCTTATGTGTATTCTTATCATGTTCTCCGTTCAAAGATTCATTACTATGCTCGGTCTATCTGATGTATGGTCTAAGCACGAATCACGAAATAGAACCTTTGTAACAGGATAGCTGTTCAGTAAGTGTAATTTATTCTGATTTTGATGAGTGCTCAAAAAAATTTGGAATATTCTCAACTACTACTGCAGTGAATAACTCCCGAAATTTACAAAATTTAGGAGTCCTATTGACTCTATTATGTTTTGTTTTTTTTTTTTATTATTTATTAAATCCACAAAAAAAAAATAAATATCAACAAAAAAACAAAACAAAGAAGAAAAAATACAAAAAAGGAATAAAGAAGAATTATATATATATAATATAAATAATATAAAAAATACAAAAAAAAAAAAAATAGAACGAAAACAGCAATCCGTTGTGAGGACTGGAGCCGAGTTTGAATAAAAATTCGTATTCATGTTTTTTTTTTCTTAATTAAACTAATAATTAATTAAATTTCAAAAATTTAATTTTTACTAAGAATTTATAAAAATTTAATTAGGTATTTTATAAAAATTGTTTAATTGGAAATGAAATATAATTTATTTATAGAGTATGATTTAAATGCTCTTTCAAGTTTATAAAGAGTAAAATCATGAAAATATAAAAAAAAAAAAAAAAAAAAAAAGATTGGAAAGAGGATGTCTACTGGGCCTTACCTCGAAGAAAAAATGGAAAAGTTGATTTGAATTTATGTTGGTAGAAGGAGGTAGACTAGAAAAAAATTGCAAATGTGTGAGAACATCGAATAGTTTTCGGATGATAGGAGGTCGGCGTCTCTGAGAGGGGTAGAGAATTGTGGATTGATGGCTTCTGAGTATAATACTTGTCTAATGTTGGATATTTCTAAACATTCGAAAAGATAATGATAGATGTCGCCTCTAGAAGGATTGTCTGGATGAAGGGGACATAGATCAGATTCGGAAAGATGTAGATGAGCGGAAAGTCGATTGTCTCCAAAACGAAGACGGCTGAGTTGAGCTATAAGAGAGCGCGGAGTATCGTTAAAAAGTTTATACCAAAAGAATGCGGGAAGTCGAGATTGAACGAGGAAATAATGAGATTTCAGATTATTGGCGGATTTCGAGTAGGATATTGCCCAGTCATCTCGCGTGGAGCATCGAATGAGAGAAAATAGTTCTGACATAGGGAGCAGATTTGATGAGACTGGTGATGAGTGGGCTGATTTAGCTAAAAAATCTGCAATTTCGTTGTTAAATATTCCTGCATCACTGGGGATCCAGAGAAACTTGATCTTTATGGGGGTGAAAGAATTGATCAAGCAAATGATTGATAAAGGTAAGGATGAATCAATGTGTGAAGGAATGGAAGAAATGGATTAGAGAGCGGAGAGAGAATCAGGTATTATGAAAAAATGTCCGGTTTAGGAGTTTTGCTTTATGTAGGAAAGGGCTATCGCCATTTGTTCCGCATGAAAAATCGATGTGAAGTTTGGTAGAGCTAGAGAGCAATGAAGCTTAGATGAGGGGATCCAAGAGACCGTACCCACTTCCTAATGATCTTTAGAACTGTCAGTAATAATATGTGTATATGTATGATGAAGAAAATGTTCTTCCATGTATAACTGGAAGAGTTCTTGAAAATCTGAACCAGAAATTTTGGAAAGTTTTAATACGTTCGAAGAGTTGTTGAAAGGAAGAGGCCGATAGATGATAAGACGGAGAGGTTTTGAAAGCGAAAAATAAGGGCACCTCTGTCAGTCTACAAATCTTCAATGGTTAAGAAGATATGACATATTGTGTCTTGGTAGGTAATACTTCGAATTAAGAACCTCTGTGAGATACGTAGTTTCGACGAAATTGAAGAGGAGTAATGCCAGTTCCAGCACAAAGGGCTGGAATTGTTCAAATCCTATTATGTCAGTTTTTGATGAGTTTTCGAGATTATGATATGTACTTATTTGTACTCGACTCGCTATACACTAACGCAAAAACTATAACACGTTGTCGACTCGAATAGATCTAAGGAAGTATGATGTAATGAGTGCATTTATAACCTTCTCCTAGCTGTCAATAACTTCGGATTTGCACTGTCTTGTTTTTATAGCATTCGCTTAGCCATTTTTACGACTCTTTTGTCTTCTAGTACGAGTTATAAATTCATCTTTCATGGATTCAGCTGTTGAACAGAATACGAATTCCCCCCCCCCCCCGCCATTCTATCGTATGGTAACATTTTGCCTCCCTCGGGTGCATGAATATTGTTGTGTAAACCACATGTTACCACGCCTATCGTGAGTATCGACTATAGAAGACAAGGAAAGCATATTAATATACTGTCTGCTTATTGCTAAAGAAAAAGCGACAAATTTGACGACTGGTCCCAAGCCATTTTTTGTGTGGAAAAACGCAAAAATCGTTCTCGAATCATGTTGGGCCATAGCCCAGAATGTAACATTTTAATTTACGAGTGTAGTCGCGCCTTCATCATTATTTTAATTATGTACATAATTGCGTTTGTATTATTTTTCTTTTTGAGTTCCCGGTACCGCATTAGACAGTTTTTTTCGTGGTCAACCACTTTTTTTGCAATCAACTAAACATTTCTTATTGACCAAACGGCAGCCTGATAACATCAAACGCACAAATCACTCGACCATCCTGATGTAGTCAAAGTCAAAGTGATTTTATCAGCGCACATCTCCGTTCAATCACCCGCAAATAAGTCGAATTTTCTCGAATAGATCGTATACTCCTTTAGCTATCTGATGTATGTAGCAATAAGGGTTCGTTTAATGGTTGTTTGAAATGTCCGTGTGAAACTAAATTTAGAAATTATAAAACTCGATAATTATTAATGCTAGAAGGAAGCTCGAATCAAAAAGTCCAATACGAGAGGATAAGTAATTATTTTCAAGAGAAATTAAAACTGGCGTGTCCTGAATCTACCAAATTTTTTTCAAAAATGCAAATAGAGGATGTAGTATTGAGAAATGACACCGTGGTATGCTCTACGAGCGATTAATTTATAGGTTTCTTGGGGTTCCATCAATCGCTTTGTTGATAGAGTGATCAGAGAATTTGCCAGCAAGGTCATCGATTACATGCTTGTATGATGAATTTTTTTATAATCTACGGTTCGAGAACGAATCGGAGCAAAACAAGAGATTGTAATACGAAAGAAAGAAATATCCATAGAATTTCCTCTCGTTTTACTAAAAGAAATTTTTCCAGAAGGTTTCTTTAAGTGTCTAAATGAATCAGATAACTCTCGCCTCCTTCAGAATCACAATCTGCTGCTTATAAATACTTATAGCCCGGAGTGGGGATTTTTCCTAGTCTTCTGATGAGGCCGTATTTCCCATCTCTCAAAACTCCAATTTTCTGATCATATTCGTCCCAATTCCTAACCTGGGTTAACCTAGTATCAGTATAGTATACTGTATGTTAACCAATGATGGTCGATTGACATTAAAATCTAATACAAAATGTCGATTCGTTTTTTACCTTAGGGACTTGGAGTAGTTCAGAGTTCAGTGACTATGTTTATAATCTGGTAATACCAACATGAAGATATTTTTAAGATCTTTCCCTGAAACTCTCGTAAATCATCGAAAATGTTTGAAAATTTCATTCTACATTCCCTCGCTTTGCCTTCGAAAATGTTCAAAAATGACTCAAAAATTTTAGTCTTCACGATTTTCATTACAAAAGGCTCTAGCCGGGCAAGGGGGACGGGGAAATGGCCTTGGTCGAAAAATATTTCAAATGTCCGTCAAAATGTTGTTCCTAATGAGAAAACTCGAAACCCAAAAAAATGGACTCATCCGCTCACCCACATGGGCTGCAGAGTCATTTTCAGGCCTAAAATTCAAATGGCTGTATCGAAGGAAATAATGATCGCACAGCAATGTAACTTGGAAACATTTTAATATACGTAAATGTTCATCCATGGCATTTTTTTCAAAAAAATCATTCATATTTTCCCCAATTTCTAGCAATAACAAAACTTCAAACTCGAATATGAAAAAAAATCAGGGGGGAGGCACATGGGGAAAATCATTCATTTGAAGCGCCTTACCCTCTACTACAACATACGTTAGTAACATAGTCCTCGGTGAGGTAGAACATTCCCAAAAAAATCATTTAATGATTTTTTGTGATTTTTCCACGAATAGCGGGGTAAACTATGACTGCTACCGCAATAGACCGCGAGAAATCAATGGTCAATGTTTGAGCTGAAAAATGCGCACTCCTCCGTGGGATGAAATGGGAATGTAGATATACCAAAAATATATTTTCAGTATTTTGTTTATCGATTTGGTTAATTCTTATGTAAACACGTCCACCGATTAGGTGGAGTATGTTAGATTGAAAAATATAGTAAAAAAGTTCTCCAGCTGCTGGAACGTTCTGGAAATGACAAATAATCGAGAAAATCCACTTTTTCATCCTGGAGGACCTTGAGTTTTGGTATTTTGTTCATCAATTAGGTCTATTATGATGGTAACACGTCCACCGACCATGAACAAAAAGGTCAAAAAATTATCCAGCTGCTGTAATGGTCTGGAAAGGACAAATAATTGAGAAAATCCAATTTTTCACCCTAGAGGACCGTGAATTTTGGTATTTCATTCATCAATTAGGTCAATTCTTAAGAAAACATCTCCGTCGAGTTTGAAAAAAATAGTCCAACAAAGCTCCAGTCGCTGGAATGTTATGGTAATGACAAAAAATTGAGGAAATCCACTTTTTCACCCTAGAGGACCGTGAGTTTTGGTATTTTGTTCATCAATTAGGTCAGTTATAATGTAAACATGTCCGTCGAGTTGGAAAAAAATGGTCAATAAATTCTCCAGTCGCTGAAACGGTCTAGACATAGTAGAAAATCGAGGAAGTCAACTTTTTCATCATGTAGAGGCGTGACTTTTGGTGTTTTGTTTATCAATTAGGTCAAGTCTTATGTTAATACATCTTACGAGTTGGGAAAAAATAGTCAATAAAATCTCCAGTCGCTGGGACGCTCTGGAAATAGTAAAAAACCAAGAATACACACCCACCCCTAAGATTCATTTCCTTTACTTTAAAATGTAGAATGTTTATTTTTGTTCCCCTGAAGTTGTAGTGGTACAAACTGTGTTACTATGAGCCGTGCACCAGCATGAAGTGGAGGAATCTTCTCTCGAGTTGAGATGACAATGCTTCAAATATTGGAGTTTAAAGGAGATGATTGTCTTCTGTTGTATCTCGGGAAAGGATTCCTCCACATCATAAGAGTGCACGGCTACCAGTAACACAATTTGTACCGCTGCGACTCGAGAGGGAAAAAGTAACACATGAGTGTATCTTTGATTTTTTAATATTTCCAGAGCGTCCCACGACTAGAGAATTGTTTTCAATTTTTTTAAAACTCGGCGTAAGTGATCTTATAAGAAACGACCATACCAATGAGCGACTGGAGAATTCATTGACTATTTTTTTCGAAATAGGGAAGTGTTTACTTAAAAACTGACTTCATTGATAAATAGAATATAAAAAATCACGATTCTCCAGGTTCAGAAAGTAGATATTTTTTCAGACTATTCCAGCGACTGGAGAATTTATTGACTATTTTTTCCAAACTCGGCGGAGGTATTTACTCGTACATAAGATTCGAACTAATATGAATAAAATACCAAAAATCCGGTCCTCCAGGTTGAAAAAGTGGATTTTCTTGATTATTTGTCATTTCCAGTACGTCCCAGCGGCTGGAGAATTTTTGACTATTTTTTTCGAACTAGGCGGATGTGTTTACATTGTAATCGACCTAATTGATGAACAAAATACCAAAACTCAAGGTCCTCCAGGGTCAAGAAGTGGATTTTCTTGATTATTTGTCATTTCCAGAACGTTCCAGCGGCTGGAGAATTTTTTGACTATATTTTTCAATGTAACATACTCTACCTAATCGGTGGACGTGTTTACATAAGAATTAACTAAATCGATAAATAAAATACTGAAAATACATTTTCGGTGTATCTACATTCCCATTTCATCTCACGGAGGAGTGCGTATTTTTCACCTCGAACATTGACCATTGATTTCTCGCGGTCTATTGCGGTAGCAATCATAGTTTACCCCGCTATTCATGGAAAAATCACAAAAAATCATTAATGATTTTTTTGGGTATGTTCCACCTCACCGAGGACTATGTTACTAATGTATGTTGTAGTAGAGGGTATGGCACTTCAAATGAATGATTTTCCTCAGGTGCCTCCCCCCCCCGATTTTTTTTTATATTCGTGTTTGAAGTTTTGTTATTGCTAGAAACTAGGGAAAATATGAATGATGTTTTTGAAAAAAAATGCCATGGATGAACATTTACGTTTATTAAAATGTTTCCAAGTTACATTGCTGTGCGATCATTATTTCCTTAGATACAGCCATTTGAATTTTAGGCCTACCTCTCCCTCCCCCCTTACTCGGCTAGAGCCTTCAAGTTTTTAATGCCCTTGTAACACTGTCCTAAAAAATACTATATCACATCTGATGATGGCTCGGAATACTTTGCAGTACCTGGCTTTGGTTGAATCTAATTTTTAGAAATCTGAGTGACGCAATCCTCTTTTCAATGAAAAATAAGACGATTATTTTTAAAAAAGGTCAGAATCGATATAGGAAATGCAAATCGGTATGCATTCGTTTATCATTTCCATACGGCTATTCAATACGTAAAATCTGCGTGCCGTCGTGAGAGAGAAATACAATTTCCGACAAACTTTGGAAACTATCCAATTTAAATCTTGTTCCTCGTTTTACATTTTTGTCCGTATTCTCGTCCATTAATGAGTCAACTTGAATAGAACAATAAATACAAGTGCATTTAAAAAGAATTATATATGTATACGACACTTAAATTCGCGTAATGGCCAAGAGATGTGTTTTGAATGGAAAACTATTTCCGCCAAACACTTCGAACCTCGAAATAATTTGGTCAAAATAATATCGAATCCTCTTCCCTTGACCCACTGATATCAACTCCCAAACTGATCGGTAATTATTTTGCAAAACTATTCAAACCTTCGTGTTATTTTCTTATTCCATCTTTCACGGGCAGTATCTATATTGAAAGATGCCGAAGAACTTAATATACGTGGGAGTAGGAGACCTTAATGTTATAGGTATTTTCAGCTTCAGATTATATTCCATTGATACTGCAGTCTACGATCGTCTCGCATTGAGGTGTTCTTTATTTAACTTCAATTTGTGACAAATGAAGTCTTCGCAGGGGCTTTTTATTGACTATCTCTTGAGGGATAGAGGGTCTAACTTAATTTTTTTTAGATTTCTCAACTGATGATAATTTGACGCAACTTTAAAAATTCATTGAATACGAGCTTTGCAAACCGACCTCCCTCTCCCCGAACCCCCTGATGCTGGCTTGATTGGCTTTCGTGATTCGAATTATCTGGCCTAGCCTAATGTTTTTACGTATACGTAAACTAATAAGCAGAGGCCAGATTTTTCGGCACTAAAAATGAAAAGTTTCGGCACTTAATGTTGCATTTTCGGCATTATTCAGCATTTTAAAAAAAATGAAGAAAACGTGCGTTTTCAGTGCTTTACAAATTCACGATTAGAATTATTCAATTTACGACCAAAATTACGTGATTTTGACCAAAATAAACGATTTTCGGGGATGAAACTCATCAATAAAAAATCTTAGGAATTTTTCAATCAACATTTTTAATTTTTTAACATTGAACTAAAAATAATATTTTCAAAAAAAACTGCCCAATTTTCACCAAAATTGCTGAATTTTAATCAAAATTAAGAAAATTTTGCACGAGATTTTACAATTTTAGACAATATTTAACAAAATGGTCATTTTCGGCCATATTCGGCTTTAAACCCCGTTTTCGGCATTTATTCCATTTTCGGCACTTTTCGGCGAGATGAAATTCGTTTTACAGGCCCCACTACCCCTAAAATGAACTTCCATCTGATTTTCAAGCTTCTCGCTCTTAGCAAAATGATTCGAAAAATGCCAAAGAATCCGGGCTCTGCTAATAAATAATAATTATACCTTAGTTTTTGGTGATTAATTGTAGTTTGAAAATCTCAGTTTTCGCCAAAATTCATGAGAATGGGCGAAGAAAAGAGCAGTTAATAAGTGATTTCTCAGCAATAAATAATAAATGACATTGAAAACATAAAATCATGAGAGTTGTCGACGAATCCTAGTTTCATCAATTTGATTCATCACGACAAACGGATCAAAACAGGAAAATGATTTATGAATCTTCCCACATGTTTTTTCCTAATCTATTTATCCATGTCCTCGTATGTCATTCGAATCTTTTACGTATTTACACTGATTAAAGAAACCGGTCTCTTATTCCCCGAAGTAAATTCGACTTTTTTTTTCAGCCGTTTCTAATCACTTTCCAAGAATGAGTATTAAAATAGATATAATTTCACGTTGCCCAGATCTCGTTCCTCCTGCTCTTAGTTCTTTTTCATTTCGTCTCACGAGACACGTGTTTCATGTTGTACTTACTTAGTCGTTGGAGCGAAAAAAGGGTAAATTATAAATTAGGCTTATGAATGCGATTAAAAGTTACATAATTCAAGTAGGTAACCAAGAAGAGATATTGATGGATGATTCTTGTTTTCACTATAGACCGTCACTATTTCGTTCTTTCCAACGTTGCTAAGTGCCTATTTATACATTTTTCTGCAGTTCCGTGCGTCAATTTCTTGATGGCCTCGTCTTAAAGTTTAGTACTTATACGCAGGACTATTAGAAAGCGATAAAAAATATAACAAATTTAACATTTTGACCAAATAATTTGTGATAAATTGTACACAATGACGCGCTGCTGGTAACCTTCTTTGCTAAACTTGCAAAAATAAGTTTCTATTAAAATTCGTGTAGTATACGTAGGAACAAATGTTAAGCCAAGAACTGCAGTGAAACGCTTTGAGGTCGATTATAATTAAGGCTCTTCGTTCTAAACTAAGGACAGGAATTTTACAAAACTCTCAGAGAGGAAAAAATCAGTTAGGTACACAAAATTTCGACTCTCACCTGCTCAACCACATCGACTTCCCATCGACTCCAGATTGACTCGCTATTTCGACCAAAAATATTGGAGTCGATTTTGAATCGATTTAATTCCGTCCATTGCCGATCGTGAATTGACCCAAAATAAGCGATAGTCGACTATTACTAAAGAAACTCTCATTTTCTGGCATAGCCAAATGATTAAGGATCGTGTTTTATGTCTTTCTTAGTATACGAGTATATTTTGCTGTTGAATATCAGTTTGGCCGTCTAAATGGATTATACAGAATGAATACTGATAGGTATGCCTAGCAATCTATATCACCCCAGTACATACCAGGGTGGTTGCACCTCTCTTTTGGGGCACACTCGCTCCGCTCGTTTACCCCTCTTCTTGGTCTAATATGAGTCTAGTTTACAATATTTCAAGCTAGGGGCTTTTGGGGGCTTGGTCTAGTATAAGTCTAGTAAAGCTAGTGGCTTTTGATGGTCTCACTCGCTTCTTGGTCTAGTATAAGTCTAGTTTACAATATTTTACGCTACTAGTTTTCAAAAGCACACGCGCGCTCCGCTCGTTCTAAGGAACAATTAAAACCAAAATTATACAAGGTGTACTCGTAAATTTCTGAACCACCTACGGGGTATTTTCTAGTATACTGTATATTAGGCCTATTGTAAGCTAATTCTACTACAGCAGCCTAGTTTGGGCCAAGTTTAATAAAGGCAAACAAATGATGAAAATAGTTCATTTTTTTATTCTAACATCATTTCCAGAGGCATTTAGACAACCATTGGCTATAAGAACCTCCTGAATTTGAATTTCATGGTTGCCAAGTCGAATTTAGCCTCTTGATGGCCCGAACCAAAGATGGCGGCCAAAATCACTTCATTTCTGTTTAAGGCAAAACAGAAGGGTGGTACCATTTATGGGTGCTGGTGTACAGAATTGGATCTTCAAATTCTACTTGAGATATCAGGGGCGGATTTACGGGTGGGGGGGGGGGGGACAAGGGGAACGTTCCCCCCAAAAGTCTCCAAAAAAGACTTAAATTGTCTAATTCAACATTTTTTGAACAATGTAATATCCCCCCCCAAAAAAAAAAAAAAATGTACCCGTAAATTCGCCCCTGAGATATTAAAATCACGTACAGCCAAGATGATGTATTAAATTTGGGTCGAAATAAGGTCAAATTTATTGGCAACATAATACTAGAGTGTGGGGTATCTTTTCTATAGTTTTTTGACCCGAAAAAATGAAAAGTGCACACCATGAGTTCGTCCGGGAATCAGAAGTTGAAATACTTGGGTTGTATGCTATGTACTCAAAAACATGCTGGTCTTGTATTAGTTATTTTTTCATTTTCCCTTTGAGAAATTTTATTGTTTACCAATAACGTTATTTGAGCTACAATTTTAAATAATTCTCTTTGTTTTTACAGTTCATCTAGCTAGTCCCACCTGTCCAAGAACGAAAGAACTTTCTACTTATAATATTAAAACAAGACTAGGTTGCCATGCGCCTCAGTAGCCGGGTCTCTTAGTTTTTTTTTCTTCTCCCAGACTGTTCTTTGGAAAATCTGAAGCTTTCTTTCCATCCACATCTAGAGCTTAAGAGATCCAGATTCTTTCCATGTCAAGATCTGGAAATCAAAAGATCTGCATCATCTGGTTGAACCCTAGAGATTTGGTTCCTCTTTGCCTGTCAATATCCCAAATACAAAAGTATACCCACAAATAATCATAATGTAAGTGTTCCCAGGCAAAATAATGATAGACAACCTAGAAATTGAGATTAATTACATTCGGTTAAAAGGTAGGCCTATAACAGTCATCACGGTCGTAGAATTCATACGGTAGGTATATTACCATTAATGAGGTACGTATCGAGAAGAAGAAACGTTTCGAAGACTGTGGCAAAATTTGAAAAATGCTACGCAAAAAAGCTCACTATTATACATGTATAGCTTCAACGGGCCTATGACGTCACAATTAATTGATGACATCATACACATAGGTCAGCCGTGTAATGTCACAAGCAGCATATTTCAGATCTCACGTGCTTCATAAAACAGATTCCCTGCCACCCCTCGTTTAACACCATTAAAAAACCCGTGGGTTTTATTTTTCCAAGTCACCCTCCTATCATATAAAGCTTGGGGGTGGGGTCTGTGACGTCACAATTTGATGACGTCATAGATCACTTTTTTTTTAAAGTCCCCAACCTATCGTATGTAGCTTGGGAGCGGGGCCTGTGACATCACAATCTACATTTTTCAGATTTCAGCTTATAGGGACTCCTAAGTTTAGTATCTTGAGACCAGGCATTTTGCTCTAAATAGGTTAGTTGAGCTGGGTTATAAAATTTATATTGGCTCAAAACTCGAAATCTTTTCAACACCAAAAGTAGGTCCAGGTTATGCCTACTGATACTGTTATCAGAGGGCTTAAATTCTAGCCTATTTTGGGTGCTTACAGAGGCTTCTTAGCTTATGGTATTTGTAGACTAGACTATTTTGCTCTACATAGGCTAATGAGCTATACGGTTTATGTATTGGCCCAGAACTCGAAATTTTTCAAGTCCCAAAGTAGGTCAACGCCCGGGCTCATTCTCTCCATCAGTATTTCGTAGCCTAATATAAGCTCGATACACGGTCTATCAGGCTAGAAGGGTAAGGTTCAAATAGTTGGTGATCAAACCAGTCTAAATCCTCTCTCCTTCTGGGCCTTTTAGAACTCGAATTTCAACAGGGAAACTGTTTTACTAATTTTGTTATTGTTTTTTTGAAGATTTTGCTGGCCTACCCTAAGGAATGGAATTAAATTTTTGAGCTATTTATGGTAAGAGGCGATTTGAAAAAATTTAGGACTCCAATTCTGAGTTCACTTTTCAATATTGAAGGCAATTTGGCCCACAGAAAGGTTCCCTGCGTTCCTCGTTTAACGTCGTTTTTCTGATTCTCTGCGAGATCATCAGAACATCCATGGGTTGAAAATTGAAAATGTTTACCCCGCAAACTTTTAGTTTACACCCCCTCTAATAGACATGTCCATGTCAAAGTTCCCAACGGACCTTGAAAATTTTCGAATAATATAAATATTATGTCTCATTCCAGAGAAGGAGGGGCGGTAATAAAGATAGCCAAAGAAATCTGCTTAGGCCTTTTTTCCAATGGCTAGTCTAGATGACCTTGAGACTTGGAAGTTGTCAATCGAGTCGAGAGAGTTTTTTGACGTCATCTAACAATGACCGTTTTTTAAGGATAGGTAGTATGAAATTTTGTTTGGAAAATTATACGCACACACACACACATTAAGGAGGAATTACCATGAATTGCGTAATTATATTAACGGTACCCACGATACAAATAAAAATTTGATACCGAATATTAATTACACATGATAGCTCGGAAAATACTTTGTATAATGTAAGAAGACTTTCCTTGAAAACCTATGGAAATTTGGAAAAACGAATTAATAATAGCTCTCTTTTACGAGAAGTCTTGATTCGTTCGTTAGCATTTTAATTAGATACTTGATCTTTTATTTAGTGGTTTTAATTGACATATCTGCCTACATATCGATGATAGCGACTAAATTGTATCAAACGAAATCTCTTTTCCTTCTTAAAAACTATTTTCCCTTTCTCTCGTCTCTATATTATCTTTCCGAATAAACCGCGTCCATTGATGCATATTCATAGTGATAATTTTATTTTATTCATGTCGTGCGGTAGACCCATATTACCAACGGTTTTTCTCACACGAAACCACTTTTCTTTACATTTACTATAATACCGTAGTTAATTTATACGTGACATTTCAAAAAAAAAAATCGTAATCGGTAAGTTTGGCTCACGTCAGCCTACAGGTGGTTTATTAATCAAAATTATAGATCTTGTACGTAGTCTTCATTCGTCTATATCCCGTTTCTTGGTGGATTTTCATTTGAATTTTTCGCACGTTTCTTTCATAGCCTATCCAATCTTATGATTTCAGCGTATCAATTGTTGTCTATGTTTTCTTCTTTTAGTGGTAAAAGAGTTTCATCCGAGGAATCTTCCCTTCTATCGTCATTTACAACTTCGTCGAGGAGAATTTCACAAATTTTATTGAAAAATATGACCCCCGTATAACTTGAAGCGACACTCGACGAAAAGTTTTGGAGAAATTCTTGGCATGAAGCTTAGCCATTTTCGGTACAAAATAATCTTTAAAAATATAAATATTCCGAAAATATTAGATATCTGTGTAAAATATGATTCCATGAAAATTCACCGCAAGGAAATTCACCAAATTTCAATTTTTTCCCCCCAAAAAAGGTGATATTGCATTATCTTTATCAGTGTAAATCTGTGAGCGTTACCCAGACGACACCGCTAGGAGGTCGACATATGTTGTGATAACTATCAGCTGTATGAAAATAATCAGGAATCTCCATAGAAATCCTTCGCAGGTACATCAATGGCCCCTTATAGTTTGGAACACGAAGAATGATTTAATTTAATAATTTGCCACATAACAATTATTATTCATTTATCTAAAGAAATTTCAATTATTTATGACCCCTCCCTCTTACTAATCAAAAGCTTCCAAACTTCTACTGCGCATTTAAGTCTCCCTGACTACCCAATTGTGAATACGATTAATTAGGTCAATAATTATATTATCGGTAGATGGTCATTTTCCATAACATAAATCAATGAAGTAAAATTTTTTGAAGAGGTCGAGAACGAAAATATCCGATTCTGAATGTATTTTTCACACTGAGTTCAATGCGCGATTCCTTCGTTATCTTCTGCAATCTTGATATTTAGTTACCGCGGCTCGTTAATAGCGAAGCGCATCAAACACTGAAGGGTACGGTAGTCTTACGGAAAGATGTGCCGCGTTTCGCAACGAGCCGCGGCAACTAAACGTTAAGATTGCATAAGAAAACGAGGGAATCACGAAAAACGAATAACGACACAGAATTTAGCGTGAAAAATACTTTCAGAATCGAATATTCTCGCTCTTGACATCTTGGAAAAATTTCACTTTATTGAGTAGTGTAATTGATAGATTAAATAATTGGCAATTGTGATTATGAATATTAAATATTATAATTCATAATTTTACTCTGCCTGCATACATAATTATTTCACAGCTATAATAGATATGGAGGGGAGGACGCCGAAAATATGGACCACCGGGCTAAAAGAAAGAGTGAGAGAAAAGACATGGAAAACTTTTAAGAAAAAAGAGAGCTTGAAGAAATTCCGTTTACCAAGATACCTTCATCAGAAAAAGGCACTTGAAAAACCAGTTTCAAGGAAGAAGGAGGTCGTTTAAAGAAATTTATTCGCAAAAATGTGCGGTTACCCTCTAATTTGCTCTGGGGAATTTTCCAACTTCGAGCTAGACACCTGAGAGAGGGGTGGAGAGGGTAATTGAAATAATTTGATATATTAAATTGTCGACTTATACACTCAGTAAATATGACGTAGTTCAAATTGATTTCTCTTCTGTCTTTCCAAAATTTAAAATGAAATGCTGATGAACTACGTCGACGTTCGAATCAACCAACAATTTGCTTTTTTCGGAGTCTTGATCAAATTTGCGTCGATATATATTATCGAAATCGCTTTCACGCCCTCGTGGATATCGTCGACAAATAAGTCAACTTTATTTTGACTTATTTGATACGTCAATTTTAGATCGATTTCCTCCCATCTAAAATCGATTTGCTGCTTGTTGTATTTGTATCGATTTGTAGTTCTCTGGTAATGCACACTGGTCGACTCCGAATTGACCTCAAATCGACATTGATCTAGAGTAAATTTCGAGTCGACTCTTTAAATTCTTCAATCGACCCGAAATCGACCACTTTGATGCATCGTTTCAGTTCAATTTGTAGTTCTCTGGTAATCGACTCGAAATCGACGGCAATCTGGAGTCGATTTCTGGTCGACTTCTTCAAGACTCTTCATAAAGTTACAATCGACCCCTGTGCTGGATGTGCTGGATCGATAAACAGTCTTCTGTTAGTTTACTGGGAATGAATTCCGGTGCACTTTAAATTGAGCTCAAATCAATACCAATCTGGAGCAGTCGATTTACGGTCACACCCTGGAAAAGTTTTGTACGTTTGGTGACTTCCCTACTCGCGAACATAATGCTTAGTCGATTTCCATGACATTGAAATCGAATAGGCCTACCAGAAGTTGATTGATTTTGTACTTCGATTTTGAAACTCTTTCAGATTGTACGCTTTTTTTTTTTTTTTTTAGAAGACTTGTCTATGGTTTATTGTAATAGAAAAATACACAGTAGTGATTACATCGAAAAGTATGCGGTGGGGCGGTATTTACCCAACTATCTCGCAACACAAGAGGCATTTCCAAAATCAACTGTACGTGTACCTACGTGAGTGTGAGGTGTGTAAACCACCACTGGCTTGTACGCTTAGAATCTACAAAATTTCAATACCAATTGCAAATCTTTCGTCGATGAGTGACGTATCATTGACCCCCAGCGTTGCCAGATTTATGGAAAAGACCGTACAAATACGGTTTTTGAAGGTTGTACAGATTTTTGTACGGAAGAACGATGAAAATAGAACGATGAAAACGTATTTCTTTATTCGAACGCTTAATATCGTTCCGGAGCCGTTATCCTCGTTTCTGATCCGGTGTGGATTTGGTACGGATTTTTGAGACATCATAAAACAAGGAATTTTTGAAAAAAAGTCTGGCAACATTGGACCCACCATCAATCTATGATTTCGGGAGTCGTTATGAGTCGATGAGGAAAAAGATCGGTCGGTTTTGAATCGACTTCCAGTCATTCGGGCTATCCATCCGCTAGGGTCGCTAATTACACGAGTGGTTTGTTTGCTTAAAATGATATTTTTGCAGAAATTGAAAACGGGAGCTAAACTATGGCGGTGTATGAGAGAAAAATGAGAAACTTGGAATGACTCTTGAATGAAGCGGAATTGAAGATTTTGTCTACTTATCTTCTTTGTTGAATTTTTGTTTGTGAACATCTTTTATTGGATGTCTGGAAGCCAAATCTGCTTTATTCAAGTGTTCTTTTGATTTTTTCATTTTTCTCCCCAATGCCGCCATAGTTTAGCTCCCGTTTTCAATTCTTCCCCGCTTGGTAAAAATCAGGGCTGAGAACCCTAATCATCATTTGTTATGGTTCTTTCCTGTTCCGGATCTTGGAGAAAAAAAGATGCGGTTCTTTTGGGTTCCGGATCTTTGAGAAAAAAGAAGATGCGGTTCTTTCGGGTTCCGGATACCTATTTGAGAAAAAGAGACGATGTGGTTCTTTCGGGTTCCGGATCTTGAGGATGAAAAATAAAGGTTCGGAACCGGTTCCTGTTGTTTCGGTTCCCGGTTCCCAGCCCTGGTAAAAGTGTAGCGCGACGCTAGCGCTGTCCGGACCGAATCGTGGAGGTCGATTTGCGGTCTACATGGCATTTGGCGGAACCAAATTGATTCAAACTCTTCGTCAATTTTGAAGCAATTTGTAGTCGACATGGTTCTTCGGAGAGATATTGGAATATCGCAAAGTATGAAATTTTTCCAAGTCTCAAGGTCACATTACTAGGCTAGTTTAATCCGTGTCTTCCCTCTCTTCTTCTTCTATTAGTATATCAAAGGGACCTAAAGGCGGGCGCGCCCAGATACCACTGTCAGAAGAAGAAGAGAAAGACAATGATTAGCCCACAGGTATTCTATACCCCACACTTTGCCCCTCTCTCCGCATACGCGTGTACAGCCTAGTAAGCAAATCGCAAAGTTGGGGCGGATGATCAGTGCTGAAAAAGTTTCAAAAGGAACACGTCAGGTTCGTTCCTGTCAAATTTTAGAGTGTGGACATCCATTGAGGAAAGAAAATGATCATGAAATTATAGAAAATGTAAGAATTTTGGTTTCTTTTCTGAGAGCCATCAGGTTCTTATCACCTTAGAAAGAAGCAAAAACTGTTGTTTCATCAAGCTTCCATTTCCTTGATTCTCTCTTAACATAGATAAAGAAAAACTGAAAAAATACGCGTCCGGATGATCATCACCTATAGTTGAGCAAATCATGAACTTCGATCGATAATTGACGTCAAACTTTCTTCAAGATTGCATTGACGCGCGTGATATTGTTGAAATTGACCTCACATCGACGTTGATATCCGGTCGATATGAGATCAACAAACACCGACTTCATTTCGACTTATTTGCCATGTGAATTTGAGATTAATTCTGGGTCGACTTTTCCAAACTTTTTATCAATCTAAAATTAACTGCTTTGTTGTATCAATTGTAAGTCAATTTGTGGTTCTTTGGTAATACCTATGCATAAATAGATATTTCAAATTATTGGCAGTCTAGAGCTAGTTGATGTCAGGTCAATTTCTCCGAATTTTTATCTCAACCCGAAGTCAACTTCTTTATTCCATCAATTAACAGTTGATTTTTAGTTTTCTGGAGATGTAGGTCGATGCCGGTCAACCTAAAGTCGAGTTCAAATATTGAGGTCAATCTGAAGTCAATGTTCAGCCACCTCCTTGAAGCGTTCTGGATGCGTGGTTGGTGACGTTGCTATACTCACTATCGATAAAGCAGAAAGTCTGTCTGTCTTTCCTCTTATACCTCGAGACTCGCTTAACCTATCGATCCAAAATTTGTTACTCAGGAATAACTCTTAAGCTACGAGTACGTATATGAAAATTTTAAAACGCCTAGAAAAAGAATTCTTATTGAAAAGTGCGTCATCAAAAGAAGGTGAGGAGCAGAGAAGAACAGGATACAGAATCATCTCATGAGTAAACGCGATGTCATTTGTTAATATACCAGGTGTCGACTTATTTTTGGGGATATTTTTGCATAATTACTTCAAATTCTAATTGATTTTCCTTCGAAAGTTTGCTTTCAACGCCTCCACAGACCAGTATAAATTTTGCAAAACAATGAGTCTTCACTGCTCGTTAATATCACCGTTCGACTCTAGACTAATAATAGACGTTGGTTGCCAACAGTCGTTATATCTTCTCGAAGACAATTATGTTGTAGGATCGTCATACCTATATTCTCTCCAAAGTAAATGTCGAGGTTTCATAAATGCGAACGAGGAGCGGCGATTTACTCGTATTTTTTAACTCGATTTATAAACTGACTATTGATGGTCAAACGAGACTGCAGCTACCTAGTCTACTTTGTGATGGTGGACGAGTTGAAGACTCGAAGAGGGATAATTATCTCGGCAATACAATTGTTCGTACTCGTACATGTGTACATTGTTGGCGAGCTAAATTCCATTTACACCGTTCACCAAGAATATTTTCAAAGTTTGCATTGTAAATACCACGGAGCGATGAAGAATTGAAATTGCAAAACAGTCGCAAAAAAAAGCTAGATAAAAAATTATACAAGTAGCAAATAATAATAATTGCTTCTCGTTAATTTTAATTGAACCTAATTGAAGTCCCCTGGCCTGACACCAAATTGAATATCGTTGCCACATGTTTACAATTATTAATAGACTCGAATAATTTACAGACACCATGACCGATACGGAAGAATATATCTGTCCATTAAGTGAATTCGCTAAAACTGTGGCGAAAGAAGAGTTACGAGAGGACGATGAAACTCGCGACTTCGTTCTGAAACAAATGCGGGATTGGATTCAGAAGAATCCGAGGATCCTTCACTGTCGAACAGGTAAGCGTTTAGAGCACTGTTATAGGCTAATTAATTATCATTACCTCCCCCGCTTGAACGTCAATTGAATTATTCAGAGATATCCTTGATTTCAGATCCGAGCTTTCTATTGCGGTTTCTGCGGGTTAAAAAATGCAGTTTGCCAATAGCTCAAGAAACTCTTGAACGTTACTTGTTACTACGTCATGTATATGGTGATCTCATGTTTAGAAATTTGGATATTAAAGATCCGGCGATGAGCGAGTTATTAACTCTAGGGTATTGACGTTATTTTATATTATTTTTAAGGAGACATATCAGATGTGATAATCACTTGCCTTCTTGGTGATGTTTTTAGATATCTATTTGTGACACCTAAAAGGGACAAGCAAAATCGTAGGATCCTCATTTATAGACCAGGTAGGTATAGAAAAATAAATCGAATTTAGGATTTAGTGAGATTCACATTCTAATGTAGCAGTGCTAAATTGTATGCTGAGTATTGAAACCAGCAACTCAGGACCACCAATTTTAGAGAAATTGACTAAGGATTTAAAATAGTCTTTGAAGGAACCCCAAGATTGAAGTATCATTTTTACATAAATCACAAAAACAAGAAAAAAGCTGCTGGACCTGGCGAGAAGAGGGCTCAGGGAAGCCATTGTGTGCGTCGTTAACTTTAAAATCAAGGCTCGAAATTTTGCCAAATCCTTCCTTGAAGAGATTTTGATAAATAAATCTTGATCACTGCAGAGGGGAAATTACAACATTGTATAATATCAGCTGTAAATGAAGTTCAGTTTGTATCGTTAACTTGATGCTCTTGATGCTCGTCGTCTTTCTTTACCTGAAACACTGCCTACAGAACTAATATCAGACCAGAATGAGTGTAAGAACATAACCACAGGACCCAAGTATCTCGACTTTTGATTCCCAGACACACTCATGGTGGTCGTCTTTGAATTTCCTGGATGAAAAAAACATAGAAACGATACCCCACAGTCTAGCGCTATATTGGTATTGCTAATGAATTTGGCCTTGTTTTCACCCAAATTTGGGTCATCATCTTGGCCGTACGTGATTTCAATATCTCAAGTAGAATTTGAAGATTCAATTCTGTACATCAGCATCCAGAAGAACAAATTCTGTTTTACCTTGAAACAGAAATGAAATGAGTTTAGCCGCCATCTTGGATTTGGGCCATGAAGAGGAAGAATTCGACTATCGGTAACCATGAAATTCAGCGAGTGTTTTCATCCACATAACCGATGGTTGCCCAAATGTCTCAAGAAATGATGTTAGAATAAAGAAGTTAGCTATTTTCACAATTTATCCACCAGTCTAGTTTAAACAAAAGAAATATGATAGAAAATTTGACATGGCAGTTCTGAAATTTTCGATTTTGAGAAAAAAACAGAGCGAAGTGACCCACATTAGCTTTAAAAACAGCTATAATATATTCAGTGAGAGAAATTAAGTTTTTCTCTAAAAAAAGGCCCGAAAGTAAAAAAATCACTTTGTTTTTATCTGAACGTTTGTGCATTCTAAAAAATACTAGTTAGACAGTAAATAGGGCTGGTAGGTATATTGGGCCAAAGACGGTATATCTACTTATCGTCGGCCTAGAGTCAAAATGTAACTCCCAAATTCGTGGTCTTTTTTCTGCAGCCGTAGTAAACTTGAGGCTTGAGTACTTCTTTGGAATGCTGATGGAGTGACTTCGCACCTTGCTGGTACCATTAGATTGTGTAAATACTCTTCTCCAAAATGTGTGCAGTTTTTTTGTGTCTGTAGAGTTGGTGTAGATTGCCGTAGCAAATCTGTAAAATGGAGTTACGAAATTTTGACTCTAAAGCTTGAGAGTCGAAATTTTCTAGATTCACCGGACGGCGCACGGCGAATTTCTCGAAAAAAAAAACCCATAGAACAAGTTCCCTGTTAAAATTTCCACTTCGTGCTATATACGATAGGAGAGGGACTCAGAAAAATGCAGAATTGCAGCTATAAGTGGAAGGAGGGGGTCTTGAAAAAATTTCGATCTTCGTGCTACATTCAATAGGAGGGAGACTTGAAAAAATTTCGAGTCGCGACTCGTGACAGATGATAGGAGAGACTTATGGTGATGGAAGCATTGCACATCTGGCTTATTGAAGGAGCTAAAGTAAGAAGCATTACATGTCTAGTTACTTGAAGGGGCTATCCCAATGCGGGTCACATAACATATTATTTTTCAACCCACAGAACAGATTCCCTGTGTTTTTCATTCAACGTCGCTAAGGACGCCGTCATTTTTCTTATGTATAGGGCAAAGGTATCTTTATACAAAGGAGAATGACGTCAAGTCAAGAATTCGGGAAATCTTTAACGGAGTCAATTGGGACGAAAAAGATTGGTTTTCTATACAGTGGCAATAAAAATTGTTTCTTTTTTGTGAACCCTAGGTGTGTTCGATCCATACAAATTCACTAACGCTAACATGTGTCACATACACGCGATCACTTATGAAACGTTGATGGAAGACGAAGAAAATCAAGTTACCGGTTATGTTCATTTGGCAGATGGAGAAGGATTTGGATATTCTATGTTGACCTTGTTCACTCCTCGCGAGGCTGTTCGAATAGTGAAAAATGGCGAAGTAATTTCTTTTTTTTTCTCTAAAACACTGTATCATGAATAATGCAAACTACAAAACGCTATTCTGTATGGGAAAGTGAAAAGATCTCGACTTAGAAGTAGCCTTCAAACAAGACAAATTCTAAGTCGAAGAGACTGTAATTTTCGCACAGAACAAACCTCATCCGTCAGGAGGCTTTGCGTTCCAATGTATTTATTCCTTCCCTGCAATAATTCGAAAAAACACACCGATTTATTTTTCCTTCTAAATTCAGAGAATTATACCCATGCGTCACAAAGAAGTGCACGGAATAAATCCTCCAGCAGGACTGAAATATCTCATCGACTTTGGACTGAGCCTAGTATCCGAAAAAATACGAAAGCGAGTCAATGTGAGTTCACTTGTATTTTTGTAAAGAGCCGATAAAAACAGATTGAAGTCATGCGCGACTGGAAATTTTTTCAATAATTTCAGATTCACAATAACTTGGAGGAAGTACACAAGCACATTGATAAAGAACTACTGCCAAAAGAATACGGAGGAGAAATACCGATAGCTGAAATGATAGGTACGTAAGTTTGTGAATAAGTCCATCAAATTTCTCGAAAAGACGTTCAATTTATTGTTATTCCATTAGAATCATGGAGAGAAGAAGTTCTCGCTAAACGTGATATTTTGTTGAGTAACGATAAGATGGCAGTTCGACTAGAGATGTACAATCAAGCAGCCAAAGAAGGCAGAGTAGCGGCACTGAAAAACGGCTGTAGTCTTGGAGCGCAGAGTGAATTCACAGATTACGTTACCGGCAGTTTCCGACAGCTAACAGTAGATTAATTTAAACTCAGTTCATTGAGTACAATTTTTTCCATTTTTCGTACTTTTTATTACTTTTCTTTTTTACATATCAATGTTTAAACATATACGAGTATTTTAAAATAAAATATATTCATCCTCTTTTACGAGAATTTGTTGCTCACAACCTCAAATGAACATCGAACTTACCCACCACTCAAGGTTTACATTCAAAATGATACGCATCCATAGTTCGGAAATCTCTCCACGTTGGTGGATAACAATCGTACGAATGTTTTCCACATTGCTTACAAGTAGCCGTGAACAGAGACGCGTAACTATGTAACCACGCCTAGAATGTTCGAAAATTGTCAAAGTACTGTCTCCCTATGATCAATCATTCGAAATTTTGCTAATATTCTACTCACTATATACGATCTCATCATTACTTCTGGCATGTGTAGCATCGCAAAGTGCAACGTAGCAGCGTGTGCATGATCGGTTACTCTTCGAAATACACTGTACCTCGATTCAGACATCAGATCAGAAGGGGTGTTACAAGATTCATTGAACGCTTTGATAACTACCCATTCAATAACAAAACCTTTGAACGCTATCATGGCTTGCAGAACTCGACCCATGGTAATCTACGAATAAAAATACAATTCTTCTACACTGATTAAAATTTCAAAACGTTTCGTTCTGGTAAATCAGGATGTTTTTAAAGTTCAAAGACTTTCAAACACCACCTGAAGATACTCCAGACGCGATCGTGTCCAACAGGATAACTTGAAATTCATACTTACTTGTAAGACGAGATTAGTAGGAAATTGTTTATGCACAACCATACTCGAATCGGGGTACAGCCGATCTAAACTTTGAAGAATGTTATCCCAATTGCTGAAAGAAACAACATCCATGAAAAATAATACCGACAGCAAAAAGATTACTTAGAAAAGGAATCCATCGTGCGCTTACGGTGAATTACTGAATATATGACCGGACGGTATACGACGTCGTTTTGAATACACAAAACTGAGGAATAAACATTTCCTCGGTGAATTCGAGTTCAAAATTCCATGAGCTAAAGAACTGTATTTGTGAACCTAATCGAAAGAATTAGATTCATTATTTCCTCACAACGAGATCGATCACTTATGATGAGTCACATACTTTTTCGATCCATTTATGACTACGAACTAGAGGACTATACAACGCAAGTTTATCGCTACTTCCTTCCTGAGTAAGGTAGCTGGTGTTCTGTAGATTCAAATTACCGGCTGCTAACGGAATATTATTCACGGACTGTTCTAATTCTCTGCAGAAACATTCGATGAGATAACATATTTTTTCGGAGTACAGCATTAGAGAGAAAAGATGGTATACCTATAACGTTGATGAACTGTGTTTATCATGCGTTGAATTTCGTTGACAAAGTCGCGACCATCTTCTCCGTGTTCTTCTTTCAAACCTTCACTGATCGAGCTGAACAAATTTCCGACTTCCAGGCGAAGTAATTTGACCGTTGTCAACGCTGTGTACATGGAACTTATATCCATTTTTATAAGAGTGAAACCGCACGCAAATGGATGGCAGAGAGAAGAACGAGTCAACAATTGAAGAGTTTTAAAATTTAAGCTCTTGAGTTATTTAGCAGTCTCATTTTTGAACTTTGAATACTTGAACTGTACTATTCTTGGGTTCTCCACGGCATCTACACTCTCCAGAGGTCCAGACTATTATCATATTTATCAATATCAACACCATCGTCCATCATTTTATCCGGAAATTAATTTTGGTGCCGGAGAGCTACACTAGCGCTACAGTTAGCTACAGCTTTCTAAACAACGATGATACGTTTCAGAGAAGAGGTGAATTTGACATGATCAAATCATGGTGTGGGAAAGCGGTTTCTCTAAAACATTCAACGCGCGTTCGATAGCGCTGTCGGCTTGACGTGCTGCAGCTCGCAGATGAGATGAAGAGACTCAGACGTCATGACGATGATAATACGATTATTTTCATTTTTCTCTATGCTGGGACAAACTCTCTCTGACTATTGATATTTTGAGTATTACTTGACGGAAAATTCTGAATTTCATCCTTCGAATTTGTGAATTGTCAACCTGTGATTAAAACAGACGTGATTCTCAACGTATAAAGTTGCTGTTACTGTAATTTCGTCGTCTCATACTTCCGTAAACATGATTGATAACCCATCAGGTAATGATGCCGGTGCTGGACAATGGTGTTTGATAGAAAGCGATCCTGGAGTCTTCACAGAACTGATCAAGGAATTTGGTAATTATTCTCCCCGGCAAATCATTGCATCTTTTTCCCTATTCAACCTGAGTATATTTTACCCTTTCGTATGCCTGTTGAAGGATGCCGCGGAGTCCAAGTAGAGGAGTTATGGAGCCTAGATTCGGAACAACTTCATGAACTTAGGTGAATAACTCATTGTTTTCGTAATGATATTGATGATGTCGGTGGTAGAGTCATCTGTAGAGGCTCAAATTCTTCTGTGTTTCAGACCTGTTCACGGGCTAATATTTCTATTCAAATGGGAACCGAATGAAGAACCAACAGGTTCATTAGTATTGGATGCTAAAGCTGATAAAATTTTCTTTGCGAAACAGGTATTAGGTTTTGTATGAGTAGGAAATAACTGTAATAGCAACGTTACAGAATTCAAGAAACAGAATGACGTGGTCATTTTTCAGACCATAATGTTGAGTTTGGTAGAAGCAATATAGAATAACAGTTGAGCAATTGACTCAAATTTTGACACACAGTTGTCACAAGTCAGTGATTTGGAGTGGAATTTTCTTCGTCCATTGTTCATTTGTCCAGTTCCTATAAAACTATATAATCGTGGGTTGAATATGATCACTAGAATTATTCTTTTTAAGAATATCCCCTACCAATGATGAAAAAGAATTAGAAAAATTATCGGATACTTCTGCCGACGACTACCACTCCCGATAGAGAGATTTCGATTGCCTATAGGAAAGTTTAGAGCACCTAATGAAGGTACTGGACAAAAGTACCATAATTATAAAGAGAAATTATTGATTTCCTGTTCCATTTACGTTGGGTCGTTGAGGGTTTATGTTTCATGTGTTTATCTAGCTTTTTGATTGAATACTTTTTTCATAAATTTCAGGTAATAACAAATGCGTGCGCCACTCAGGCTATATTGAGTATTTTGTTGAACTGTAAACATACTGATCTCAGTTTGGGTAACACGCTGAACGACTTCAGAGAATTCTGCCAAACTTTCGACGCAACTATGAAAGGCCTGGCGCTCAGTAATTCGCATGCTATTAGATCTGTGCATAACTCATTTGCCAAGTACGCATTTATTTCAAAACTTTATTCTATTTCTAATTTATGTACCATTCTGTAGTACAGTTGAGGTAGGATTTTGAATTAAATTCTTCAAAGCGCTTAGAATTTTGCCAATTTTTTTCTATTATTGTACCAGAAAAAAAACCCTCAAACTTGGGTATTACTCCACCATTTTTTTCTCTATTTTATTGTATTATTAATCATTCAATGGTTTCCATCATTGTAGACCAACTTTGTTCGAATTCGACTCCAAGATTCCTGACAAATCTGAAGAAACCTATCACTTTGTAAGCTATGTGCCAATTGATGGAAGACTGTACGAACTCGATGGATTGAAAGAAGGACCGATAGATTTGGGTGCAATTCCACCCGGTGTAGATTGGTTTAATCATGTCAAACCAATCATTGAAAATCGAATCAAACGGTAAGTTCAATTTCCGCAAAAAGAGAATCCATGTGTCTGATATCTCTTCACTTGCACCCATCTTAATTACCTGAATGTGAAGAAATAATGCTTATTATACTTGATTTTTCATGTAGGTACAAAGAAGGTGAAATACATTTCAATTTAATGGCCATCGTTAGTGATCGCAAAATGAAGTACGAGAAAAGGATGGAGGAGATTTCTAAAGAAATGCAGGTATTGATTTTGCTATCAGAACTAATCTTGACCAAGCTTAACTCAACGTTTCGACAAGAGTGTACTCGGCAGAAGTCGATTATGTTGTTCTCCTAACAGTACAGAGCTACTCCACTTGTCATTGTCGATACTCATTTTGAAGCAAATTTCGAATTTGAGAGCTAAGAGGTGCAATACCAACCTATATTGCATCATCAAGAACGAATTAAAGGTTCTGTACCTTCGGTTTTTTTCAAAACCCAACGAATCTGACTGTATAGCTTGGTTCTTCTAATTCTACTTTTTAGCCTCCGTAACATTGACGTGACAGAAACAGAATAAAGAGAAAACTTTCATCATAAGAGCCTTTTTTAAATTACGTCGCATTTTTATTTCAGGAAAGTGGCATGGAAACTGATACCCAGCAGTCAGAACTAACGAAGTTGCAAATGTTGATCGAAGAAGAAGAGAGCAAGATGAAACGATATAAAATCGAAAATATTCGTAGGAAACACAACTATCTGCCGCTTATTGTTGAAATCCTGAAAATTTTAGCGAGCGAAAAAGAACTTCTGCCGTTGTACGAAAAAGCGAAAAATAAATCAGCGGTCAAAGCAGATTCCAAGAAAAATGTCAAATAAAATATGGAAATTTCAGAATCAAAATCGTCAACCTTGATGGTATTTGAAAGACACGGACTTTGAGAAAACTCCGATAAAATTTCTTTCGGTATCCCTCAGAATAATGGGTGTAATGACGGTGTTTAGAACAAGAAAGCCAAACGTTTTCATTCGTTATATTCGCTCGTGCCTCATATGTGTGCAAAGATTCAGTGAACATCCATTTTGTTTTTTTTTTTACAAAACTTGAATATATTTATTTACCAAAACATTTGTACATCATCCTACTTCAGTATCTTGGAAAAGATCTTTAACTGCTAACCTAGTCTTACCTTTCATACCGACTCTAGGGTTATGAAAATGATCTCGATTTAATGTCTGAGAACGTACCAAGTCGAGAAAACCCCACTTAGTTTGATCGTTTGAACGTGAACATTCTATGTTCCATGAGGCGTTACGACACTCCAGTTTAAATCTTTCACACTCTTCGGGACTCACATTTCTACTAACATTCAATCCTTTTTCCAATGGATTCACTATATACAACGGTTCGTAAATGGGTTTTGGAATCATTGATCCAGAATTTAACGATAAGGCATACGAACGCGAATCGAATGAAGAGTAAAATTGGAAAAATTTGAACAGCAACGTTAGCAGATCATCGTCTTTGGACTTTGTCTCCAATTGGGGTAGCAGTCTCAAGTCGCTAAGAAATCCGCAGTCTTCTTCGTCGATCATTTTCACATCCTGCGGTCTTCTCAATCCACTTAATGTGTCTAAAGGAGGAAGAATTTTTTCGCATTGTAAAAAGAACAAAACGAGAAGTGTTAACGAAAAGTTTGTAATCCATTTTCCTGGATTGGGGCTCGTAAGATTCAGCTCTCTGGCCCAAAAACGAACAGCAAATACGAGCGGAGAAACTCTGGTATCGTATGAGCTACATAGGTATAACCACTCCGACATGAATATGCCGCTGAGGTTGGTCGCTGATAAATCACACTCGACACCAGTGAGGTCGTGTCGATATTTGACAATAGGCACACGAGCCCTTAAAATACGCCTAATACTATTACAACCAGGTAGAAAATATTGTATAATGTCGGCTAATATTTCTAAATGCCGTTGATTCTTTTCGCGATCCATAGGTTTCGCATGAGTTCTCAGACGAGAAGTTTCTGGTATGGTGTCGAGAAGATTGAACTCCAATACCAAATCTAAATCGCAGTTTACTTTTCCAAAACTGTTGGTTGAAGAACCGAACGGCAGTACTCGTCCATTCACAAACATACCTTTAAGGGCGGTTTCAACTTGTAAAGCGGTTATATACCTCAATCGGTAACCAGTTTCGGTAAGTTTTAATCGATGATACAGCATAGTAATATCATCTGAAAAACCAGAGGATACGGTCAAGTCGTTTCGTAATTCCTCTGATGAAGGTAATTCGTTATTTTCTACTGATAAGGGAGGTAGATCTTTTTGCGGCGGTTCTTGTTTCAAGTCAGCTCGTAACCAAAGAAAAGGAGAGGTAACTGGAACGACATCTTTTGAACAGGAGATCGAAGCATACTTGATGGCGGCTTGCGAGCTATCATAATTGTCATACTCGACGATCACGAAATTAGACTGATGATCTAGCGAGTAGTAGAATGCATTCCGTACCGAGCCGAACTTCAAGCAATAAGTCAGGAGATCATCGTAGGATTTCTTGCTCTTTATTTGCACGACTATACTGCGACTGGCTTCGTCTCTTCTTCGTTCCATCATTTCGTTGAAAGGTACGAAAGATTTGAATCGTTCTTCCGGCGCACTCGTGCATAGCTTCCGGGAGATGGCTTTTCTCAAAATGAAACTTCTATCACGATAGAGATTAACGTTGGGCAAAATTTGTTTAATTATTGTCCAGGCGGCGAAGGGACACATAACGAACGAGCCGACAACATTTAAGTTTTATTATTTGAGAAATTATTTACATCTTACATTCATGCAATGCCGAACTCACCTCATGTTTGAGTGTTGAATGATAATAGACCGAATTTCTTATGACGTCACCCGAAGCGCAAAGGTTGTCGCACTCGCATCGAAAATCGGAAAGAGAAATATCAGATCAGACATCAGACACAGCGGTTTCATTTTCATTCTGTCGTGCAATAAGGCTTTAAAAAGTATTCTTCTCCCCTATATTCCTTGTTTTCGAAATATCAAAGGTTATTTTCATCATTGGGATGTTAACCCAAGTTGCGTAAGTTGGTAGCCGTGCTTGAACATGTGGGGGATAATTTTAACGTACCATGCTTCATGATGGGGAATTTGCAATTTTCAAATGCGATTTAAATTATTACAATTCGTAATATCAAAAAATTATATCCTATAAATCGTTTAAACACTTCAAGAGAATCGATAACTGAAAGAAGTAATTCTAATGGTGAAGTATTGAGTCATCTACAACTAATTGAAAATCTCGTTTCTTATGGCCGAATACATTGAACGTAAAATCGTCACCCAGAAATTCAAGCGAGTGCGGCGAGAGAGGAAGGCGATTCTAGCGCTACCAAACATAGGTTAACATCCCAATTTGAGATGATGGAGAACTTTCGAACATAAAGTATTTTTCTCTTGATCGCGTGCGCACATCAGCACTCGATGCTGGCGGTGCGTTAAGCGTTTCTTATCAGATTTCTCAAGAGAAAAAATTGAAAGCAGTCGCGACGCAGAAAATTGGGGTCTACCAAAAATTCTCTTCGTTTTTCTTATGCGGTGCTCGACAAATATTGATGAAAATTTCTACAGTATGATGTTCACTCTTCTTATCAGTTTCATATTCTTGACTGCTTGTCAAGCTCGAATCCACGAATTAATCATAGAGGTGAGTCTAATTTTATGTACCTCGCTCACACTACTATTCTGTCAAATTCTATGATTCAACGAATAATATGATTTTAGAATGATGAGAGACCGTATATTCCGCTAACATCGTTCGGATTCTACGAGGGAGGATATTTAAATGTTTCGTTGAAAGATTTCAAGTTCCAACCACAAACGAATACTTATCTCGTAAGATACTATCCAAACTCACCGAATTATGAATTTATCGAGGTATTGTTCGATGTCAGTGTCTCATATTATTTTCTGTTACAGTTTGGACTCACCTTAGAAAGAGCGATGAACGACGCGTTAGACCCGCACGTTGAAAATTACCGAGAAAAATGTATGTTGGAACCCCCTACAGATCAAGGGGATCAACCGACGATAGACGATGTTATATTTTTTCGTTTCAATTTGACTCGTGAGACGTATGTACGAAAATTAACTAAAATATGATTAGAAACCGCGGTATGTAGTGTGCTGTAAAATTCTTTCATTTATAGAATTGAAGTAGCCTGCCCTCTTGAGAGCGTTGTATCTAATTTACTTATCTACAAAGATCCAGCAGCGTTATCTAGTTCATTTGTTGGGAATAGCTCTCCCGCAGAACCCATGAAAGGTATGTCTGTTCAGTTTGTACGACATTAGCGTGAATTTCCCTTTACTAATTGGAATTACGGTTTCTAAAGGATTCAAATGCGTTGAGAAAACTGAATTACCGTTGATAAAGGAAAATAACTCCTATAGAACACAGGTAAAACTTATCAAAATAAATCTTGATCTCATTTTCTGTTATGTCTATTGAATATCATCACCGTGTACTCGTGATTATGTTTCAAGTTCGTTATTTATGTACCGACCTCGAACGAAGAAGGATTGTACAATCTAATATTTTACAGCTGTGCAAATTACCATTATGGTGAAATAGTCACATCAGATTTCACTGTAAGTAACTTCTTATGATTCTATCTTGAAATACAATGTCGGGAGAATAACCTGGACTTCTTCTCGTAGGTCAATATTGTTGAGCACAATAAAAATAGCTATTTATCTGCCGGGGATATGCCGTTACCCACGTTGTATAAAATGATGTCTCTTTTGTTTTTCCTATCAGCAATGTTCTGGATTTATATTCTCTATCAGAGCAAGTATGTTGACCGATTCGATAGTTGGGCATTTCGGTTTCGTTTGAGCGAGAACTTAGCTAATTGAAATTGGTAATTTTTCAGACATCCGGTGTTCAAAATTCACTACTTAATGGCTACTTTGATGATATTGAAATCGTCAGCCTTACTCTTCCACGGCATCAACTATTATTTCATAGAAATTCGTGGCGAGCATGTGGCAACATGGGCTATTCTTTATTACGTCACTCACTTGTGAGTGAAACTGAAATAGTTAATAATACAACTGTGTTTGCATCGTATGATAGAACAGAAATTTCTCCGTACAGGTTGAAGGGCTCAGTTTTATTCATCACAATTATCCTGATTGGCACTGGATGGACATTTATTAAACACATTTTGTCGCCCAAGGACAAACGAATATTTATGATAGTGATACCTTTACAGGTAAGTGTTCAATACGGAGTGCGTGGATTTTACGCTTGCGAAAAGATAAGTTCGTGTCATTCCAGTATTTGGACTGTGGGTGCGCTTTATCTTATCTTTAACACTAAATTCTGTCTCGAAACTGCGGGAAGTTGTTGTACAAATCTCGGTTAGACTGTGTGATTGTGAAATGCAAACATTAGTGATTTTATTGGGATTTTTCCTACACCTATTGAGTAATCATTGGTTAAATGCACGAAGATTATAACGTGTTGACAAGTTATTGATTCCTCAAAGACAGTGGCGAAAAATTTTATCTCTAATTTTTTAAAGGAAGTCTTGTACTGTAAATCACGGAAGTATGTGCTCATAAAATATTTCATAACTATGATAGAATAAATAGGCAAAGCTATGTTACAGAGAATCAATGTAAGTCGTTGCCCAACTTCATGTGAGGTTTTCTCAAAATTTTAAACAATTTCTCGAAGAGACGGTTGAGTATTGTATCGAGCACACTTGAACTGGAATTTATATTGATACGCGCAGATATGAAGCTTGAATCAATTGAGAGGAAAAGTGAAACTTTTATAGAGTAAAATAGCCTTCTTTTGAATCGATTGCGTAAATCCGCGCCTAATTTATCTTCGATTCATACAAATAAACTGGAGTATAAGTTCGATACTTCCATTCATCTTACAGGTATTTGCAAATGTTGCTGAAATCATCATCGATGAATCGGAGGAAGGGGATATCGAACACAGGTTATGGTTGGATCTCTTTACATTTGTTGACTTATTATGTTGTTTTGCCATCCTATTCCCGATTGTGTGGTAAGTTGATGATTCTAGTTTCTCTATTCTGCGTTCTCAGTTATGTGATGACACTATGTGAAATTAGCGTGCAATTTGTCGTATTTACACATAGGCTTCCTATATTTCACCTTTGAAAAAGTTGTTGAAAATTTTTATTTCCTCTGAAAATTCTGTCTAACGTAAGACCCTAAAAGTTTCGAATGAGAAATTCGTATGAAATCTGAGGTCAGAAAATTTGCCGCGATGAAGAATTTCGAATTCTTAGTTACGTACGTAGACCTCAAGGCTTTCAAAAACTATTTCGAACTCTTCTGTTTCTAATATATGTATGAATGTTGGAATCTATAAAGATAAAGATTCTAGATCTCAACTTGTAAAAAGGTTTTTGAATTTAGAAACGCCAATCAAGTACATGAATCCTAGGACTTGGAAGAATTTTGAATTTCAAGCTGTGTGTATGGTGCCATTCACGACGAGATTATTTAAAAACTAAAAATTTATTACTGGTCGAAAATTGAGCTCAGGAAGAGGATTCTAGTAAATTTCTAATAAGAGAGCTTAAGTAGGATCAGGTTTTGCTTCTTCTTTCATTGTTCTAAGGCCGTAGTAAAGTTTACTCGAGAGTTATTTTAAAGTCGATCGTGAGTGTTTTTATTTATTCAGACTTTTCTAAGAACAACATGTTAATCAAACTTTTTTATCTTTTCTCACTTGTTCTAGGTCCATAAAACATTTACAAGATGCTTCTCAGACGGATGGCAAGGCTGCTATTAATTTAAGAAAATTAAAATTATTCCGACACTTCTACATCATGATCGTTTGTTATATTTATTTCACTAGAATTGTCGTTTATTTACTAAAGGTAAGTCGATAGAATGGACCTAATTTTTTTGACGCCATACTTGCTGATAAGAATAATCTGAGTACCTCTCTCTCCAGTCAGTCCAAATAGTAAACAATTTTTCAAACGTAACTATTTTCGAAAATTTCAATCTCAAAAAGCCTTAGATATTTTGAAAACGCGAAAGAGAACAAAATGGTTTTCCGTGACGAAAATGTACCTCTGATTTCTTATCAATACCGTATTTTGGAAACATTGATATCATTTGATTTATTGAAGTACGACACTCTTGTCTAATTCGGTCATGAAATAATCGGTCTATTGCGAGTAAATTAGAAGGAAATTAGATCTCGTAACAATGGATTATCAAATTTCAGATGACAGTTCCTTTTCAATACAGTTGGTTGGACGAGATGTTCCGCGAAATCGCTACCTTCGTATTTTTCGTAGTAACAGGATACAAATTTAGGCCAGCTTCTGAAAATCCTTATTTCCACGTTGCGGAAGAAGACGACGCTGAGATCGAAGTTGTGTAAGAAATCGTAGGCTAATTATATTTCAATTTCATATTTTTTGAGATATTCATCACTCATTTTTCTCCCTTACTATAGTTTTAGTCAATGCGGCTTCGCAGAAGGTTTGTCCAAATTGAATCGAGTGAGTAATGAAGCGGGTCACGAAGATAAAGACACCTTACTGGTATCTAAGCGAGAATGCAGCTACGATTATGACTGAATGAAGTTCAGTGTATTTGTATGTGTAAGTCACATACTCGCAAATTCCAAGGCTAGTGTACTGCTCGTATTGTCTTCTACTATCACGAAAAAGGATATCGTTGCGTTTACGTCGTGTGGTTGATTAATTTACGGTGAAGAAAATACGACTACGTGATCTCTTAGACGTGAATCCAGGTTACTGTACTATAGAAATATTACAACCTCAACTTTCAACGCGCAAGCATGATTGTAATTTTCTATCAATGTATTTTTGAGGAAGAGAAGCTTCATGTTAATGGAAAGGTATTAATTTTATAAATATTTGCCTCTTTGTGAACATTTTATCAAAAATATTCGGTTATTAGTCAAGTACCATACAAGTATTCCGGAATTTCTTCCTCTAGAGGAAGTTGAACACTGTACAGTGTACAATGTATTGTTCATTTAATTAACTAGTACTCTTCCTTTACTTTTGAGTTTAAATTAGATAATATTCTTGTATTGTATTCGTGAGTTACCGAATGGTCGTTTCCTAACTTCGTGTTGTCTAATTGTACATATAGCTTGTGAATATACCAATGATATTTTGATATGAGACAAGAGATTGATAATTTTTTTTTTGATACTGAGTGAGGTCCGAAGGATCAATCGTTCTCTTGACATTGATATACTTCGGAAACATGAAAGTAATCAAATTGATCCATTTAAATATGGATTTTGAGGAATGTAGCTTCGTTTAGTATGAACTAGAATATATTCCAGGCAATCAACTGCAGAAGTAAATAACATGCTTTTGAAGATAGTTATTTAAGACAGTATTAAAATTGGTGTAAGAAGTAATACATATATATATATATATATTTGTCCGATCAATCATTCTTTCAGTAAATTTAAATTTTCCCTCTCTCAATTTTGTAATTTTAACGAGGCACCCATTTTATAAATGGATGCAGATATTCGAAAGAAAAAGGCCAGACGCCATCTGGAAAAATGTTGACTTCTGAGTTATGATGACAGGAGAGGAACTTGGGAAAATTTCAACTTTCGAGCCATAAATGACTAGGGACCCAAAAATCTTATTTTTTAAAAATGACCCCAATATGTACTTCCTATATGTTAAAAGATTCGACTAGTCGATACAAATTTTATCATAATAATATAGAGACAGTATGTTTGTGTCATTTCTCGGGTTTTCGCCGACAAAACGCTGACTTTTAGATCTACAGAGGAGTTTTCATAAACATAGATTTTCTATATATAATATTATGAAAAGGTGCGTCTCAACGAGACAAATCTAACGCAGATAATGACTCTACTATAGATCGAAAATTCAGCTTTTTATGGCCCAAAAATCGAGAAATGACCCAAACACAGGATGCGGCCAAATTAAATGATAGTTTGCGCTAAATTTACTTTAGCGCAAAAACGCGAAACGTTAGAAGTATTCTTCATATCTACGAACTTTGTATCTCAATTCTATCTTCAATTTGCGCCCCTACCTAACTTTCTACGACTTTTATTTGCTGATTCATGGAAATTGACAAGTTTGACGAAATTCTCAAAAATTAAAAATTGTTCAAACTTATATATTTTACTGGATCCCATAAAGCTTGAAAGGGGGGGGGGAGGTGGGAATTTTCAATTTCCTATTTTGGAAATCTTCGCAAATTGATCCATATAACTCAACTCAGAAAAGTCAAGTTGGGTGAGGGCGTGAATTGAAGATGAAATTGATTACATATTTTATAGATGTGAAGTACCTATACATCTAACATTTGCGTTTTTGTGCTAAAACAGATTCAGCGTGAACTCCCATTTAACTAGTAACATCTTTTGGCCTCATCCTGGATACATTTAAGGATTCGTGCCGACGAGGTGAATCCTACCCACTTAAGAACTCTCATGTGGGTAAAAAGTTCTGCTTTTTATGGCCGAAAAACCTTATTTCCCAGTAAATGATCCAAATATGAACTTTTTATACATGAACTAAACCTTGTAGGTGAAAATTTCCGATGTTCCAAGATTATGGTTTAACGGGCACTCAAACATCGGGGCACAAATTTCAAAATTTGGGCGGGGTTCAGAAACGACATGAAACATGTCAATATTTTTCAAAAATTGAAATGAGAGTTTGGTATTGGTACAATTCTATTTTCCTTTGTAGGCTATCAACTTTCATCTGTTTGGAAAGCAAGGTAACTGTTAGCGTTTCCTATTGAGCTTTGGAGCCAAGAGCTTCATACAAATGAGATCGATCACGTGCTGACCAGGGCTGCTTCGCTGAGTCGAAGCCATTAGCCGTTAGCCGAGTAATTTTCATTCAGAATTAGCTAACCGTTAGCTAGCTAATGAAATCACGTGAGCCATTAGCTTGGCCGTTAGCCATTCAAGTTGGACTTGGAATTGCTAACGCCGAATATTTTCTCTTCCTCATACCCCACCCCTCCACATTGAAGTGACCCCCTCCCTTACTTTCAGCCGTTAGCCATTAGCTGATAGCCGAAGCCAATAAATTTGAAGGGTCAGGTTTTAGTTTACTAGCCAGGGTTGCAAAAAATTCGTTTTTTTTAAAAGAACAAAAAATATGTTTGTAACAGGAAACCTGTTTTATGGGGGGCTTTTTGAGAAATTTGCCGTGCGCCGTCCGCCGTCCGGCAAATAACTTGGAAAGATTTCGACTCTCGAGCCATATATGATAGGAGAGGCACTTAGAAAAACGACGGCTTTCTTAACGAAGTTAAGCGAGGAACGCAGTTAACCTGTTTTATGAGTCAAATGGGATATGGTATTGAAAATGCAAGGAAGCCTAGATCTAGATAAAGCTGGTATAAAGAAGGGCCTAGACCAGGCCTGCTCAACCTTTTACGACTCGCGAGCCGCATCTGTGTCTCCCGAAATTTCCGCGGGCCGCAAATCGTTTACCTATATTTAAGGTGAAAATGGATATAAAACCGTTTTTCTCCAATTCAATAGTTAAATCAACTCATTACTACGTTTTTATCTTCAGAGGTAAAAAGGTATTATGTCCATTTTCACCTTCTAAAAAGCATATTTTACACATACAGGCTGCTGACACACTCACATAAGCACACAATAAAATATGGGATTTTTTTATTTTTTTTTTATTTATTTTAACGAGCATTTCAGCTACCTATTGGGCTATTTACTCGACGGATTACAAGTTATTTTGTGTATTAAAAGGGTATGAACTAACTATTCTCTGCAGGTATCATGTTTAGATTCAATTTTCACCTTTTTTGATTCAGTCACGCAACCCATACTTACTTATAATATCATTCAGTAGTAGACTCTATTGCTGTAGGCTGTTGAAAGCTATATTAGCAGCGAACCTGTTGTATGGGGGGCTTTTTGAGAAATTTGCCGTGCGCCATCCAACGAAAAACAGAAAAATTTCGACTCTCGAGCCATGTATGATAAGAATTTTTCCAAGTCCCTCTCCTATCATATATAGCTCGAGATTCGAGAAAAATTTAGACTCTCAAACTACCTACATTATACTAAGCTTATAGTGGGTCTAGGCCAGGCCTGCTCAACCTACGGCCCGCGGGCCGCATGTGGCCCGCGAAGCACTCTCGTGCGGCCCGCGAAAGAATTTCAGAAAACCCAAAAAGTAGTAGAAACCTTACGATTTCATGATACGGTTTGATTTTATAGTACAAGTAGGATACAAAGATTTTTTTTTTAATGCATGCAGACATATATGAAAAAAATAGACAAAAATAATGTCGAAAAAATAGGAAAGTAATCTAATCAATGTGATGGCTGTCTTTGTTTTTCAGCTGCGAGTTCAGGAATATTTCCCCTTTAATTATCGTTCTACAATACAATAAAATCGTTATTAAAACAGCATATTTTACACATACAAGCTGCTGACACACTCACACAAACACACAACAAAATAAAAGGGTATGAACTAACAATTCTCTGCTAGTATCATGTTTAGATTCAGTTTTTACCTTTTCTGATTTACTCACGCAACCCATACTTACTTATAATATCACATTCGTAGTAGACTCTATTGTTGCAGGCTGTTGAAAGTTACCTATATTTTGTTGTGTACTTGTGTGAGTGTGTCAGCAGCCTGTACGTGTATGTCAAAACTTAAAGTACTTTTCAAGTTACGGCGTTTCTTTTTTTTTTTTTTTTTTTTCAAAATTTGATTGACTTGATCTAACTAAAGAGCGATTAAATCAATCTTTTTTAATACAAGAAATCAAACTCGGCTCCAGTCCTTACAACGGATTGCTATGTCGGAGTACTATTGTTTTCACTTTTTTTTTTTTTTTTACATTATTTTAATTTTTTTTCCCCTATCCTTTTTTTTTTTTTTTTTTTTTTTTGTTATATATTGTTTTTTTTTTTTTTTTTGTGTGTTTTTCTTTTATAATTTTCTGGTTGGATGTTGAAAAAAAAAAAAAAAAATCCGAGGTCTGGTTCCTTTGGGTTCTGGTTCTAGAACCTGAATCTGGGATTTGATTTCTTCCAGTTCTGGTTCTAGAATCCAATTGTGAGATCCATTTTTTCCAAGTCCCTTTCATATCATAATATACAGCTCGAGAGTCGAAATTGTTCTAAGTCCCCCTCCTATCATACGAGTATATAGCTTGAGAGTCGAAATTTTTCCGAGTTTTTTGCCGGACGGTGCACGGCAAATTTCTCAAAAAGCCCGTCATAAAACAGGTTCCCTGTTAAAATTTCGACTCTCGAACTATATAAGTATGATAGGAGGGGGACTTGAAAAAAATTTCGACTCTCGAGCCATATATGATAGGAGAGGGACTTAGAACAATTTCGACTCTCGAGCTATACATGATAAGAGGGGGAGACTTGAAAAAATTTCGACTCTCGAGCTATCATAATTATATAGCTGGAGATTCGCCAAAAATTTAGACTCTCAAACTATGTTATACTAGGCTTATAGTAGGTCTAGGCCTTCTTTATACTAGCTTTATCTAGGTCTAGGCTTCCTTGAATTTCCAATACCAAATCCCATCTGAATCATAAAACAGGTTCCCTGCGTTCCTCGTTCAACTTCTTTAAGGAAGCCGTCGTTTTAACAGGGAACCTGTTTTATGGGAGGCTATTTGAGAAATCTGGCGTGCGCCGTGCGCCGTCCACCGTCCAGCGAAAAACTTGGGAAAATTTCGACTCTCGAGAATATATGATAGGAGAGGGACTTAGAAAAAATTACGGCTTCCTTAACGAAGTTAAACGAGGAACGCAGGCAACCTGTTTTATGATTCGAATGAGATTTGGTATTGAAAATTCAAGGAAGCATAGATTTGGAGAAAGGTATTAAAAAGAAGGCCTAGACCAACTCCAAATTTTTCTAAGTCCCCCTCCTATCATATATGGCTCGAGAGTCGAAATTTTTTCTAAGTCCCCCTCCTATCATATATAGCACGAGAGTCGAAATTTTTCCAAGTCCCCCTTCTATCATATATAGCTCGAAAGTCGAAATTTTTCTAAGTCCTTCTCCTATCATATATGGCTCGAGAGTCGAAATTTTTCTAAGTCCCCCTTCTATCATATATAGCTCGAAAGTCGAAATTTTTCTAAGTCCTTCTCCTATCATATATGGCTCGAGAGTCGAAATTTTTCTAAGTCCTTCTCCTATCATATATGGCTCGAGGGTCGAAATTTTTCTAAGTTTTTCGCTGGACGGCGGACGGCGCACGGCGCACGGCAGATTTCTCAAATAGCCCCCCATAAAACAGGTTCCCTGTTAAAATTTCGACTCTCGAGCTATATATGATAGGAGGGGGACTTGGAAAAATTTCGACTCTCGAGCTATATATGATAGGAGAGGGATTTGAAAAAATTTCGACTCTCGAGCTATATATAATAGGAGGGGGACTTGGAAAAATTTCGACTCTCGAGCTATATATGATAGGGGACAAATTTTCCCAAGTCTCCCTCCTATCATAAATAGCTCGAGATTTTTTTTTTTTTTTTGTTTTTTTTTGTTCAAGCCTAGCATAAAACTAGTACATGAGGAGAGGATGGACGCAGAATCAGGAATTACGTAGGGATTTAGACGGATCTTTTCTTCATTTACTTCAGGTCTAGTAAATTGAGTAAGTATAGGTCTAACATAATGCTAATACTCCCTATAAGCCGAGATAAACACAAACTGTAAAATGAGTATCGTCTACATGTATGACAAAGCCCCAATTCTCCTGATTGTTTCAAGCTGAATTTTCTCAAGCCATAAGCTGAGATAAACACAAGTTGTAGAATAAGTACCCTCCAGAAGTACGACAAAGACCCAATTATCCTAATGGTTTCAAATTGAGTTTTTCCAGAAGCCAAAAGCCGAGATAAACACAAACTAGAGGGTAGGTATCTTCCACAAGTAAAACAAATCCTGAATTCTCCTGATCGTTTCCAGCTGAATTTTAACAGGGAACCTGTTTAACCTGTTTATGGGGGGCAATTTGAGAAACTTGCCGTGCGCCGTCCAGCAAAAAACGTGGAATAATTTTGACTCTCAAACTATATTATACTAGGCTTATAGTGGTATGGGTAAAATATGCTGTTTAAAGGTGAAAATGGATACCGTTTTATCTCCATAATTGAAAAGGTAATATGTCCATTTTCACCTTAAAAAAAAAAATTTTACCCATACAGGCTGCTGACACACTCACACAAGTACACAACAAAATATTACTTTCAACAGCCTGCAACAATAGAGTCTACTACTGAATGATATTGTAAGTAAGTATGGGTTGCGTGAGTGAATCAAAAAGGGTAAAAATTGAATCTGAACATGATACCTGCAGAGAATTGTTAGTTCGTACCCTTTTAATCCTATATTTTATTGTGTGTTTGTGTGAGTGTGTCAGCGACCTGTCTGTGTAAAATATGCTATTTTCCAATTCAATAGTTGAATCAACTCATTACTACGTTTTTATCTTCAGAGGTAAAAAGGTATTATGTCCATTTTCACCTTTTAAAAAGCATAATTATTTTATACATACAGGCTGCTGACACACTCAGACAAGCACACAATAAAATATGGGATTAAAAGGGTATGAACTAACACTTCTCTGCAGGTATCAAGTTTAGATTCAATTTTTACCTTTTTTGATTCACTCACGCAACCCATACTTACTTATAATATCATTCAGTAGTAGACTCTATTGTTGCAGGTTGTTGAAAGTTATATTTTGTTGTGTACTTGTGTGTGTCAGCAACCTGTATGTGTAAAATATGCTTTTTAAAAGGTGAAAATGGACATGATACCTTATTCTGAGGATAAAACGTAGTAATGACCAATGAGTTGATTCAACTATTGAATTGGAAAATAGCATATTTTACACAGACAGGCTGCTGACACACTCAGACAAGCACACAATAAAATATGGGATTAAAAGGGTATGAACTAACAATTCTCCGCAGGTATCAAGTTTAGATTCAATTTTTACCCTTTTTGATTCACTCACGCAACCCATACTTACTTATAATATCATTCAGTAGTAGACTCTATTGTTGTAGGCTGTTGAAAGCTATATTAACAGGGAACCTGTTCTATGGGGGGCGTTTTGAGAAATTTGCCGTGTGCCATCTAACAAAAAACAGAAAAATTTCGACTCTCGACCCATGTATGATAGGAATTTTTCCAAGTCCCCCTTCTAAAATATATAGCTGGAAATTCGAGAAAAATTTAGACTCTCAAACAATATTATACTAGACTTATAGTAGGTGTAGGCCCTCTTTATACTAGCTTCATCTAGGTCTAGGCTTCGTTGAATTCTCAATACCAAATCCCATATGACTCATAAAACAGGTTCCCTGCGTTCCTCGCTTAACTTCGTTAAGGAAGCCGTCGTTTTTTAGTTTACAACATGTTGAAAATTGATATTTTTTCTTCACGGCATTTCGAATATTTCTATAGAAATTTTGTATTTCGTTGTCTTAAACATTCTCCAGGTTTTTTCCCTAGACACTCACGCTGTCGTGTGCGTGAGTACGCGTAACATTGAAGTTTAAATTCATGACGTACAGTCCATGTTCAAAACATTTTTTCCTCTCAAATTCCATTGTTTTGAACATGTATGATGTTTGAAACACTGCTTTAAACAATTTCGTTTGAAACATCGCAACCCTAATTTTAGCCAAGTTTTTAGCCAGTTGGGTTTTAAATCTTCACTAGAGGGCGCTACTGAAAGAGTGAACAAGAGAACTCAACTTATAATGTATGTGTGTACATTGATTTTTAAACAGCCGTTTCTTTTTCAATTTATCATTTTTTTTGTAGGTATGCAAAGTTGATGATATAGAATTAATTCGGTTCCCCAAAATATGACCAGAAACATCTAACGACGACATACTCAACGATTAAAACGTACGGAGTAATTTCAATAGAGCCACAGAAATGAAAAAACACCGGAGCGCTTTCGATTAAAAAACCATTGTCAACGGGGACGTGAAAGCAACTGAACCAACTCCGGCCGACAACAAGAACTACCGAGGAGGACATGACTGAACTAGCGAGTCATCACAATGTGAATCATACTCGTAAACTAATTCAATCAAACCCTCATCAGGTATGTACCTGTTAAGCACATTTAGGTTATCGTTATTCAGATGGCGAATAATTTCGATGTGTTCTAGCGCGGTACGTTTGAAAGCCGAGGACTCTCTATGGAGGAGGGACTCGGACCCCTCTATGAAACCATGGCCAGTGGTAATAAGATGGTCCGCAAAAGCCGAATCACCCAATTTCTTCTTTTCCCACGCCTTCCTATGCTCATCTATTCTAATTTTGAGCTGACGTCCAGTCTCGCCTATATAAATTCCATTACAATCATTACACTCAATTTTGTAAACCCCGCTTCTTTCGACCAGTGGGATGGGGTCCTTCAGCTTAACGAACAGACTTTTTACAGTGTTAAGATTGTAATACACTGGGCTAAACCCAAATGGGCGGAGGACACGACCTAACTGGAAAGAGAATTTTCCTAAAAAGGGGAGCCTGATCCAACGTTTTCTACTGTCAGACGCCGGATTGCGGGGGAGGTAGAGGAATCAAGGCTTTTCCGAGTCAATTTTCTATGGACCATCAAGTCAATATCTAAGCTGACCTCATTCACTCTGGCCAAGTGCTTTATAGTCAAAAGCTCCTGTTGAAAAGCGAGGTAACACAAAGGAATACTAGTCAACCGGTGGATATAACTATTAAAACCGGCAATTTTGTGGGCAACAGGGCAGAAAGATCTGCCGTGGACAGTAATATCGGTCGAGGTATCTTTTCTATATATGGCGAATTCGTGGGCACCTTCTCTATTAGAGATAGTAAGGTCCAAAAAATTTATAGATGAACCACCTACTTCTAACGTGAATTTGATGGATGGGTATAAACTGTTAAGATACCTGAGAAACTCCAAAAGGAGATCCCGTTGACCGGTCCACAAACACAACACATCGTCGACGTACCTGTGCCAATAATATATATGACCCAAAAACCCCTGACCAGAGGAAAAGAGATCAAGCTCAAATTTAGACATGAAAACCTCCGAAATGAGGGAACCCAGAGGAGAGCCAATAGGGATACCTACCTCCTCGGGAAATTCGAAAAATTTGCCTTCAAATTTGCAAAAGTTGGGAGACCAACAAATATTGAGTAAATTAAAAAATTCAGTCAACTCTTCGTGACAGATATTAGATTGGATCAAAAGGTCTCCCATATGTTGCATGGCAGTAGCTCTAGTGATACTCGGAAATAAGCGACAACGTCAAAGGAGCATAGGGTTGAATCAGGCGGAAGAATGTCATCCTTAAGCTTATTAGCCAAAGAGACCGAATTCTTCACAGAGTAGGATGACTCAAATTCCACTCTAGATTTGAACCAACGGTCCAAAAATTTCGCCAAGAAGTACGTGGGGGAAGATACGAAAGAAACGACCGGCCGCATCGGGGTGTCCCTCTTATGAACCTTAGGTAGCCCGTACAAGAGGGGCGGTACTGGATTGGGCTCAAGAAGCATTCTTTTAAGCTTAGAGGTCTTAATAATAAATTCACAAGTGTTTATAACACGTCTAACTTCTTTGACGTGATTTGGAAAATTGAAATCCGCATTTTCCTTGGCGCCACACTGGTCGAGAACGTCATAGACCTTGGAGACGTAAGAGGACTTATCCATAACGACAATGGCATTCCCTTTATCAGCCTTAGTAATGGTTAAGCCCTCCTCCCTGACCTTCCTCTTGATCCTCTTAATCACCTCAAAAGCCAGATCATTTATACGAGGGAGGGGGGTATCGCGGACAAAGGCGGCACACGCTTTCTGAGTATTAACCCCAGGCCCAATTTTTATTTCAAGGTCCGCAACAACATTGGCCAAAGTGTTAGCATTATTAAGAGGGGGTAACCCGAATTTTGACCCCTTCTCCAAGAGATACAACTCGTCACTCTCAAACTCGACATTACTACAATTTATAATCCGCGGTTGAAACTCTTGGATAACGCTGACGTCGTCGTTAGAGGGGGGTTGAAGATATAGTTTACAAAATTTATACTTATATTTGCTTTCAAAAATGATATCCGATTGATTATGGCGATCGAAAATCCTCCATTTAAAAAGCATAGAATGAGAAGGTGAATTTCGTCAGGACTACCAACTGCCCAACTCAAAGTTCAAACCCCAGCAGCCCTAGTGCTAAACCTACAAAGTATTCCGCCAAAAAAATACATTCCATGTATCACTTACTTATGATACAAAGGTTTTAACAAAGAACCTGCTCTATGGGTTCTTTTTTGACAAATTCGGCAAGCGCCGTCCGGCGAAAAAGTCGGACAAATTTTCACTCTCGAGCTATGCATTTCTAAGTCCCTAAAATAGGTCCAAATCACTGATGATGTCCTATTTTATACTAGGCTCAGGTCTAGGCCTCCTTTACACTAGGTCTAGGCTTCCTTGAATTCTCAAGAACAGGTTTCCCGACTTCCTCGTTCAACTTCGTTATTTTGTTTAGTAAGAAACCAATAAATTTCTGATAAAAACAATGAATACAAAAAATTTCAGATAAGTGTAACTAAATGCCCAAACAAGAATTTTTTTACCGTTTGCATTCCAATTCGGTGGGAAACGTCTCCGCGTAAGAATATACGACTGGCACCTCACGATCGGCTCATATATTTAACGAGTCGATAAAAAGATCTAACACCTTCAATCAAGTAGAATAATAATATTTCAAAAGTAACATAAGAGTACGACGTTGTCTCATTTCTTTTCTATAGGATACAACTTAATAAGACAATTCAATAAACTCAACTGATACGTACTATGCATGAAATCGCGAAAAAAAATCATATACAACAGGGTCGAAAATTACCAAAATTTCACTCAGTGTTTCCTCTTTGTTTCCTGAATTAGTAGTTCCCGGTTGTATATAATTTTAGTTTCTCCTGATCGAGAGTAATATCTTCATGATAACTTACGTATTTAATCTGTATACTATGTTACACCGTAATAATAAAATAAGTATTAAATGGAGGGTTCGGGCATCCCATAGAGGCCTGTCCCACACGAATATCACAGCAGTTTTCCATTTATCATCATTAAATTTTAATAATTCTTAGGTAAAAATTTTAAATTAAATAGTAAATATTACAAACAAAGAGACACGAAAAGAGAGATGAAAGGAATTCAATTTCATAATTTTAAAAAAAGAAGGAGAGAAGAATAAAACAACTAAAATACTAAAAAAAAAAAGGTGAATTTTTCGTTCTTTCACAATAGTATTTAGCAGCCCGAAAAAGAAATAACGTGAATAAATCGCTAAAAGAAATTAAACAATAATATTATGCAGTTTAGAGAAATTTTTATTTTCGTACAAGAATGCAAATTGTCTTTACGTTATCAACTTACATACAAGGAAGAATAGAGATATTTGTAATAATTTATACAGCAGAAGAAATATATGTATGTATAAATATAATACATTAATTATTAAAAATAACTTAAGGGTTGTACGAAAATAACAATTCAACAAGTTACAGCGCGAAAAGGAGAAACATAATCAAGTAGAAGTGTTGAGTAACATTTTTTGAAAAAGGAAATGTTACTCCACGATCCCATGGGTCAGGCCTTTACACATTAAATCCAGAAGGGAAAATTAAAACCGGACTTATTTACAGCAAATTATATTACAACAGACGTAATACAGTCCCGACTTATTTTGTAAGTTGATATTATACAAAACAAAAAGAAGAAACAAGTTATAGGAAAGAGACAATTAATGATATTGATAAGAATAAATATTTTAAACTTCGTTCATCAAACCGAAAAAAACCTGTCAAGAATGATTTGAAGGAAAAAGAAAATAAGAAAAAAAAAAACCACTTCAATGTTAACTGTGCGCAATTGAGAAGATAAAAAAAAAGCACTACTTACGTATTACATTTAAAAAATCATATGTTGACTAATCACACAAACTCTACAAATTCGTTAATTCATTCGTATCACAGGACTTTTCCAGAAAAAAAAAGAAATAAAAACAATACAGCATTATAAATAATTAGCCAGCAGCCAGATTTCTAAATTCCAAATTTTGTACAAAATTCAAAGACGCGTCTTAATTACAATGAATATAAATTTAAGAAACTTGCACCGCATCAAAATAATAGAAATAATTATGAGCGTTTCACTTACTATTAAAAAAACATGATCATCTATGGGTACAAAGTAATAGAGAACTTTTTACAATGAAAGTCGCTTTCGAAATATTATATACCCTGAAAATATTTTCATTTCTTTGCAAAAAAATTTATCACCCTCAGAAGAAAAACACGATCTTAGTGAAGATAACAATTTAAATTTAATTCAAAAATCCTGAATTTTTGTTGCTGTTATTTTTATCTATTTTTATAACGTGACTTCCAAACGGCTTCTGAGGTTGGTTGGTGATATTTTTAGCACGTCTGTACTCCGTAGAAAAATTATCACAGTAATATTAGATACGAATTAGCGAATGAACCAAAGAAAAAAAAAAAAAAAAAACATTAATTGCGAATAAAAATCATCGCAGTCAACAAAATAAGAACGAGAAAAGAAAATTAAAGGGAGCGAGAGGGGAAAAGAAAAATTACTGGTAATGATATTATTAAATCAAATATGCAGAGTGAAATAGACATTCTTCTCCGTTATTCAAAATTCTTTCCTTCATTAAATACCATTTTATAATAATGTAAAATTTGTCGCAGAACAATTCTAGTTCTTCTATTTCATTCCACAGGAGAACTATTTCTATAAATTGCGGTTATTCTCTTTATATTTTATATACACATTGTCGTACGAAGAAGGAGAAAAAAAAAAAAAGAAAAAAAAAAATAGTATACACAACTATTTAAATCAGATGAAATGAAAACAAATTATCAACTATATCGAAGAACCTAACTTGGCCAAATTTTGATAACAAATTCAGTGCTATTTGTTACTTGGCCGTTCTTCGAACTGCTTTCTTGATTCTTCTTGGCTGGATTCCGGATGGTGCTGTATTATTGATGGCTGTAGGTTGCGCTCTGTAGAAAAAATACAGAAATATTCATTTCAGCCAACATACTCTCATATGACCGAATTTCATGACATCCTAATAAGCAATGTTACATCTTTCCTACGAGTAAATTTTCTCAATATGAAGAAATACGACAGAAATGAAGTTCGGCTTGTCATTGCTTTGATGAATGCTTTCAAGCACAGCAACGACTCTCATACACACGCAAGTCACCTACCAGGTCAATTGATAGTACGACGGATTGAAAATATTTGCATATCCTTCCTATGTCGATACTAACACTGATTGTCTAGAACGGGTTCAGAGTCACGAAGAGATCAAAGGTTGATATTTCTTGATTCTACGATTTCAGTGAGGTGAATTCATAATACCGACCATTTACAACGAATTTAGAGTCAGGAGAAAATCAAAAGTTAAATATTTGTTTCTTCTACGATGATAAATACACCAGATGAGATAGATGAGAAAAAAAAATATTTGATAAGAAACAGCTCGTTGATAATGAAAGCGAAAACAACCGCATTTTGAAAACTACGACCTAAAATTCTCTCAACATGTTCAAACTACGACAAGAACGGAGTTTAATTACAGAATATCATTATTTAAATAATGTCCTATATTTGTATTTCTTAATAACCGCTTTACAATCTAATAAACAAACATTGAAGTTGGGTTACTACTTACGAAAATGTTGGAGCGGTATTTCCTCCACTAAAATTAAATCTCGATGGTACCGTGAGATTGGCCGACCCAAATATGTACGGTGACGTACCCGGCGCCGCGTTACTGTTCACGTTGTTTTGATCCTGTGAACAAAGATAAAATTTCAGTAGTGATCGTTCTCTTTCTTCCTCTTTTTGATTTCTTCGATTTTCTTTTCCTTACCTGGTTGGCGGTAGTAGCACCTCCAAATCCGGTGAAATTATTTACCGGTTGCGAGCCAAACTGATTCGGAGAAGGGAAGGTGAATCCTCCTTTTTTTGTAGCGTTTACTGTCTGGTTCGCTGACTGAGATGTATTTCCAAATACGCTGTTACCAAAAGTTGGTAATGAATTGCTATTTGATTGGAAATTTTTCAACGGCGGATTCGAGGGTGCGAAAATAGAATTCATATTCTTCGACTGGTCATTTGACGTCGAGGCATTGAAGTTGAAAGAGGGAGTGTTTGCAGAGGCGAGCGTGTTATTCGCTGTAAAATTTGAATTCGTAAATTGCGCGACGTTGGTCGAAATAGGAAGTAAACTGCTCGTCGTGGAGTTCGCGTTCGTCATACCTCCGAACATAAACTTCGTTGAACCCTCCTCCGCTTTTGGTCCATTGAAAGCGAACGTGTTGGTTGCAGGTTGCTGATTCCCAGAATTAACTTGAGAGGCTGTAGCACCAGTATTACCGAAATTAAACACCGGAGTAGTATTGAATGCAGGGTTGTTGGTCGTTTGAGATTCCAATTTCGCCCCTCCAAAACCTCCGAACACAGTTTCATTTGATGTCTGTTGTGGCTGCGTCAAAGACGCTCCGAAACTGTTCGCACCAGCGAATAATCTAGAACCTTTACCGGCGTCATTCGTGTTGACCGATTCCATCTTATTAGGAACCATTCCAAAGGATGGCACTGCTTGAACGTCGTTGACCGGTTTAACAGGCACCGAAGCTGGGAAGGTGCTATTAAATATATTCGATACCGAACTGCTAGAAACAGGTGACGTTGTTGTATTGGTCAATGGAGAGTTCGCCTCGGGTTTCGCAAATCCATTTGAGCCAAAAATATTCGGCGTATTGTTAGGGGATGCGAAGCTAGAGAACAGAACGTTTTTCTTCTTAGGTGGCGTTTCACCATCCGACGAGTTGACAGAATTGAATAAATTATGGCTGATACTCTTATCGTCGCCGTTTTCTTTATTCGCCGATGACGCTTCGAATGGCGAATTCGTCAAAGGTCTTTTGAATAGATTAGTATTGGCAGTCGTGTCCGAGAACGTTTTCAACAGCGGATTTTTCGTATTATTAGTAATACTGGATACGTCATTGAAAACGCCAGCGCTCTTCTTTGAATCAATTTGTTTTTCGGCTTCGCTCTTCAATAGTGATCCGTCCGTTAACGGGTTTTTTGCTGTAACAGCGTTATTAGTTTTCGAATCAGTTGTATCTACACCAAGAGTAGATTTCGCATTCTGGTTGCCAAATGAAAATGTAGTCTCACTATTTGTCGTAGGTGCGGCGACCGGAGAAGTTTTCGCAACCGAGTTACCGAACGAAAACGTAGGGGCACTAGTCGGTAACACGTTGCTATTAGTGGAATTGATAGCGGAGACGTTGTTCGAAGACGTCGACGGGGACGTATTATGAACTCCGAAAGTGAATGTCGGCTGAACCGGAGTTTCAACATTGGTAGTCGATGAGACAGCATTAACGTCGAACGAAATATTCGTTAACGGTTTGCTATCATCAGATTTATTCGTATTCAAGGCACTTGTAGACTTATCTACTTTATCAAGACCAAAAGAGAATTTCGGTTGTACAGGTGGCCCCGTTTGTTCTACATTGTTCGTAACTTTTACCGGGGCACTGAAATTCCACGAGCTAGCAGACGGTTTCTGAACATTCTTCCATAAATCGTTTGAATTGGAAGGAGCAGCAGTAGACGGAGCGCTGGTACCTGGTTTCGGGGATGTACACGCCACACATTTACTATCCGCACTAGCGTTGCGAACGAAACATTCTTTACACTCCCATGTATCCGAGGCGGCCTTGAATTTGTCACCCCATCCACTCGTTGCCGTTTTTGACGATGCAGAATCGACTTTATCTGCAGGCGGTTTAGGAGGATCAATAAGTTTCTTATTCTCACCACGTTTACTCGTACAGCTCGAGCAACGATCACCTGTGCTCTCCAGCAGACAAACATGACAAGTCCACGTCGGTACAATTGATTTTGGCGAGCTAATTGTTGGCGGCTTCGGGGAGGCCATATCATTCTTTGATGATGGTGATTTCATAGAAAACTGAGGCGTCACACCAGGCGTCGCTGTTCTCACTTCTTCACGATTGGATTCCGAAAACTGACGGAAAGACATCCGATTTTTCTCGTTCGAATCTACAGAAGCAGTAGACGTTTGTGAACTCGAGTCGTTTCTGGTAGAACTGCCTGCAGCGATCGACTTGCCGTTATCTTCGGTAACATTTTGTTCGAGATTCTCGAGTAGTAAGGGTTTGGAAAACGTGAATGTGTCGGTGATATCGAACTTAGGTAGGTTTGTAATTTTCAGTACGGCGTTGGGCAACTTCAATGGAGGTAACGTACTGTGATCAAAATCGTTAACATCTTTCCGCCTAGTTTTACCAACGTATTTTCGACTGTTAGCAACGTTCGTATCACTGCACAAAAATACAAAACAAAATTGAATTAAGAAGTAGGAAAGATAACGTTATTTCAAAAGTTATCACTCACGTTTTTAAAATGCTATAATCCAAGTCGGCCGAATCAGAAGATGAATCACTATCATCGGCAGCAATTGTACTCCCGAGAACAGTACTGACTACCTGTCTAGCATTCGATACCGAATCCTGCATCTTTTCTTGACGTTTAATACGTAACAAATCGGTCGTATTCGGCGTCATCTGATTAAGAGATGGTAATTTACGTTTTACTCCTTTAGACGGCACTGATTGAGGCGTGAGTGTAGCCACACTCGATTTTCTTAATTCACTAACGGGTATTCGTTTAGCGTCCATAACCTATTCGCAAAACATGAAAAAATTAAATTGATTAAATATTCTTTAATATAAAATGAATTTTTAAAAAATTACGTACGGGTGAACAATATTTTTCCAACGTGTCTAAAATTCGACGCGCCGAGGCCGACATTGTTTCCTGATCGTTATTGCAGTTATTCGGACTAGGAGAAACCGGCTGAATGGTTATTTGACTACGCGGTGAGAACAAATTCAACTTCGACGTGGACGCTGAGCGTAATCTATTCAGGGACGGATTCCCGTATGGTAACAGAGCGGAAGCGCCACCATACATTGTACGCGCAGAGTAGAAAGGCGAAAGAGAATTCACATTACGGTTCTCACAGACACTCATTGACAGCTGCGGGTATAAGATGATATGCAAAATTAGCCACTGAAAAACGTCGGAATCAAAGATGGATTTAAATAACTTACCCTTCGGTTAGAATTGGAAAAAACATCGACATTGAACGATGGTTTACGTGAAGTTGACATGGAAAAAGATCCAGCCCTCTTACTTAGGTCTATATTTGAGGTTTGGCTTGGCACATCTAAAATATAAGAAAATAATGTCATCAATTCTTATTCGCGAAAATAATATACGATGAGGTGAAACGCTACCTCTGGAAATTTCAGGAACCGTGACATTATGCCTTTGGAGCACGTTCACATGAGGTACTATGTGTTGTGAAGCGTTCGTAGAATCATTCTCATCGAGAGGATCCGTCTCATCTAGAATTATAACGATAATTTTTTTTTATTTTAACACAATATCAGCTATTAAAAATTGACTTTTCCTTACCCAAATTCTGCGTTTTATGTTTAGAGTGCGATTGTCCAGATGTCGAAGGAAACAAGTTAGCTGGCGTTGATGCGATGAAACCTGGATTTCGATTACTCGTACCAGCAGACCTGTTAATGTTATTCATCGGCTGAATAGGGCTGCATAATTCGCTGGGGCCTGAAATGGGTACGACGAGATACGACGACGAACATCAGAATACTGCGAGTTTCATAGAAAAAAATCTACAACTGACTACGTACCTTTACTCGTACTTGGTATCAATCTGTGTAATGTATCTTCTTCTTCACTCTGCATACGAATCCTTTTCGGGGTAGGTGAAACATTGTCTTCATCTGATATAGTAGATACGTTATCATAATTCTGACTAATGACTGGCGATTGTGACTGAGAACGCCATCCTATCAGTCCGGTAACTTTATTTGCCATTTTCTTGACAAAACTCTACAAAAAGAAAACCCAAATACCATAATTAACATTTATCGATGTACATTGTACCTGAACATCACGATCAATACCGAAATTATGAAACTGAAAACGAAGAAGCTTTCAACACGTTGGCGCTCAGGCAACCTATTAGTGTCTATCGAATTTTCGAATGTTTCAGGGAGGTCTTTTTCCCGCGAAATCGAATGGCTGCATCTGATGAAGCTTGCATCACATCAACCAAGATTGGGTCACGTGATTAGATTTCAATTTTTTCATGAAATAGAATCCTTGAAAAATATAACGGGAACGCTCATACGTATCTTTCACTCGGGCACCAAACACCACGATGGTATCATCGTTCCACCACGATGAGTCTTAACAGTTTTAGTTACCTCGTTAGAAATTCGACACTCGAAGTAACTGTTCCAAGGAATCATTTTTTGAATGGAGCGATGAAATTTCGACACAAAATGAAAGACGGAACAGACAAATCGGGCGTTATATTAGATCGCAGTAACTTCCGAACAGAATTATTATCAGAGAGCATGACAACATGCGATAGATCGAATTTGGGCATACAATAATCGACGTCATGAGACGTTTGTTGACCCTTCGCAAATTAATTAGGGTAATATGAATACATTAGATACACGTTCATGCAGACTTGTTTAAACTTTCAGCGAGGCAATTCATTTAACCACGATTTACTTACAATAAGTCATCACACTATTTCGCGCCTATTCAAGTATTACGGGCGACCAACTTACGTTCGAGGAATCATATGGCAGATACGACGCGGATCTCTTAGAACTTCCATCTTTCCTCAGAGACATCATTAATTGAAAAGTAAATTGATGAAACCATTCACAATATTCATTTTATTGGAAAATTTATAACTGAGAAATTACCACAAGTACCACAACGTAAAAGACGAGAAACGGCAATGGCGGTACTAAAGGCACGCACACACAACACAATGACTGTGGCATTGAATGACGTGCGTCACGTACGATCGTAGATCATGGTCACATTCCATTCATGTTTTTTGTATGATGTAGGAGCGCTAAGTTCGACCTCGGGTACTGATGGGCAACGTCTCAGCAAAGTGGTGCCAGTGCAGTGCCGTTTGAATGGAAAGACGCCTTATTTGCAATAATTTATATTATTGATTCCTATTGCAAATGAGGCGTTTTTCCTCAACTTGGCAGAATTAAAGGTCTGAATTATTATAGTAGGTAATGGAAGACAATAGCTGCTTGTGACAATTATGAGTAATTGAAACTTATGAAATTTGGACCCTTCTAAAGAAGACCATGCAAAGTGATTGGCAGTGCGTCCAACAATTAAATGTTATCACCATTGGACCACGGTACATAATAAAGGTATGGACAAGCACCAAAATCTTGTTCGCAGGTTTTTCGCAGGGTCGCAGCCCATCAAAATTCCGCGACGTTTGTTGTGATCTAGGTTCAAGTTCCCCGCTTTCCACCAGCGCTGTTACATTACCGTAGGTACTCTATTACAAGCAATTTTTTGAAAAATTGTTACTCAATTAAAAAATTCACTGAGAACAATGGTTTTTTCTGAAATGTATGCGGCTTGTAATAAATTGTTTATTCGAGCCAATTTTTGCAGCTTCCTACAATGATTCATTCTTTTTCTATGATTTTTTGAAAATTGCTGATTTTCCATAACATAAGAATAAGAAAGACTTTCAGGTGAACCCAAAATGCTCAAGACAAAGCACACAGCGCAGTCTGGGAATTTGTCAAGAAAAAACGACATTATTTTTAGTTTGTTCTCCGTTTTTTGCCTTTAAAAAATTTGTATCTAATTTCAAGGAAAATAATTGTAGTTTTGCAATTTGAGAAGATAATAATTTGAAATGAATAATACATCCCATTTTTACTCCAAATTTCTTTATCTTACGATCTTGCATTCTTGCTTGCTTGTATATTTTTGGTTTTGCGGCATTCAATATCATTTGAGATTCTCACTAACACAACTTCAAGGAATGATTACAAAACCTAGTGCCTTTCTAGACTCATATAAACCATAATATCACAAATTTTGCGCTGCAATATCAGCTGAATTAAGCCCACGGCCACACTTATTAGTGCATTGCTGGTTGCTGCTAGGGGAGTTCCAAGTTGAGCTTGACATGTCGTAATATACCAGCCCCTAGCGCTTCAACCCCAATACTCGCCATAATTGAGGAGTTACCTGTAAAAAGCGGGCCTGAGATCCAGAACCCGTTTCCAAAACGTGGTCCAGATCTGATGCTTTATTTCTGGGGTCTCAGATCCGCGTTCGAAAAGATCCCGTATATACATTTTTTTTTTTTTTCGGCAAGATTCGAATCCAAAAATATTCTGAAATTTTTTTTCAGCGAGATCCGGAAAGATACCGTATTTTCTTTTACTTGAGATCTTAACACTGGTAAAAGGGCGTCCACTCTATGAGTCAATGCATTTTTCAGGAAATGGACGCCTTCTTACAGATATCTCCTCAATTTTCAAAGTCATAAGTTTTGAATTGAGCTTTATATTTTTGCCCTCTCTGAGTAGCTCCAATTTTATTTTCCATTCAGATTCATTGTTGGGGAAATGGAATTATCAAAAAATTTATACAATTTTCTCCCACCGCAAGTCTCATCGAGTATTTTTGTAACTAAATAGCGTTTCCAAACCGCAGAAGATCGCGCGTTATATAAAAAACTCCATCATAATAATGACGGAACACCGTCTAGCTACGGGTAAAACCGATTATTTCGAATCAACAAAACCGTTGGACAAAATTACGAGAACTCATTCGCGAAGTGGTATAATTATGACGCGCTGACCATCTACGAATTTTAATTATATGATACGAATTCAACTGATCATAAGGTTCTTTTTTATTTGAAAAAAAGAAATATACCTAGCTTCGAAAATATAGTAAGTTAGACGCGACATTCGTGTACAAAAGAATTATAAATAACGTTTTATGTATTAAATATTTAAAAAGAAGACATAATAAACAAACTTAACAAAGTAAATCACGAGAATAAATATTTTTCAATTCACAAGAAACGAAAGAAGAGAAAAACTATATAACGTGAGAATCTTTTACTTCGATTTGAGAATAATTTACAAATATTATTTCATACATTACATGAAACTCGCTCGTAAAAATTTTCAATGTATATTTTAATTTCTTCACTATTATAATTTTTTGCCGCTATGTTTTTTCTTTTTTAATTCAATGCTTTACTCTGTGTGAATACATATACGTACTTTTTTACACAGATATGAATATTGTGAAAACGATCTATAAAATAAAATATGTATTACGTAAAAATGTTTTTTTTTTTCCTATTCTTTACAGCGATATGCGCAGCTTATAATATAATAATCGAATTCAATTTGTACAAAGCATACACGAGCTACACAGGAACTGTATCGTATATAATATGCAGAAATAAGTAACACAGTTTGACGAAAAGCGGTCATAAAATCTTACTTTTAAATTCAAATCATCTCATACTCTCTCGCCCTCGATGCGATGAGACGGCGAAAAGATAAGAGACACGCCATTTTTCTTGAAGATTATCCACTTTTTGTTATCATCTTTTAATTTTGTTTTTTTCTCTTTTTTTTATATAAATTTTTTCATTCTGATTAGTGACTAGAAATTAGTATCACCTCCCTTCCGTTGTAACTGATTCAAGAGCAGTGGTTCACGATTTAAACATAGCCTCAATAGCTACATCGTTAAAATGATCGCAAAATAATATCAGACAATGAAATAAAACATAAATATTAATCTTTTGCTAAGGGATACATATTTATTATTATGATGATTATATACTAAGACCAACCGCGCAATTGTTTGACAATGAAATGAAAAATCTATTACGGTTGTCTCAGCAGGCGACGAACTACGTTCTCTTCGTAACATACGAATTTTTTGTTGAAAAAATAGACCGTTCGAATACAATCATTGATCAAGTCCAATTGATTAATGCCATATTTTTGAATAATCTCAAAAGATACGTTGAAGATTGGTTCGAGCACTCATATTCCGTATTTTGCCTTCGTCAATTTCTTCAAACCTTTTATTGGTTAGAAAATCTTTTCAAAACAAAGACAATTTCTTCAATGGAAACACGCACCCACGAGTCTCGAGAATGCTGAGCTAAAACTGCAGATATTCTCACTATTTATCTACTTATTCATATTTTCATCATCATCTCCGGCGTCATCTTCGCCCGCTCATGAAATAATATCGATTATTACAATACTCAAAAAAAAATTCCAATTGAAGGAAAAGCTCACTAACCTATTAGTTTACAATGTTGTTTGTGCGCTATCTGCTCTTGACAGGAGTGACACGCACAGCGGGCGTGTATTCAATAACTAAAATGGCCGACATTTCGGTGCTCCATCTGGTGCGAATGCTTTGAATGCGTTCAAGATTCTCGAACGGATGCATTTTCGCGAGGAGTCAGTTCATCATATTAAACAATGATTATTCTCTCCTTTTGATCAACCGTTAAACCAATTTCGACAGGTAATCTCAAATCTGAAATACCTTCGTCAATAGGATACGAAGTGCACACTGGAAGTCATCTCAAAATGTAGCTCCACGATGGACTAATTATTATCATCCGATGTAAATAATGACGGAGTCTTCATATTTTCGAGCGATTTCACTTCGTGACGATAAAGCATTACTCTGGAAAAAAGTTCAAAGGATAGGTTTTCGTAATTTAGTTATTTTTCTTCCACAACGGCTAGGTGAATATAAATTAGATTGACTCATTGGAATTCGAAAGAGTAGCAGGGCGGAAGTCGATTCCCTGCCATAAAAAACTCAGAGCTATTAGAATGGCTGCCGGGAACCTACTCTATTTCTCAAGGTAGAAATTACTATAGGACTTCTCTTCTTTTTATTACCACCTCCCTAATGCATTATTCGCGAGTCAAAATTCTCCCAAATAATCTTCCGAGAATATTAAAATTTGTCTAGGCTAGACAACAGAAAGGGTTCTTCTGGTCGGGCGCGGTAATTTCTGAGGATGTAGCCCTAACAAGAGCAGTAGTGAAAATCTCCACCGATATCAGAAGTTTATCAAGATTTTTATTACCTTTGTTCCAGCAAAGTTGATTGGATTTCGTTCAATCTCACACGCGACCGAGCCGATTTTAGCGCGATGGATATATCAGTTATTCTCATACTAGTGATCAAATGTGCTTCAGTCGCCAATTTATGCGCCTATAAAATAACAACCGGTAAAATAAGATCGGTTTCACTGGGTCAAGAAAATGAAATGTGATGCAATATCTCACGCTTACTTGTCTTTCACACGCTTCGGCAGGCCAACCGCGTACGTGTTCAGTGAGATCATCTTTAACGTACTGACTGAGACCCGGTGTTAACTGCGGCAGTTGCATCGGGTAGAAACCTTGTAACGACGATATTCCTTGTAGAGCGCTCACCGCTGGAGCCGAGGTAGTCTCTGGCGAAGCACCTGCTAAATATGGTTACATCACGTAGTACAGTAATAAAAGAGGTTGTACAAACCAATAACCAACTAATCCAAAACTCACATTTCGGTTCAAGATCATCTTGAGCTTCGGAATGTGTCGGCGTCGGAGGTCCACCGGTATCACAACTAGCATTCGCCTCTACTTTCATTTGATTTACCATAATATTGTTTTCTGATGTAGAGGGAATCGGATTACTTAAGGAAGGCGTCGTAAGCGAGGATGAATTCGTTAGTGATGAATTGAATGAGGCTGTCGTGTCCAATTTAATCTTTAAACGGATGAAATAAATAATATGCGCTCAATTACATAAAATTGGGGAATTTCATTATTCTTCTTTGCGTCAGGGCACGTACTTCGGAACGACTTGTGTTATGTTGATGTAATTTGGACACTGACGAGGATAACGAGATGAGTGATCCCGACCCGGCAGAAGAATTCGGCGGTAAATGGACATCGGCTAATGAATGATGTTGTTGTGACGGTGCAGTTGATGGGAAGTGTTCGGACGTCGGAGTACTACCTTCACTGGATATTTCCATATCTTGTGACTGCCCTTCACCAACTATTACATTTTCAAAAATGAGAATACATTTGGAAAAATAACCAATTCATAAAGATATAGAACACTCACTTGACGGCATTGTAGAGTTTTCCTGAACTCTATGGTCATTGTAGTGGTCATCTTTGTACGCGGACGTTGACGAATTCTCACGGTTATTCCAATTGCTAACATTGTCTCGGTCTTTAGTGTGCGAATATTTCGAATGATCGCGATAATTGTTGACGACGGAGTTTGAACGAGAGACGGAATGTTTATCTTGTGCTGAAAAATCAAAGCATAAAGCTTAAACTTTCGATACCGGTATTCATCGGATCGCAATAACATGAATGGAAATCAAGGTAGGAATCTGCACACCATATTGTCAAAATATGCGAGGTTGATCTAGGTATCGAACTTAATGCACTAGTTGTTGAGACCGCACACAGCAATGAAATATTAATGAATAAACGCACTCAAGTCACCCATGCAGGCCAAATATAACATGAACATTCTTTTTATTTATTCACGTCAAGTTGGTTGCACCTAGTTGGTGGATGAATTTTGACTTTTCCACTAAGACAACTTCCGGATCTTGACAGACAAAACACCGACTTCATCGCAACCATCAACTTACAGGGTCTTACGACCCATAGAATTTTAATATCACATGAAAGTGCTTTCAGGTCATCAGAAAGTACTATCAGGATTTCAAACGAAAACAAACCATAAAAATGATCTGTAAACAGAGTCAGCATGATTGAGAAAGAGTCTTTAATTAGAGGTGGGCTCTTATCAAAAATAAAAATCATGGCGTAACCAGATTTCTTATCCTGTGATTTTGGAATTCATGGATTTGCGGGAGCCAGGGCCCGTGAAGTACGATCTGGATACTGTTAAAAATGAAGGCATCAATTCAAGACAGAAGGTTTTTACTGCCGGAATCAATATCGAAGTGACGAAGAATCATTTGCAAATAATCCAAAGTTCAAACGCGTAGGGCGTGTCGCGACAAGTGGAACGGTATGAAGAATATGAATCCAATATGGTCTTTTATCAGCGAAAATCGATACTGACGCGTGGAAAAATACTATTGAAAAATACGCGAATGACGTAATCTAGAGATGAAAGTGAGGAGCACAATATCAACAATTGAGCCTATCACACATCTGATAATGGAATTCTACGATGAGACTAGCTATTATTCAATTGAAGATGCTTTGCCACGTATTTCGTCTTCAAATTGATGTTAATTATGGACTAAATCAGTTCGGACAATCGTAAGTTTATGGAGATGAATGCTCACAATATTGATGATTCTAATGAGTAATTCAAAGCATACCTGATCTAGAAGACGATCCCGGTGGTCGCAACATATGCGATAATCCTTCCTTTTCTAGCCATTCCCGCGGTTTTTCCCATTGCGAAACCTCGGTTTTACAATTATAATAATATTTTTTACCGCTAGAACTTGTATGCTCCGACCAGTCGCCTACTTTTAATATTCGCTCGCGCTCATCTCGTTTATCACGAACCTACGAATCAAAATTAACAAGTTATGATTGAAACTGTCACTCACGCCAATGGTATCTAGTTGAAACTTTCCAACTTACGCTGCCGTGAGTCGACTTTCTCAAAGGATCTTTGGAAGAACTGTACGGTTGCCCCGATCCTTTATGGACAGCAGTGGGTTTCTATAAGAAGTCAAAATAATACAATATAAGAGTACTTTTCATGATGCCCTATATTCTATCATTGACATACAAGGAAGTAATCACTAATCTTTCGATATTTTGAAATTTAATGACTAAATTCCTGTATTCAAACGAATACAATGTAAAACCTACATCACTATTATTCCTATCGTGATTTGTAGGATAACCGGAATCTCTATTCACAGGCCTTCGATCCTTTGGAGATCTGTTGTGATCTGTAAGTAAATTTAGTAGTGCATAAAGTCAAGTTGAATGAATAAAATGATTACAACGGAGGTTAATTCTTGAAAACTTACCCGAAGAATAGTATTTATCCTTATTATTCGATCTATCTCTTGCTGGGTCATTGCGCTCTCGACCCTGGTCATTCCTATCCCGGCCTTGTTCATTGCGATACGTTCTATCGCGTTCTCTTTCTTTCTCTCGGGTTTGTTGTGAATACCATGCTTTATTACTAAATGAACGGCTTCGAGGACTATGCTCTCGTTCTGGAGTACTCGATCTAGAGGTGTTACCGTTCGGCGAGTTCCGAGACCGATCCGAGCGTTCTTGATTGTATCGATCGGGGTAACTGCTGCTTTTCGACGAGCTATACTTTGAATTCTGGAAAACGATTTTCGATTGTTAGGTAGAAAAACTGTAGTTGAATCCTATTAAATTACATATTTCATCGAAATTCAGAACAAATCAAGTTCGATATGAACTTGTAGTATCATTCGAAATGTTCCCACGTCATTCGTAGCATTCAGGTTTTTGCGAATAATAATTTCACATTTTCAGTAAGACTGACTTTGAATCATTCAAGGTATTAAGAATCTGATCACATAAATCACAAGTTTGTTTCGGTCGTCGCCCTTTGATGATATTGCTCATCTCGGAACTTAGTGAATAAATTAGGTGAAATAATCTTGAGGACTGAATTAAAGGGATGGTCACTACAGTGTTCTTGAAGACAGGTAGTAACGCAAGAATTTTGTTCTCGAATTGTTGGGATTAGTATAATGACTAAAACCAACCCATTTCAAGACGAAACACGTAGAAGTGTTTCACGGTTGCGCGAAACGAATGACTCACCTGATACGATGAATGGCCTTGTTGATGTTTTTCGTAGTACCTGAAAATAGATTTGAAATATTCAAATTCAACGAAAATACAACCAAAGAATTACGAGTTACAATAAAGTTACAACGTTCCGATGGCAAATACATACCCATCGTTAAATCGAGGAAGTTTCCGAGCATGCATCACCATCAATGCATATGGTCGTCAATAGTGTTCTCCTATTCAGAACGACCTAAAATTCTTCGAGAAGATTTCTCTATGAAATTTTTTTCAACACTCGTCAGACGCCATGTCAAATAGAACTTACATAGCTGATTCCAAATCCGAAACAAAATTGATGAAGGAATCAGATGGAGTCGGTCATTTTCATTGGTGGAAAGAATGGGCATGAATAAATAAATGAACACAGATAAAATGTACTAAGAAAAAAAGATTCTGAGCAAATTTTCAACTGTGATTCGTTATTGGCCAATGGGAGTCGAGTAATCAGCGCAGGTTTTTCGAAGAGTATGACCGAAAAAATCGACCGGTTAAAGAAATTGTCAATAGTGCCAACAAGGATATTTTTAGAAAAAAAAAGTAATGCGGACAGAGAGATTATTTTAGTAAACAAGAACTTTGAGGTTGGAGGCTTTGGAGCTGGCAAGCTAGCAAATACAAAGTGGTGACACGAAAGTAGTCTCTATAAAATGATCAAAATTCCACCTATCTACTCGAGATTTGACTGCGGAAATTAATGAAGTCTTCTTTACCGTCATTCAAAAAAGTTATGATTCAGCTGTTGTATTAGTAGAATCCCATCATGTCAGATATTTCTGAAAATGTATCCCTTCCCGCTGGCTGGGATACGAAGTACGACTTCAAGACCGGAAAGAGGTGAGTTCCAAAATTATATCTGACTTATTTCATCTTTAATCAACTTCATCAAATTCTATCCCTGACTTTGTAGGTACTACATCAATTACATAACGAAACACACTAGCTTAGAAGATCCAAGAATCAAGTACAAGAAGCTAGTTGTTGGAGATTCGTTTCAAGTATGACTCACTAAAATCATGAATTATCTTATCAGGGAACACCTTAATATTTTGATTTTAATCTGGTTCACTTTTTTTTTCAGAGTTATCAAAGTTCCCCTATTAGAAGTTACTCTCCTCAACCATTTTATCATATGCATCAAGTATGTTGACTTGACGCTTCTTTCCCGTGCATAAAAATTTAAAAAATAATATCACAGGTACGTGTCTTTTAGGATATAAACTTTAGCAGTGGCCGTCCTAGTCCAATTATGGGGCGATCGTACAGTCCTCTGATGGGGTCGAATGCTCTTCACTATTTGGCTCAGAAACCTCACGAATATCCCACTCTCGAAACGTCCATCGCGAAAATTAAAGCCCTATTTCCAACAGTCGGAGAAACTCACATAAAAACATTGCTTCATAAGTAAGAGATTCGGAATCATAAGCAGGACAACGGGTGCGATCCTGGTGCAAAGTGTCTAATGATATTTCGTTTTCGATTCAATTTCAGGTATCATTATAGAGAAGCAGTGGTTGTTAGTGCTTTACAAGTAGAAAAGCATCCTTTAACTACACCTGGACCTTATAGTTCTCCATTGCAAGCCGCTCGTCATGTCATTTCTCAAATTGCTCCCTCTGTTCCTGGAAGCCCCAGTCGTTTTTCGTTTTCTTCTGCCTTTCGCAATTGGTCGCCCCGTCGAACTCCACATTCGTCACCGAAAATGAAGCTGAGGTTTACTATTGCACATAATGTATTGTATATTGTGCCTTGTGTTATTGAAATTCGATGGTTGCATGCGTCAGTAGATCAGTAGATAATTAGTAGACTGCTCGACTAAAAGTTGATGTACGTAAAAGCTTCGAGTATTTTATTTTATAAGTGATTATTTTTTCATCGTTTAATCATTTTCATTTTGTATTCATTAGAGCTCTGTTGGCTAGTTTTGGTCCGCTGATCTCTATATCGGTAAATGTTGGATTATATTTTTCCAGGAGTAACAGGATTTGCATGGAAGATTTTTCCAGGATATCGTTGTGCCCCGTAGGTAGTGTATTTTACCTGTTTTTTTTTCAGCCATTAGAGCAAATTTTCAAGTTTACTAGGTCCTGTAATATATTCGGTACCCGCTAGCCTGGCTTTTTTTTTCATTATGAGAGGAAGCCTCGTTTTTTTGTTTATTTGAAAGAATGGAGATTTGCTTTTGAACAATTTGTACTGTTTATTATCGAATGATTTTTTTTTTTTCTCTCTCTCTAATTGTTTCGTATTGAAGTTGAGCTTGTGAATGATAAATCGGACTAGATCCAAAATCAACGTAATATCGAACTGATACAAATATTATGCACAGGTACTTGAAGAGTGTTTTTCCGGTTGTGGATGAAACTGTCATTTTGGATACCCTGTGTAGTTCTGAAAACAATGTTCACAAGGCATCGGAAACGTTGATGACGATGGGATATATGAAGAAGTCGTCCGAGTTGCCGCACAAACTTCCAAGTATTAAGAAGACAGACGAAAAATCTTTTACGAGTGAAAAAGAATTGAAAAACGACAGTATATACATTCCTTTACGTGATCCGTCACCGAGATCAATGTCGTATGAAGAAAAAGCAAAACGTAATGTATCATCTTGATACGTAACCGATCCTAAGGTGGAATAAACAAACCTATTTCCATTGTATTATTATTTTTTTTTAGTTAAAAAGAAGCTTGAAGCGAAATTTGAAAATCTTGCTGAACGTGTGATTTCTCTGGCTTTGGAAACCGCAGAATACGATGAAGAGCGAGCGGAGCAGTTTTTGAATTCTACATTAACCGAAGAAAGAGGAAAGGCGTCCGAGGCAACTCCGATCGAACGGTATGACAGAGTATGCGATTTAAATCTAAGAATCGAATAAAGCGGAGCTAATTAAGTCTATTCAATTTAAGAGATTCAAATGACGTGTTGGCCAACTTGTCTGATAATGTGGACTCTGTCGAGAAATCATTCCGAGACAGTGGTGTTTGGGAGAAGACGTCACCCGATTTTTCCGAGAACAAAAGTACTGAAGAGTCTTCCGGGTAAATATATTTCAATTTTGATTCTAATTCCCGGACCATAGTGATCATAGGTACTAGACATCAACTGAAGATGGGTACTGATCGTATTCATTTTTGAAGAATGAAAGCGAGTGAACTAATTTTGTCTTTGGAGAATGAGTAGGATTCTCTTTATTGATCGTCTCGGTACTTCAGTGAAAATCAAGTTTCCATAAAAGAAAAGAAATAGCAGGGTTTCTATTTTCAAACAAATTTTCTTCCATCTTTATTCCAGTTGCTCCTCTAGCGATCCAAACGAAGTGAAAAATAGCTGCGATACTGATTCAGCTAATCTATCCATTACACTGCATATCAATGACCAAGTCTCCGACGTACCACAAAAGAAATCAAATGTGACTTTTTCCAATCGGCCAACGCTTCTCGTGTAAGTATTCACTCGTTTACACGCTCTGTTGTTGAAGTCCACCCAACTGAATTTAAATGTTATAAATTTACAGTAGCAAAACCGGTATCAAGCTATGCCAGAAAATACTTCCTCGTGGTGCAAATAAAGCTCTACTTACAACTACACGATGTGCACCCAAAGGCCCCTGCAAAAATCTTGCCAAAGGAAGCATTTTTTCGATTAAAAAAAGTCTGGCCAGTCAGTCGTCCACGAAAGATACCCAAAAAGGAGAGTGTATCATATTTTAATGTGCAATTTGGTTGTGTTTTCCCTCCGTTTTATTCACATTCCTTCCTTTTAAAAGCTCCATATTTTCGACTCGGTAAAATTATGATATTCTTATTGTTGTAGGTAGTGTAGGTTATCAGAAATCGTCTTCTAAAGTCAGTATAAGTTACTTCTGTTCTGGTAGCGAATATTATTGTGATTTTCAATTTTCTATCGTAATTCTGAAGTCAAATTATAAGGCTGAATGTCATTAGAAAATAGTATATCAATGTATTAGAAATAATGAACAAATAATAAAAAAAGAAAAACAAAAAGGAAGAGTTACAGTTCGTTTTCATTAACCAACATATTCGGAATACCGTCGGTGATTTGAAATTTTCTCTGCGTTTCAGGACATACTAATTCACCTTCAATGATATCAACCTAAGAAGGAAAGTGAATTGAGGATATAAAATAATGTTATAGGATATGATACAAAATCATTATTATACGCACTTCGACTAGAGCGTGATGAACCTCTTTGAGGAAATCTTCATTATTTTCGTAATCAGAGATAAGTTCCCTGGGTAGTTTACCTTCGTGACCAAGCTAAAAAATTAATTCAACTATATAAAGTAAATGTATACATCGGTGACAGGGAAAACACAATATGACGCAAAGTACCTGCTTAGCGACAGACCAAAAGACATTCCAATTTAATTTCGGTATCATTCTACTGATGAAATCTTTATTGAAATCCGATTCTTGAACTCTGACTTCTTTCACCTGCGAAATTAATAAGGAAATTACGATTTTAGCGCGAAATGAACAGTACACAGATACTTCTGAGAAGAATTACTCACTACAAGTGCCAAGGGATAACCGGTCTGAACTCCTTTCAAACACTTTGATGTTAGCATGTTATGTGTTAAAAGCTTCATATTTCAATTACTGAAGTTATTGTAGATCTGGTACTCAGTTCAACGACAATAATACTAATAATAATTCACATTTGAGAAACAACAGAAACTATTACAATCACGTTTCTTAGGAAGTTGAAGATGTTCAAGATTTTACTTTACATTCGATTCAGTCCTATATCAATTTCTTTCGAGTTTGAAGTTTCGAAACCGAAACACACTGAAACACACCACACTTGCCACTTCGCCTACGCCCAGACCGCGGAGCGTTCGTTTACGAACGTGAAGACTCCCAGCCACTAGGTTCGCTAGTGTGTATTGTAAAATGATATTAAATTGAAGACCTTTCTGAATTCTGTCAAAAGGGCGTCCGTCATATGAGAAACACATGTAGCGGATGCCCTTTTGACAGAAAGACCCTGTTGAGTACTGAACACTGATTTTTTTTGTTACAACTATATTTATTTTCTTATTTGACCAAAATTAGAGAAGGTATTTTGTTTTGTCAACTTATTCAAAACAATGTTTATTAGTTCAAAACATGTTTTTTCAGCGTCAAGGCCAAATAGCCGGAAATAAAAATCAGAAAAGAAAAAAAAATAGTGTTGTAAAAGAGTCAAAAGATACCGGTCAGTGTAATTCCCATGGTGTAATTCAAGCAACTCATTATACCTTTGAACCGCGTTCCTGAAAATTTACGTCTTTGGCACTTACACGGTTTTCTACAAACAGCCTTCAGTTATGTTGAATTGTTTTCAAATAAGGACTTTATTTTAGTACAAAATAAGAATAAGACACCTCAGTACCTTTAATATCAGGATCTGTTTTTTTCTGTGTAGATGACAATATGTTTGCAAGTAAACAGCAGCTATGAAAAAATTTCTAATGAAAACACTGTCAATAAGTTGATTCTTGGAAGAAATTTTAGATTTTGCGAAAGGAATAGTATTACACTAATGTAAAGGGTCATGAATCAGAAATGAAAAATTGTTTATTCCGATGAGACAGAGCACGGTACTGATGAGCCAATTCTGTGTATGTAATTCAAAAAGTACGCGTACGTACTTGTGTAAAATTTTCTTACTATAAACTCATCACTGCAACACTGTCGCATTTTATAGGTTGAAATTTATCGGGGACCTTACTTGTTAAGCGTAATTTTCAACAAGGATAAACGTATAATTTTTCTCTCGGCAGGTTCATTTAGTTTTTTTGGTCTGGTCATGTTAAAAACGGTGGCTCTCTGGTGCGGCCTTCTTTGAATTTCTTTTTTATCAACTTATCAACTGCGATACAGTTATTGACAGACCCATAAACGCTCCAACTACCCATATAATTTGTATGTTCGTTGTCGGTTCTAAATTTGTGCACTTCCATCTTTTTAAGTTATGACGTTGTAATCACCAAGCTACGGCTTCGTGAAACTCCTCTGTTAAGAGTTTCAACTCAATATTTTCTACCAAATCTCTCCTCTACAAAATTAAAGCAAAAATTTTTTCTGCAAGTCCACTAAAGCAAATGCGCTCATTCTTTATTTTTCTAAGAAGTATACTCACATCTAACAGAAGCAATGGGTGGTTCAGGTCTTGCTTACACGAAAGAGGTTAGCTAATGATAATATTAATCCCTTGTTAGTTACAAAGGGTACAATATACAATGAAACTCATTTCATAAACTGACCTAATATCTCGATCATTTAACGCAAGGAAATGTTTCTTTATGCTATCTCGTAAAATTATGAATTTGCTTGCATTGCCATGTCATATCCGTACATAAAAGGGAGGGAATTCCGACTTTTAATTTTCCGTTTGATTCTCAGTCCCGTGGAAAATATTCTCTGCATTCCTAGTTTGACTTTGTCCAGGAAGCCAAGGGTAGGTTTTTTTCAAATCTTTACTTATGAAATCAAGGTTAGAAAAACGCCGGGCCGCGGGTTCGGGTATTAAAAAAAAATGTTTCGGTGAGAGGAAGGGGGAAATCTGCAACCCAGTCGGTCCCACCAAATTACCTTCCTTTTCAGTCAAACTGAAATCTCACATCAGCGTGGAATTTATTTTATACCCGGGAACCTGTTCTACATATTATATTTTTTTTCAGATTGTCGTTCCACCGTTTAAAAAAATCAGACCTACTTTCACCTAATTAGGCATTGAGAGAAAATTTTCTCTTTATCTCACTTTTTTGGTATCCGAAAAATGTTGACCTCCAAGTTATATACGATATGATAGACAGGGGACTTGAAAAAACTTGAACTATTAAAAGAATCGAACTTGAAAAAAAGTTCTACTATTTCGCACTAAGGATACGTATATGCTATAACCGTTTTATTTTTGAACGGGTTAACGGTTATTGGTCAAATGGGTCAAACGGTCAACGAAATTCGGTTATCGGTTATAACAGTTATATAACTGTTATATTGCAAACCCAAGTGAGCGATAGGCACTCATAATGAGTGAGTGAGGTGTAAGTAGAGCACTAATATTGGAAAACCCTTTTTCAATTTGAGCTATAGGCGCACCAGTGGGCAGGAAAGTTTCATACCTAAGCCGTCTGGTGATAAACCTAGGCGGGCGAAGAGAAGTAAGAATATGGATTAAGATGAGCATCGGCGCACCTTATCGATTCTCCTGTATGATACCCCAATACGGGTCGACTCCAAAATGACAGCATACAGAAGTAAAAAGATGGAAAAGATCCAACAAAGAGTGATGCTGAGGAGTGTTTTTGCCTACTACTCGCTAATTAGCACGTTTATCACCAATCAAAATCCTTGCTGAGGGAGGAGTGGTGGACAGTGATGTTCAAAGCAAGGAAGATGACAACGACTGACAAAGAAGCTTTACGTGTCAAGGCAGGAAACCAGGCGCTCCTTGATTGAAAAATGGAAAATGAGAGTTTGCTTGGAGTGATCTAGGTAAATAAACAACCCGCGTGTCAACATGCGTCCTTGATGAGTGGATGCACGTAGACCATGGTCAGGTGAAATTTCACCTATATCACAGGTGTTACATGGTCATGGCTGCTTCAACAAGTACATTCCTGAGAAGTCAAGGAAAGTTGAGCAGGCAATGTGTTTACACTGCGATCAATGGCGGGAAGATGGGCCATAGCACACTTTATATGAGTGTGGGCGAAGTAAGGTTAGTTGCCCCCCTACCAAAAAAAAGATTAGGGTTGATGTAGCCTAGTAGCCACCATACTAGGTTCTAAAGAAGCAGGGAACTAGGTATGTCTACATGTTTGCAGGCACAGTCATGAAAAAGAAGAGGTTGGGGGCAGTGCAGCTTGGCGATTACCAAAAAGAGAAGTTTTTGCAGAGGAGATTCTTCTTACATTGAAGTTATACCCAGAAGGGTAGATTCAGGTGTTGTAGGAAACAAAATTAATGCATACGCAATCCACACCCACTTCACTACAGAGGACAGGCGGCTCTGCTCATAGGTACGACACAAGTAATATTTACAAATATATGCGGAGAAAAAATTGGAAAAATTTCGACCTCGAGCTATGTATAATATAGTTGATTGTCAGTTCAACGGTAATAGTGGCCTAGGTAACAAAAACGGATTACTAAATTAATCTTAGCCAACTATCCCGTTATGCCCGTTGAGTCTTGGTACCCTTGCCAAAAATAACCACAACCCGGAAAAAAATCGTTCAAGTAAAGTTCCTTATGAGTTATGACTTAATGTGAGGAAAATTTAAAGCAATAGCACCTGACCCTCTACCCGTATCTTCAATTGAAGACCTTATCTGTCAATACATTGAGGGGACACCAAATTTTGACAGGAAGGTCCTCAATTATTTAAGGGTACGCTCTACCTAGTCACTCACACATAGACACACACAAAATATGTATCACATGTTGCGATTTTTGCTCCGATTTTTGCCCCGAGATAACTGATTAAATAAAGCATGAAATATCTTGAAACTTTGTATTTCTGTAGACAAAACTTAAGAAAATACGGCTAATCTAATTGTCTCACGCGAACTAATTTTGTTCATTAATTTAAATTCAACGATTCAAAGATGGCCCCTTCAGACAGCAATTCAAACGTTTTCTGAAGATCATTCAGAATTCCTCAACTTCAAGAATAAATTACACCAATTCCTAAACATGCATTCTTCAATATATTATATGTGGGCAAAAATTGCTATCCGCAACACACCATTTTGTGTAATACATGTATATTTTCTGAGTGTGACCTTTTAACTCGATAATTTGCACAGTCCTACTCCTAATTCTTTGTCAAAATGTCAATATTACCTAGCGTAATGTTGGAAATGAAACACAGATTGCAACAGAAGATGTTGACATGTAGGTGTAAAAGAGAGAACACAATATTTATTTTTCTTTTGCTCTACCAATACTGCTTCATATACACTCAGATAATGACATAACGTAACTTCTACAGTCAATGCTAAATCTCACCAAAAGAAGAATCTTGGACGTTGAAAAGTATATTGATATTGATGGTACAACATATAACTTAGAAAGAAAGTTGTTTCTAATAATGAGTTAATCTATAGAATTCAAGGTGTTGTTTTGTTTGAAAATTGGAACTGAGGCGGGCAATGCCAGTGAGAAGTGTGTACTGTGTAGTGACTGTGACTCTAATTTTCAACATCAACATTTTCCGTCCAATGCGTGACGTCACTTTGCTTGAATGCATGACTAAGCCAATCAACCAACATGATTACCACCACCACACCACAAAAACTAGTTTCTCTCTACACTGCACTGTGCTTAGTGCTTACTGCTTACAGCGACACTACATTATTTTCCTCCTAAACAGAAAGAGAACATTCGTTAGAACCTAAGATGCTGGATCCTGATCTTCAGCTGTTCTCTTACATTTTTCTTTCAATTTTCAAGAAGTAAGAACGGTTTCTGATTTCTTAGTTCCTGAGTCACCCCTGCAAAAGACTTTGTGTTCAAACTTCCGAATTTCTGAGAACATTATCCTCTATCTCTGGCACTACCAGTGTTTTCACATTTTATGAGACGAGACTCAGACGTGCAGCTACTCAGCCGACGATGTCAAGCCTCGAGTTCTGATGTTTAAAGAACTCGCGATAGGCTCTGACACTGATAGGCTGTCGTTAGACGTTGAGTGAAAAGAGGACTTCGGACTTACACAACTGGCTAAGCGAGTTTTCAAGACACTGTGGGTTCGAGTTCTTGACAAATATTTCATCCGCTGTTCTTGAATTTAAACTGAAAGCTGAACTGCTGATGCTGATTATAAATCAAATCGTACAGTTTAAAATTTAATTCGTTTTTGGAGGTAAATGTTTTTATTAAAATGTTCGCGTTCGACGCTTTCTTTCTGAACGTATTAAACGTGCTTTGAATAACAGGAAAAGGTAAGATTGGCGTGACTGTATTTTGTTGTTAACGCATGTTTGTGACTCTGAATTCGTGAAGCATATCACTTCTATGGTTTATAAACGTTTTTTCGTAAACACTTTTCAACCTCGGAGCCGGTTTCTCGTTTATCAAATGTGTTCGTTTACGCACTAGAAGCCATCGCCAAGAGACTTAAATTCTTAATCCATTAATTACATTCGTTTCACAGTTGCAGGTGAGTTCGCCTAATTCGACATCTTTCACGATGAACTCTGCTCTCGATATCCACATGGAGTGCTGGAATCCACCTCTTTCCGAAGCACAAAGTAAGGCGAAGACTCAAGCAGACGATGAATATAAACGGTTCATGAAGAAGTTTAATGAATCAATGGTGAAGCGAAATGCCGAAGTCGTGGAGAGAGGAAATCATATTACCATTTACGAAATAGATTGCACACCTTCGTGAGTTTTTATTATCATTTCGATATTCTTGATTCCAAACTTTACTTCAACATCAGCACTGTTATTGTTCTAGGTTTCCAGTGCCACCGACAATACAGTCAGACGGAATATCTACCGTACCCACCATTAAACCTACTCCTACTTCAGCTCTCTTAGCTACCTCTCAGGCTAATTTGATCACCAATAACAATGTTTTATTGACGGTGAGTCATCGTCTTCATGGTGTAACATGTATATGAAGATATTAACAAAAGATTCATGTTTTTGCAGAATGGAAATGTTACTTCCTCGTCAGTGTTCAGTCCAACTACTTATCAACTCGTTGTTGCTCCTCGTATGGGATTGATAGTTAGTTCCGCCTCTCCTGGTAAGTGGCAAATAAACTCGAGAATGTTTCACAATACCATAAATTTCATAAAAACACGTAGTCGCGCGATAACGACGCCGTCCAACGTTCTCGTTAAGCTTATCTCTCTTTTGATCATATAGTTATCGTATAATATCTATTAACGGTGAATATTGCGCTTCATAACTTCATTTCTTTTTCTAGGTACTGTTAACTCGGTCCCTACGATTACAAACGGAAATTCAGCTGGTTCAACTGGCGTATGTTCCTACGAATTTAATTTTTTTTTTTTCTGAAACTTGACCTATAAAATTAAATATTCAACATTTAATTGATATCCATTGCAGACTATCATATCATCGGCCCCACGCGTTCAAGTACGCCCTGGGTTGGGTACAATAAACCCCATCAACAATGCAAATGCTGTTCAGCAAAATGTTAAACGATTCATGACACCCGTTACAACAGCCCCAAAAATGAACATCGCAGTTCCTGTGACAAAAAGTCCAGTAGTGACTCCAGCGAAAACGGCGCCAATAGTCACGTCTGTCTCTTCTATCTCGTCTGTAAGCACTAGAAATAAAGCAAAACAACTAGCAACCAACACGGATGTTGCTCCTCCTAAACCGAATGCAAAAGGTAATTTAGTTTCGGGTTGTTCGGAGATACTTCAAATTGAAAAATACGCTGATTTCAATAATTTGGTTTCTAGGCAACGAAACGACCGCGGCGGTCGTGGATTTAACCGATGATGATGGCAGAGCGATTCCTGATTCAAGAGAAGTTTCGTTGAGCAAGTATCCTGGTAAAATTTACCCCTCTCTGGTTGTTGTAGCGAGACCTAGTTTGAAAATCAAAGAAATGACTAGCTCTACGATCACGGCCGAGAGAACACAATTAGGTAAGGAACGATGTTTCCATAAATAATTATCATGTTGTATATACTTCACTTATCCAAGTTCTGTTTTTACGCAGATACGAAAGTGAAAGGCATTTTATCGAATTCTGCTACCAAATTTACCGAATGGTTAATACAACAAGGTCTCGTACGTAGTGAGCAAGTATGTAATAACCATCCCCATGGCGATGAAGATGCTACTTTCCGAAAGCTCAAACTTGGAATGTATTCAGATGTCAGCAAGTTTCCATATAGCGGTGGTTACATTTGGATTAGTGATTGTTGCCCGCAAAAATTCGTTTCGGTAATTTTTCTTTCTCCGTTTAAGCATTCTAGCGCATCTTGACGCTAACGTGTTTCGAATGCTCCGTAGGTGTTTTGTAATTCTATCTTCGAATGCGCTCCTCACCCTCCGACAATATTATTAAAATTGATGTATCATTGGGCTTGTCAAACGAACGTTCACAATATCATTTCGTGGGTAAAGGTCGATAATTTGTACATTAAGAATTTCTTCACCAATTTAAGAGCCGTATGTACCGCCGCCGTCTGTGAAAAATTTGGTAAATTAGGTGGCCAGGGAAGGAGAATCGAGGTAAGTAAAATATTTGCATACTTAACTCTGTTTTATCTTTATGAGCTCGTCAGTATCTAGATATTTTTATAATGTTCGTACAGGTACGGATTTAGAGTAGAATTCTGGAAATAGGATTTGAATTTCTTAGGGAAGAAATGCCTAAAATAAGTTTATTTTTTTACTCTCCCCTTTTGAATTCAATATTTTTCGATTTTCTACCTCTTCACTCGAGTTTCTGAATCATTTTTGCCACCTCGTCGAAGATATTTCTCTTGACGGGTAACCTGGTACATATTTATCAAATTTTCTCCGGGGTAGTAGAGGAGTTTGAGGTTCAGGAACAGTATCTTATTCAACCGAAAATGGGGAAAATCATCAAATTCAGTGTAAATGATGGGAAACGCATCCTTTTTAATGATTCTGAAAGAGCAAAATGTGAAACTATTCCATAATTTATTTTTGTTTTTCTTCACTCATTGATGTGAGAAGAAAACAAAAGTGAAATCTGTGGAAAGGCAATAAATGAAAATTGTTCAAGAGCTGTACCTAAGTAGGATTATTTTGAGAAAATTAGATTTCTTGATTCTTACGTACCGCTCGTTTATCAGGTTGGTGTTATCAGTTTGGGAACAACGTCTCAAAATGGTAATGTGCGACAGGTAAAAGTCGAAGTCCTCGGTGTTATGGACCCTGTGACGAAATATGTCCGATTAAGGGCAGTAGAGCCCGTTCAGGTTGGTATTTGTATCAATGATTTAATCGAAATTCATTCTGAAATTTCATACATTATTCCCACTTCTACAGAATGCCGAAAAAAATCACAAACAACGCTTCCAACGAATTTTAGAGGCTTTAGATCAGTGGGTGCTTAAAAATACCGTCATCGTTACGGACTATACTGTCGACAGAGCTGCATTGATTGATCTGGGATTCCAACAGATTATTCAGTCATCTCTTAATGGTTATGCCAAAGAAAATAATCGTGGTGTGATGGATTATCTGAAGAGAGTTGTGCCGAGAATGTTTCAGGTATGATACCTCTATTCATTCTCCTTTAATTTATTTTTATTTTTTTCTTATTCAATCGATATATTTAATGAATTTTTTTTTTGCATTTCCAGAATACATTATCTTTGTTATCAAAATCGATAATTCAGCAATTTTTGGATGAATTAGTTTGGCGAGAACGATGGGGTCCTATTCCATCGCGTGCGTTTGATAACCTGATCTTGCATCTAGCCGAAATGACAAAATTGGATTCCGGTACGCGCGTCATTTATTAGAAATTGTATACGAATTTTATTGATAAAAAAATTCACCTCTAAATTCGATTGCTTAGGCGATACTTTGATAAATCGATTGAAAAGTATAACGATGAATCCCTTCCGCGATTGGTGTTTCAAGAACTGGAGATCAAATTGTATAATTGCTAGCCAGCAAGGAAAACGATCCGCTTCGACGGTAAATTTTTCGATATTTCCTCGTTCGTGTTTCGTATCTCGAGATTGACGTCGCTTTCGTTTTGTAGGCTGATGGAACAAATACGAAGATGGTGATAGTGAAGGCGAAAAGCAATGCAGTGACACTGACGAGTGCTAAGGTCAGCAATAAAAACACGATTGTTCCGTTGACTGATATCCCAGTTCCTATTCCGGATTTGCCAACTATTGATAACTTACCGCCTAGTATTACTGAGGTGAGAATATAAATTAGTTGATGAGTAGCTTCGTTACATTCTCCTTCTAGCTGATTTTCGCGTATGATGAAGAAAAGTAGCGACCGTAATAGATCTCAAATTAATTGGATTAGTCGTTGTAGGCTTTGCTTCAGACTCATCAACCTTTTACAAATCTGTTTTTTGCGTGAACTACTGAAACTTGTCACTATTAACATCGACCTTTTCCTGCGTTTACTCGCTATAAACTTTCGGTTCGAGGTCGTCGCTCTTTTCATGTGTGTGAGTGGATGTAGAAGAAAATTTTAGGAGAGAAGAGCGAATTTCTTAACGATTTTTATTATGAACTTTGTTTCTTTTGAAGCATGGCCTATTTAAGGGAGGAAACAAGAAATCTTGAATGAGTTGACACTTGACGTAACTTTCCTCTCGAAATTAATTTCTTCTCAAGAGGAGATGGAGACTTCACCCTAGCAGCCCTCCATCCGTCCCTGAAATGAAAATTTTCAATGGGCAGAGATGAAAAACAAAAACCAATAATGGCTTCAGCAGCCTAAAAAGTATAGGAAATAGTCGGGACTTAGAATCTTAATATACCAACAACTCAGTAAAATAGTCAATTGTATTATCAAGGAATTTCAGCTAGTACGTATGTTTATGCAAATGACGATCGGCTTTGCAATTTCCATCACAAAAGCCAATTATGGTGGCTTTAGAAGTAGCAGAAACCAATAGTCAACTTTTAGGATCTCGAGCTCAGCGAATAATCAATCGTATCGAAAAAAGTCTCTAAGCTAATGATGACTGGGTTGCAAGTTTTGAGTTAGATTGAACATGAAAAATTACGTGGAGATATTTTTTCAAAAAGTTGATCAGAAAATTATTCTAATTTGAATTTATCGTTTTATTTATTTATCGTGATCATTTATTTTGTTTTTAACTGACACGATTTACTTCACGTTCTAGGTGGGTAATGATATTCCAGCGACATTCTCTGGCAGTAGTACTCGAAGATCGCGAACTCGTGGTTCTGTTGGAGGCCCGAGCTGCGCATCTTCAGGCTCGTCATCAGATGATAATAAGGCAAAAACTTACGCCATTGGTAACCTGCAAGGTACGGATGGATCGATCTCTGTATTAATGTCTCTGGAAAACTACTATTACGGTACAATACCATCCACTGCGAACAATTCCAGTAAAGCAAACCTCAAAGAACTAAACATGAAGGTAAGAACGAAGATATTATACTAGAAATCACGAGTCATAATGTTGATATTTTTAAAAATTCCAATTTTTATTTTTCAGTGTTACCACTGCGGTCTGACTTATAATAATAATATCAAATTTATGAAACATTTGGCGGGTCATGCGCAAGACGAAGGCGCTTTCACGACCGATTATCGTTGCAAATATTGCTTCAAAAATTTCAACACCGTTTTCGATCTCGAAGATCACGAAGGCAGCGTAAGTATAAATAGATGGAGAAGATTCTCGATGTCATTAAATTGCATTTACACAATTACTTGCAGGTTCATCTTCCCAATAAATACGTCGCAATGTGTTACATATGTTTGGAACGATTTCCCAAACGAGCCGATCTAATTAAACATATGTCTTGGGGGCATTCGGAGTTGGAATTACCTTACCTATGTAGTATCTGCAAATTTAGGTCTTCCATTCATACCGCAGTCGTAGATCATTTCTACGAGGTGAGTGCTATCCAAAGATAAACGTCAAACATTTTATGAAGGTGTACATTTTAATGGTGGGTTTTGAAAATTTTAGGCTCATAATGGTTGCGAAAAGGTTCAATGTCCATTTTGTTTGAAAATTGTGTCTTTCGAGAGTAGTAGTGGCGCCAAGATTCCGCAAAACGTTAACTTCTTTTTCAATCATTTATTGGTGAGTTTTTAAAGATCGAGCGATATTATCTTGTATCCTTCCGCGGAAGTTTTACGGTAGATAACTCAATTTTTCCAGCGACATCAATCAAAATCGGTTCGCAAATGTTCTAAATGTGTGCTATCTTTCATGAATAAAAACCTTGTGAAAGACCACCAAAAAGACCATAACAGTTGTCTTACTACGCCAGGTATGTAACTTATTTCATCTACTACTTTTGTTTCTGAATCTTAATTCATTTGTCGTAAATATTCATCATGTTTCCCAGGCGTAGTACGATATCCGGTCACTGATCTTACGTCTACTTTGATGCCATTACCTATTAACGTAATTTCGATGACGAAAAAAGGAAAACCGTTGCCGGCACCTCTATCAACGTTCTCCAGCTACCCTCTGTCCGAGACCGTGTGCTATCCAGATGTCCCGATTTCAAAATGTGTGGAATGCAAAGCTGATGTGATTGCACCCAGTCAACATTTTACGTGAGTAATTTTCACTAAAAAAATGCAATTTCGAATAGAATAATTATGAATATCATCTGTATGACGTTGTTCAGGACCCTGTATAGTTGTATGAACTGTCGTTTTTCGTCTTGTTGTAAAACAATGATAACGAGACACGTAAGAAAAGAACACGACCAGAAGGCTAAACGTAAACATGTCTCTTATAAACGAATGCCATTGGCGAAACCGTTATACTGTGTTTGCGGATTCTCTAGCTCCTGCGGCAATGCCATGGGTAATAATTTCATGAATAAAAAGTTACCTATTTTTTCAACTCCCATCTAATCTAGTATCGTTTACACTTCACAGCTTCGCATTTGGCGGCGTGTAGACGAAGGGTGGCTTATTCGAGCGCCGAACGCGCTGCTCAATATTCTGTTCAAATGCAATCAGCTACTTTCCCTCCACTAGTAAATCTAGATGATATCGAGCAAGAATCGAGTGATCCGTCAGAAAGGTGGATGCAAGCGTTCGTGCGAAATACGGCGTCGGGCGATGGAAAGAAACCAGCTCGAAGTAATGGATATTCTTAGTATTTTAATTACGAGGATCGATATGAGGAATCTCTTATGTATTTCAACTTGATTTGTAGGCGAGCCATCACCGCCAAGAATGTTGAAGGAATTAGGTTTGGTGAGGAAGGGACCAGAAGATGATTCTTGTAAAAATTCCGGTGAGTAAATAGTTTCGTTATTCAGATGGATTCCAATTGGACGTTGTATTCGTGAATTGTATGATTGCAGAATCAGATAGCAATGTTAACACGACGCCTAGTGGCGAAACGGACTTAGGAAAGAAGCTGGAGAACGATAAAAATTCTCAAGCCACAGAATCATCAGTGAGTGGATCAAAATTTTGATCGTGACTATAGGATACTTGTACAACCTTATTGACCTTTTATACTTCATTATACAGTCTAAAGAAGAAGAAATGGCGATCATATCCAACAAGCCTCTGGCAGAAAAGTCTAGTAAACTGGAGGAGCCGCTAATTAGCCCGATGGAAGTGGAAACATCAAAAACAGTCGAAAACGAAACAGTTTTGGAAACACTCAATGAAAATTCTAGTGAACTTGAAAAGGTAGTCGAAAATGGTGTCTCAGATGACTCCGAGCCGATGATGGATGATGTATCACGACTTCTGGAGCCGGATGTTGAGTTATCAGTTGATGAAACGGAAAAACTCGATTCTGCAGTTGAAAAGGTTTGTTCATAAATGTTGGTGGCATTCTTCAAAAATTAAGATCTCATAATATTTTTTCTCGTAGATGGATACGGAAGAAGGCACAGTTTTTTTAACGAAAGGTGAAGAAAATGAAAGTAATTCGAGCAAAATTGTAGATGTTGATAATCCGGAGAAGATGGTGATAGATTAGAATTTTCAGAATGATGTATAACACTTCATACTAGATAGAAGATATTATAACTAAGTGACAATTTTCATTTCTTTTGATCTACTTTAAATTTTTTTAAAGACGTCTTGACTGGGTAAATCTGGTTTTGGGCTTACAGGTTAAGCTCGGTGTATTGTACAGTTTATGTACAGTTTCATTTTATTACAAATTTCCCTGAGACGGATTGTATGTTATGTAGTTTTATTTTTATTAATTTATTCTCATTATGATGTTTTCTACATACTTTTGAATTTATTTGATTCTTTGTTTTTCGAAATTATTTTGTATTTTTGCCTTGAACCCTCGATACGGATATCTTTTTCATTTGTAACGGGATCAGAAGTGTGAATGCTTCAATGTAGCAGTAATGGATGATTACATTAAATAAACTGGAATATTTCTTGTCAATCATATATATTTTTTGGCAATCTTTAATTGCAAATCTTTGTTGAAAGAACTAACTGTATGACAGAAAGACGTATTCGTGTTGTTAGCCTTTTTCTATACAAGACGCTATTGTAATCCACAATCCTTTTTATTATCTTAGTGTACTTGTTGGATCAGAAAGATAATTTTCTTTTTTTTTCTGTTTTTTGTGAAGTAAACGACTAAACGCTCTGTAATGAAGCAAGCAAATACAATTCCTTTCCAGTCAATGAGGAAGAATTATTCGCAGACACCAATTTCATTCATTTACGAAAGATTTCATTCTAGTTCGACGCTCAAGAGCTCAGTCCAAATCTCAAACAGACTCAAACCTACCCCGCCCACTCGAACCGACTTGGTTGAAGATGGAAGTAGAACTGTACATTAGCGCACTCTAGAAGACGTAAGTGTGAGCGACAGATTGCACGCTATTGGTGCAATGATATCGTGGTAGTTCGAAGTGCGTTTTATTGGCGGTTCCCAGCTCCTTTGTAGTGGTGATGGTAAACAATCATCCAAATTCCGAAATAAAATCGAACTCGGAAAAAATTCAAAATTTTTCATTGCCTCAACGTATTTTCAAATTTTAATTTTTCTCTCAACCCTTGATTTTTTTACGAGTACTGAATTCTCTCATCTCCGAATTATTCGATTACATCTAATTTTCACATTTTTAATTGTGCATCTGTTTTTCAAAAATGACAAATTTCTTCGTCGATGAATTTTCCGTTTTCGTTTCATTTCGAGTGTAAGAAATTTCAATACAAGACCATCAATTAGGAAATTATGTCGCGAGAAAGTTTGAGTGATCCTCATAATTGTGAGAACTTGCTCGACTATGCCGTCATGGGAATTATTGGTACCGGTTCTTTTGGAACTTGCTACAAAGTGAAGGAAAAGAAAAGCAACAAGTATTATGTATGGAAAGCAGTCGATTACGGATCCATGAGCTTACACGAAAAAGAGGTTCGATCACTCTCTCGTCGCGTTACATGACCACACCACTTAAATTATCATCCCTAATTGAATTCGTTTCAGTTGTTAGTGACAGAAGTCAATCTTATGGGTACGTTAAGGCATACACATATCGTACAATACTACGGCAGAATCATTCATAAAAGTTCGGGAACACTCTATATAATTATGGAATGGTGCGAAGGTGGAGATCTGAGCGCATTGATCAAGAAATGTAAAGCGTAAGTAACCGAAATTTCAATTTTGGAACTTTTCTTTCTCTTTCATAATCAACTTAACTATACCGGTACGTAAATTGTAGGAAAAACATTTCATTAAACGAGAAATTTATTTGGAAAGTGCTCTACCAGACTGCAAAAGCTCTTGAAGCGTGCCACTCATTATTGAAACAAATCACAGTGCTCCACAGAGACATAAAACCGGCCAACATATTCTTGGATAAGGATTACAATGTCAAATTGGGAGACTTTGGACTCGCAAAAATTCTGCAGCATGTAAATTTCTCGAACACCGTTGTGGGAACTCCTTACTACATGAGTCCTGTAAGATTCGCTCATATCATGACCACATTATTAATGTGAATAAATTGAGTGAGCATATAAATTTTAGGAACAAATTCGTGGTTCAAAATACAACAAGAAATCAGATGTGTGGTCCTTAGGATGTTTGATTTACGAACTCAGCTGTCTGAATCAACCATTCAGCGGATGTGATCTTCTAACCTTACGCGACAATATCATGAAAAATCGGTAAGACATTGCCAATTTTTCTTCAGCTGCTCGTCCTCATAGTTATGTCACGTGTATGTGTTCTTTCAGCTTGCCCAGAATACCATCTACTTACTCGAATTATTTAGACAATATGGTGAAATTATTACTCAGTTCAAATCACGAATCTCGCCCCTCAGTGGAAGTAATCGTACATCATCCAACGGTAATCTGCAATTATGAAGCAAATGCTAAACCATTTGACTCAAAATTCCATAACAGTTACAGCGACGCTATCAATCCACTGATTAATATGAACCCAGTTGCTTATCCAGATATTTTTAAGAAGTTGGAATCGCAAGATCACAGAACTGGATCTACATTGAATGAAGCCGTCTGTAATCGTAAATTGGTTGGCCAATTGAAGCTACTTCGTGAGAAGGAAAATATATTGAAAGCTAGAGAAGATACTCTGAAGACCAGAGAACTTATACTCAAGACGAGAGAGAACACTTTGGAACAGAAACAGAAGCAAATTGAAAAACGTGAACGAGAAATCGCTGCTTTGCAGAGCTTCACTATTAAAGAGACAAAATCGGTACCTTTCAGTCGCGTAAAAGAAAACAGGAAGGTTAATAAAATCGATGCACATCTAGATGATACTGCGTGCAGCATAGATCCTGGTGATTCATGTATGATATCGACGTCTGCTAAGTTAGATCCTGCAAAAATAATAAAACCGTATTTCCGAAATGACAGTTGGAAATCATTCAAAACTCGCGGATCAGGTATCCAAACTATCATTGATAATGATTCCAAGAAAAAACTTCATCGATTTAATCACAATAACGAAAATGAATTCAAGCAGCATCAAATATTAGTTCATAAGATATGAATTATTAGTAAGGACTAATCAATTAGAATGGTATGAAAATTTTGAAAACGATGAATTTTGTTCTAATTTATTGTTATTTTTCTCTTACAAATAAAACTGTGATATTTTCAAACAATTTATTTTTTCAATACCTGAAAGAGTACAGAAATTATAAAGAAATGAAGAATAAACGCATTCTCTATTCTTCTACCGAAAGAATTATATTCAACTATCTACACATTATTTCAAAAGAACTACCAACTAGGACTTTCGCCGGGTGCCTTCATACCACCGTACAATGCACTACGATCTCTAAACTTGCTCCATCTCTGAACGTCGTACTCCGTCAGCCGCTCTCCCACATAGACGAGAGGTATGAAGAAAAACATTTTCCAAGTTTCCCCGAGAACATAAGATAAAGTAAGTTTCGGATTTACTCGCATTTCTGTAAGAATAGAATTCAAATTCAAAAATGTGCTCATACTAAAGTCTAAAGAGTATCAACGTATTACCGAATACTAACTACGAAATTTGAAGAGTAGTAGATTCTTGTATTTCTTTCAATTTTTGTTTCTTCTCTTTTGCCTCCTGATAACGCTTACCGCGCTGGTAGTCCCACGCTAACACAGTAAATGTTACCGTCGGATAGGTAATCGTGTAGAAGTTCCTTCTATAGAAGAAATACCCCCGTTTCAGAATATTCAAAACATCCATACTGAAAAAAATATAACTACAAAATAGAAATCAAATAAGATACTTCGGAAAGAATTCTTTCATTTTTGAACAACAAATTATTTTTCAATGTTTTTCTGACTCTCTGATGATGACATCTTCGTAACTACTTAATTTCAATTCATAGGATATTTTAAACTTCTTCTTCAGTTCATTGTTCTTACCGCAGGGGAAAACGTTGAATAAGAGAGATTATTTTATTTTAGGTTTCAACAACAAGCGACGAACAAGAACAACTTATTACAAAATCAATATTCAAAACGATTCACGGGTTTTACCTTCAAATTTCAAAATGATTTGAGAGAATGATAACAAATTTATTACCTATTCCAATATTATCAATATGAACGTGACGTCAGGTCACGTCCAAAGGTCACGTCCCATGACGACGTCTTCTAATCGCACCTTTACAATCCGCTGTCTATAGATACCTAAAAGCAGCCTAAAAGCGTTGGAAAATCGATGATGTGGACCTCGTGGTGCTACCTACCGGTGTTGCTCGGAAGTATCGTTCTCGTCGTCTGACTGCTAGCCTTACTAACTTCGTACTTATAAAATGGTCTTGTTGTTGTTGCTATACGGGTGTAGATGTGTGGTTGAGTACGATAGAATATAATACGAGGTGTTGAATCTGAATAATAATAAAAGGAGTGTTTTACGGGTGCATTCTTGTGTCCTCTATTATTTAATTAGCAGAGTCGGTCAGTACTGTAAATCGATTATCGGAAGAACCTGAAGATCGATTTTCCGACGAAAAGAGACATTCAAGATAGCTAACTTCGTTAGTTCTAGTGTTCCACCGCACGCCAACACAGCGACACAGTATTCTTGGGCTAAATTAACATTGCGCTTATGGATGTTTTTCAGTTTTCATCAATTATCTCGGAAACCGTTCATTTTTATGAAAAAATGAAGAGAACAAAATTTATTCCCCTTGTAATTTCCTATCAAATGAGACCTACTTTGAATTTTTTTTTTTCAAAATATGAAACAGGTCTCATACGATAGGAAATTACAAGGGGAATAAATTTTGTTCTTTTCATTTTTTCGTAAAAATAAACGGTTTCCGAGATAATTGATGAATACTGAAAAACGTCCATAAGCGCAATGTTAACTTAGCCCTACAATACAGTGGCGCTATCTCTCGGCACGTAAATTAGCTCGACAAAAATCGGGTACCGGATTTTAACACAGCGCATATGGAGAGTTAGCTATCTTGTCTCTTTTAGGTATCTATACCGCTGGCGTTAGTCGTTGGGTCGTTGGTAAGCATGGTAAGCAGGGACGCGCAGCCGATCAGCATTGACTTAAACTTTATTGGGATGTTAACCTATGTTTGGTAGCGCTAGAATCGCCTTCCTCTCTCGCCGCACTCGCTTGAATTTCTAGGTGCCGATTTTAGGTTCAATGTATTCGGCCATAAGAAACGAGATTCTCAATAAGTCGTAGATAGCTCAATACTTCACTATTAGAATTACTTCTTTCAGTTATCGATTCTCTTGAAGTGTTTAAACGATTTATAGGATATAATTTTTTGATATTACGAATTGTAATAATTTAAATCGTATTTGAAAATTGCAAATTCCCCATCATGAAGCATGGTACGTTAAAATTATCCCCCACACGTTCGAGCACGGCTACCAACTTACGCAACTTGGGTTAACATCCCAATAGCTTTGGCTGACAGGTGGCTGACTATAGATACCTAAAAGAGACAAGATAGCTAACTCTCCATATGCGCTGTGTTAAAATCCGGTACCCGATTTTTGTCGAGCTAATTTACGTGCCGAGAGATAGCGCCACTGTATTGTAGGGCTAAGTTAACATTGCGCTTATGGACATTTTTCAGTATTCATCAATTATCTCGGAAACCGTTTATTTTTACGAAAAAATGAAAAGAACAAAATTTATTCCCCTTGTAATTTCCTATCGTATGAGACCTGTTTCATATTTTGAAAAAAAAAAAATTCAAAGTAGGTCTCATTTGATAGGAAATTACAAGGGGAATAAATTTTGTTCTCTTCATTTTTTCATAAAAATGAACGGCTTCCGAGATAATTGATGAAAACTGAAAAACATCCATAAGCGCAATGTTAATTTAGCCCAAGAATACTGTGTCGCTGTGTTGGCGTGCGGTGGAACACTAGAACTAACGAAGTTAGCTATCTTTTCTCTTTTAGGTATCTATATGGCTGACAATCATTTCCAAAGTTTCCAATGAATTCATTAGCTGGATTTTAGCTTCGACCTTCGATCCACCTACAACGTTTATAAAATTTTGATGAGCAAGTCAAATTAGTTTTTTGGTCCCGCCGAGCTGTTTGCAACACCAATTGAAGGCGAAATATTAATTTGTTACTATGTATTCAATTATTTTCAGTTTTGAGTCAACTGATCTTGAAAGTTTTAAATTTAAATTAGGTAACTCGATTATTTCATCACGTTAATATCTAATTCTTTTCCATATACGTGAATTGGCTTTTTACCTTCAGTCTTTAGAAGATAAAATGGACCCTATTTAGCCAAACCCAACCAAGCGACATGATAACAATATAGAGAAATGTTCCTTTACTATAAGCGAAGGTTCTCCTTTTCGCCAGATCGTTATCATGTCGCTTGGTTGGGTTTGGCTAAAAAGGGTTCAAATTTGCCCCAGATATATGTGTATTCAATTACTTTTTTGATTATTTTTGCATTTATGTTGTCTCTATCTCAGTTGTGCATATATGTACTTTGTTTTCCTCGTGTGGAAAGTCTGCCGCCTCCCATCAGAATTGAGAATAATTTCAGCTGGTCTTGCCGTTCCAATTTTGGAGTTCCGTATACCTTCCATACCTGAAATTTCAATTAAATCAGGGCCCTGAATTAAATGTAGGTAAAAACACTGGGTCTTGCGTTCTTTCAATATTGAATTGTTCCAGATTGTTTATCATTGTACTGGCGACAATTAATTATTTTATTCCTAAAAGTATGATAAAACTCAAGATGTAGGTACTCAAAAAGTAAAATGATACTCTTCAGTAACTTTTGTCCGGGCAAAGCCTTTTTCATATTTTATTTTATTTTTTTTATTTTACAAGTTCTCGCCTGTATTTGGGTTAAGCTTGATGGTGAATTTAATTTGCTGTGTTTAGATAAGAGATGTTTTGGATGGATGGGGGTCATTGGCGAGAGTTGTTTTGATGGAGGGTGAAATCTGATGGGTTTGGCAGAGAGGACCCTAAGGCTTGCAAACTATGTTTATTTACTCAGTAAAGTAGGTAGATGAGATTTCCTTTGTTGATAGAAAGTTGATTGATATAAACGTAGTCGACACCTATTTTTGAAAAAGACTAGGCTATTTTGTGACTGTGCTAAATGAGCAGTTGAAAAATGAGTTATTAGTTACCTAGTATCAAACGCTTTTTAATTATACAAGAAGTTTTCAAGTACAATAAGCACTTCCTGTGATTTTAAGGGATAAACAGGTAGCAATCTTTTCATATTGCACCCACTACCTACTTTTTCACATTACCAATAATTTTCTTCAGTACCTATATTTTTTCGGTGAATTCTCTCACGCTGTCATTTCTTTATTTTGAATTAATTGGTCATCTGTCTTGAAAATTTTTGGAAAAAAAAAGGTGATTGAAAAATCTTGGTCTTGATCATTGTTTTTTTGTTTTTTTTTTTGTGTGTAATAGAGGCTAGTTGCTACCTTCAAGTATTTGGGAGTATTATTAATGACGAGAGAATATAATAAGTTGAATCTAAAAACATAATTTTTTTCCCTAAATTTCAGGTATACTTCTAGATATTATCCAAAGATTACATCATATTGGGTACTCAGTGGCAGCATGTGTTGGCGATTGTGGAGGGGGAAATACTGGTGTATGGTCAGATTTGAATATATCCATGGAAGAACCTTACTTTTATCCGTTGTAGTCTGGAAATAGCAGAAATGAAAGAGTACTCGATCCTCTTGTAGTTGACTACACGAATTCTCGCTCAACTGAAGTGCAGCGAGTGGAAAAGTTGCTCGAGCCCACATTCAAATAATCGTGCATTTGTGCTCTAAGAAGTTCGTGCGTCGTGACGGGTGAGACGTGCCGAGTGAAATAGTAGTAGAGCTTAGGAGACAAGATAGCTAACTTCATTAGTTCTAGTGTTCCACCACACGCCAGCACAGCGACGTACAGTTTTTTTAGGCTAAATTAACATTGCGCTTATGGATGTTTTTCAGTTTTCATCAATTATCTCGGAAACCGTTTATTTTTATGAAAAAATGAAGAGAGTAATAGTTATTTGTGCAACAAGGGAGAAAAATGAGCCATTTCTCATCGAGTGCAAAGTTAGCAACCCGAGCCAAAGGCAAGGGTTGATATTTTGCACAGAGTTGAGAAATGCTTTTTTGACCGTGTTGCACATAACGTTTTTCTTTACGCAATGAAACAGCGATGAAAAAGCCTAGTAGTTTTGTTACCCGCGTATATTCATTTCTCACCAAGAGTAGATATGAAAATTCATATCTACCCTTGGCACATGCGCAGCTACTGATTTTGACGCTACAACGACGCGCATTCACGGAGTGTCGTCTCGCCTACAAAACAAAGCACTTTGTTCCTATAAATCGAGTAGGATAAACAGCGTTATTGTATGTGTGTAAAATAAATTCATTCCCCTTGTAATTTCCTATCAAATGAGACCTACTTTAGATTTTTTTTTTCAAAATATGAAATAGGTCTCATAGGATAGGAAATTACAGGGGGAATAAATTTTGTTCTTTTCATTTTTTCGTAAAATTAAACGGTTTCCGAGATAATTGATGAATACTGAAAAACGCCCATAAGCGCAATGTTAATTTAGCCCTACAACACAGTAGCGTTATCTCTTGGCACGTAAATTAGCTCGACAAAAATCGGGTACCGGATTTTAACACAGCGCATATGGAGAGTTAGCTATCTTGTCTCTTTTAGGTATCTATAAGTAGAGCCGACTACCCTATCTGATCATGGTGCATTTAGCACTTATTGAAGAAAATTATTATAATCATCGAATTCTGCGTTGAAAATTGCTATGAGTGAGCAACTTACGCGATCTTAATTTATATCTTTCGAATACATTTTTATATTATTTTTGATACGGTACTTTTCCGTGATCGTTGTTTTCGCATATGCGTCAATTGAACCCTTTTTAGCCAAACCCAACCAAGCGATATGATAACGATCTGGCGAAAAGGAGAACCTTCGCTTATAGTAAAGGAACATTTCTATAGATTGTTATCATGTCGCTTGGTTGGGTTTGGCTAAATAGGGTCCAATTCAACTTTGTACGGCAGACTTGACACGCGTCGCCAGGCAAAGCGTTTTCGCGCCAAATCGTTCAGGGATCAAAGTAATTACTCGCACACACATTCGACTGATGATACCATCTATCGTACGTTCGCTGTCGGCTAGTTGCTCGGTAAATTTAAATTCAATTATTTTTCGATTGTTCGTGTTCATAAAGGTATTGTCGAGTAGAAATATTATTTCAGTGATTAGTAACCTGACAATTAGAATATTTATCTGTTAATCAAGTGAATTTGAATACTTTGAATACTCTTTATCTTTAACTTCTGAATCTGCCGTTCATACCGAGTAGTGACGATTTTCACTTCGTAAATTAATAACAAAAAAGAAGCAGTTACCAGGTAGGCCTACCTAATTAAAGATTTTTGGCGAAATATCTATGTTGGTGTTTGCATGTGTTTTCGTGTTACGTGTTCAGGGAATAGGACAAAATACGGTGGAAGGTCGTTAGAATGGGTCGTTTCGGAGTAGGTTTACTCATCAGATTGATACGAGCTATACAAGCATAATTCGTTGTTCGGTAACATCTTGACTTTCAATATTTTACCCCTTTGATTCTACGATACAGAAATTTTCTTTGAAAACTTGCACGATTTTAAATTCGTCATACTATGTAGGTACTGTACACTGCACAAGCTGGGTTGCATGTTTTCTGTAGCCGTTTCCGTTTCTCTTGGGCGTGTTCTATCTTGTTCATCTTTCAAAAGTGTCTGACTGTGTTCCTATCCTGTCGAATATGGAGTGTGAGTACCTATGTTTCTTATCGGTCTTCTTCTCATATTCGAAGCTTATTGTGGACTAAAAATAGCGGTTCATTGATTCTTCGAGTGTGAGAAAGAAGCGATATTTTCGATTCCTTCATTTCCTCTAATAACCTCCTTCATATTATTTAAATCACAAGATCAGGTAACTTGGCGCTCTTTTCAGGCAGAAATTCTCAATGTCAGTTTTTATCTTGAAATTTTATGTACGCTGCATGCAAAATTATTGGATTATCGTGTAATAGTTGATAAACGTAATCCATCTTGTTCCTCTCCGAATATTTGAAGAGTTCGTTACGATGACTAAGACCTAGATATGATAAATTACTAATGCATTCAACACCTACTATAACTTCGCTTAGGTATTTTATTCGTGATGAATCGTGTTATGTTTTGAAATTCCAACTAGATGCCCGTAAAAGAGCTACATAAGTTACTCTATGGCGAAAATTTTTCGTAAACAGTTAGGTGGTTAGCCTACTTGTTTGTTGTCCGTAAAATATCTCTCAATTTTTTTTTTTTCTGGGGAGGGGGGCTTGAAGATTCTTATTCTCCTTTCTAGGTTTCGGAATTTTCAGGAAGATTTAAATATGTGCGACCAATTTTTAGCAAGAACATTCCGATTTTTCAATTTTCTACTCGTTCGAACTTCGGGAAATTCACTTACATTATATGTAATTCTGAATCCTCCTTCTTGCCTTATTCGTTCTCTAAATCGAATATATCCTTTATTCTCGTATTACTTTACTTCGCCCTCGTTCCATTCAAGATATTTTTTAGCTTTGAATCTCCAGGTATTTTGTGTCCATTGGTATCTTGTCAATTGCGACGTATATTCTTACGATTTTGAAAGATGAATTTTAATATAGTCGAAATTTTTCCAAGTTTTTTGCTGGACGGCGCACGGCAAATTTCTCAAAAAGCCCCCCATAAAACAGGTTCCCTGTTGAAAAAAAAAACTCGTAGCCTACTTCGTCAGCTGCTCGGGGTTGTCTTAATTAGCTGTGTTAATCAAGGTAAACAAGGAACATGTTTTATGAAGGCGTTTTACTTATACCTCTTTACATGTTTAATGTCCTTGCTCTGACTTCTCCACTCCTCTGTCCCAATTCTAAAATTTCTGTACGCGTGCATGCCGAAGACCTTGGGACTCGAGAAAGATAGATCGACCCTTAGCCAATTCCAAAATTTACTTGGGATGCGTGCTCTTACATTAGGCTTATACTAGGACTAAACCTCCCTTAGACTAGCTTTATACTAGGTTTAGGCTCTAAAGATCCTGTATACTGAATCCTTTCTCTTCCTTCATAAGGGGACCTAAGGGTCACGGATGATAACGTCATCAGCTGTGACCTTCAGGCGTAATCCAACTATGACGTCATCAACCGAAACCCCGAGCCTGATTCTAAAACGTGCGAGTGCAATCACCCTGATGACGTCACAAACTCATGGCCATTAGAGACTTGGTTAAGTTTGCGAGTGTGCCCCCCCCCCCTACCTTCATTGATTTTCATAAAAGAATAAGGGCGAACGAGCAAGTCGACATAGAGATATGAAACATATCTTCATTTTCTTGGCTTTGCCGGAAAATCTTTTTTGACAATTTGCACTGGTCTGAACGAGCATCAATGCGTAAATTTATAGTCACAATACAGAAGACGCGCGAAGGAATATGCGTGAAAAATTTCTTTCTTAATAAAGATCAAACTTTGTTTCTCACCCCTCTTGGGAGTTTGAGCACAGAAGTCTAAATTCACCAAGTCCTCCTCTTATGATGCATAGCTCGGAGGTCCACATTTTTCGAGGTACCACGTTTTGTCGGACGACGCCCACCTTCTTCCTTCAAATCTCTCCCCCCCCCCTCAAGTTGGGGCCTTAAGATGAGAGCTGAGATGAGACTGAAGCGACAGAAAGGGGGAATTACGTTGGCTAAAAAAACAAGTAGTTATGAGTGAGTGGGAGAGAAGAAATATCTACCTTGGCGCACAAATTTTGAGGTTGTTTCATTCGATTGCGGATATAAATTGGAAAACCGTAATCAAGTTGGGAATTGGATTACACGGAGGAAATCGCAGTCACAGTCGGTACGGGACTGTGATAGGTATTTGAGACCGTTCACGGAATTCAGGCATTTGGTTGTTAAAATTTTGGTCCACATATGAGAGGTTCAAGAGATTTTGTGGTCGAGAGGTGAGACCATGAAACTGGGCAGAGGATTGGTTGAAGTTCAGTAGACGTGGAGCAGGAGTTTTTTTGTCTGAGAATCAAAATCCACGGTCAGATGACCATTAGCAGATTTTTTAAAGGATCAATTGGAGTAATCTTGCTGTTCGTTAAGGGTTGAAAGTTAATAGGGAGATACTGAATCATCTGCGAAGAGGCGCTTGGTAACGGAAAACTGGGACTGTTCGTTAGGTAATTTATAGCGATTAGAACGAGAGGAACACTCCGTACTTCTCCCTAAGCCACACGGGTTTGGATGAGGTGGTAGGGAGATTTCAGCTCGAACGCCTTCTACTAGCAGCCTCACGACAAAGTTTGTGTTCTATTTTTGAAAGGTTGGTTTGTTTAGATCGTCTTGAATTAATTTTGATAAAAAGTTAGTATCAAATGAAACTTTTCCATGATTGTATTTTAAATTCAGCAAGAATTATGATCCGGACTTTTCTATTTTTCCTTCTCCCAATTTTTCCTCTCCCCCTTCTGCACTCTTTCATTCTCCTAGAGAACGGAAAATTCAAATAAATTATGTAGTTTTTTTTTTCATCGAACTCTTGTTCATTCATTGCAACCCAGCTTTCAGTCGTCGCGAATTTTGTCTCGTCTACATCTTCGATCTCGACTCTTCGCATGCTGTTTCTTTCCTGTACAATGTATCTTTTTCTACGGTACGTCATGTTCTTTTTGTATCTTGTTGCATTACTGGAAGTTGGTCAAAAATCGTGACTCTGTTTAGAACTAGTTCAAATAAGCGTTTAAATTGTGTAGAAACGACCATTTTTGAAGCTGTAGACAACGCGACAATACTGTCTTCCCGAGCAAACAAGAACAGCATGTAGGGTATTGATGTTCCAGTAGAAAAATATATTATTGTACTTTGACAACTTGGATGGGGTTGAATCAGATTTGAACTTTATTCCATTATCGATTATGATAGTTTCGAACGTTCCCCTTCTTTATTATGATGATGCGAATATGTTCACTAGATAACGTTTAATGTAATCATTAGACAAATGGCTTTCTTGCCTATGATAATATTGTGCATCTTGTCCTCGATATTGAGTGTCTACTACTTTATTTTATCGTGAACAAAATGATTGTAACCGCGCCTAAATTTTTTTTACTGTTTCTTGTACGTGAAAAAATTAATTTTATATTTATTGATGTTTCGAATATTTACTAAAAAAAAAGAAGTAATTATTTTCCACTTTTCCACCGCCGTATACTTTCCATGTATCTTCTGTATAATGAAATGATTTAACGTAAATAATTGTTATTCATTATTATATCCTCTTTCTGATGATTTATCGAAGAAAAATCGCTCGTTACACACAAAATTTGGAAGTTGTAGTGCCGTCGTCCTACTTACCGTCAAAACACTGCATCATCTACCACAGCTTGATCGCGACCTCTAGCCATAACTGTTGGTAAAATATAAGTGGCCGTTGACCTCTCCGGTGTAAATGTATTCTTTTCTTTTTGTTTGTTCTCAGTTCTAGTTGGTAACTACCGTTGCTCAAATAGACTGAATTGTCGTGACGTCAGTCATTGTAAACTCCCTACCAACAACGCGCGAACTAGCACGAACACTTTTCAAAAACCCTTAAATATGATCGATTGTATCCTTCTTGGTTCTATCACATTATCGATTCTCATAAGAAATACACTGGAACGTTTCGATCATACGTCCAAATTGAAAAACCAGAAATAAATAAGCAATTACGTGTTTATATTCAGAAGTAGGAAGTTCTGAAGTATTTGAAAATGTACCTGCGGTTCTTTATTTATTTCTGGTTTTCAAATTTGATCGTAAGATCGAAACGTTCCTATGTATTTCTTATGGAGCATTTTTTTGTTTACGAACCACAGCGGTAAAATAGGGTAAAAATAACAGCGTGCAGCTTGGTTGTAGGGTAAGCTATGTGGAGTTTGTGACGTCATGACGATTCAGTCTATTCCGAAAGAAGGAAAAGATAGCATGGAGCAGATTGAAGAACATCGAACGACCAAATTCCATCAGAAGATGGCGGATATGAATTCGTCATATACCTCAAACCGTATAGCGTCATCATTGCAGAAAACGATCAATCACTCTACCAGATTGAGTTTAAACGACCTAGTGAAAAGTACCCCTGCTTCGATTGAGGTCAAATCTGAAGAGGAGCTATTGAAGGATCGCAGTATCAATGTTGTCGAGTCAAATATCCATAACTTTCCAACATCAGCCCTATCGAGGTGGGTGACTACTACAAAAGCCTGGGCGAGTGGCAAGACCTGTTGCCGAAAACCGACTACACGTACTCGCCGCTGTCTGCCTACAACAGAAAAAAAAAATTAACGGTATCTGAATTTGGATTTTTGTGGATTGTAGAAAACTGAATGTTTCCGTATTTATTTATTTTTGTACGGGATATTTCCAATCATAACTCTATGAATTTTTGTGATATTTTTCTTGGAACTTCTGCTGTAGGCCTATTTGATGATATTTGGGTGTTAATTGAGCTGTAATGTAATGTCGGTGTATTTATGAACGAATGTTTCGATTAATATGTTTTTTTCCTCTTTACTCAGGTATACTGTTTCTTCCCTGATTTTTTGAGAGATTCCACGTTTATAAGTTACTATCATTTTTCGAAACTTTCCTCACTCAAATGTTCTAAAAATTTTCAGGAAAACTCCCGTATTCCGATAAAACGACGGCTTCCTTAACGAAGTTAAACGAGGAACGCAGGGAACCTGTTTTATGAGTCAAATAGGATTTGGTATTGAAAATTCAAGGAAGCCTAGACCTAGACAAAGCTAGTATAAAGAAGGCCTAGACGTAAAATAAGCCTGGTATAATGTAGTTTGAAAGTCCAAGTTTTTCTCAAATCTCGAGCTATTTATGATAGGAGGGAGACTTGGGAAAATATGTCCCCTATCATATATAGCTCGAGAGTCAAAAGTTTTCCAAGTCCCTCTCCTATCATATATGGCGCGAGAGTCGAATTTTTTCCAAGTCCCCCCTCCTATCATCTATAGCTCGAGAGTCGAAATTTTTTTTAAGTCCCTCTCCTATCATATATGGCTCGAGAGTCGAAATTTTTCTAAGCCCCCCTCCTATCATATATAGCTCGAGAGTCGACATTTTTCCAAGTCCCCCTCCTATCATATATAGCTCGAGAGTCGAAATTTTTCCAAGTCCCCCTCCTATCATATATAGCTCGAGAGTCGACATTTTTCCAAGTCCCCCTCCTATCATATATAGCTCGACAGTCGAAATTTTTCTAAGTCCCCCTTCTATCATATATAGCTCGAGAGTCGAAATTTTTCCAAGTCCCTCTCCTATCATATATGGCTCGAGGGTCGAAATTTTTCCAAGTTCTTCGCTGGACGGCGCACGGCGCACGGCAGATTTCTCAAATAGCCCCCCATAAAACAGGTTCCCTGTTAAAATTTATAATTCAATCATAAGTTACCTAGGTTTATTTATATTTTATTATTATTATTTTTTTTGTATGGTCTATGAAAGTATTCTAATGATTGGGATAATTCGCGAATAATACGGAAAAGAAAAACTGCAATTTGTCGTCTTCTAAGAATAGTGTACTGCCATGTAAGCTTAGAGTAATTTTGGAATTATCACCTTTCCGTTAAGTGTACGTAATGTAAATTTAAACGCTTTTAGTTACGTAAAATTCGCATAGATAAGAGGGAAATTCACGGAGTAGATATATGATTATTAGGACAGAATCTCATAATGTATATATTTTGCAATTTATTTCTCTATTGATACTCTCGCATAAATGTGAGAAAATTTAACGCACATTATTCACAAGTTTTTTTACTTATTTGTCGAAGCTTTGCAATATTTCTAATACAAAACCAATGTCTTGATAGATACCAAAGTTTTTATAGTTTCTAAATTCGTTATCCGGCGAATTAAGTATTATATTTTTTTTATTTTGTACACCTCGTTAGATTCACAATTTTTTTTTTTTCTCTTTCTCGATGTATAATGTAATTATTTTATTTTATTAATTTATTTTTCTTTCATGTATTTATATGTATGACGATTATATTTTGTTTTTCTCGTGTTTAATCGAAATTCAAGTACTTATTTTTGTGAAAGAAATGTTTCTGGTAAACTGAAAATCATTTTATGAATATTACACGTATACGTATCGTACTTTTCGAAGTACGTGAAAATAGTAAGTATTTTCAAATGAAACGTATTGTTATATTTTTTTTTGCATTGAAATTTCAACGAACTTGAATTCGCTAAAACAAATTATTTTGCTCTTTTTTTTCTCTGTATTTTATTAATGTTATGTTTATTCAGCGACGTAAAAATGACTGTATATGATCGTTATTTTTATTAAAAATTACCATTTTTGGATACTCATTTCATAATTTTTTCTTCCCTTCGTTGAATTACTTCTTACCCCGAAAATGGGAGACGATTAATTTTTACATGGGCAGGTTCGTCAATTGCATGATCTGTGGGGGAATGATTTGTAACGTTTCCATCTCCAAGAAATTTGTTTACTCGTACTCTAACCAAATTTATGTGATTCAATGTTTGTGAATTGGTAGTGGTCATGTTTTTTTGCAATCTTTCTTGTGATTAAGTAGTACTGCTTATCGTATACTAGAAGTACTGTAGGTATTTGTAGTGTCAATTATCTCTTCCCTACCGAGGAAGAGAGGGTGCCTTGTGGCCAGACTCGGATTAAATATTTGTTTATTTTCATTTGTCGGACACCAGTATGTCGATCACGCAAACCAACTGTCGATGGAAAGATTGTGGCAAGGAATTCCCGGGACAAGAAGAATTAGTGAAGGTAATTTGAAAATTTCTTGTCGATCGAATGACTGATTTTATGGAGTGAGAACCTTTTAGGAAAATGATGTGTGCGTGTGAATGTTGATCAGCGGTCATGAAAGATGCGAAAGGTGTTACCAAATTATTGAATAAAATGACTCCCTGTTGGCATCTCTAAGCCTTTTCACTATTAGTAAGTAGAATCATAAAATTTTTACCCTGATCTGGAGGAAAATCCTATGAGGTATGCCCTTAGCCTGTGCTTCTTGAAAAATTGTTGTTATAAATTGAACATCAAATATTTTTACGTCGAAAAGTCTAAAAGATCGGTGCAGCTTTATAGAGGCGAATCCCAGTTAGTTGCCTTATGGGATTTGAGTCGGCTACTCTCTGTAAGGATTTGTAACAGAATCATCCCTGAATCACGTAACTTTCTTCTACTTGTACTTTCCCCGTCTTTGGGGATATTGAAAGTTATTTGACCTTGATGACGTCATAACCTCTTGTTTGTAATTTTTTCGAATCCCTCCTTCTGACTGACGTCATACCTTTCTTCCAACTTTTTTTTTTTCTTGTAATCGATTAACTCTCTGTCTGAAATCCTTGGGCCCACCTCCACAGAGAGGTTCACAGCTCTAAATTTTTTTGAGCCTCCTTCTCTATGAAGAATCGCAACTTGAAATTGACAGTCTTTAAATTAGGTCAAGGCCATTAATGAAGTCATATAGGTTGGACGAAGATTTTTTCTTTAAGATGCAACCCCTATAGCTCCAACTTAGTCTGAACAACAAGCCTAGAGCAAAGGTTTCTAGGTCAATACAGGGGCTGATTTTCGACAAACAAACGCGCATTTCTTGTTCGACAAATGGAAGGCGCTCCTGCATCTTACTTTTTATAAGAGTGAGAGCTGAGAAGGCCCGTTCGCCAGATATTCTCGCGAGACGTTGATCCAAAATTTATCCACAGATACTTCCTTGAACTTCAATTTCTTTGAAATCTCGCGGCACACCGTTTGAAAACCCACTGGCCTAGAGCGTTCCTCTAAGGCTAAGCCAATTAGCCCTAAATATTTCTCTGGGCTTAGCTTATGTTTAGCCTGAAATTTACTTGTTTATAGCTTGGAATTTGTCGTCTTTTATAAAAGTTTACGTTCAACATTTTATCAAGTTCCTTCTTTGTAGAGATTAATCACTCGAAGTTTTCTCAAGTTTTCTCCAGCTCCGTGCAGGATCGGAACTCGATATTTTTTTCTAAGATTCGGAGAAATTTGTCTCCGACCGGCGATTTCTTAAAGAGCTTGTAAAATGTTTTCCCCTCTTTGAACAGGGAACCTGTTTTATCGGAGGGTAATTTGAAGAAAAATGACGGGCGCCGACCGCCGAGTGCCGGGAGGCAAAACGTGGGACTTGGAAAAATTTCTACCTCTGGGCTATGTATGATAGGAGGGGGACTGAAAAAAACGACGGCTTCCTTAACGAAGTTAAACGAGGAACGCAGGGAACCTGCCTTATGAGTCAAATGGGATTTGGTATTGAAAATTCAAGGAAGCCTAGACCTAGATAAAGCTAGTATAAAGAAGGCCTAGACCTACTATGAGCCTAGTAGAATATAATTTAAGAGTCTAAATTTTTCTCGAATCTCGAAATATATAATTATGATAGCTCGAGAGTTGAAATTTTTCCAAGTCCCTCACATCTCATCTATAGCTCGATAGTCGAAATTTTTTCAAGTTTTTGCTGGACGGCGGATGGCGCACGGCAAATTTCTCAAAAAGCCTCCCATGGAACAGGTTCCCTGTTGAAAATTTCTTCCTCCGAGCTATATATGATAGAAGGTGTTTCAGGCTAGTTAGTGTAGGCCTAGTATACTGTATACGGAGCAAGTACCAGATCCAATCTGCGAAACGGATTAACCATACCGGATAGGGATAGGTCACCTATCCTGAGGAGCGGCAGCGGAAGACTCAAGTAGTCTGTGACGCCGACGGCAGTCGACGTCACGTGTCATCGTACTACAGCGTCATACACATTATACCGTTAATCGTAAATGTAAGAAAGATGTAAATTTAGTGAGATCGAAAGATGGAAAGAATATTGGTCTGAAATTGATTTACTAAGTAACTGCGTACCTATTTGATGTACTACAAAGAAGATATCTGATGCAATATCTCGGTTTTTCGTCGTATGATTCAGTGACCTATTAGTAATTTAGTTTACATCTTATTCATACTATACATGAAATTCGGTGAGTCGGATCTAACGGACGTTTATGATTAACGGTAAAAAGACAGGATATTTTACAATCGGTCATATTATACGATAAAATCTCGATTGTTACGTATTTGACTACGCTACTAGCTACTATACGAGGGAAACGTAACGTCGAACAGCGTCGACGTCACTTAGTCACAGTATGGTGGCGCCCGCAGTCCAAAGATGGGTTACTGCCCACGCCGCCCAGGCTCTCTATTAGCACAGTCATCACAGTTACTGTGCCATAGGACCAGCTATAGATCAGTCGCGGCAGCAGGCGAGGAACTTGGCGCAAATCTCCCTGCGTCACCATCTCGCGCAGTCACCTTCATCGTCATTGGTCTTCTCTCGTATGTCATGGACACGATAGCTGTAGAAACCTATTCCAGAGGTAAAATACACGGCCGCTCGGATGTCCTGGGCCGTGATACTCTATCTAGACGTGATTTCTCCAAAGGAAGGGTGTAAGAATTGCTGCCTGGAATGTTCGCACATTACTCGACAATGACAGAGCTAGGAGACCTGAGCGTCGGACAGCAATAGTAGATAGGGAGCTGAAAAGATGCAACATCGATTAAGCAGTGTTTAGTGAAACACGCCTTCGGCGCTACTATACACACTTTGATAATGTATTTTTCTTATTTTGTAGCACATTATTAAAAGTTTATTTTGGCTCACTTTGGCTCCGCCCGCACATAAGTAATATATATATTTTCTAGCTTAACGTTTCGGCTGTCCCGTAGCCTTCATCAGAAACAAATTACAATTCCCACGTGCGGCCAGAGACAAAATAAATTTTTAATAATGATAAAAACTTCTTGCACGAAAAAATTGATTTGCATTTTTATTTATTTCGAAGCACGTGTTGAACCACATAGAAAAAAAAAATTACAAATGTCGCTGGTACCAATGTTTCCGGAAAGGAAAAAAATTCCAAGAAAGGCGAAAATTAATTGCACACCTCAGGTCTCACACCGGGGAGAGACCCTACCAATGCAAGGTAAGTTTCTGGGCAAAGCGCGACGTGGCATCAAACATCGGATAGCTTGACGATTTTACCTGTGATAATGTCCTGTGTATCGTTTTCAGTTCAGAAATTGCAGGAAAAAGTTCGCCCTAGTTGAGAACATGCAGAGACATATACGTTCTCACACTAAACTTGTAAGTATCACAATGAATTGCATCTAATTACCTCATCATCCGCTTTCCGGGTATGAATTCATCTGGTCAGCAAGGGAGTCCCATGAATGTATGGCGGTATGATGGTGACGGCGGTATGACGGTGATATTGGAACGAGGGTGACGGCGGTATGATGGTAACGGCAATATGACGGTGCCGGCGGTTAGATGGTGACGGTGGTATGACGGTGACGGCGGTATGATGTTGACGGCGGTATGAAGCTGACGGCGGTATGATGGTAACGGCAATATGACGGTGCCGGCGGTATGACGGTAACGGCGGTACGATGATGACGGCGGTATGATAGTGACAGCGGTATGATAGTGACGGCGGTATGGAGATGACGGCGGTATGACGGTGACGGCGGTAGGAAGGTGACGGCGGTAGGATGGTGACGGCGGTATGAAGCTGACGGCGGTATAATGGTGACGGCGGTATGATGGTGACAGCGGTATGATGGTGACAGCGGTATGATGGTGACGACGGTATGATGGTGAGAGCGGTACAATGATGACGGTGGTATAAGGGTGACGGTGGTATGAAGCTGACCGCGGTATGATGGTGAGGGCGGTATGATGATGACGGCAGTATGACGGTGACGGCGGTATGAGGATGACGACGGTATGATGGTGACGACGGTATGATGGTGGCGGTACAATGATGACGGTGGTATAAAGGTGACGGTGGTATGAAGCTGACAGCGGTATGATGGTGACGGCGGTATGAAGCTGACGGCGGTATGACGGTGACGGCGGTATGAAGGTGACAGAGGTATGATGGTGACGGCGGTAGGATGGTGACGGCGGTAGGATGGTGACGGCGGTATGATGGTGACAGCGGTATGACGGTGACGGCGGTATGATGGTGACGGCGGTATGATGTTGACGGCAGTATGATGTTGACGGCAGTATGATGTTGACGGCGGTATGATGGTGACGGCGGAACGAGGGTGACGGCGGTATGAAGCTGACGGTGGTATGATGGTAACGGCAATGTGACGATGCCGGCGGTTAGATGGTGACGGCGGTATGACGGTGTCGCCGGTACGATGATGACAGCGGTATGATAGTGACGGCGGTACGATGGTGACGGCGGTATGAAGCTGACGGCGGTATGACGGTGACGGCGGTATGAAGTTGACGGCGGTATGAAGGTGACGACGGTACGATGATGACGGTGGTATGACGGTGACGGTGGTATGATGGTGACGGCGGAATGATGATGACGGCGGTACGAAGGTGAAGGCAGTATGATGGTGACGGCGGTATGAAGCTGACGGCGGTATGATGGTGAGGGCGGTAAGACGGTGACAGGGGTATGATGGTGAGATCAGTAAGACGGTGAGAACGGTATGATGGTGAGGGTGGTATGATGGTGACGGCAGTATGACGGTGACGGCGGTATGATGCTGACGGCGGTATGACGGTAACGACGGTATGACGATGACGACGGTCCTATTTGGCCGCGGTATGAAGGACACGGCGGTATGATGGTGACGGCGGTAGGATGGTGACGGCGGTAGGATGACGGTGGTATGATGGTGGCGGCGGTATGAAGGTGACGGCGGTATAATGGTGGCGGCGGTATGACCGTGACGGCGGTATGATGGTGACGACGGTATGACGGACCGGCGGTATTATCTGGCCGCGGTATGAGGGTGACGGCGGTATGATGGTGACGGTGGTATGATGGTGACAGCGGTATGATTTGGCCGCGGAATGAAGGTGACAGCAGTATGGTGGTGAGAGGGGTATGACGGTGACGGCAGTATGACGGAGCCGGCGGTACGATGATGACGGTGGTATAAGGGTGACGGTGGTATGAAGCTGACCGCGGTATGATGGTGAGGGCGGTATGATGATGACGGCAGTATGACGGTGACGGCGGTATGACGGTGACGGCGGTATGAGGATGACGACGGTTTGAGGGTGACGGCGGTATGATGGTGACGGTGGTATGATGGTGACGGTGGTATGATTTGGCCGCGGTATGAAGGTGACGGCAGTATGGTGGTGAGAGGGGTATGACGGTGACGGCGGTATGATGGTGACGACGGTATGATGGTGAGGGCGGTACAATGATGACGGTGGTATAAAGGTGACGGTGGTTTGACGGTGACAGCGGTATGAAGCTGACGGTGGTTTGACGGTGACAGCGGTACGACGATGACGGCGGTATGATGGTGAGAGCGGTATGATGGTGACGGCAGTATGACGGTAACGGCGGTACGATGATGAGGGCGGTAGGATGGTGACGGCGAAATGACAGTGACGGCGGTATGAAGGTGACGGCGGTATGAAGGTGACGGCGGTATGACGGTGACAGCGGAATGAGGGTGACGGAGGTATGATGGTGACGGCGGTAGGTGTCGACGGTATGACGGTGACGGCGGTACGAGAGTGACGGCGGTATGATGGTGACGGTGGTATGATGGTGACGGTGGTATGATAGTGAAGACGGTATGATGGTGAGGGCGGTACGTTGATGACGGCGTTATGACTGTGACGGCTGAATGAGGGTGGCGGTGGTATGACAGTGACGGCGGTATGACGGTGACGGCGGTACGACGATGACAGCGGTATGATGGTGAGAGCGGTATGATGGTGAGAGCGGTAAGACGGTGACGGCGGTATGATGGTGAGGGCAGTATGATGGTGACGGCGGAATGATGGTGACGGCGGTACGATGATGACGGCTGTATGACGGTGACAGTGGTATAATTGTGACGGCGGTATGATCGTGACGGTTGTATAATGGTGACGGCGGTATGATGGTGATGGTTGTATGACGGTGACGGTGGTGTGATTGTGACGGTGGTATGATCGTGACGGTTGTATAACGTTGACGGCGGTACAAAGGTGACGGCGGTATGATGGTGATGGCGGTATGACGGTGACGGCGGAACGAGGGTGACGGCGGTATGACTTTGACGGCGGTGGGTGACAGCGCTATGACGGTGACGGCGGTATGAAGGTGACGGCGGTATGACGGTGACAGCGGTATGAAGGTGACGGCGGTATGATGGTGACAGCGGTATGATGGTGACGGCGGTATGATGGTGACGGCGGTATGAAGCTGACGGCGGTATGATGGGGAGAGCGGTAAGACGGTGACGGTGGTATGATGGTGTGGGCGGTATGATGGTGACGGCAGTATGATGCTGACGGCGGTATGACGGTGACGACGGTCCGATTTGGCCGCGGTATGATGGTGACGGCGGTATGAAGATGACGGCGGTGTGATGGTGACGACAGTGTGATGGTGAGGGCGGTACGATGATGATGGTGGTATGATGGTGACGACAGTAGGACGGTGCCGGCGGTATGATGGTGCCGGCGGTACGATGATGACGGTGGTATGATGGTGACGACAGTATGACGGTGACGGTGGTATGACGGTGACGGCGGTATGAAGGTGACGGTGGTATGTTGGTGACGCCGGTATGATGCTGACGGCGGTATGATGGTGATGGCGGTATGATGGTGAGGGCGGTATGATTTGGCTGCGTTATGATGGCGACAACGGTATGAAGGTGACGGCGGTATGATGGTGACGGCAGTGTGAAGGTGACGACGGTATGATGGTGACGGCGGTATGAAGCTGACGGCGGTATGACGGTGACGGTGGTATGTTGGTGACAGCGGTAGGTGACGGCGGTATGATTCGGCCGCGGTATGATGGTGACGGCGGTATGACGGTGCCGGTATTCAAATGAGCTTGGCCGTTCTTCCTTGTGATAATTATTACTTCGTTGTTTATATTGATTCAACTCTCTGAAAAGAATACACGTGTTTTAAATCTCGACCTGTGTCGTACTTAGTCGATGTTTTATAGTGGTGATAGAGTTATTCATTTTCCTTATTTCAGAACGATCGGTCAGGTGACAGAGCGTCATCTAAAACGCGCGAATTTAAAGATCTAACGAAACAAGACGCGTTTGAACACATGAAGGCGGACATCGAGCAACTTATTTCAACTGATGAGCCATTGCAAAGGAATATCACGAAAAAGAACCTGGTTGGTTTCCTGACGCTATACAAAAAATTCTTAAAACAGGATTCCACGACTGTCAACTGGCAAAAGATCGAAAAATTACCTAAAGATGCGGTGAGTTTAGTATAGATGCTTGAATGAAAAATTTGAGCCATGGCGCCACGGTCCAAACCCCATAAGGGCCCCGTAGTGGTGGGTTGCCTAACTAGAAGGAGTTCCTTGCATAAATGACCAAAGAGTATCAACACTCCATCCATTTAGCTAGCTCAGTCTGAGCTATTCTCGCTCTCCATTTCTTAAGCAAGAAGCGCCTGGCCTCCTGCCTTACCCGTAAAGCCCTCTTTTTTACTTCTAGCTCTTTCGCTTTCTCCTCAGTAAGGAGCTCGATTGGTGGTGAAGGTACTAATAGGCAAAGAACCTCCGTAGGCACTAACACACCACAGCACAACTCTTTGTTGGGTCTTTTTCATCCCTTCCTCTGTAGTGTGTCTTCATGAAGTCGGCCCATATTGTGGTACCATCTAGGAGAATCAAGAATGCAATGCTCATCATGGTCCAACTTCTTGCTTCCGTCAACTCACCTAGTCTTGTCATCGGGCGGTTTAGGTAGGTTAGATGCAGAAAATGTTGCATGTAGTTCAGCTTGAATCAAACCAGATGCCTAGATACTTCTTAACCTTCTTGATCGCGATTTCCACATCTTGCAGGCAAAGGTGGATTGAATCTCGGACGGGTCGTAAAAAATGTGGCTTCCGTCTTTCCTAATGCGAGTTCAATTCTAGCCGACTGGATTAAACCCATCATAGCCCCCAGGGTCTGGTTTATCTTTCATTCCTCCGTTACAATTGTTTTGGCAGAGCGCACCACCAGCGTGTCATCCACATCGTAGATAAGCTCAACGCCTATTGGTATCTTCACATTGAAAGTCCCGTTAAATACAAGGTCTGGCCAAAAGTCAGCACTTCTGTCTCGTAGTTATGTGACAATGAGGATCCCTAAACACACGTTCAATATTCATCAAATTTGATAATTTTTCCTCGACGTATTTAAAATATTAAGAATTGACTTAAGCATAGAATACCCCTACTGTTTCAATATTTTTTTTTTTTTTTTTTTTTTTTTTTTTTTTTAATATTTCTAATTTAATTTGATTTTTTACGTCGAAGAGTCGCTGGTGGTCATTTTTTTTTTTTTTCAGAAAAATAAATGATGCAATATAAACAAATTTATTGAATAGGTACACATAGAAAACAATTTTCTCGTCTACCTTCGCATTCATGCTTGGATTCATCTTATAATAATGCACGTTCTTACGCGCCATAATCTTGTGTAATTCAGTTCGATTTACAGTGAGGTGTTACGTAGACGAACTTTATTGTGTTGCGAGGAAAAGAATACTCTGTGCGCGAGTGCGTGTCTGAACGTGTCAACTCAATGCCGACATCGGCTACGATGTCCGATAACGGCAAAGATAAGGTAGAGGAAGACGATAGTAAATCGTTCGAATCTATCACGAATGCAGCCAACTCAGTCAAGAAAAAATTAAAAACAACGGTAAGCGATATTTGTGGAATATTACGTATTGTACAACATACTGGTGATGATGGCCAGTCTTCAGTGACGGTTGGTGCCCGCTCACTGAAGGAAAACGAGAACAAACAATTATATCAACTGATAAGCAGCTTTCAACACGAAGTTCTCAACTCTCTGAGTTCCATACAGAATAGTGTTATTGCACTAAAAAGAACACAGAAGGCTGTGGCGGCGGATTTAGCCCAGAAGGTCATGAGCGAAATCAAAAACATATCCATGAATGTTACCCCCCAACCAACTTATGCTTCTGCTCTTACGAGAGAACTTCCTAACCAGAATCCAAAACCAAATGACGAAACAATTATGATTAAATGTGAAGGCGACGCCGAAGAAATAATAAATCAAATTAAATCAAAAATTAAACCATCAAAGATTGGAGCCTCTGTAACTTCTATTTATAAATCAAGAACCGATAATAAATTGGGAATCCTCAAGGTAAAAAATAAAGAACAAGCTAGCAAAATGTTAGAAGAGATAAATAAGCTAGAACTCCCAGCAACAACAGAAATTTCGTCAAAACTTCAACCAGCTATCATTGCATTTGGGGTGCAAGGGGTAACTGAGGATGAAATCAAGTTAGCTGTAACTAATGTTATTGAAAAAGAACCAACGTTTGTGTCATTGAATTCCTCAACTAAAACAGTAATAATTCGATTTGAAAAGAAAGACTATTACAATTTCATCTCAAGGTCACCTAACCGACTTAGGTGTGAATATTCGAGCTTTCAATATAAAACCCATATATCAATCCGAGTGTGCAAACGTTGCAGAATGTACGGCCATTCAGAAGACCGTTGTAGTGCTACAGAATCAACAATCCAAGTGGGGAAAAAAGCCACCGAATCAAGAAAGTGTCCAACCTGCGCGATCAAACATCATGACGACATTAAACGACTACATCCCAGGATTCCAGATCCAATCAATGCGGCAGTGAACAGAACAGACCATAAGATTTACCACCAAGCTTGTCCAACATACTCAATACTTATTAAAAATATGGTAAGAAGGTATGACTTCTAATACTAGATCTAATTTATTTAACCCAGCTAAAACTACTACGAATAATAACCTAAATAAAATCAATAAGACAATAGAAGATGATAAAAATAAAATTAAGGTTAAATATTTAAATATGGATAGAAAAAAGGCCCAACAGTTGGAAATTTTAAAAGACTGTAAAAATGAGTTGATAATTCTGGCAGAACCCAACTACAAAAATGAAAAACTTCTTGGCCTAAGAACTGATATTTACTCAGCAATCACAATGGGTGATATAGCAATTTGTTACAAAAATTGCATCAACTTGTTTGAAATTCAAAAGAACCAATCTACCATAATTATAAAAATAGAGGAAGTAGTAATCATTGCAATATATTGGTCGCCTAATGAATTAAATGAAATTATAGAAAAGAGAATTAGAGACTTACAGGAATACATAATACTAGACCTGAAAAATGAAAAAATTATTTTGATAGGAGATTTCAATACCAGATCAGTTATTTATGAGAAACTAAACGGCATAAGTTACAATAAAAGAAGAGCCCAAGCCTTTGAAGAATTCTTAATGACAAGTAATCTAACAGTTAGAAATCCATACAATTTTGAAACATTTGAAAATAAAAACGGATCTAGCGTAATTGATCTGATAATCACCAATGAAAGGATTAAAAATCAGGTTCAAAACATTAAAATTAAAAATGAAAGTCTTTCGTACCATAAATCAATAAACTTTGAAATTACAGATATTTGCAATTTTGAACATGAAAAAAACAAAACATGGGCTGTTAATTATGAAAAGTTTGAAAGGATAATTGAAGTAACAGATTTTGACGAAATAGTGGAAAAAATTGAAAACAGTATGGACATAAAAGAGCTAGACAACCAATTAATAGAATTCTCTGAAATAATTAAGAGTAAGCGAAAAGAATGTCTAGTTGAGATAACAGAAAGGAAAAATGAGACATGGTGGAATGATAGATTAGAAACCCAGAAAAAACTAATTAAAAAGCTAACTAAACTTAAATACAAATATAAAAGAGCCAAAAAAAACATGTACCTAGAGAGTCTAATAGAATTAATGAAAATTTTGAAATCACAGTATACGCAGGAAATAATAGAGAATAAAAATAAGATATGGAAGAATCTTATAACCGAGAGCTCAGTTTGGGGGAAACCGTACAAAATTATAATGGAGAAATATAAGAAATTTGAATTCCCTCCCATCAAGCTTGGTAATAAAATTATCACTGAAGAAAAAGAAAAGTACAAAGAAATTTTTCTAAATATTTTCCCAAACATAAATGATCCCCTCAAAGAATATGAGAATGAACAAGGAAATAACATAGAAATTGACGAGCTCCTAATAAAAAATATAATAAAAAAACTAAACAATAGGAAGGCTAATGGCCATGATGATATCTCCAATAAAATGCTCAAAATAATTAACAAACAGTCACCAGAAATCTTCAAAACAATTTTTCAGAAACTTTTAAGCATAAACTATTTCCCAGAAACGTGGAAACTAGGTAAAATAAAACTCTTGAATAAACCTAATAAGAATCCTGCTGAAATAAACTCATATAGACCACTAACCTTACTGCCCACCCTTGGAAAAGTTTATGAGAAAAGAATAAAATATTATCTTAATCAAGAAATTGAAAAACTTAGCATTTTTCATGAACAACAATATGGATTTAGAGAAGGGCGATCCACAGAAACAGCCTTGATTGAATTAACTAAAACGCTGGACCAATTTAGAAAAATATTTAAACATGTAATTTTAGTCAGTTTTGATATTACAGGGGCTTTCAACTGGGTCAAATGGTCAAGATTACTAGAAACAATGGAGAAAAAGGAGATTAATAGTCAATTAATACAAATTATTCAGAGCTACTTTGAAAACAGAAAAATATGTTTCTTTGACAAAGGTAATAACCTAAAGTTAGAACATGCTTTATCCTCGGGAGTACCACAAGGCTCAGCCTTATCGCCAACATTGTTTAATATTGCAATGACTGAAGTACATGAAGCAGTAAAGGAAACAAAAAAATTCAAACTCTTGAGCTATGCCGATGACCTGCTGATAATAGCGGGAATAAATAAAATGACTGACTCTCAATTAATAAATGATAAGATAGAAATGATAAAACTTAAACTGGAATACTTAGGCCTAACACTCAAACCGAATAAAACACAGATACTTTTCCTATCTCGGAGACATAAAAAATACGAATTTCGAAAAAGAATGGAAGGAAAAATAAAGTTGGGGCAGGAGAAAATAATATTCCATACAGAAATGAAATATCTAGGAATAATCATCGACCAAAACCTAAACTTTAATAAACACGTAGATGTACATTACAAACAAATTAAGAAAATATTATAATAAAATTCGGGCTTTATATGGTAACACTTTTGGTATGGACACATATAAAAGAGAAATATTGTACAATGCACTTTTTCGCTCAATAATAGAATATGGCTCCCTTGCTTATTTTGAGAAACTTAGGAACACTGAGATTAAGAAACTAAAATCACTCCAAAGGACAGTATTAATAGGAATAATTTCAGCATACAGAACAGTATCTCATACAGCCTCACACGTTATAGCTGGAATAACCCCAATTGATTTGCAATTAAGCCAAACTAACAAAATAAAAACATTAAAAATTAAATTCAAAGAAAATAAAATAACGAAAAAAGAAATGGTAGAAAGCATAAAAACAATAAGATTAGATACAATTAAAAATTGGCAGGAGCAATATGAAAAAGAAAAGACAGGTAGGAGAACGGCTAAATTGATTCCAGACATAGGGATAAGACTTGAAAACAAGAAATTGAAATCAAATTATTTTTTAACACAGTATTTGACGGGACATGGGAATTTTGCAACGTACCTCAAAAATTTCAATATTATAAATGATAGTCAATGCAGGGAATGCTTAAATTCTGATGATGATCCGGATCACAACTTTATAAAATGCAAAAATTTTGATCGTATCAGGGGGGATGCTAAAATAACTACACAGGAATTGGGACAGTGCCTGCAGAACGGGGAATGCCACCAAAAATTGGATGGATATTTATAAGAAAGATATTAAAAACCAAAAAAGAAATCAAATAGACTGAGAGGAGAAGGAAGGGAAAAAAATAATAATAATAATAATAATAATAAATAAATAAAATAATATTAATAATAAAAAAATAAAAATAAATAAATAAATAAAATAAAATAAAAAATAAAATAAAATTTAATAAAAATAAATAAATAAATTAAATTAAATTAAATTAATAAATAGATAAGATAATAAAATAAGTAAAATTAAATAAAAACAGAAGTCATACCCTCTTTCAATAGGTAGAGTTAAGTATAGTTATACAGTGTATTTCGAGCTCGTCATGAGAGGGGTGGGGAAAAACCATGGTAAAACCCACCCAACTCTCATGACTAAATGTAATGTTTAAATTAAAAAAAAAAAAAAAAAGCTTGTGTAATTTTTGAAAACAATATTATCTGCATTGTTGAAAAAAACGAGATATGTCGAACAACAAAAATTTTTTCGATGTCCCAAAAAACATTCGTTGTTTTTTTTTATAATTACGTAAAATTTTCTATTAATAAAATTTTGTTTTTGTTTCAAGTAGGTGGTGGATTATTCTTCGTTGATTTCACCTGATCGAGAGAAGGTGAGGGCAATCCTGGATAAATTGGTGGTCGTCAAATTAAATGGAGGCCTTGGTACATCGATGGGCATGAGTGGCCCAAAATCTATAATAGCGGTCCGAGAGGAACTAACTTTTTTAGATTTGACTGTTCAACAAATCGAGGTATATAGCCTGTTCGATTTTTTCTTCGATTGGTCGTATCACGTTTACTATTTGACCCTTCTAATAGATCGGAGAGCTTTTTGGAGGATAAGGAAGACTAGAAATTATGTCAGGAGTGATTAATTATGAAAGATAAACGCAATGACTGCTTAACGTCACGGTCCGTTGCGTCATGTTCTTCAAGGTTGATGTGCACCAGTATCCAGTGAAAAGAGATGAAGGATGAGGAAGAACTTGGCGAGCGTATGAGAATGACGATTTGTTGGATGGTGGGATTTGTAGAATGAGGGTTTTGGATAGCAAATATGGATGGAAGAAAATCAGATAGTGTAAGGAGAGAAGTGGGTCAGAAGAGAGAGTCAGTTGAATATAACCGTTAAGTCTGTGCTGAATATGGAAATGGATTTTCGACACGTAGGTGTCTTTGGGCTGAGAGTCACTCTGAAATTTGCGTCACGTGACGCGACGCCAAATGACATCATCAATGACCTAGACCTACTTTACGTAAGTAACTATACTGTATAAGATAGGTATGAGCAAGTGATAAGAATGGGACCGTTGCCGTGTTGATAAAGTTGAAGGAGGAGCAATCTAAGTAGTATCCTAAGAAAATGTTTAATATCAAATACAAGAATGCTAGCGACAAAAAATATTCGAGCTCATTAATTTTTTGTCTCCACTGATATAATCTTTCTAATTAATCGAAATCCGATGTTTGATATTTGAATTTCTCTCGCAGCCCTCCTGAAACTGTTTCTCCTTCGACTTTATCAACATGGCCTTCTCATCACTTGCGCATACATATCTCATGTAGTTTCTTGCTCTAGGAACTTGGATAAATGTTGACTTTTTGCCTTCATTAAAGGCTTGAACTAACTAGGCCTAAACTAGGCTGTTATAGTAAGTTTAATCGTCATTATATAGGCCTAATATACAGTATACTAGCTTTATACTAGACTAAAAAGGGGGGGGGGGGAGGCGAGTCGAGCGAGTGAGCTCCCAATTCCCTGAAAGCTAGTTAGCCTAAAATATTTGGACCCGTCCTTGTAGCAGAGAAGGTGGGAGGGAAGTGCTGAAGAAATGATTTTGTTGATGTTTTGTTTGTTCCGGGAATTTCAGTGACGGATAGTAAGAACACGGGTTAACGAAAAGGAAATGGAAAGAAAAATAGGAAGTAAGGGCTTAAGTTTGAGGTAAGTGCCTGGATGGGATCAAAGCGATATAAAAGGTGAACTACGTAGGCCGAGGCATTTGAAAAGATGCGTGTTGGCGGTAAGTGAAAGAATGCGGTAACATAGAGGAGAAACACTTATATCAGCGCATAGGCAAGTGAAGGCTGGTGCGTAGTGCAAAGCCCAAATGACCAGTAGTCTCAAGTAAGTTTTATTGGAGTGGGTTTAAATTGGAGAACAGTTACGAAGTTGAGAACGAACAAGATTATTATAGAGTTGGCGGAGAAGTTTGCTGTTAGAGCCGGTACGGCGGTGTGTTAGATATTTGAGAGCGTTCGAGGAGTTCAGGTATTTTGCTCATAAGTTTTCGACATGAGAGGTTAGGAGGCAAAGTGGGACCAAAGAACTTGGTAGAGGACTGGATGGTGACTGTGAAGTTCTGTGGAAACAGAGAAGGAAGAGGCGTAGAGCATGAGTGTCTTTTTTTGGAATACACTATGACTGTTTCTTTCCCTGAAAATTGAAATGCGCGACCATATGACCATTTAGAGATTTTCTCAGGGGTTAATTAGAGTAGTCTTGCTGCTCGTGTCGGGTTAAAAGTTAGTAGGAGGATACTGAAATCATTTGTGAAGAGACATTTGGTAAGCCTAAACTGTTTTCATCGGAACTCATATTAAGTGTAATGAGGTGTAAGTAGAGCACTGAAAAAAAAAAAAGATCTCAAGTGTACAATCCTACTTTATTAGTTAGCTCATAAGATTACTTTCTTGTGTTGACCCGCAATCAGTTGGTATCGCTGCTGAGGGACGAGACTCTAAACATCAGTTTTTAGTCTAACACCGTGCTCTGATTGGCTACAACAATACTGCGTCGTAATTGGTTCATCCGCCGATATGCTGTATTTCTGTGGGCTACCAGGTTTGCTGTCAACCTATTAGAAAAAAAATTACTTTACTGGACGGTATTTTGGTTTTAAAGCGGCATCACTGCCGTTCACAAATTAGAAACAAAAAAAAAAAGCGAACCTGACGTTTTCTCTCTGATGATGAAAGCAGTTACTTACGAAACGTCAGGTTCGCTTTTTTTTTTTTTTTTCTCTAATGTGTGGACGACAGTGCCGCTTTAAAACCAATAAAAATTTGTCATCCTATTAGTCTATTTTGTTTTTCCAGTCTTTTCCAATCACCTATAATCGTTTGTTTTCAAACGGGATGATATTTTCTCCTCTTTGCCTTGGCGCAATTTCCACTTTGTATATTCCTTCAACAAAGTGCTGTTCTTCATTGCGGTGCTTGCCAAATGATATCTTGCCATCTTCTGTTTCCCTCGATATTTCGTGCTTCTTTCTTCTGATATCAAACTTTTTCCCAATCTCGCCAATGTAGATCCGTTCGCAACTGAGCTTGTAGACTTCACTCAAACTTCCCCTATCTTCATCCGTCTGGTCACCATCTTTATCACCATCGTCGTGTACTTTCCAATATATGGTACTGTTCTCCCCGTGCTGTCATGGGTTCTTTGCCTCCATTTTCCCACGGACTCAATCAACCACGCCTTTAAAGTAGCCGTTGGCTGCTGTGGTCTGCTTTACTCTCTCAGTTTCTTTTCTCTTCTCTTCTTCAGAAAAGGGATTGCTCGAGAGCAGCAATTCTGAATCGTCGCCAGATGGTGGTGAGAGTCGTTTGGAATGATGGTATCGATACGTTGTCTTTATGTGGATTTGTTGTTGGACTATAACAACCAGTGCTCAAGGCTTTGTTCCTTTGTAGCGATACAATTGACAGAGGGGTAGCACCCGAAAGTACTCTTGTAAGCTAACTAATAAAATAGAATTGCGGAGGAACACTCCATACTTCTCTCTTGAGAACACTTTTGGATGACTTTGGAGGAAGAGTATTGGTCTTTAAATCTAACCATTGGAGAACTTTAATTGATATTTTAATTTCTATATTTTACATGGGGTGTTACAATTTTTTATATGTTACCGTTTTGCAGCATTTAAACAAAAAATATGGTTCGAACGTTCCATTGGTTCTGATGAATTCGTTCAATACCGACGAAGAAACGCAAGAAGTTATCAAAAAGTATAAAGGTTTGAATATAAGAATATACACCTTTAATCAGAGCTGGTATCCGCGTATCAGTAAAGAAACATTGTTACCATTGGCTCGCAATATTGATGTTGGCGCCCATAAAGATTTGTAAGTACTTATTTTACATGCTTTACGCTGCGATCTATTAGTATTCCTCTGCAGGGAGCCATAAACTGCATTTGGAATAAATAGAAGAGAAGAAGGACAGGAAATTCATACCGAGAGTTAATTTAAAAAAAGGAGAAAGCGACGATCTCCATGTCATCTGAATTAGAAAAATAGTCTCTTGAAAACATTTTAGAACCATGACAGTTGATTAGTTAGATTTGTAGTCAGTCGTCTGCCCTTTTATTTAATTGCATTAAAAAAAAGGTGAAAGCTAACGTGGGAAACGCCGATCAAGAGGAAGGTACCTATGTTACCTGTAGGATGGATACTTTTCTCCTAATCGTTATTGTTTTTTCAAAAAGTCCGTCTAGGAATATAGCCCAGTATAGGTATGGTATACTAAAGTGGGGAGCTCAAAAATTTTTCAAATCTCCGAAATTAGGTCAAGGTTACTGATGACGTTATTATGTGAGACAAAAAATCGTGACGATTTTTCCAGAAGTAGACCCAGCCAAAAAACTTCTGAAAAACTGTCACCAAACTGTGACGGTTTAAATGGGGAACCTGTTTTATCAGAGGGTTTCCAAAACTCGAAGCTCGAGAATTTTCTAAGTCATCCTCCTATCATATACGATATACAGCCTGACACAATTCTTCACACACCAATTGACTTAGCCCTTCAATGAGCCAGACATGCAACGTTCCAAACACCATAAGGCTCAGCACGTCCTTCTAAGGTGTTCTACACCCCCCTCGTATCATATACGTTCCCTGCCTCCCCTCATTCAACTCCGTTAAAAAACCCGCGAGTTTCTTCTCAGAGTCCGGGTCCATGACATCACAATTTGATGACTGGTCAGCCTTGTGACGTCACAATCTTATGACGACATAGATCAGTTATCTTTGAGATCCTTTCCTGTGACACAAAAGAGCTGTGTGACGTTACAATCTGATGACGTCATGGATCAATTTTTTCAAGTCACACTCCCAAATGCCCCATGAAATAGATTCCCTGCCACCACTCGTCTAACTCTGTTGGAAGACCCGTGAGTTTTTCCAAGAGTATTCACAATGTTGTGAGCATACAAAATGTTAAAAGGGGAAAAAAATCAGTATGTGTTTGTTATTAAATACAAAGGATAAATCCTCATGACTCGACTTCGGTTTCATTGAGAGTATTAACTGTAAGTTGTTATCAGTTTGTCAGAATTGAAGTAGCCTACATGAAGGTCAAACTGAGGGGAGTTCATAATTCATCTAAGGGTTTCGACCGAAATGATTTGAATCGGTCAGGATTATCAGTCAAAAGACCTTCAAATTTTTAAACGGTTATTGGTCGCGACGGTTAGATGAAATTTTTTTCAAATGGTTATAACAGTTATCGGTTAACGGTCAGATAGAATTTTTGTCAATTATATCACCTGTTACAACCATTATTCTGGATTGTCCCTGTAATGTTGAAACGGTTATCGGTCAAACGGTTAACGGACATTTTTTGTTTCGGTTATCGGTTATAACTGTTATATAACTGTTATTTTCTAACCCCTAAATTCATTAGACATGTAGTTGAAAATGTATGAGTAACTTCAGATTTGGCACTTTTATTCTGCATAATAAAACGCATTCATTTGCAAACAAGTGATGTGGGCTTTATTGATAAGAGGAGAAGACAATACAACATACCCGCCGTAGTGCCATGCAAATAATGTTTGACGAACGTGCAGTGTCTACAATTAGGGAAAATGGTCCTACATCACTTGTTTTTTATCAACCTTTTTGCGGAATTCAATTCCTGCACGTTCGTCAAACATTATTTGTACGGCAGAATTACCTTCAAAGAAGATCGTTTCGATTCATAAAAAATGGCAGTCTGTCATCTACAAATGGGTTTGATTGTAAAATCACTTCATTTTTTGCGTAGATGGTATCCTCCTGGTCACGGCGATTTTTACCACAGTTTCAGCGTGTCCGGATTATTGGATAAATTCATCGATGGTGTACGTACATTGGAAACTATTTTGTTGATCAATCACAAACGAACAATCGGTTTCCTCGCAATCTGCTCCATTGCTTTCCTTCTTTTTTTTTTTTTTTTCTTCAGGGTTTTGAATATTGTTTTATCTCCAACATCGACAACTTGGGCGCCACTGTCGATATTAACATTTTAGCATCTTTGATCAACAATACCCCATCGAATCAGAAAGAATATGTTATAGAAATTACGGATAAGACACGAGCCGACATAAAAGTGAGTACCTACTGAGCGTGACAAATAAAAAAAAAACGAAAAATGTAGGTATCGCTATTAGTAAGGCGGATCTGTGTCTCATTTACAAGTTGGTGTTTATTTTACTCTTCATTTTCTTATGAGTTTCAAAAATGGAAATCCTTTTCAATTCTTCTTTATTCCGAAAAATTAAAATTCACAATGGCGCTTCAGATACAAACTGAAGAGATGTACAAAAATCCAATGATCTGATTGATGTACAAGTTTGGCGAATAAACACACGAAAAAGAGTGAAAATCTTGATGTACTATTTCTTTGTTCGATAGGGAGGCACGGTGATCCAGTATGAGAATAAGCTGCGGCTATTAGAACTTATCCAAGTGCCAAAGGAGCATGTGAAAGATTTTAAATCCGACAAATATTTTAAATATGTCAATACGAACAATATTTGGATCAATCTGAAAGGTTAAAACTACGTTTCATGTATTATAATTTATCATAATATTATTGATACTTAGAATCCATTTGATTAGATTTCTCTTTTTTCTTTTGTTTTACAGCTATCAAACGCACCCTAGAAGGAAATTGTCTAGACTTGGAAGTGATGGTCAATCCGAAAACTACTGATGTTAATGTAAATGTAATTCAATTGGAAACAGCTGTAGGTGCTGCGATGAAATGTTTCAACGGCGCTCTGGGTATAAACGTTCCTAGAAGTCGATTCTTACCGGTGAAGAAAACACGAAATTTATTTTTACTCATGAGCAATTTGTACGTGTTGAAGAATGCTTTTCTGTCAATGAGTCCACAAAGAGCTTTTCGTACCACACCTGTCATTAAATTAGGCGAACAGTTTACCAAGGTTAATAATAGTAGAATTTTCTTCTTAGGTACATCCAAAAGTAATATATAGGTATACCATTTTATTGGGTGATAGGTATATGTATATATTTATGTTTGTTACAGATAAACAATTTTTTCAAACGATTCAAACGCATTCCAGATATTTTGGAACTGGATCACTTGACGGTGTCAGGTGATGTTACATTTGGCGAAGGAGTTTCATTGAAAGTAAGTTATTCGTACCTATTTCTGAACATTATTGTTGTTTGAATAATTCTTTCACAAAAAACGTTTTCTGGCGTGGGTTCTTCAATATTATGAAATTAGTAAGGACAAGTTGAACCCATTTTTTGCATTATCGTACCTATGTAGTCTCAAGAGCTTACTGCGAAAGGAATATTCTACTTTTTATGTAGAAATGAAAAAGAGGAAAATATGCATCCACTCATTTCTCCGCTACTGTAATACATTGCCGAGTAATTAAAACATTTCTGTTTCAGGGTACCGTTATCATAATCGCTAACCATGGAGAAAAAATTGATATTCCCGACGGAGGTGTTCTTAAAAATAACATTGTTTCCGGCGGAAATATCAGAATTTTAGAACTTTGAGAATCAAAATCGATCATTTGGAATCATTTACACAATCAAAAATGGAGCAAAATTATGGATCTTCGTCAAATGTCATCATGCTTCATTCATTTGCATACGTTGAATTTTTGTCATATATTATGTTTTTCAAAATGCTTTATTGGCTAGCTTACCTTTTTCTTAATTTATTGTCTGTTATTTTATCATTTCCTACTTTACCTATGTGTATAACTCAAATAAAAAAATATCAGTAAAGTGAAAATCAATTTTGCGCAAGTAAAAACATTTCGATCACAAACAAATATGAGCAAAACGCAGAATGAAGTACGATGTAATCTAAGAAAGAAAGGACTTTTCGCATTGAACACTACCTTATCTAAGTGTAGTTGTAAAATAGGGCGCAATAGTCGTAATCCTGTGGATCTACTCAGCTATAATTGTGATGCGGTGCGCGAAACCCTAGGATGAGTCGGAAATTTTTTTTCTGAATTCACTAACAAAAAATTCTTTAGATATCACGGAGTTTGATGTTTTTTGGGGAAGTGACTTACTGCTCATGAAATTATACATGACAACGTATCCAAAACGTCCAAAACCTCTTTTTTGATAGGTAGTTTTCGTTTTTGTTTTTTAGCTCTCCTGCACAATTTGGTTTTCCGACTTATTCTAGGATTTCGCGCATCGCATCCCAATTACAGCTTATTCGCCTACAATGAGGATCATAGTTTTAGACCAACAATTGGTAACTTCTCTTTCATTGCACCGGCATATGAATCAACTTTCTCTCGAGAGCTGGTTTTTTGTCAAGATTCGTAGACTAAACGTGGATAATGAGGTAATATTTCCCATGTAGGTACAAGTAAACTGAATTAGCGTAGAATGAGAAATTGGAACTTTAATCCTTAATAGCCCATTCTGTTTTGAACTCGAAGAACGAAAGATCAAGAAGGGTCAAAATCAGTACGTTTAATTACGAATACGACAAATTTTCGCTGTCGGGGCCAAACGATTTTCGTCCGGGCGACTGTCGCAAAGGGGAAGCAGCGATTTTCGCGCAGAAAGAGAAAAGCGATTTTCGCAGAGGGAGAGAGAGCGATTTTCGCAGAGAGGCAACTTCAACCATAAACGATTTTCGTAAAGAGAGAAGTGAAGTTGCAGTATGCCGTGCACCTGCTTTTATAGGCCAAACTTTACAGTTTTGATTTGGTGGCCAATAATGTTTTACATCTTAAGCCACTGCATCTACTTAGTGGCCAGTAATATTCGTAACATCTCGGCCATCCTACAAAAAGTTCGTCCTCGAACATCCTAGATTTTACATCTTATTAATACATCCTAAAATTTATGACAAAACTCGAACTCAAGAAAAGATAATAATAATAATAATAATAATAATAATAATAATAATAATAATAATAATAATAATAATAATAATAATAATAATAATAATAATAATAATAATAATAATAATAATAATAATAATAATAATAATAATAATAATAATAATAATAATAATAATAATAATAATAATAATAATAATAATAATAATAATAATAATAATAATAATAATAATAATAATAATAATAATAATAATAATAATAATAATAATAATAATAATAATAATAATAATAATAATAATAATAATAATAATAATAATAATAATAATAATAATAATAATAATAATAATAATAATAATAATAATAATAATAATAATAATAATAATAATAATAATAATAATAATAATAATAATAATAATAATAATAATAATAATAATAATAATAATAATAATAATAATAATAATAATAATAATAATAATAATAATAATAATAATAATAATAATAATAATAATAATAATAATAATAATAATAATAATAATAATAATAATAATAATAATGGATAAATTAGTGTGTGATCATAATTTTGTAAGTATAAATACATTTTGAAGAATACAATTTTCAGTTATGTCCATAATTGAAACACCTTGGATTTGTGCATTGGATGATTGGTTTTTCACATAAGTCCACTGAGAGTACTCTGCCATTGTAGTCAAAACAATAAGGGGCCTTCACTTGCGGGGTCTTCACTGGTTCCATTTTTTCAGCCTCTGGTCCATTATTTTGGCAGAATTTCTACTCTGGCGCTTGTGATGATCAATTTTATGTAACCAGTATTTTTTTCTCCGGTAGTGGTGGGACAATGGTCGAAATTTTTCAAAATCATAATGGATTATTGCCAATTTTTGCTGAATGTCTTCAGGATTTTATTACTTTTCATCAAAACTAGATCATAATAAGACAAATAGAGTAATATTATTCATCGAGGATAAGAAGATAAGAGTGGTAATGTTCATCAGAAAAAAAAAATAGAATGTTGATATTCATCTAGATTAATTCTTGTTTTTCATAGTAAAATTAAATTTTCAAAATTTTCAGATTAGTATTTTTGACTGATATTATCTTCATTCAAATTTTTCGAGGTTAGATATCTAGTTCACTTTCAAGACTCTTGGACATTTCTTTCTGCCTGTTGAATTGGCAATCTGGAGGATAACTTTTGTAACAACTCTTCTGGTGTTGTGCAGCAGCAATCAAGCTCACATTCGCGTCACTTATTCATTCAATTATAAAATCCATCGCTATAATTGGAGAGGTTTTACCAGATCCTATGAGCTTCATTTAAAACAACAATACTCTTCATACACCTCTGTTAGTCTTTCCTTTCAAGTATCCATCAACCAGAATTTATTAGCGTGATTATCGTCTAGGCACTCACTCCAGTCGATTCAAATTTCCTCTTGGCATTCATGCCGTCAATAAGTGCTCAATCAATTGACTTCAAGTAAAAATATAGTATACAAGTGCCTATTTCTACCAGTGAGAAGGAAACAAACGCTTTCATACAGATTTGTTCAAATAACCTATTCTCTAAAATCCTACCAATTCACCTATTACTCTCGTACTGTATCAAACAGCCATTATTTATTCTCTTATTTCTTTTGTAACTGTAAAATAAATAAGATTGAGTACCTCATTTTAAGGAAAATAATACTAAATAACATCTAAAGGACAGGTCTCTTATTGGTCCCTTCTACATCCAGTGAGGTACACAGGATGATAACACAGCAGTCGTACCCTGTCATCGGCCGTAAATCGCTAACCGTTCGAGATAGGTTAAAAATTTTTATGGGGATCGATCGAGGGCGTCGAGACGCATCTAGTCCACCCCATCACCTCCATTTTTGAGCCGTATATTCGAGGACACAGTTTTTCGGCCGTAAATCGCTAACCGTTCGAGATAGGTTAAAAATTTTTACGGGGATCGATCGAGGGCGTCGAGACGCATCTAGTCCACCCCTTCACCTCCATTTTTGAGCCGTATATTCGAAGACACAGTTTTTCGGCCGTAAATCGCTAACCGTTCGAGATAGGTTGAAAATTTTTACAGGGATCGATCGAGGGCGTCGAGACGCATCTAGTCCACCCCTTCACCTCCATTTTTGAGCCGTATATTCGAAGACACAGTTTTTCGGCCGTAAATCGCTAACCGTTCGAGATAGGTTAAAAATTTTTACGGGGATCGATCGAGGGCGTCGAGACACGGCGGTATGACGGCGACGACGGTATGACGGTGACGGCGGTATGATGGTGACAGCGGTATGACGGTGACTGCGGTATGATGGTGACGGCGACGGCGGTACGACGGTGACGGCGGTATAATGGTGACGACGGTATGAAGGTGACGACGGTATGATGGTGACGGTGGTGTGGTGGTGACGGCGGAATGATGGTGATTGCGCTACGACGGTGACGACGGTATGATGGTGACGAGGGTATGATGGTGACGACGGTATGACGGTGACGGCGGTAAGATGGTGACGGCGGTGTGGTGGTGACGGCGGTATGACGGTGACGGCGGAATGATTGTGACTGCGCTACGACGGTGACGACGGTATGATGGTGACGAGGGTATGATGGTGACGACGGTATGACGGTGACGGCGGGAAGATGGTGACGGCGGTGTGGTGGTGACGGCGGTATGACGGTGACGGCGGAATGATTGTGACTGCGCTACGACGGTGACGGCGGTATGATGGTGACGGTGGTATGAGAATTACGGCGCTATGACGGTGACGGACGTATGATGATGACGGTGGTATGACTGTGACAGCGGTATGATGGTGACGATGGTCCCACGGTGACGGCGGTATGACGGTGACGGCGGTATGATGGTGACGGTGGTATGACGGTGACGGTGGTATTACGGTGACGGCGGTATGATGGTGACGACGTTATGAAGGTGACTGCGGTATGACGGGGGACTGCGGTATGATGCTGACGGCGGTATGTATAATGGTGACGGTGGTCTGACGGTGATGGCGGTATGATGGCGGTATGATGGTGAAGGCGGTATGATGGTGACGACGGTATGACGGTGACGGCGGTAAGATGGTGACGGCGATGTGGTGGTGACGGCTGCATGACGGTGACGGTGGTATGATGGTGATGGTGGTATGACAATTACGGCCCTATGACGGTTAGGGTAGTATGATGGTGACGGCAGTAGGTGACGGCGGTATGGCGGTGACAGCGGTATGATGGTGAGGGCGGTATGATGGTGATAGTTGTTTGACGGTGACTGCGGTTCGACGGTGACGGCGGTTGATGGTGACGTTGGTATGACGGTGATGGCGGTATAATGGTGACGGTGGTATGACAGTTACAGCGCTATGACGGTGACGGCGGAATGGTGGTGACGGCGCTATGACGATGACGGCGATGACGATATGACAGTGACGGCGGTATAATGGTGACGAGGGTATGATGGTAACGACGGTATGACGGTGATGGCGGTAAGATGGTGACGGCGGTATGACGTTGACGGCGGTATTATGGTGACGGCGGTATTATGGTGACGGCGGTAATATGTTGACGGCGGTATTATGGTGACGGCGTTTTGAGACGGCGGTCTGATGGTGACCGTGGTCTGACGGTGACGGCGGTATGATTGTGACGTTGGTATGATGGTGACGGCGGTATGACGCTGACGGCGGTGTGGTGGTGACGGCGGTATGAAGGTGACGGCGAATGATGGTGATGGCGCTATGACGGTCAGGGCGGTATGACGGTGACGGCGGTAAGATGGTGACGGCAGTGTGGTGGTGACAGCAGTGTGGTGGTGACGGCGGTATGACGGTGATGGCGGTGTGGTTGTGACAGCGGTATTATCACGACGGTGGTGTGACAATTACGACGCTATGATGTTGACGGTGGCACGACGGTGACGGCGGTATGATGGTGACGGCGGTATGATGATGACAGCGGTGTGGTTGTGACGGCGGTGAGGTGTTGACGACGGTATGATGGTGACGGTGGCATGACGGTGACAGCGGTATGATGGTGACGGCGGTATGTTGTTGACGGCGGTATGACGGTGACAGCGGTATGACGGTGACGACGGTAAGACGGTGACGGCGGTAAGATGGTGACGGCGGTGTGGTGGTGACGATGGTGTGGTGGTGACGGTGGTGTGGGGTTGACGGCGGTGTGACGGTGACAGCGGTATGATGGTGACGGCGACGGCGGTATGACGGTGACGGCGGTAAGATGGTGAATGCGGTATGATGGTGACGGCGGTAAGATGGTTACAAGGGTATGATGGTGACGGCGATATGACGGTGACGGCGGAATAATGGTGACGGCGCTATGACGGTGACGGTGGTCTGACGGTGACAAAGGTATGACGGTGACGGCGGTATAAGGTTGATGGCGGTATTATGGTGACGAGGGTATGATGGTGACGGCGGTATGATGGTGAAGGCGGTATAATGATGATGGCGGTATGATGGTTACGGCGCTATGACGGTGCCGGCGGTATGATGGTGACAGCGGTATGATGATGACAGCGGTATGATGATGACAGCGGTATGATGATGACAGCGGTATGATGGTTACGGCGGTATGACGGTGACGGCGGTATGATGGTGACGATGGTCTGACGGTGATGGCGGTATGACGGCGGTAAGATGGTGACGGCGGTGTGGTGTTGACGGCGGTATGTCGGTGACAGCGGTATGATGGTGACAGCGGTATGATGGTGATGGCGGTATGATGGTGACGACGGTACGACGGTGAAGGCGGTACGATGGTCACGATGGTCCCACTGTGACGGCGGTATGATGGTGACGGCGGTATGATGGTGACGAGGGTATGATGATGACAACGGTATGACGGTGACGCCAGTAAGATGGTGACGGCGGTGTGGTGGTGACGACGCTATGACCGTGACATGGGTCTGTTGGTGACGGCGGTATGACGGTGACGGCGGTATGATGGTGACGGCGGTATGATGGTGACGAGGGTATGATGGCGACGACAGTATGACGGTGACGGCGGTATGACGGTGATGGCGGTAAGATGGTGACGGCGGTATGACGTTGACGGCGGTATTATGGTGACGGCGGTATTATGGTGACGGCGGTAATATGATGACGGCGGTATTATGGTGACGGCGTTTTGAGATGGCGGTTTGACGGTGACGGCGGTATGACGGTGATGGAGGTGTGGTTGTGACAGCGGTATTATCACGACGGTGGTGTGACAATTACAACGCTATGATGTTGACGGTGGCACGACGGTGACGGCGGTATGATGATGACAGCGGTGTGGTTGTGACGGCGGTGTGGTGTTGACGGGGGTATGACGGTGACGGCGCTATGACCGTGACGGCGGTATGACGGTGACGGCGCTATGACGTTGACGGCGCTATGACCGTGACGGCGGTATGATGGTGCCTGCGGTATGATGGTTACGAGGGTATGATGGCGACGACAGTATGACGGTGACGGCGGTAAAATGGTGACTGCGGTGTGGTGGTGCGGGCGTTGTGATGGTGACGGCGGTATGACGGTGACGGCGGTAAGATGGTGACGGCGGTATGATGTTGACGGCGGTATTATGGTGACGGCGGTAATATAATGACGGCGGTAATATGGTGACGGCGTTTTGAGACGGCGGTATTATGGTGACGGCGTTTTGAGACGGCGGTTTGACAGTGACTGCGGTATGACGGTGACGGCGGTATGACGGTGACAGCGGTCTGATGATGACGGTGCTCTGACGGTGACGGCGGTATGACGCTGACGGCGATATGAAGGTCAGGGCGGTATGACGGTGACGGCGGTAAGATGGTGACGGCAGTGTGGTGGTGACGGCGGTATGATGGTGACGGCGGTATGTTGTTGACGGCGGTATGACGGTGATGGCGGCATGATGGTGACGGCTGTATGATGGTGACGGCGGTGTGGTGTTGACGGCGGTGTGGTGGTGACGGCTGTATGACGGTGACGGCGGTTGATGGTGACGGTGGTATGACGGTGACGGCAGTATAATGGTGACGGTGGTATGACAGTTACAGCGCTATGACGGTGACGGCGGTATGACGGTGACGGCGACGACGGTATGACGGTGACGGCGGTAGGATGGTGACGGCGGTATGATGGTGACGGCGGTATGACGGTGACAGCGGTATGATGGTGACGAGGGTATGATGGTGACGGCGGTATGACAGTGACGGCGGAATGATGGTGCCTGCGCTACGACGGGACGGCGGTATGATGGGGACGGTGGTATGACAATTACGGCGCTATGACGGTAACGGCGGTATGATGGTGACAACAGTATGATGGTGACGGAGGTGGGATGGTGACCATGGTCCCACGGTGACAGCGGTAGGATGGTGACGGTGGTATGATGGTAACGAGGGTATGATGGTGACGAGGGTATGATGGTGACGACGGTATGACGGTGACGGCGGGAAGATGGTGACGGCGGTGTGGTGGTGACGGCGGTATGACGGTGACGGCGGAATGATTGTGACTGCGCTACGACGGTGACGGCGGTATGATGGTGACGGTGGTATGACAATTACGGCGCTATGACGGTGACGGACGTATGATGATGACGGTGGTATGACTGTGACAGCGGTATGATGGTGACGATGGTCCCACGGTGACGGCGGTATGACGGTGACGGCGGTATGATGGTGACGGTGGTATGACGGTGACGGTGGTATTACGGTGACGGCGGTATGATGGTGACGACGTTATGAAGGTGACTGCGGTATGACGGGGGACTGCGGTATGATGCTGACGGCGGTATGTATAATGGTGACGGTGGTCTGACGGTGATGGCGGTATGATGGCGGTATGATGGTGAAGGCGGTATGATGGTGACGACGGTATGACGGTGACGGCGGTAAGATGGTGACGGCGATGTGGTGGTGACGGCTGCATGACGGTGACGGTGGTATGATGGTGATGGTGGTATGACAATTACGGCCCTATGACGGTTAGGGTAGTATGATGGTGACGGCAGTAGGTGACGGCGGTATGGCGGTGACAGCGGTATGATGGTGAGGGCGGTATGATGGTGATAGTTGTTTGACGGTGACTGCGGTTCGACGGTGACGGCGGTTGATGGTGACGTTGGTATGACGGTGATGGCGGTATAATGGTGACGGTGGTATGACAGTTACAGCGCTATGACGGTGACGGCGGAATGGTGGTGACGGCGCTATGACGATGACGGCGATGACGATATGACAGTGACGGCGGTATAATGGTGACGAGGGTATGATGGTAACGACGGTATGACGGTGATGGCGGTAAGATGGTGACGGCGGTATGACGTTGACGGCGGTATTATGGTGACGGCGGTATTATGGTGACGGCGGTAATATGTTGACGGCGGTATTATGGTGACGGCGTTTTGAGACGGCGGTCTGATGGTGACCGTGGTCTGACGGTGACGGCGGTATGATTGTGACGTTGGTATGATGGTGACGGCGGTATGACGCTGACGGCGGTGTGGTGGTGACGGCGGTATGAAGGTGACGGCGAATGATGGTGATGGCGCTATGACGGTCAGGGCGGTATGACGGTGACGGCGGTAAGATGGTGACGGCAGTGTGGTGGTGACAGCAGTGTGGTGGTGACGGCGGTATGACGGTGATGGCGGTGTGGTTGTGACAGCGGTATTATCACGACGGTGGTGTGACAATTACGACGCTATGATGTTGACGGTGGCACGACGGTGACGGCGGTATGATGGTGACGGCGGTATGATGATGACAGCGGTGTGGTTGTGACGGCGGTGAGGTGTTGACGACGGTATGATGGTGACGGTGGCATGACGGTGACAGCGGTATGATGGTGACGGCGGTATGTTGTTGACGGCGGTATGACGGTGACAGCGGTATGACGGTGACGACGGTAAGACGGTGACGGCGGTAAGATGGTGACGGCGGTGTGGTGGTGACGATGGTGTGGTGGTGACGGTGGTGTGGGGTTGACGGCGGTGTGACGGTGACAGCGGTATGATGGTGACGGCGACGGCGGTATGACGGTGACGGCGGTAAGATGGTGAATGCGGTATGATGGTGACGGCGGTAAGATGGTTACAAGGGTATGATGGTGACGGCGATATGACGGTGACGGCGGAATAATGGTGACGGCGCTATGACGGTGACGGTGGTCTGACGGTGACAAAGGTATGACGGTGACGGCGGTATAAGGTTGATGGCGGTATTATGGTGACGAGGGTATGATGGTGACGGCGGTATGATGGTGAAGGCGGTATAATGATGATGGCGGTATGATGGTTACGGCGCTATGACGGTGCCGGCGGTATGATGGTGACAGCGGTATGATGATGACAGCGGTATGATGATGACAGCGGTATGATGATGACAGCGGTATGATGGTTACGGCGGTATGACGTTGACGGCGGTATGATGGTGACGATGGTCTGACGGTGATGGCGGTATGACGGCGGTAAGATGGTGACGGCGGTGTGGTGTTGACGGCGGTATGTCGGTGACAGCGGTATGATGGTGACAGCGGTATGATGGTGATGGCGGTATGATGGTGACGACGGTACGACGGTGAAGGCGGTACGATGGTCACGATGGTCCCACTGTGACGGCGGTATGATGGTGACGGCGGTATGATGGTGACGAGGGTATGATGATGACAACGGTATGACGGTGACGCCAGTAAGATGGTGACGGCGGTGTGGTGGTGACGACGCTATGACCGTGACATGGGTCTGTTGGTGACGGCGGTATGACGGTGACGGCGGTATGACGGTGACGGCGGTATGATGGTGACGGCGGTATGATGGTGACGAGGGTATGATGGCGACGACAGTATGACGGTGACGGCGGTATGACGGTGATGGCGGTAAGATGGTGACGGCGGTATGACGTTGACGGCGGTATTATGGTGACGGCGGTATTATGGTGACGGCGGTAATATGATGACGGCGGTATTATGGTGACGGCGTTTTGAGATGGCGGTTTGACGGTGACGGCGGTATGACGGTGATGGAGGTGTGGTTGTGACAGCGGTATTATCACGACGGTGGTGTGACAATTACAACGCTATGATGTTGACGGTGGCACGACGGTGACGGCGGTATGATGATGACAGCGGTGTGGTTGTGACGGCGGTGTGGTGTTGACGGGGGTATGACGGTGACAGCGGTATGATGGTGACGGCGACGGCGGTATGACGGTGACGGCGCTATGACCGTGACGGCGGTATGACGGTGACGGCGCTATGACGTTGACGGCGCTATGACCGTGACGGCGGTATGATGGTGCCTGCGGTATGATGGTTACGAGGGTATGATGGCGACGACAGTATGACGGTGACGGCGGTAAAATGGTGACTGCGGTGTGGTGGTGCGGGCGTTGTGATGGTGACGGCGGTATGACGGTGACGGCGGTAAGATGGTGACGGCGGTATGATGTTGACGGCGGTATTATGGTGACGGCGGTAATATAATGACGGCGGTAATATGGTGACGGCGTTTTGAGACGGCGGTATTATGGTGACGGCGTTTTGAGACGGCGGTTTGACAGTGACTGCGGTATGACGGTGACGGCGGTATGACGGTGACAGCGGTCTGATGATGACGGTGCTCTGACGGTGACGGCGGTATGACGCTGACGGCGATATGAAGGTCAGGGCGGTATGACGGTGACGGCGGTAAGATGGTGACGGCAGTGTGGTGGTGACGGCGGTATGATGGTGACGGCGGTATGTTGTTGACGGCGGTATGACGGTGATGGCGGCATGATGGTGACGGCTGTATGATGGTGACGGCGGTGTGGTGTTGACGGCGGTGTGGTGGTGACGGCTGTATGACGGTGACGGCGGTTGATGGTGACGGTGGTATGACGGTGACGGCAGTATAATGGTGACGGTGGTATGACAGTTACAGCGCTATGACGGTGACGGCGGTATGACGGTGACGGCGACGACGGTATGACGGTGACGGCGGTAAGATGGTGACGGCGGTATGACGGTGACAGCGGTATGATGGTGACGAGGGTATGATGGTGACGGCGGTATGACAGTGACGGCGGAATGATGGTGCCTGCGCTACGACGGGACGGCGGTATGATGGGGACGGTGGTATGACAATTACGGCGCTATGACGGTAACGGCGGTATGATGGTGACAACAGTATGATGGTGACGGAGGTGGGATGGTGACCATGGTCCCACGGTGACAGCGGTAGGATGGTGACGGTGGTATGATGGTAACGAGGGTATGATGGTGAGGACGGTATGACGGTGACGGCGATATGACGGTCACCGTGGTCTGACGGTGACGGCGGTATGATGGTGACGACGGTATAACGGCGGTAAGATGGTGACGGCGGTGTGGTGGTGACGGTGGTGAGGGGGTGACGGCGGTGTGGTGTTGACGGCGGTATGACGGTGACAGCGGTATGACGGTGACGGCGGTAAGATGGTGATGGCGGTATGATGGTGACGGCGGTATGACGGTGACGGCGGTATGATGGTGACGAGGGTATGATGGCGACAACAGTATGACGGTGATGGCGGTAAAATGGTGACGGCGGTGTGGTTGTGAGGGCGTTGTGATGGTGACGGCGGTATGACGGTGACATCGGTAAGATGGTGACGGCGGTATTATGGTGACGGCGGTAATATGATGACGGCTGTAATATGATGACAGCGGTATTATGGTGACGGCATTTTGAGACGGCGGTTTGACGGTGACGGCGGTATGACACTGACGGCGGTATGAAGGTGACGGCGGAATGATGGTGACGGCGCTATGACGGTGACGGCGACGACGGTATGACGGTGACGGCGGTAAGATTGTGACGGCGGTATGATGGTGACGAGGGTATGATGGTGACGGCGGTGTGGTGGTGACGGCGGTATGACGGTGACGGCGCTATGACGGTGACGGCGCTATGACGGTGACGGCGGTATGACGATGGTATGACGGTGATGGCGGTAAGATGGTGACGGCGGTGTGGTGGTGACGGCGACGGCGGTATGACGGTGACGGCGGTAAGATGGTGATGGCGGTATGATGGTGACGACGGTATGAAGGTGACGGCGGTAAGATGGTGACGATGGTCCCACGGTGACGGCGGTATGCCGGTGACGGCGGTATGACGGTGACGGCGGTATGATGGTGACGAGGGTATGATGGCGACGACAGTATGACGGTGACGGCGGTAAAATGGTGACGGCGGTGTGGTGGTGAGGGCGTTGTGATGGTCACGGCGGTATGACGGTGACGGCGGTAATATGATGACGGCGGTATTATGGTGACGGCGTTTTGAGACGGCGGTTTGACGGTGACGGTGGTATGACGGTGACAGCGGTCTGATGGTGACGGTGGTCTGACGGTGACGGCGGTATGACGCTGACGGCGGTATGAAGGTGACGGCGGAATGATGGTGACGGCGCTATGACGGTCAGCGCGGTATGACGGTGACGACGGTAAGATGGTGACGGCAGTGTGGTGGTGACGGCGGTATGATGGTGACGGCTGTATGATGGTGACGGCGGTATGATGCATGACGGCTGTATGATGGTGACGGCGGTATGATGATGACATCGGTGTGGTGGTGACGGCGGTGTGGTGTTGACGGCGGTGTGGTATAGACGGCGGTCTGGTGGTGGTGACGGCTGCATGACGGTCACGGCGGTTTGACGGTGACTGCGGTTGATGGTGACGGTGGTATGACGGTGACGGCAGTATAATGGTGACGGTGGTATGACAGTTACAGCGCTATGACTGTGACGGCGGTATGACAGCGACGACGGTATGACGGTGACGGCGGTAAGATTGTGACGGCGGTATGATGGTGACGGCGGTAGGATGGTGACGACGGTATGACGGTGACGACGGTATGACGGTGACGACGGCATGACGGTGACGACGGTATGACGGCGGTAAGATGGTGACGGCGGTGTGGTGGTGACGGTGGTGAGGTGGTGACGGCGGTGTGGTGTTGACGGCGGTATGACGGTGACAGCGGTATGACGGTGACGGCGGTAAGATGGTGATGGCGGTATGATGGTGACGGCGGTATGACGATGACGGTGGTATGATGGTGACGAGGGTATGATGGCGACAACAGTATGACGGTGATGGCGGTAAAATGGTGACGGCGGTGTGGTTGTGAGGGCGTTGTGATGGTGACGGCGGTATGACGGTGACATCGGTAAGATGGTGACGGCGGTATTATGGTGACGGCGGTATTATGGTGACGGCGGTAATATGATGACGGCGGTAATATGATGACCGCGGTATTATGGTGGCGGCATTTTGAGACGGCGGTTTGACGGTGACGGCGCTATGACGGTGACAGCGGTTCTGATGGTGACAGTGGTCTGACGGTGACGGCGGTATGACGCTGACGGCGGTAAGATTGTGACGGCGGTATGATGGTGACGGCGGTATGATGGTGACGAGGGTATGATGGTGACGGCGGTGTGGTGGTGACGGCGGTATGACGGTGACGGCGCTATGACGGTGACGGCGGTATGATGGTGACGAGGGTATGATGGCGACGACAGTATGACGGTGACGGCGGTAAAATGGTGACGGCGGTGTGGTGGTGACGGCGGTATGATGGTGACGGCGGTATGATGCATGACGGCTGTATGATGGTGACGGCGGTATGATGATGACATCGGCGTGGTGGTGACGGCGGTGTGGTGTAGACGGCGGTGTGGTGGTGGTGACGGCTGCATGACGGTCACGGCGGTTTGACGGTGACTGTGGTTGATGGTGACGGTGGTATGACGGTGACGGCAGTATAATGGTGACGGTGGTATGACAGTTACAGCGCTATGACGGTGACGGCGGTATGACGGCGACGACGGTATGACGGTGACGGCGGTAAGATTGTGACGGCGGTATGATGGTGACGGCGGTATGATGGTGACGAGGGTATGATGGTGACGGCGGTGTGGTGGTGACGGCGGTATGATGGTGACGACGGTATGACGGTGACGACGGTATGACGGTGACGACGGTATGACGGCGGTAAGATGGTGACGGCGATGTGGTGGTGACGGTGGTGAGGTGGTGACGGCGGTGTGGTGTTGACGGCGGTATGACGGTGACAGCGGTATGATGGTGACGGCGACGGCGGTATGACGGTGATGACGGTAAGGTGGTGATGGCGGTATGATGGTGACGACGGTATGACGGTGACGGCGGTAAGATGGTCACGATGGCACGGTGACGCCGGTAAGATGGTGACGGCGGTATGATGGTGACGGCGCTATGACCGTGACGGCGGTATGTTAGTGACGGCGGTATGACGGTGACGGCATATGACGTTGACGGCGCTATGACCGTGACGGCGGTATGATGGTGCCTGCGGTATGATGGTTACGAGGGTAGGATGGCGACGACAGTATGACGGTGTCGGCGGTAAAATGGTGACAGCGATGTGGTGGTGCGGGCGTTGTGATGGTGACGGCGGTATGACGTTGACGGCGGTATTATGGTGACGGCGGTATTATGGTGACGGCGGTAATATGATGACGGCGGTAATATGGTGACGGCGTTTTGAGACGGCGGTATTATGGTGACGGCGTTTTGAGACGGCGGTTTGACGGTGACGGCGGTATGACGGTGACAGCGGTCTGATGGTGACGCTGCTCCGACGGTGACGGCGGTATGACGCTGACGGCGGTATGAAGGTGACGGCGGAATGATGGTGACGGCGCTATGAAGGTCAGGGCGGTATGACGGTGACGGCGGTAAGATGGTGACGGCAGTGTGGTTTTGACGGCGGTATGATGGTGACGGCGGTATGTTGTTGACGGCGGTATGACGGTGATGGCGGTATGATGGTGACGGCTGTATGATGGTGACGGCGGTGTGGTGTTGACGGCGGTGTGGTGTTGACGGCGGTGTGGTGGTGACGGCTGTATGACGGTGACGGCGGTATGACGGTGACCGCGGTTTGACGGTGACGGCGGTATGATAGTAACGGCGGTAGTTGACGGCGGTTGATGGTGACGGTGGTGTGACGGTGAAGGCGGTATAATGGCGACGGTGGTATGACAGTTACAGCGCTATGACAGTGACGGCGGTATGATGGTGACGGTGGTCTGACGGTGACGGCGGTATGACAGTGACGGCGGTATGATGGTGACGAGCGTATGTGACGACGGTATGATGGGGGACTGCGGTATGATGGGGTGATGCAGGACTGCGGTATGATGCTGACGGCGGTATGATGGTGACGGTGGTCTGACGGTGACGGCGGTATGATGCTGACGAGGGTATGACGGTGACGGCGGTAAGATGGTGACGGCGGTGTGGTGGTGATGGCTGTATGACGGTGACGGCGGTATGATGGTGGCGGTGTATGACGGTGACGGCGCTATGACGGTGACGGCGCTATGACGGTGACGGCGGTATGATGGTGACGGTGGTATGACAGTTATGGCGGTATGATTGTGACGGCGGTAGGTGACGGTGGTAAGATGGTGACGGCGGTGTGGTGGTGACGGCTGTATGACGGTGACGGCGGTATGATGGTGACGGTGTATGACGGTGACGGCGGTATTATGGTGACGGCGTTTTGTGACGGCAGTATGACGGTGACAGCGGTATGATGTTGACGGTGGTCTGACGGTGACGGCGGTGGGACGGCGACGGCGGTATGATGGTGACGGCGGTATGACGGTGACGTCGGTATGATGGTGACGGCGGTATGATGGTGACGAGGGTGTGATGGTGACGACGGTATGACGGTGACGGCCGTAAGATGGTGACGGCGGTATGATGGTGAAGAGGGTATGACGGTGACGGCGGTGTGGTGGTGACGGCTGTATGACGGTGACGGCGGTATGATGGTGGCGGTGTATGACGGTGACGGCGCTATGACGGTGACGGCGGTATGATGGTGACGGTGGTATGACAATTACGGCCCTATGAAGGTGAGGGTGGTATGATGGTGACGGCGGTAGGTGACGGCGGTATGACGGTGACGGCGGTTTGACGGTGACGGCGGTTTGACGGTAACGGCGGTATGATAGTAACGGCGGTAGTTGACGGCGGTTGATGGTGACGGTGGTGTGACGGTGAAGGCGGTATAATGGTGACGATGGTATGATGGGGGACTGCGGTATGATGGGGTGATGCAGGACTGCGGTATGATGCTGACGGCGGTATGATGGTGACGGTGGTCTGACGGTGACGGCGGTATGATGGTGACGAGGGTATGACGGTGACGGCGGTAAGATGGTGACGGCGGTATGGTGGTGACGGCTGTATGACGGTGACGGCGGTATCATGATGACGGTGTATGATGGTGACGGCGCTATGACGGTGACGGCGGTATGATGGTGACGGCGGTGTGGCGGTGACGGCGGTAAGATGGTGATGGCGGTATGATGGTGACGACGGTATGAAGGTGACGGCGGTAAGATGGTGACGATGGTCCCACGGTGACGGCGCTATGACGGTGACGGCGGTATCCCGGTGACGGCGGTATGACGGTGACGGCGGTATGATGGTGACGAGGGTATGATGGCGACGACAGTATGACGGTGACGGCGGTAAAATGGTGACGGCGGTGTGGTGGTGACGGCGGTATGATGGTGACGGCGGTATGATGCATGACGGCTGTATGATGGTGACGGCGGTATGATGATGACATCGGCGTGGTGGTGACGGCGGTGTGGTGTAGACGGCGGTGTGGTGGTGGTGACGGCTGCATGACGGTCACGGCGGTTTGACGGTGACTGTGGTTGATGGTGACGGTGGTATGACGGTGACGGCAGTATAATGGTGACGGTGGTATGACAGTTACAGCGCTATGACGGTGACGGCGGTATGACGGCGACGACGGTATGACGGTGACGGCGGTAAGATTGTGACGGCGGTATGATGGTGACGGCGGTATGATGGTGACGAGGGTATGATGGTGACGGCGGTGTGGTGGTGACGGCGGTATGATGGTGACGACGGTATGACGGTGACGACGGTATGACGGTGACGACGGTATGACGGCGGTAAGATGGTGACGGCGATGTGGTGGTGACGGTGGTGAGGTGGTGACGGCGGTGTGGTGTTGACGGCGGTATGACGGTGACAGCGGTATGATGGTGACGGCGACGGCGGTATGACGGTGATGACGGTAAGGTGGTGATGGCGGTATGATGGTGACGACGGTATGACGGTGACGGCGGTAAGATGGTCACGATGGCACGGTGACGCCGGTAAGATGGTGACGGCGGTATGATGGTGACGGCGCTATGACCGTGACGGCGGTATGTTGGTGACGGCGGTATGACGGTGACGGCATATGACGTTGACGGCGCTATGACCGTGACGGCGGTATGATGGTGCCTGCGGTATGATGGTTACGAGGGTAGGATGGCGACGACAGTATGACGGTGTCGGCGGTAAAATGGTGACAGCGATGTGGTGGTGCGGGCGTTGTGATGGTGACGGCGGTATGACGTTGACGGCGGTATTATGGTGACGGCGGTATTATGGTGACGGCGGTAATATGATGACGGCGGTAATATGGTGACGGCGTTTTGAGACGGCGGTATTATGGTGACGGCGTTTTGAGACGGCGGTTTGACGGTGACGGCGGTATGACGGTGACAGCGGTCTGATGGTGACGCTGCTCCGACGGTGACGGCGGTATGACGCTGACGGCGGTATGAAGGTGACGGCGGAATGATGGTGACGGCGCTATGAAGGTCAGGGCGGTATGACGGTGACGGCGGTAAGATGGTGACGGCAGTGTGGTTTTGACGGCGGTATGATGGTGACGGCGGTATGTTGTTGACGGCGGTATGACGGTGATGGCGGTATGATGGTGATGGCGGTATGATGGTGACGGCTGTATGATGGTGACGGCGGTGTGGTGTTGACGGCGGTGTGGTGGTGACGGCTGTATGACGGTGACGGCGGTATGACGGTGACCGCGGTTTGACGGTGACGGCGGTATGATAGTAACGGCGGTAGTTGACGGCGGTTGATGGTGACGGTGGTGTGACGGTGAAGGCGGTACAATGGCGACGGCTGTATGACAGTTACAGCGCTATGACAGTGACGGCGGTATGATGGTGACGGTGGTCTGACGGTGACGGCGGTATGACAGTGACGGCGGTATGATGGTGACGAGCGTATGTGACGACGGTATGATGGGGGACTGCGGTATGATGGGGTGATGCAGGACTGCGGTATGATGCTGACGGCGGTATGATGGTGACGGTGGTCTGACGGTGACGGCGGTATGATGGTGACGAGGGTATGACGGTGACGGCGGTAAGATGGTGACGGCGGTGTGGTGGTGATGGCTGTATGACGGTGACGGCGGTATGACGGTGACGGTCGTAAGATGGTGACGGCGGTATGATGGTTACGACGCTATGACGGTGACGGCGGTATGATGGTGACGGTGGTATGACAGTTATGGCGGTATGACGGTGACGGCGGTATGATTGTGACGGCGGTAGGTGACGGTGGTAAGATGGTGACGGCGGTGTGGTGGTGACGGCTGTATGACGGTGACGGCGGTATGATGATGACGGTGTATGACGGTGACGGCGGTATTATGGTGACGGCGTTTTGTGACGGCAGTATGACGGTGACAGCGGTATGATGTTGACGGTGGTCTGACGGTGACGGCGGTGGGACGGCGACGGCGGTATGATGGTGACGGCGGTATGACGGTGACGTCGGTATGATGGTGACGGCGGTATGATGGTGACGGGGGTGTGATGGTGACGACGGTATGACGGTGACGGCCGTAAGATGGTGACGGCGGTATGATGGTGAAGAGGGTATGACGGTGACGGCGGTGTGGTGGTGACGGCTGTATGACGGTGACGGCGGTATGATGGTGGCGGTGTATGACGGTGACGGCGCTATGACGGTGACGGCGGTATGATGGTGACGGTGGTATGACAATTACGGCCCTATGAAGGTGAGGGTGGTATGATGGTGACGGCGGTAGGTGACGGCGGAATGACGGTGACGGCGGTTTGACGGTGACGGCGGTTTGACGGTGACGGCGGTATGATAGTAACGGCGGTAGTTGACGGCGGTTGATGGTGACGGTGGTGTGACGGTGAAGGCGGTATAATGGTGACGATGGTATGATGGGGGACTGCGGTATGATGGGGTGATGCAGGACTGCGGTATGATGCTGACGGCGGTATGATGGTGACGGTGGTCTGACGGTGACGGCGGTATGATGGTGACGAGGGTATGACGGTGACGGCGGTAAGATGGTGACGGCGGTATGGTGGTGACGGCTGTATGACGGTGACGGCGGTATCATGATGACGGTGTATGATGGTGACGGCGCTATGACGGTGACGGCGGTATGATGGTGACGGCGGTGTGGCGGTGACGGCGGTATGACAGTGACGGCGGTATGATGGTGACGAGCGTATGATGATGACGACGGTATGACGGTGACGGCGGTATGATGGGGGACTGCTGTATGATGGGGTGATGCAGGACTGCGGTATGATGCTGACGGTGGTCTGACGGTGACGGCGGTATGATGGTGACGAGGGTATGACGGTGACGGCGGTAAGATGGTGACGGCAGTGTGGTGGTGACGGCGGTATGATGGTGACGGCTGTATGATGGTGACGGCGGTATGATGCATGACGGCTGTATGATGGTGACGGCGGTATGATGATGACATCGGTGTGGTGGTGACGGCTGCATGACGGTCACGGCGGTTTGACGGTGACTGCGGTTGATGGTGACGGTGGTATGACGGTGACGGCAGTATAATGGTGACGGTGGTATGACAGTTACAGCGCTATGACGGTGACGGCGGTATGACGGCGACGACGGTATGACGGTGACGGCGGTAAGATTGTGACGGCGGTATGATGGTGACGGCGGTATGATGGTGACGGCGGTATGATGGTGACGAGGGTATGATGGTGACGGCGGTGTGGTGGTGACGGCGGTATGGTGGTGACGACGGTATGACGGTGACGACGGTATGACGGCGGTAAGATGGTGACGGCGGTGTGGTGGTGACGGTGGTTAGGTGGTGACGGCGGTGTGGTGTTGACGGCGGTATGACGGTGACGGCGGTAAGATGGTCACGATGGCACGGTGACGACGGTAAGATGGTGACGGCGGTATGACGCTGACGGCGCTATGACGTTGACGGCGCTATGACCGTGACGGCGGTATGATGGTGCCTGCGGTATGATGGTTACGAGGGTATGATGGCGACGACAGTATGACGGTGACGGCGGTAAAATGGTGACAGCGATGTGGTGGTGCGGGCGTTGTGATGGTGACGGCGGTAATATGATGACGGCGGTAATATGGTGACGGCGTTTTGAGACGGCGGTATTATGGTGACGGCGTTTTGAGACGGCGGTTTGACAGTGACGGCGGTATGACGGTGACAGCGGTCTGATGGTGACGCTGCTCCGACGGTGACGGCGGTATGACGCTGACGGCGGTATGAAGGTGACGGCGGAATGATGGTGACGGCGCTATGAAGGTCAGGGCGGTATGACGGTGACGGCGGTAAGATGGTGACGGCAGTGTGGTGGTGACGGCGGTATAATGGTGACGGCGGTATGGCGGTATGTTGTTGACGGCGGTATGACGGTGATGGCGGTATGATGGTGACGGTGGTCTGATGGTGATGGCGGTATGACAGTGACAGCGGTATGATGTTGACGAGCGTATGATGGTGACGACGGTATGACGGTGACGGCGGTATGATGGGGGACTGCGGTATGATGCTGACGGCGGTATGATGCTGACGGCGGTATGATGCTGACGGCGGTATGATGCTGACGGCGGTATGATGCTGACGGCGGTATGATGCTGACGGCGGTATGATGGTGACGGCGGTATGATGCTGACGGCGGTATGATGGTGACGGCGGTATTATGGTGATGGAGTTTTGTGACGGCAGTATGACGGTGACAGCGGTATGATGTTGACGGTGGTCTGACGGGACGGCGGTATGACGGCGACGGCGGTATGATGGTGACGGCAGTATGATGGTGACGGCGGTAAGATGGTGACCATGGTCCCACGGTGACAGCGGTAGGATGGTGACGGCGGTATGATGGTGACGGCGGTAAGATGGTGATGGCGGTATGATGGTGACGACGGTATGACGGTGACGGCGGTAAGATGATGATGGCGGTATGATGGTGACGGCGCTATGACGGTGACGGCGGTATGACGGTGACGGCGGTATGACGGTGACGGCGGTATGATGGTGACGAGGGTATGATGGCGACGACAGTATGACGGTGACGGCGATAAAATGGTGACGGCGGTGTGGTGGTGAGGGCGTTGTGATGGTGACGGTGGTATGACGGTGACATCGGTAAGATGGTGACGGCGGTATTATGGTGACGGCGGTATTATGGTGACGGCGGTAATATGATGACGGCGGTATTATGGTGACGGCATTTTGAGACGGCGGTTCGACGGTGACGGCGGTATGACGGTGACAGCGGTCTGATGGTGACGGTGGTCTGACGGTGACGGCGGAATGGTGGTGACGGCGCTATGACGGTGACGGCGACGACGGTATGACGGTGACGGCGGTATGATGGTGACGAGGGTATGATGGTGACGGCGGTGTGGTGGTGACGGCGGTATGACGGTGACATCGCTATGACGGTGACGGCGGTATGACGGTGACGATGGTATGACGGTGATGGCGGTAAGATGGTGACGGCGGTGTGGTGGTGACTTTGGTGTGGTGGTGACGCGACGGCGGTATGACGGTGACGGCGGTAAGATGGTGATGGCGGTATGATGGTGACGAGGGTATGAGGGTGACGGCGGTAAGATGGTGACGATGGTCCCACGGTGACAGCGGTAGGATGGTGACGGTGGTATGATGGTAACGAGGGTATGATGGTGACGACGGTATGACGGTGGCGGCGATATGACGGTGACGGCGGTATGATGGTGACAGCGGTATGACGGTGCCGGTGGTATGATGGTGACAGCGGTATGATGATGACGGCGGTATGATGGTGACGGCGGTAGGTGACGGCGGTAGGTGACGGCGGTATGACGGTGACAGCGGTATGACGGTGACGGCGGTAGGTGACAGGTGGTAAGATGGTGACGGCGGTGTGGTGGTGACGGCTGTATGACGGTGACGGCGGTATGATGGTGACAGTGTATGACGGTGAACGCGCTATGACGTTGACGGCGGTAAGAAGGTGACGGCGGTATGACGGTGACAGCGGTATTATGGTGACGGCGTTTTGTGACGGCAGTATGACGGTGACAGCGGTATGATGTTGACGGTGGTCTGACGGTGACGGCGGTATGACGGTGACGGCGGTATGATGGTGACGGCGGTATGATGGTGACGAGGGTGTGATGGTGACGGCGGTATGATGGTGAAGAGGGTATGACGGTGACGGCGCTATGACGGTGACGGCGGTATGACGGTGACGGTCGAAAGATGGTGACGGCGGCATGACAGTGACGGCGGTTTGATGGGGGACTGCGGTATGATGCTGACGGCGGTATGATGCTGACGGCGGTATGATGTTGACGGCGGTATGATGGTGACGGCGGTATGATGCTGACGGTGGTATGATGGTGACGGCGGTATTATGGTGATGGAGTTTTGTGACGGCAGTATGACGGTGACAGCGGTATGATGTTGACGGCGGTATGACGGCGACGGCGGTATGATGGTGACGGCGGTAAGATGGTGACCATGGTCCCACGGTGACAGCAGTAGGATGGTGACGGCGGTATGATGGTAACGAGGGTATGATGGTGAGGACGGTATGACGGTGACGGCGATATGACGGTGACGGTGGTCTGACGGTGACGGCGGTATGATGGTGAGGACGGTATGACGGCGGTAAGATGGTGACGGCGGTGTGGTGGTGACGGTGGTGGGGGGGTGACAGCGGTATGATGTTGACGGTGGTCTGACGGTGACGGCGGTATGACGGCGACGGCGGTATGATGGTGACGAGGGTGTGATGGTGACGGCGGTATGATGGTGAAGAGGGTATGACGGTGACGGCGATGTGGTGGTGACGGCTGTATGACGGTGACGGCGATATGATGGTGGCGGTGTATGACGGTGACGGCGCTATGACGGTGACGGCGGTATGACGGTGACGGCGGTATGACGGTGACAGTGGTATGATGGTGACGGCGGTATGACGGTGACGGCGGTAAGATGGTGACGGCGGTGTGGTGGTGATGGCTGTATGACGGTGACGACGGTATGGCGGCGGTAAGATGGTGACGGCGGTGTGGTGGTGACGGTGGTGACGGCGGTGTGGTGTTGACGGCGGTATGACGGTGACAGCGGTATGATGGTGATGGTGACGACGGTATGACGGTGACGGCGGTAAGATGGTCACGATGGCACGGTGACACCCGTAAGATGGTGACGGCGGTATGATGGTGACGGCGCAATGACCGTGACGGCGGTATGTTGGTGACGGCGGTATGACGGTGACGGCGCTATGACGATGACGGCGCTATGACCGTGACGGCGGTAAAATGGTGACCGCGATGTGGTGGTGTGGGCGTTTTGATGGTGACGGCGGTATGACGTTGACGGCGGTATTATGGTGACGGCGGTATTATGGAGACGGCGGTAATATGATGACGGCGGTAATATGGTGACGGCGTTTTGAGACGGCGGTTTGACGGTGACGGCGGTAAAATGGTAACCGCGATGTGGTGGTGTGGGCGTTGTGATGGTGACGGCGGTATGACGTTGACGGCGGTATTATGGTGACGGCGGTATTATGGTGACGGCGGTAATATGATGACGGCGGTAATATGATGACGGCGGTAATATGGTGACGGCGTTTTGAGACGGCGGTATTATGGTGACGGCGTTTTGAGACGGCGGTTTGACAGTGACGGCGGTATGACGGTGACAGCGGTCTGATGGTGACGCTGCTCCGACGGTGACGGCGGTATGACGCTGACGGCGGTATGAAGGTGACGGCGGAATGATGGTGACGGCGCTATGAAGGTCAGGGCGGTATGACGGTGACGGCGGTAAGATGGTGACGGCAGTGTGGTGGTGACGGCGGTATAATGGTGACGGCGGTATGGCGGTATGTTGTTGACGGCGGTATGACGGTGATGGCGGTATGATGGTGACGGTGGTCTGATGGTGATGGCGGTATGACAGTGACGGCGGTATGATGTTGACGAGCGTATGATGGTGACGACGGTATGACGGTGACGGCGGTATGATGGGGGACTGCGGTATGATGCTGACGGCGGTATGATGCTGACGGCGGTATGATGCTGACGGCGGTATGATGCTGACGGCGGTATGATGCTGACGGCGGTATGATGCTGACGGCGGTATGATGGTGACGGCGGTATGATGCTGACGGCGGTATGATGGTGACGGCGGTATTATGGTGATGGAGTTTTGTGACGGCAGTATGACGGTGACAGCGGTATGATGTTGACGGTGGTCTGACGGGACGGCGGTATGACGGCGACGGCGGTATGATGGTGACGGCAGTATGATGGTGACGGCGGTAAGATGGTGACCATGGTCCCACGGTGACAGCGGTAGGATGGTGACGGCGGTATGATGGTGACGGCGGTAAGATGGTGATGGCGGTATGATGGTGACGACGGTATGACGGTGACGGCGGTAAGATGATGATGGCGGTATGATGGTGACGGCGCTATGACGGTGACGGCGGTATGACGGTGACGGCGGTATGACGGTGACGGCGGTATGATGGTGACGAGGGTATGATGGCGACGACAGTATGACGGTGACGGCGATAAAATGGTGACGGCGGTGTGGTGGTGAGGGCGTTGTGATGGTGACGGTGGTATGACGGTGACATCGGTAAGATGGTGACGGCGGTATTATGGTGACGGCGGTATTATGGTGACGGCGGTAATATGATGACGGCGGTATTATGGTGACGGCATTTTGAGACGGCGGTTCGACGGTGACGGCGGTATGACGGTGACAGCGGTCTGATGGTGACGGTGGACTGACGGTGACGGCGGAATGGTGGTGACGGCGCTATGACGGTGACGGCGACGACGGTATGACGGTGACGGCGGTATGATGGTGACGAGGGTATGATGGTGACGGCGGTGTGGTGGTGACGGCGGTATGACGGTGACATCGCTATGACGGTGACGGCGGTATGACGGTGACGATGGTATGACGGTGATGGCGGTAAGATGGTGACGGCGGTGTGGTGGTGACTTTGGTGTGGTGGTGACGCGACGGCGGTATGACGGTGACGGCGGTAAGATGGTGATGGCGGTATGATGGTGACGAGGGTATGAGGGTGACGGCGGTAAGATGGTGACGATGGTCCCACGGTGACAGCGGTAGGATGGTGACGGTGGTATGATGGTAACGAGGGTATGATGGTGACGACGGTATGACGGTGGCGGCGATATGACGGTGACGGCGGTATGATGGTGACAGCGGTATGACGGTGCCGGTGGTATGATGGTGACAGCGGTATGATGATGACGGCGGTATGATGGTGACGGCGGTAGGTGACGGCGGTAGGTGACGGCGGTATGACGGTGACAGCGGTATGATGGTGCCGGTGGTCTGACGGTGACGGCGGTATAATGGTGACGGCGGTATAATGGTGACGGCGGTATGATGGTGACGGCGGTATGATGATGACAGCGGTGTGGTGGTGACGGTGGTGTGATCGTGACGGCGGTGTGGTGGTGGCGGCTGTATGACGGTGACGATGGTATGATGGTGGCGGTGTATGACGGTGACGGCGGTATTATGGTGATGGAGTTTTGTGACGGCAGTATGACGGTGACAGCGGTATGATGTTGACGGTGGTCTACGGTGACGGCGGTATGACGGCGACGGCGGTATGATGGTGACGGCGGTATGATGGTGACGTCGGTATGATGGTGACGTCGGTATGATGGTGACGGCGGTATTATGGTGACGACGGTAATATGATGACGGCGGTAATATGATGACGGCGGTATTATGGTGACGGCATTTTGAGACGGCGGTTTGACGGTGACGGTGGTATGACGGTGACAGCGGTTCTGATGGTGACAGTGGTCTGACGGTGACGGCGGTATGACGCTGACGGCGGTATGAAGGTGACGGCGGAATGATGGTGACGGCGATATGACGGTGACGGCGACGACGGTATGACGGTGACGGCGGTAAGATTGTGACGGCGGTATGATGGTGACGGCGGTATGATGGTGACGAGGGTATGATGGTGACGAGGGTATGATGGTGACGGCGGTGTGGTGGTGACGGCGGTATGACGGTGACGGCGCTATGACGGTGACGGCGGTAGGTGACAGGTGGTAAGATGGTGACGGCGGTGTGGTGGTGACGGCTGTATGACGGTGACGGCGGTATGATGGTGACAGTGTATGACGGTGAACGCGCTATGACGTTGACGGCGGTAAGAAGGTGACGGCGGTATGACGGTGACAGCGGTATTATGGTGACGGCGTTTTGTGACGGCAGTATGACGGTGACAGCGGTATGATGTTGACGGTGGTCTGACGGTGACGGCGGTATGACGGTGACGGCGGTATGATGGTGACGGCGGTATGATGGTGACGAGGGTGTGATGGTGACGGCGGTATGATGGTGAAGAGGGTATGACGGTGACGGCGCTATGACGGTGACGGCGGTATGACGGTGACGGTCGTAAGATGGTGACGGCGGCATGACAGTGACGGCGGTTTGATGGGGGACTGCGGTATGATGCTGACGGCGGTATGATGCTGACGGCGGTATGATGTTGACGGCGGTATGATGGTGACGGCGGTATGATGCTGACGGTGGTATGATGGTGACGGCGGTATTATGGTGATGGAGTTTTGTGACGGCAGTATGACGGTGACAGCGGTATGATGTTGACGGCGGTATGACGGCGACGGCGGTATGATGGTGACGGCGGTAAGATGGTGACCATGGTCCCACGGTGACAGCAGTAGGATGGTGACGGCGGTATGATGGTAACGAGGGTATGATGGTGAGGACGGTATGACGGTGACGGCGATATGACGGTGACGGTGGTCTGACGGTGACGGCGGTATGATGGTGAGGACGGTATGACGGCGGTAAGATGGTGACGGCGGTGTGGTGGTGACGGTGGTGGGGGGGTGACAGCGGTATGATGTTGACGGTGGTCTGACGGTGACGGCGGTATGACGGCGACGGCGGTATGATGGTGACGAGGGTGTGATGGTGACGGCGGTATGATGGTGAAGAGGGTATGACGGTGACGGCGATGTGGTGGTGACGGCTGTATGACGGTGACGGCGATATGATGGTGGCGGTGTATGACGGTGACGGCGCTATGACGGTGACGGCGGTATGACGGTGACGGCGGTATGACGGTGATAGTGGTATGATGGTGACGGCGGTATGACGGTGACGGCGGTAAGATGGTGACGGCGGTGTGGTGGTGATGGCTGTATGACGGTGACGACGGTATGGCGGCGGTAAGATGGTGACGGCGGTGTGGTGGTGACGGTGGTGACGGCGGTGTGGTGTTGACGGCGGTATGACGGTGACAGCGGTATGATGGTGATGGTGACGACGGTATGACGGTGACGGCGGTAAGATGGTCACGATGGCACGGTGACACCCGTAAGATGGTGACGGCGGTATGATGGTGACGGCGCAATGACCGTGACGGCGGTATGTTGGTGACGGCGGTATGACGGTGACGGCGCTATGACGATGACGGCGCTATGACCGTGACGGCGGTAAAATGGTGACCGCGATGTGGTGGTGTGGGCGTTTTGATGGTGACGGCGGTATGACGTTGACGGCGGTATTATGGTGACGGCGGTATTATGGAGACGGCGGTAATATGATGACGGCGGTAATATGGTGACGGCGTTTTGAGACGGCGGTTTGACGGTGACGGCGGTAAAATGGTAACCGCGATGTGGTGGTGTGGGCGTTGTGATGGTGACGGCGGTATGACGTTGACGGCGGTATTATGGTGACGGCGGTATTATGGTGACGGCGGTAATATGATGACGGCGGTAATATGATGACGGCGGTAATATGGTGACGGCGTTTTGAGACGGCGGTATTATGGTGACGGCGTTTTGAGACGGCGGTTTGACAGTGACGGCGGTATGACGGTGACAGCGGTCTGATGGTGACGCTGCTCCGACGGTGACGGCGGTATGACGCTGACGGCGGTATGAAGGTGACGGCGGAATGATGGTGACGGCGCTATGAAGGTCAGGGCGGTATGACGGTGACGGCGGTAAGATGGTGACGGCAGTGTGGTGGTGACGGCGGTATAATGGTGACGGCGGTATGGCGGTATGTTGTTGACGGCGGTATGACGGTGATGGCGGTATGATGGTGACGGTGGTCTGATGGTGATGGCGGTATGACAGTGACGGCGGTATGATGTTGACGAGCGTATGATGGTGACGACGGTATGACGGTGACGGCGGTATGATGGGGGACTGCGGTATGATGCTGACGGCGGTATGATGCTGACGGCGGTATGATGCTGACGGCGGTATGATGCTGACGGCGGTATGATGCTGACGGCGGTATGATGCTGACGGCGGTATGATGCTGACGGCGGTATGATGGTGACGGCGGTATGATGCTGACGGCGGTATGATGGTGACGGCGGTATTATGGTGATGGAGTTTTGTGACGGCAGTATGACGGTGACAGCGGTATGATGTTGACGGTGGTCTGACGGGACGGCGGTATGACGGCGACGGCGGTATGATGGTGACGGCAGTATGATGGTGACGGCGGTAAGATGGTGACCATGGTCCCACGGTGACAGCGGTAGGATGGTGACGGCGGTATGATGGTGACGGCGGTAAGATGGTGATGGCGGTATGATGGTGACGACGGTATGACGGTGACGGCGGTAAGATGATGATGGCGGTATGATGGTGACGGCGCTATGACGGTGACGGCGGTATGACGGTGACGGCGGTATGACGGTGACGGCGGTATGATGGTGACGAGGGTATGATGGCGACGACAGTATGACGGTGACGGCGATAAAATGGTGACGGCGGTGTGGTGGTGAGGGCGTTGTGATGGTGACGGTGGTATGACGGTGACATCGGTAAGATGGTGACGGCGGTATTATGGTGACGGCGGTATTATGGTGACGGCGGTAATATGATGACGGCGGTATTATGGTGACGGCATTTTGAGACGGCGGTTCGACGGTGACGGCGGTATGACGGTGACAGCGGTCTGATGGTGACGGTGGACTGACGGTGACGGCGGAATGGTGGTGACGGCGCTATGACGGTGACGGCGACGACGGTATGACGGTGACGGCGGTATGATGGTGACGAGGGTATGATGGTGACGGCGGTGTGGTGGTGACGGCGGTATGACGGTGACATCGCTATGACGGTGACGGCGGTATGACGGTGACGATGGTATGACGGTGACGGCGGTAAGATGGTGATGGCGGTATGATGGTGACGAGGGTATGAGGGTGACGGCGGTAAGATGGTGACGATGGTCCCACGGTGACAGCGGTAGGATGGTGACGGTGGTATGATGGTAACGAGGGTATGATGGTGACGACGGTATGACGGTGACGGCGATATGACGGTGACGGCGGTATGATGGTGACAGCGGTATGACGGTGCCGGTGGTATGATGGTGACAGCGGTATGATGATGACGGCGGTATGATGGTGACGGCGGTAGGTGACGGCGGTAGGTGACGGCGGTATGACGGTGACAGCGGTATGATGGTGCCGGTGGTCTGACGGTGACGGCGGTATAATGGTGACGGCGGTATAATGGTGACGGCGGTATGATGGTGACGGCGGTATGATGATGACAGCGGTGTGGTGGTGACGGTGGTGTGATCGTGACGGCGGTGTGGTGGTGGCGGCTGTATGACGGTGACGATGGTATGATGGTGGCGGTGTATGACGGTGACGGCGGTATTATGGTGATGGAGTTTTGTGACGGCAGTATGACGGTGACAGCGGTATGATGTTGACGGTGGTCTACGGTGACGGCGGTATGACGGCGACGGCGGTATGATGGTGACGGCGGTATGATGGTGACGTCGGTATGATGGTGACGTCGGTATGATGGTGACGGCGGTATGATGGTGACGAGGGTATGATGGTGACGCCGGTATGACGGTGACGGTCGTAAGATGGTGATGGCGGTATGATGGTGACGGCGGTATGACGGTGACGGCGGTATGATGGTGACGAGGGTATGATGGCGACAACAGTATGACGGTGATGGCGGTAAAATGGTGACGGCGGTGTGGTTGTGAGGGCGTTGTGATGGTGACGGCGGTATGATGGTGACATCGATAAGATGGTGACGGCGGTATTATGGTGACGACGGTAATATGATGACGGCGGTAATATGATGACGGCGGTATTATGGTGACGGCATTTTGAGACGGCGGTTTGACGGTGACGGTGGTATGACGGTGACAGTGGTTCTGATGGTGACAGTGGTCTGACGGTGACGGCGGTATGACGCTGACGGCGGTATGAAGGTGACGGCGGAATGATGGTGACGGCGATATGACGGTGACGGCGACGACGGTATGACGGTGACGGCGGTAAGATTGTGACGGCGGTATGATGGTGACGGCGGTATGATGGTGACGAGGGTATGATGGTGACGAGGGTATGATGGTGACGGCGGTGTGGTGGTGACGGCGGTATGACGGTGACGGCGCTATGACGGTGACGGCGGTAGGTGACAGGTGGTAAGATGGTGACGGCGGTGTGGTGGTGACGGCTGTATGACGGTGACGGCGGTATGATGGTGACAGTGTATGACGGTGAACGCGCTATGACGTTGACGGCGGTAAGAAGGTGACGGCGGTATGACGGTGACAGCGGTATTATGTTGACGGTGGTCTGACGGTGACGGCGGTATGATGTTGACGGTGGTCTGACGGTGACGGCGGTATGACGGTGACGGCGGTATGATGGTGACGGCGGTATGATGGTGACGAGGGTGTGATGGTGACGGCGGTATGATGGTGAAGAGGGTATGACGGTGACGGCGCTATGACGGTGACGGCGGTATGACGGTGACGGTCGTAAGATGGTGACGGCGGCATGACAGTGACGGCGGTTTGATGGGGGACTGCGGTATGATGCAGACGGCGGTATGATGCTGACGGCGGTATGATGCTGACGGCGGTATGATGGTGACGGCGGTATTATGGTGATGGAGTTTTGTGACGGCAGTATGATGGTGACGGCGGTAAGATGGTGACCATGGTCCCACGGTGACAGCAGTAGGATGGTGACGGCGGTTTGACGGTGACGGCGGTAAAATGGTAACCGCGATGTGGTGGTGTGGGCGTTGTGATGGTGACGGCGGTATGACGTTGACGGCGGTATTATGGTGACGGCGGTATTATGGTGACGGCGGTAATATGATGACGGCGGTAATATGGTGACGGCGTTTTGAGACGGCGGTTTGACGGTGACGGCGGTATGACGGTGACGGCGGTATGACGGTGACAGCGGTCTGATGGTGACGCTGCTCCGACGGTGACGGCGGTATGACGCTGACAGCGGTATGAAGGTGACGGCGGAATGATGGTGACGGCGCTATGAAGGTCAGGGCGGTATGACGGTGATGGCGGTATGATGGTGACGGCTGTATGATGGTGACGGCGGTGTGGTGTTGATGGCGGTGTGGTGGTGACGGCTGTACGACGGTGACGGCGGTATGACGGTGACGGCGGCATGACGGTGACGGCGTTCTATGACGGCGGTTTGACGGTGACCGCGGTTTGACAGTGACGGCGGTATGATAGTAACGGCGGTAGTTGACGGCGGTTGATGGTGACGGTGGTGTGACGGTGAAGGCGGTATAATGGTGACGGTGGTATGACAGTTACAGCGCTATGACAGTGACGGCGGTATGATGGTGAGGGTGGTCTGACGGTGACGGCGGTATGACAGTGACGGCGGTATGATGGTGACGAGCGTATGATGGTGACGACGGTATGATGGTGACGGCGGTGTGGTGGTGATGGCTGTATGACGGTGACGGCGGTATGATGGTGACGGTGTATGACGGTGACGGCGGTATGATGGTTACGACGCTATGACGGTGACGGCGGTATGATGGTGACGGTGGTATGACAGTTACGGCGGTATGAAGGTGACAGCGGTATGATGGGGGACGGTGGTAAGATGGTGACAGCGGTGTGGTGGTGACGGCTGTATGACGGTGACGGCGGTATGATGGTGACGAGGGTGTGATGTTGACGACGGTATGACGGTGACGGCCGTAAGATGGTGACGGCGGCATGATAGTGAAGAGGGTATGACGGTGACGGCAGTGTGGTGGTGACGGCTGTATGACGGTGACGGTGGTATGATGGTGACGGTGGTATGACAATTACGGCCCTATGAAGGTGAGGGTGGTATGATGGTGACGGCGGTAGGTGACGGCGGTATGACGGTGACGGCGGTATGACGGTGACGGCGGTTTGACGGTGACGGCGGTATGATAGTAACGGCGGTAGTTGACGGCGGTTGATGGTGACGGTGGTGTGACGGTGAAGGCGGTATAATGGTGACGGTGGTATGATGGGGGACTGCGGTATGATGGTGACGGTGGTCTGACGGTGACGGCGGTATGATGGTGACGAGGGTATGACGGTGACGGCGGTAAGATGGTGACGGCGGTGTGGTGGTGACGGCTGTATGACGGTGACGGCGGTATGATGGTGACGGTGTATGATGGTGACGGCGCTATGACGGTGACGGCAGTAAGATGGTGACGGCGGTGTGGCGGTGTGATGGTAGCGGCGGTATTTGACGGCGGTTGATGGTGACGGTGGTGAAGGCGGTATAATGGTGACGGTGGTATGACAGTTACAGCGCTATGACGGTGACGGCGGTATGACGGTGACAGCGGTATGATGGTGACGGTGGTCTGACGGTGACGGCGGTATGACAGTGACGGCGGTATGATGGGGGACTGCGGTATGATGCTGACGGCGGTATGATGCTGACGGCGGTATGATGGTGACGGCGGTATGATGCTGACGGCGGTATGATGGTGACGGCGGTATTATGGTGATGGAGTTTTGTGACGGCAGTATGACGGTGACAGCGGTATGATGTTGACGGTGGTCTGACGGTGACGGCGGTATGCCGGCGACGGCGGTATGATGGTGACGGCAGTATGATGGTGACGGCGGTAAGATGGTGACCATTGTCCCACGGTGACAGCGGTAGGATGGTGACGGCGGTATGATGGTAACGAGGGTATGATGGTGAGGACGGTATGACGGTGACGGCGATATGACGGTGACGGTGTTCTGACGGTGACGGCGGTATGATGGTGACGGCGTTTTGTGACGGCAGTATGACGGTGACAGCGGTATGACGGCGACGGCGGTATGATGGTGACGGCATTATGACGGTGACGTCGGTATGATAGTGACGGCGGTATGATGGTGACGAGGGTGTGATGGTGACGGCGGTATGATGGTGAAGAGGGTATGACGGTGACGGCGTTGTGGTGGTGACGGCTGTATGACGGTGATGGCGGTATGATGGTGGCGGTGTATGACGGTGACGGCGCTATGACGGTGACGGCGGTATGATGGTGACGGTGGTATGACAATTACGGCCCTATGAAGGTGAGGGTGGTATGATGGTGACGGCGGTATGATGCCAACGACAGTATGACGTTCACGGCGGTAAAATGGTGACGGCGGTGTGGTGATGAGGGCATTGTGATGGTGACGGCGGTATGACGGTGACGGCGGTAAGATGGTGACGGCGGTATGACGTTTACGACGGTATTATGGTGACGGCGGTATTATGGTGACGGCGGTAATATGATGACGGCCGTATTATGGTAACGGCGTTTTGAGACGGCGGTTTGACGGTGACAGCGGTATGACGCTGACGGCGGAGTGGTGGCGACGGCGGTACGAAGGTGACGGCAGAATGATGGTGACGGCGCTATGACGGTCAGGGCGGTATGACGGTGACGACGGTAGGATGGTGACGGCAGTGTGGTGGTGACGGCGGTATGATGGTGATGGCGGTATGTTGTTGACGGCGGTATGACGGTGATGGCGGTATGATGGTGACGGCGGTATGATGCATGACGGCTGTGTGGTGGTGACGGCGGTGTGGTGTTGACGGCGGTGTGGTGGTGGTGACGGCTGTATGACGGTGACAGCGGTAGGATGGTGATGGCCGTATGATGGTGACGAGGGTATGATGGTGACAACGGTATGACGGTGACGTCGGTAAGATGGTGACGGGGGTTTGGTGGTGACGGCGGTATGATGGTGACAGCGGTATGACGGTGACGGCGCTATGACGGTGACGGCGCTATGACGGTGACGGCGCTATGACGGTGACGGCGCTATGACGGTGACGGAGGTATGATGGAGACGGCGGTATGACGGTGACGATGGTATAACGTTGACGGCGGTATGATGGTGACGGCGACGGCGGTATGACGATGATGACGGTAAGATGGTGATGGCGGTATGATGGTGACGACGGTATGACGGTGACGGCGGTAAGATGGTCACGATGGTCCCACGGTGACGCCGGTAAGATGGTGACGGCGGTATGATGGTGACGGCGCTATGACCGTGACGGCGGTATGATGGTGACGGCGGTATGACGTTGACGGCGCTATGACCGTGACGGCGGTATGATGGTGCCTGCGGTATGATGGTTACGAGGGTATGATGGCGACGGCGGTAAGATGGTGACGGCGGTATTATGGTGACAGCGGTAATATAATGACGGCGGTAATATGGTGACGGCGTTTTGAGACGGCGGTATTATGGTGACGGCGTTTTGAGACGGCGGTTTGACGGTGACGGCGGTTTGACGGTGACGGCGGTATGACGGTGACAGCCGTCTGATGGTGACGGTGCTCTGACGGTGACGGCGGTATGACGCTGACGGCGGTATGAAGGTGACGGCGGAATGATGGTGACGGCGCTATGAAGGTCAGGGCGGTATGACGGTGACGGCGACGGCGGTATGACGGTGACGGCGGTATGATGATGACAGCGGTGTGGTGGTGACGGCGGTGTGGTGGTGACGGTGGTGTGGTGTTGACGGCGGTGTGGTGGCGGTGACGGCTGTATGACGGTGACGGCGTTTTATGACGGCGGGTTGGCGGTGACCGCGGTTGATGGTGACGGTGGTATGACGGTGACGGAAGTATAATGGTGACGGTGGTATGACAGTTACAGCGATATGACGGTGACGGCGGAATGACGGTGACGGCGGAATGGTGGTGACGGCGGAATGGTGGTGACGGCGCTATGACGGTGAAGGGGACGGCGGTAAGATGGTGACGATGGTCCAACGGTGACAGCGGTAGGATGGTGACAGCGGTATGATGGTAACGAGGGTATGACGGTGACAGCGGTATGATGGTGACGGCGACGGCGGTATGACGGTGATGACGGTAAGATGGTCACGATGGTCCCACGGTGACGCCGGTAAGATGGCGACGGCGGTATGTTGGTGACGGCGGTATGACGTTGACGGCGCTATGACCGTGACGGCGGTATGATGGGGGACGGTGGTAAGATGGTGACTGCGGTGTGGTGGTGACGGCTGTATGACGGTGACGGCGGTATGATGGTGACGAGGGTGTGATGTTGACGACGGTATGACGGTGACGACCGTAAGATGGTGACGGCGGTATGATGGTGAAGAGGGTATGACGGTGACGGCGGTGTGGTGGTGACGGCGGTTTGGCGGTGACCGCGGTTGATGGTGACGGTGGTATGACGGTGACGGAAGTATAATGGTGACGGTGGTATGACAGTTACAGCGATATGACGGTGACAGCGGAATGACGGTGACGGCGGAATGGTGGTGACGGCGGAATGGTGGTGACGGCGCTATGACGGTGAAGGGGACGGCGGTAAGATGGTGACGATGGTCCAACGGTGACAGCGGTAGGATGGTGACAGCGGTATGATGGTAACGAGGGTATGACGGTGACAGCGGTATGATGGTGACGGCGACGGCGGTATGACGGTGATGACGGTAAGATGGTCACGATGGTCCCACGGTGACGCCGGTAAGATGGCGACGGCGGTATGATGGTGACGGCGCTATGACCGTGACGGCGGTATGTTGGTGACGGCGGTATGACGTTGACGGCGCTATGACCGTGACGGCGGTATGATGGGGGACGGTGGTAAGATGGTGACAGCGGTGTGGTGGTGACGGCTGTATGACGGTGACGGCGGTATGATGGTGACGAGGGTGTGATGTTGACGACGGTATGACGGTGACAGCGGTATGATGGTGACGGCGGTATGACAGTGACGGCGGTATGATGTTGACGAGCGTATGATGGTGACGACGGTATGACGGTGACGGCGGTATGATGGGGGACTGCGGTATGATGCTGACGGCGGTATGATGGTGACGGCGGTATTATGGTGATGGAGTTTTGTGACGGCAGTATGACGGTGACAGCGGTATGATGGTGACGGCGACGGCGGTATGACGGTGACGGCGGTAAGATGGTCACGATGGCACGGTGACACCGGTAAGATGGTGACGGCGGTATGACGCTGACGGTTGTATGATGGTGACGGCGGTGTGGCGGTGTGATGCTAGCGGCGGTAGTTGACGGCGGTTGATGGTGACGGTGGTGAAGGCGGTATAATGGTGACGGTGGTATGACAGTTACAGCGCTATGACGGTGACGGCGGTATGACGGTGACAGCGGTATGATGGTGACGGTGGTCTGACGGTGACGGCGGTATGACAGTGACGGCGGTATGATGTTGACGAGCGTATGATGGTGACGACGGTATGACGGTGACGGCGGTATGATGGGGGACTGCGGTATGATGCTGACGGCGGTATGATGGTGACGGCGGTATTATGGTGATGGAGTTTTGTGACGGCAGTATGACGGTGACAGCGGTATGATGTTGACGGTGGTCTGACGGTGACGGCGGTATGATGGTGACGGCGGTATGGTGGTGACGAGGGTATGATGGTGACGCCGGTATGACGGTGACGGTCGTAAGATGGTGACGGCGGTATGATGGTTACGACGATATGACGGTGACGGCGGTATGATGGTGACGGTGGTATGACAGTTACGGCGGTATGACGGTGACAGCGGTATGATGGGGGACGGCGGTATGACGGTGACGGCGGTATGATGGTGACGGCGGTAGGTGACAGGTGGTAAGATGGTGACGGTGGTGTGGTGGTGACGGCTGTATGACGGTGACGGCGGTATGATGGTGACGGTGGTCTGACGGTGACGGCGGTATGACAGTGACGGCGGTATGATGTTGACGAGCGTATGATGGTGACGACGGTATGACGGTGACGGCGGTATGATGGGGGACTGCGGTATGATGCTAACGGCGGTATGATGGTGACGGCGGTATTATGGTGATGGAGTTTTGTGACGGCAGTATGACGGTGACAGCGGTATGATGTTGACGGTGGTCTGACGGTGACGGCGGTATGATGGTGACGGCGGTATGGTGGTGACGAGGGTATGATGGTGACGCCGGTATGACGGTGACGGCTGTATGACGGTGACGGCGGTATGATGGTGACAGTGTATGACGGTGACGGCGCTATGACGTTGACGGCGGTAAGAAGGTGACGGCGGTATGACGGTGACAGCGGTATTATGGTGACGGTGGTCTGACGGTGACGGCGGTATGACAGTGACGGCGGTATGATGGTGACGGCGGTAAGATGGTGACGGCGGTGTGGTGGTGATGGCTTTATGACGGTGACGGCGGTATGATGGTGACGGTGTATGACGGTGACGGCGCTATGACGGTGACGGCGGTATGACGGTGACGGCGGTAAGATGGTGACGGCGGTGTGGTGGTGATGGCTGTATGACGGTGACGGCGGTATGATGGTGACGGTGTATGACGTTGACGGCGGTATTATGGTGACGGCGGTATTATGGTGACGGCGGTAATATGATGATGGCGGTAATATGGTGACGGCGTTTTGAGACGGCGGTTTGACGGTGACGGCGGTATGAGGGTGACAGCGGTCTGATGGTGACGCTGCTCCGACGGTGACGGCGGTATGACACTGACGGCGGTATGAAGGTGACGGCGGAATGATGGTGACGGCACTATGAAGGTCAGGGCGGTATGACGGTGACGGCGGTAAGATGGTGACGGCAGTGTGGTGGTGACGGCGGTATGATGGTGACGGCGGTATGTTGTTGACGGCGGTATGACGGTGATGGCGGTATGACGGTGACGGCGGTGTGGTGGTGACGGCTGTATGACGGTGACGGCTGTATGATGGTGGCGGTGTATGACGGTGACGGCGCTATGACGGTGACGGCGGTATGATGGTGACGGTGGTATGACAATTACGGCCCTATGAAGGTGAGGGTGGTATGATGGTGACGGTGTATGATGGTGACGGCGCTATGACGGTGACGGCGGTATGATGGTGACGGCGGTGTGGAGGTGTGATGGTAGCGGCGGTATTTGACGGCGGTTGATGGTGACGGTGGTGAAGGCGGTATAATGGTGACGGTGGTATGACAGTTACAGCGCTATGACGGTGACGGCGGTATGACGGTGACAGCGGTATGATGGTGACGGTGGTCTGACGGTGACGGCGGTATGACAGTGACGGCGGTATGATGGGGGACTGCGGTATGATGCTGACGGCGGTATGATGCTGACGGCGGTATGATGCTGACGGCGGTATGATGCTGACGGCGGTATGATGGTGACGGCGGTATGATGCTGACGGCGGTATGATGGTGACGGCGGTATTATGGTGATGGAGTTTTGTGACGGCAGTATGACGGTGACAGCGGTATGATGTTGACGGTGGTCTGACGGTGACGGCGGTATGACGGCGACGGCGGTATGATGGTGACGGCAGTATGATGGTGACGGCGGTAAGATGGTGACCATGGTCCCACGGTGACAGCGGTAGGATGGTGACGGCGGTATGATGGTAACGAGGGTATGATGGTGAGGACGGTATGAGGGTGACGGCGATATGACGGTGACGGTGGTCTGACGGTGACGGCGGTATGATGGTGACGACGGTTGACGACGGTAAGATGGTGACGGTGGTGTGGTGGTGACGGTGGTGGGGGGGTGACGGCGGTGTGGTGTTGACGGCGGTATGACGGTGACGGCGGTATTATGGTGACGGCGTTTTGTGACCGCAGTATGACGGTGACAGCGGTATGACGGCGACGGCGGTATGATGGTGACGGCGGTATGACGGTGACGTCGGTATGATAGTGACGGCGGTATGATGGTGACGAGGGTGTGATGGTGACGGCGGTATGATGGTGAAGAGGGTATGACGGTGACGGCGATGTGGTGGTGACGGCTGTATGACGGTGACGGCGGTATGATGGTGGCGGTGTATGACGGTGACGGCGCTATGACGGTGACGGCGGTATGATGGTGACGGTGGTATGACAATTACGGCCCTATGAAGGTGAGGGTGGTATGATGGTGACGGCGGTAGGTGACGGCGGTATGACGGTGACGGCGGTATGACGGTGACAGTGGTATGATGGTGACGGCGGTATGATAGTAACGGCGGTAGTTGACGGCGGTTGATGGTGACGGTGGTCTGACGGTGACGGCGGTATGACAGTGACGGCGGTATGATGGTGACGGCGGTAAGATGGTGACGGCGGTGTGGTGGTGATGGCTGTATGACGGTGACGGCGGTATGATGGTGACGGTGTGTGACGGTGACGGCGCTATGACGGTGACGGCGGTATGACGGTGACGGCGGTAAGATGGTGACGGCGGTGTGGTGGTGATGGCTGTATGACGGTGACGGCGGTATGATGGTGACGGTGTATGACGGTGACGGCGCTATGACGGTGACGGCGGTATGACGGTGACGGTCGTAAGATGGTGACGGCGGTATGATGGTTACGACGGTATGACGGTGACGGCGGTAAGATTGTGACGGCGGTATGATGGTGACGGCGGTATGATGGTGACGAGGGTATGATGGTGACGGCGGTGTGGTGGTGACGGCGGTATGATGGTGACGACGGTATGACGGTGACGACGGTATGACGGTGACGACGGTATGACGGCCGTAAGATGGTGACGGCGGTGTGGTGGTGACGGTGGTGACGGCGGTTTGGTGTTGACGGCGGTATGACGGTGACAGCGGTATGATGGTGACGGCGGTATGAAGGTGACGGCGCTATGACCGTGACGGCGGTATGTTGGTGACGGCGGTATGATGGTGACGGCGGTATGGTGGTGACGAGGGTATGATGGTGACGCCGGTATGACGGTGACGGTCGTAAGATGGTGACGGCGGTATGATGGTTACGACGATATGACGGTGACGGCGGTATGATGGTGACGGTGGTATGACAGTTACGGCGGTATGACGGTGACAGCGGTATGATGGGGGACGGCGGTATGACGGTGACGGCGGTATGATGGTGACGGCGGTAGGTAACAGGTGGTAAGATGGTGACGGCGGTGTGGTGGTGACGGCTGTATGACGGTGACGGCGGTATGATGGTGACAGTGTATGACGGTGACGGCGCTATGACGTTGACGGCGGTAAGAAGGTGACGGCGGTATGACGGTGACAGCGGTATTATGGTGACGGCGTTTTGTGACGGCAGTATGACGGTGACAGCGGTATGATGTTGACGGTGGTCTGACGGTGACGGCGGTATGACGGGGACGGCGGTATGATGGTGACGGCGGTATGACGGTGACGTCGGTATGATAGTGACGGCGGTATGATGGTGACGAGGGTGTGATGGTGACGGCGGTATGACGGTGACGGCGGTATTATGGTGACGGCGGTATGACGGTGACGTCGGTATGATAGTGACGGCGGTATGATGGTGACGAGGGTGTGATGGTGACGGCGGTATGATGGTGAAGAGGGTATGACGGTGACGGCGATGTGGTGGTGACGGCTGTATGACGGTGACGGCGGTATGATGGTGGCGGTGTATGACGGTGACGGCGCTATGACGGTGACGGCGGTATGATGGTGACGGTGGTATGACAATTACGGCCCTATGAAGGTGAGGGTGGTATGATGGTGACGGCGGTAGGTGACGGCGGTATGACGGTGACGGCGGTATGACGGTGACAGTGGTATGATGGTGACGGCGGTATGATAGTAACGGCGGTAGTTGACGGCGGTTGATGGTGACGGTGGTCTGACGGTGACGGCGGTATGACAGTGACGGCGGTATAATGGTGACGGCGGTAAGATGGTGACGGCGGTGTGGTGGTGATGGCTGTATGACGGTGACGGCGGTATGATGGTGACGGTGTATGACGGTGACGGCGCTATGACGGTGACGGCGGTATGACGGTGACGGCGGTAAGATGGTGACGGCGGTGTGGTGGTGATGGCTGTATGACGGTGACGGCGGTATGATGGTGACGGTGTATGACGGTGACGGCGCTATGACGGTGACGGCGGTATGACGGTGACAGTCGTAAGATGGTGACGGCGGTATGATGGTTACGACGGTATGACGGTGACGGCGGTATGATGGTGACGAGGGTATGATGGTGACGCCGGTGTGGTGGTGACGGCGGTATGATGGTGACGACGGTATGACGGTGACGACGGTATGACGGTGACGACGGTATGACGGCGGTAAGATGGTGACGGCGGTGTGGTGGTGACGGTGGTGACGGCGGTGTGGTGGTGACGGTGGTGACGGCGGTGTGGTGTTGACGGCGGTATGACGGTGACAGCGGTATGATGGTGACGGCGACGGCGGTATGACGGTGACGGCGGTAAGATGGTCACGATGGCACGGTGACACCGGTAAGATGGTGACGGCGGTATGACGCTGACGGTTGTATGATGGTGACGGCGGTGTGGCGGTGTGATGCTAGCGGCGGTAGTTGACGGCGGTTGATGGTGACGGTGGTGAAGGCGGTATAATGGTGACGGTGGTATGACAGTTACAGCGCTATGACGGTGACGGCGGTATGACGGTGACAGCGGTTTGATGGTGACGGTGGTCTGACGGTGACGGCGGTATGACAGTGACGGCGGTATGATGTTGACGAGCGTATGATGGTGACGACGGTATGACGGTGACGGCGGTATGATGGGGGACTGCGGTATGATGCTGACGGCGGTATGATGGTGACGGCGGTATTATGGTGATGGAGTTTTGTGACGGCAGTATGACGGTGACAGCGGTATGATGTTGACGGTAGTCTGACGGTGACGGCGGTATGATGGTGACGGCGGTATGGTGGTGACGAGGGTATGATGGTGACGCCGGTATGACGGTGACGGTCGTAAGATGGTGACGGCGGTATGATGGTTACGACGATATGACGGTGACGGCGGTATGATGGTGACGGTGGTATGACAGTTACGGCGGTATGACGGTGACAGCGGTGTGGTGGTGACGGCTGTATGACGGTGACGGCGGTATGATGGTGACGGTGGTCTGATGGTGACGACGGTGTAACGGTGACGGCGGTATGATGGGGGACTGCGGTATGATGCTGACGGCGGTATGATGGTGACGGCGGTATTATGGTGATGGAGTTTTGTGACGGCAGTATGACGGTGACAGCGGTATGATGTTGACGGTGGTCTGACGGTGACGGCGGTATGATGGTGACGGCGGTATGGTGGTGACGAGGGTATGATGGTGACGCCGGTATGGCGGTGACGGTCGTAAGATGGTGACGGCGGTATGATGGTTACGACGATATGACGGTGACGGCGGTATGATGGTGACGGTGGTATGACAGTTACGGCGGTATGACGGTGACAGCGGTATGATGGGGGACGGCGGTATGACGGTGACGGCGGTATGATGGTGACGGCGGTAGGTGACAGGTGGTAAGATGGTGACGGCGGTGTGGTGGTGACGGCTGTATGACGGTGACGGCGGTATGATGGTGACAGTGTATGACGGTGACGGCGCTATGACGTTGACGGCGGTAAGAAGGTGACGGCGGTATGACGGTGACAGCGGTATTATGGTGACGGTGGTCTGACGGTGACGGCGGTATGACAGTGACGGCGGTATGATGGTGACGGCGGTAAGATGGTGACGGCGGTGTGGTGGTGATGGCTGTATGACGGTGACGGCGGTATGATGGTGACGGTGTATGACGGTGACGGCGCTATGACGGTGACGGCGGTATGACGGTGACGGCGGTAAGATGGTGACGGCGGTGTGGTGGTGATGGCTGTATGACGGTGACGGCGGTATGATGGTGACGGTGTATGACGTTGACGGCGGTATTATGGTGACGGCGGTATTATGGTGACGGCGGTAATATGATGATGGCGGTAATATGGTGACGGCGTTTTGAGACGGCGGTTTGACGGTGACGGCGGTATGACGGTGACAGCGGTCTGATGGTGACGCTGCTCCGACGGTGACGGCGGTATGACACTGACGGCGGTATGAAGGTGACGGCGGAATGATGGTGACGGCGCTATGAAGGTCAGGGCGGTATGACGGTGACGGCGGTAAGATGGTGACGGCAGTGTGGTGGTGACGGCGGTATGATGGTGACGGCGGTATGTTGTTGACGGCGGTATGACGGTGATGGCGGTATGACGGTGACGGCGGTATGATGGTGGCGGTGTATGACGGTGACGGCGCTATGACGGTGACGGCGGTATGATGGTGACGGTGGTATGACAATTACGGCCCCATGAAGGTGAGGGTGGTATGATGGTGACGGTGTATGATGGTGACGGCGCTATGACGGTGACGGCGGTATGATGGTGACGGCGGTGTGGCGGTGTGATGGTAGCGGCGGTATTTGACGGCGGTTGATGGTGACGGTGGTGAAGGCGGTATAATGGTGACGGTGGTATGACAGTTACAGCGCTATGACGGTGACGGCGGTATGACGGTGACAGCGGTATGATGGTGACGGTGGTCTGACGGTGACGGCGGTATGACAGTGACGGCGGTATGATGGGGGACTGCGGTATGATGCTGACGGCTGTATGACGGTGACGGCGGTATGATGGTGACGGTGGTCTGACGGTGACGGCGGTATGACAGTTACGGCGGTATGATGTTGACGAGCGTATGATGGTGACGACGGTGTAACGGTGACGGCGGTATGATGGGGGACTGCGGTATGATGCTGACGGCGGTATGATGGTGACGGCGGTATTATGGTGATGGAGTTTTGTGACGGCAGTATGACGGTGACAGCGGTATGATGTTGACGGTGGTCTGACGGTGACGGCGGTATGATGGTGACGGCGGTATGATGGTGACGGCGGTATGGTGGTGACGAGGGTATGATGGTGACGCCGGTATGGCGGTGACGGTCGTAAGATGGTGACGGCGGTATGATGGTTACGACGATATGACGGTGACGGCGGTATGATGGTGACGGTGGTATGACAGTTACGGCGGTATGACGGTGACAGCGGTATGATGGGGGACGGCGGTATGACGGTGACGGCGGTATGATGGTGACGGCGGTAGGTGACAGGTGGTAAGATGGTGACGGCGGTGTGGTGGTGACGGCTGTATGACGGTGACGGCGGTATGATGGTGACAGTGTATGACGGTGACGGCGCTATGACGTTGACGGCGGTAAGAAGGTGACGGCGGTATGACGGTGACAGCGGTATTATGGTGACGGTGGTCTGACGGTGACGGCGGTATGACAGTGACGGCGGTATGATGGTGACGGCGGTAAGATGGTGACGGCGGTGTGGTGGTGATGGCTGTATGACGGTGACGGCGGTATGATGGTGACGGTGTATGACGGTGACGGCGCTATGACGGTGACGGCGGTATGACGGTGACGGCGGTAAGATGGTGACGGCGGTGTGGTGGTGATGGCTGTATGACGGTGACGGCGGTATGATGGTGACGGTGTATGACGTTGACGGCGGTATTATGGTGACGGCGGTATTATGGTGACGGCGGTAATATGATGATGGCGGTAATATGGTGACGGCGTTTTGAGACGTCGGTTTGACGGTGACGGCGGTATGACGGTGACAGCGGTCTGATGGTGACGCTGCTCCGACGGTGACGGCGGTATGACACTGACGGCGGTATGAAGGTGACGGCGGAATGATGGTGACGGCGCTATGAAGGTCAGGGCGGTATGACGGTGGCGGCGGTAAGATGGTGACGGCAGTGTGGTGGTGACGGCGGTATGATGGTGACGGCGGTATGTTGTTGACGGCGGTATGACGGTGATGGCGGTATGACGGTGACGGCGGTGTGGTGGTGACGGCTGTATGACGGTGACGGCGGTATGATGGTGGCGGTGTATGACGGTGACGGCGCTATGACGGTGACGGCGGTATGATGGTGACGGTGGTATGACAATTACGGCCCCATGAAGGTGAGGGTGGTATGATGGTGACGGTGTATGATGGTGACGGCGCTATGACGGTGACGGCGGTATGATGGTGACGGCGGTGTGGCGGTGTGATGGTAGCGGCGGTATTTGACGGCGGTTGATGGTGACGGTGGTGAAGGCGGTATAATGGTGACGGTGGTATGACAGTTACAGCGCTATGACGGTGACGGCGGTATGACGGTGACAGCGGTATGATGGTGACGGTGGTCTGACGGTGACGGCGGTATGACAGTGACGGCGGTATGATGGGGGACTGCGGTATGATGCTGACGGCGGTATGATGCTGACGGCGGTATGATGCTGACGGCGGTATGATGGTGACGGCGGTATTATGGTGATGGAGTTTTGTGACGGCAGTATGACGGTGACAGCGGTATGATGTTGACGGTGGTCTGACGGTGACGGCGGTATGACGGCGACGGCGGTATGATGGTGACGGCAGTATGATGGTGACGGCGGTAAGATGGTGACCATGGTCCCACGGTGACAGCGGTAGGATGGTGACGGCGGTATGATGGTAACGAGGGTATGATGGTGAGGACGGTATGAGGGTGACGGCGATATGACGGTGACGGTGGTCTGACGGTGACGGCGGTATGATGGTGACGACGGTTGACGACGGTAAGATGGTGACGGTGGTGTGGTGGTGACGGTGGTGGGGGGGTGACGGCGGTGTGGTGTTGACGGCGGTATGACGGTGACGTCGGTATGATAGTGACGGCGGTATGATGGTGACGAGGGTGTGATGGTGACGGCGGTATGATGGTGAAGAGGGTATGACGGTGACGGCGATGTGGTGGTGACGGCTGTATGACGGTGACGGCGGTATGATGGTGGCGGTGTATGACGGTGACGGCGCTATGACGGTGACGGCGGTATGATGGTGACGGTGGTATGACAATTACGGCCCTATGAAGGTGAGGGTGGTATGATGGTGACGGCGGTAGGTGACGGCGGTATGACGGTGACAGTGGTATGATGGTGACGGCGGTATGATAGTAACGGCGGTAGTTGACGGCGGTTGATGGTGACGGTGGTCTGACGGTGACGGCGGTAAGATGGTGACGGCGGTGTGGTGGTGATGGCTGTATGACGGTGACGGCGGTATGATGGTGACGGTGTATGACGGTGACGGCGCTATGACGGTGACGGCGGTAAGATTGTGACGGCGGTATGATGGTGACGAGGGTATGATGGTGACGGCGGTGTGGTGGTGACGGCGGTATGATGGTGACGACGGTATGACGGTGACGACGGTATGACGGTGACGACGGTATGACGGCCGTAAGATGGTGACGGCGGTGTGGTGGTGACGGTGGTGACGGCGGTTTGGTGTTGACGGCGGTATGACGGTGACAGCGGTATGATGGTGACGGCGGTATGATGGTGACGGCGCTATGACCGTGACGGCGGTATGTTGGTGACGGCGGTATGACGGTGACGGCGCTATGACCGTGACGGCGGTATGATGGTGCCTGCGGTATGATGGTTACGAGGGTATGATGGCGACGACAGTATGACGGTGACGGCGGTAAAATGGTGACCGCGATGTGGTGGTGTGGGCGTTGTGATGGTGACGGCGGTATGACGTTGACGGCGGTATTATGGTGACGGCGGTATTATGGTGACGGCGGTAATATGATGACGGCGGTAATATGGTGACGGCGTTTTGAGACGGCGTTTTGACGGTGACGGCGGTATGACGGTGACAGCGGTCTGATGGTGACGCTGCTCCGACGGTGACGGCGGTATGACGCTGACGGTTGTATGATGGTGGCGGTGTATGACGGTGACGGCGGTATGATGGTGACGGTGGTATGACAATTACGGCCCCATGAAGGTGAGGGTGGTATGATGGTGACGGTGTATGATGGTGACGGCGCTATGACGGTGACGGCGGTATGATGGTGACGGCGGTGTGGCGGTGTGATGGTAGCGGCGGTATTTGACGGCGGTTGATGGTGACGGTGGTGAAGGCGGTATAATGGTGACGGTGGTATGACAGTTACAGCGCTATGACGGTGACGGCGGTATGACGGTGACAGCGGTATGATGGTGACGGTGGTCTGACGGTGACGGCGGTATGACAGTGACGGCGGTATGATGTTGACGAGCGTATGATGGTGACGACGGTATGACGGTGACGGCGGTATGATGGGGGACTGCGGTATGATGCTGACGGCGGTATGATGGTGACGGCGGTATTATGGTGATGGAGTTTTGTGACGGCAGTATGACGGTGACAGCGGTATGATGTTGACGGTGGTCTGACGGTGACGGCGGTATGATGGTGACGGCGGTATGACGGTGACGTCGGTATGATAGTGACGGCGGTATGATGGTGACGAGGGTGTGATGGTGACGGCGATGTGGTGGTGACGGCTGTATGACGGTGACGGCGGTATGATGGTGGCGGTGTATGACGGTGACGGTGCTATGACGGTGACGGCGGTATGATGGTGACGGTGGTATGACAATTACGGCCCTATGAAGGTGAGGGTGGTATGATGGTGACGGCGGTAGGTGACGGCGGTATGACGGTGACGGCGGTATGACGGTGACAGTGGTATGATGGTGACGGCGGTATGACGGTGACGGCGGTTTGACGGTGACGGCGGTATGATAGTAACGGCGGTAGTTGACGGCGGTTGATGGTGACGGCGGTATGATGGTGACGGTGGTCTGACGGTGACGGCGGTATGACAGTGACGGCGTTATGATGGTGACGGCGGTGTGGTGGTGATGGCTGTATGACGGTGACGGCGGTATGATGGTGACGGTGTATGACGGTGACGGCGCTATGACGGTGACGGCGGTAAGATGGTGACGGCGGTGTGGTGGTGATGGCTGTATGACGGTGACGGCGGTATGATGGTGACGGTGTATGACGGTGACGGCGGTATGACGGTGACGGTCGTAAGATGGTGACGGCGGTATGATGGTTACGACGGTATGACGGTGACGGCGGTAAGATTGTGACGGCGGTACGATGGTGACGAGGGTATGATGGTGACGGCGGTATGATGGTGACGATGGTATGACGGTGACGACGGTATGACGGTGACGACGGTATGACGGCGGTAAGATGGTGACGGCGGTGTGGTGGTGACGGTGGTGAGGTGGTGATGGCTGTATGACGGTGACATCGGTATGATGGTGACGGTGTATGACGGTGACGGCGGTATGACGGTGACGGTCGTAAGATGGTAAAGGCGGTATGATGGTTACGACGGTATGACGGTGACGGCGGTAAGATTGTGACGGCGGTATGATGGTGACGGCGGTATGATGGTGACGGCGGTGTGGTGGTGACGGCGGTATGATGGTGACGACGGTATGACGGTGACGACGGTATGACGGCGGTATGATGGTGACGGCGGTATGACGGTGACGTCGGTATGATAGTGACGGCGGTATGATGGTGACGAGGGTGTGATGGTGACGGCGGTATGATGGTGAAGAGGGACGGCGGTATGATGGTGACGAGGGTGTGATGGTGACGGCGGTATGATGGTGAAGAGGGTATGACGGTGACGGCGATGTGGTGGTGACGGCTGTATGACGGCGACGGCGGTATGATGGTGGCGGTGTATGACGGTGACGGCGCTATGACGGTGACGGCGGTATGATGGTGACGGTGGTATGACAATTACGGCCCTATGAAGGTGAGGGTGGTATGATGGTGACGGCGGAAGGTGACGGCGGTATGACGGTGACAGTGGTATGATGGTGACGGCGGTATGACGGTGACGGCGGTTTGACGGTGACGGCGGTATGATAGTAACGGCGGTAGTTGACGGCGGTTGATGGTGACGGCGGTATGATGGTGACGGTGGTCTGACGGTGACGGCGGTATGACAGTGACGGCGGTATGATGGTGACGGCGGTAAGATGGTGACGGCGGTGTGGTGGTGATGGCTGTATGATGGTGACGGCGGTATGATGGTGACGGTGTATGACGGTGACGGCGCTATGACGGTGACGGCGGTAAGATGGTGACGGCGGTGTGGTGGTGATGGCTGTATGACGGTGACGGCGGTATGATGGTGACGGTGTATGACGGTGACGGCGCTATGACGGTGACGGCGGTATGACGGTGACGGTCGTAAGATGGTGACGGCGGTATGACAGTGACGGCGGTATGATGGGGGACTGCGGTATGATGCTGACGGCGGTATGATGGTGACGGCGGTATTATGGTGATGGAGTTTTGTGACGGCAGTATGACGGTGACAGCGGTATGATGTTGACGGTGGTCTGACGGCGGTATGACGGCGACGGCGGTATGATGGTGACGGCAGTATGATGGTGACGGCGGTAAGATGGTGACCATGGTCCCACGGTGACAGCGGTAGGATGGTGACGGCGGTATGATGGTAACGAGGGTATGATGGTGAGGACGGTGGTGGGGGGGTGACGGTGGTGTGGTGTTGACGGCGGTATTATGGTGACGGCGTTTTGTGACGGCAGTATGACGGTGACAGCGGTATGATGTTGACAATGGTCTGACGGTGACGGCGGTATGACGGCGACGGCGGTATGATGGTGACGGCGGTATGACGGTGACGTCGGTATGATAGTGACGGCGGTATGATGGTGACGAGGGTGTGATGGTGACGGCGGTATGATGGTGAAGAGGGTATGACGGTGACGGCGATGTGGTGGTGACGGCTGTATGACGGTGACGGCGGTATGATGGTGGCGGTGTATGACGGTGACGGCGCTATGACGGTGACGGCGGTATGATGGTGACGGTGGTATGACAATTACGGCCCTATGAAGGTGAGGGTGGTATGATGGTGACGGCGGTAGGTGACGGCGGTATGACGGTGACAGTGGTATGATGGTGACGCTGCTCCGACGGTGACGGCGGTATGACGCTGACGGCGGTATGAAGGTGACGGCGGAATGATGGTGACGGCGCTATGAAGGTCAGGGCGGTAAGATGGTGACGGCAGTGTGGTGGTGACTGCGGTATGATGGTGACGGCGGTATGTTGTTGACGGCGGTATGACGGTGACGGCGGTATGATGGCGACGGCTGTATGACGGTGACGGCGGTAAAATGGTGACCGCGATGTGGTGGTGTGGGCGTTGTGATGGTGACGGCGGTATGACGTTGACGGCGGTATTATGGTGACGGCGGTATTATGGTGACGGCGGTAATATAATGACGGCGGTAATATGGTGACGGCGTTTTGAGACGGCGGTTTGACGGTGATGGCGGTTTGACGGTGACGGCGGTATGACGGTGACAGCGGTCTGATGGTGACGCTGCTCCGACGGTGACGGCGGTATGAAGGTGACGGCGGAATGATGGTGACGGCGCTATGAAGGACAGGGCGGTATGACGGTGACGGCGGTAAGATGGTGACAGCAATGTGGTGGTGCGGGCGTTGTGATGGTGACGGCGGTAATATGATGACGGCGGTAATATGGTGACGGCGTTTTGAGACGGCGGTTTGACGGTGACGGCGGTATGACGGTGACAGCGGTCTGATGGTGACGCTGCTCCGACGGTGACGGCGGTATGACGCTGACGGCGGTATGAAGGTGACGGCGGAATGATGGTGACGGCGCTATGAAGGTCAGGGCGGTAAGATGGTGACGGCAGTGTGGTGGTGACGGCGGTATGATGGTGACGGCGGTATGTTGTTGACGGCGGTATGACGGTGATGGCGGTATGATGGCGACGGCTGTATGATGGTGACGGCGGTGTGGTGTTGACGGCGGTGTGGTGGTGACGGCTGTATGACGGTGACGGCGGTATGATGGTGACGAGCGTATGATGGTGACGACGGTATGACGGTGACGGCGGTATGATGGGGGACTGCGGTATGATGGTGTGATGCAGGACTGCGGTATGATGCTGACGGCGGTATGATGGTGACGGTGGTCTGACGGTGACGGCGGTATGATGGTGACGAGGGTATGACGGTGACGGCGGTAAGATGGTGACGGCGGTATGTTGGTGACGAGGGTATGATGGCGACGACAGTATGACGGTGACGGCGGTAAAATGGTGACGGCGGTGTGGTGGTGAGGGCGTTGTGATGGTGACGGCGGTATGACGGTGACGGCGGTAATATGATGACGGCGGTATTATGGTGACGGCGTTTTGAGACGGCGGTATGACGGTGACAGCGGTATGAAGGTGACGGCGGAATGATGGTGACGGCGCTATGACGGTCAGGGCGGTATGACGGTGACGACGGTAAGATGGTGACGGCAGTATGGTGGTGACGGCGGTATGATGGTGACGGCTGTATGATGGTGACGGCGGTATGATGCATGACGGCTGTATGATGGTGACGGCGGTATGATGATGACATCGGTGTGGTGGTGACGGCGGTGTGGTGTAGACGGCGGTGTGGTGGTGGTGACGGCTGCATGACGGTCACGGCGGTTTGACGGTGACTGCGGTTGATGGTGACGGTGGTATGACGGTGACGGCAGTATAATGGTGACGGTGGTATGACAGTTACAGCGCTATGACGGTGACGGCGGTATGACGGCGACGACGGTATGACGGTGACGGTGACGGCGGTAAGATTGTGACGGCGGTATGATGGTGACGGCGGTATGATGGTGACGAGGGTATGATGGTGACGGCGGTGTGGTGTTGACGGCGGTATGATGGTGACGACGGTATGACGGTGACGACGGTATGACGGCGGTAAGATGGTGACGGCGGTGTGGTGGTGACGGTGGTGAGGTGGTGACGGCGGTGTGGTGTTGACGGCGGTATGACGGTGACAGCGGTATGATGGTGACGGCGACGGCGGTATGACGGTGACGACGGTAAGGTGGTGATGGCGGTATGATGGTGACGACGGTATGACCGTGACGGCGGTAAGATGGTCACGATGGCACGGTGACGCCGGTAAGATGGTGACGGCGGTATGATGGTGACGGCGCTATGACCGTGACGGCGGTATGTTGGTGACGGCGGTATGACGGTGACGGCGCTATGACGTTGACGGCGCTATGACCGTGACGGCGGTATGATGGTGCCTGCGGTATGATGGTTACGAGGGTATGATGGCGACGACAGTATGACGGTGACGGCGGTAAAATGGTGACAGCGATGTGGTGGTGCGGGCGTTGTGATGGTGACGGCGGTATGACGTTGACGGCGGTATTATGGTGACGGCGGTATTATGGTGACGGCGGTAATATGATGACGGCGGTAATATGGTGACGGCGTTTTGAGACGGCGGTATGAAGGTGACGGCGGAATGATGGTGACGGCGCTATGAAGGTCAGGGCGGTATGACGGTGACGGCGGTAAGATGGTGACGGCAGTGTGGTGGTGACGGCGGTATGATGGTGACGGCGGTATGTTGTTGACGGCGGTATGACGGTGATGGCGGTATGATGGTGACGGCTGTATGATGGTGACGGCGGTGTGGTGTTGACGGCGGTGTGGTGTTGACGGCGGTGTGGTGTTGACGGCGGTGTGGTGTTGACGGCTGTACGACGGTGACGGCGGTATGATGGTGACGGTGGTATGACAGTTACGGCGGTATGACGGTGACAGCGGTATGATGGGGGACGGCGGTATGACGGTGACGGCGGTATGATTGTGACGGCGGTAGGTGACGGTGGTAAGATGGTGACGGCGGTGTGGTGGTGACGGCTGTATGACGGTGACGGCGGTATGATGGTGACGGTGTATGACGGTGACGGCGGTATGACGGTGACGGCGGTATTATGGTGACGGCGTTTTGTGACGGCAGTATGACGGTGACAGCGGTATGATGTTGACGGTGGTCTGACGGTGACGGCGGTATGACGGTGACGTCGGTATGATGGTGACGGCGGTATGATGGTGACGGCGGTATGATGGTGACGAGGGTGTGATGGTGACGACGGTATGACGGTGACGGCCGTAAGATGGTGACGGCGGTATGATGGTGAAGAGGGTATGACGGTGACGGTGGTGTGGTGGTGACGGCTGTATAACGGTGACGGCGCTATGACGGTGACGGCGGTATGATGGTGACGGTGGTATGACAATTACGGCCCTATGAAGGTGAGCGTGGTATGATGGTGACGGCGGTAGGTGACGGCGGTATGACGGTGACGGCGGTTTGACGGTGACGGCGGTATGATAGTAACGGCGGTAGTTGACGGCGGTTGATGGTGACGGTGGTGTGACGGTGAAGGCGGTATGATGGTGACGAGGGTATGACGGTGACGGCGGTAAGATGGTGACGGCGGTGTGGTGGTGACGGCGCTATGACGGTGACGGCGGTATGATGGTGACGGCGGTGTGGCGGTGTGATGGTAGCGGCGGTATTTGACGGCGGTTGATGGTGACGGTGGTGAAGGCGGTATAATGGTGACGGTGGTATGACAGTTACAGCGCTATGACGGTGACAGCGGTATGATGGGGGACGGCGGTATGACGGTGATGGCGGTATGACGGTGATGGCGGTATGATGGTGACGGCGGTAGGTGACGGTGGTAAGATGGTGACAGCGGTGTGGTGGTGACGGCTGTATGACGGTGACGGCGGTATGATGGTGACGGTGTATGACGGTGACGGCGCTATGACGTTGACGGCGGTAAGAAGGTGACGGCGGTATGACGGTGACGGCGGTATTACGTTTTGTGACGGCAGTATGACGGTGACAGCGGTATGATGTTGACGGTGGTCTGATGGTGACGGCGGTATGACGGCGACGGCGGTATGATGGTGACGTCGGTATGATGGTGACGAGGGTGTGATGGTGACGACGGTATGACGGTATCGGCCGTAAGATGGTGACGGCGGTATGATGGTGAAGAGGGTATGACGGTGACGGTGGTGTGGTGGTGACGGCTGTATGACGGTGACGGCGGTATGATGGTGGCGGTGTATGACGGTGACGGCGCTATGACGGTGACGGCGGTATGATGGTGACGGTGGTATGACAATTACGGCCCTATGAATGTGAGGGTGGTATGATGGTGACGGCGGTAGGTGACGGCGGTATGACGGTGACAGAGATATGATGGTGACGGCGGTATGATGGTGATGGTGGTTTGACGGTGACGGTGGTATGACGGTGACGGCGGTTTGACGGTGACGGCGGTATGATAGTAACGGCGGTAGTTGACGGCGGTTGATGGTGACGGTGGTGTGACGGTGAAGGCGGTATAATGGTGACGGTGGTATGACAGTTACAGCGCTATGACAGTGACGGCGGTATGATGGTGACGAGCGTATGATGGTGACGACGGTATGACGGTGACGGCGGTATGATGGGGGACTGCTGTATGATGGGGTGATGCAGGACTGCGGTATGATGCTGATGGTGGTATGATGGTGACGGTGGTCTGACGGTGACGGCGGTATGATGGCGACGAGGGTATGACGGTGACGGCGGTATGATGGTGACGGTGTATGACGGTGACGGCGCTATGACGGTGACGGCGGTATGATGGTGACGGCGGTGTGGCGGTGTGATGGTAGCGGCGGTAGTTGACGGCGGTTCATGGTGACGGTGGTGAAGGCGGTATAATGGTGACGGTGGTATGACAGTTACAGCGCTATGACGGTGACAGCGGTATGATGGTGACGGTGGTCTGACGGTGACGGTGGTATGACAGTGACGGCGGTATGATGTTGACGAGCGTATGATGGTGACGACGGTATGACGGTGACGGCGGTATGATGGGGGACTGCGGTATGATGCTGACGGCGGTATGATGGTGACGGTGGTCTGACGGTGATGGCGTTATGACGGCGGTAGGATGGTGACGGCGGTATGATGGTAACGAGGGTATGATGGTGACGACGGTATGACGGTGACGGCGATATGACGGTGACGGCGGAATGATGGTGACGGCGGTATGACGGTGACAGCGGTATGATGGTGATGGTGGTTTGACAGTGACGGTGGTATGACGGTGACGGCGGTATGACGGTGGCGGCGTTTTGTGACGGCGGTTTGACGGTGACGGCGGTATGATGGTGACAGCGGTATGATGGTGACGGTGGTCTGACGGTGACGGGGGTATGATGGTCACAGCGGTATGATGGTGACGGCGGTATGATGGTGACGACGGTATGATGGTGACGACGGTATGACGGTGACGGCGATATGATGGTGACCTATTTCAAAATTCTGGTCAAGTACTAGTAATGAAGTAATTCCATAAAACTGGTCTATTTCCCAATTCTGGTCAAGTACGAGTCCCTATGTCATAGCTTAGCAAAAATGAAGCCTCCTGTAAAACCGAGATGAATTTTTCCAATAAATTATAGGTCAAGACTATGTTCACCCATAATCTTTCAACTGTACTGTTAAAGTTCAGCTGGGAATAATTCTGGTACGAATTCTTGTCCAGACGGTTATCTACAAATTTTTAATAAAAAACTTTACGCCACTTCTGTCAAAACTTTTATTTTTTACGAGGTGACCGACGTTTCGAAGTATACAAACTTCATCTTCGGGGTCTAGATGAATACTACAGAGTATACTTCGAAACGTCGGTCACCTCGTAAAAAATAAAAGTTTTGATGTAAGTGGCGTAAAGTTTGTTATTAAAAATTTGGGAATAATTCTGTTTCTCAATTCTGGTCAAGTACTATTTCCTACGTCATACCTTGCCAACGGGAACCCTACTATTCGCCGGCAGCAATTCGCCGGCAAAACAATTCGCCGGAAAATTTTCCGCCGGGGATCAATTCGCCGGATGAAAAAAAAATTGTACTCGCCGCCGGAAAAAAAATTTACTCATAAAAATTTACTCAGAAGGAATTGAAACATAGAAAGTAAATCGTAGAACTAGAGATTATGAGCCATAGCTCTCAAGTATCGAGATTGGAATATTTGTGAGCTTCAATTGCAGGTTGAAATTCTGATGACGTTTGATGACTAAATAGGTTTCGACAGGATTGATTGAGTGGGGAATATTATGAGTAAGTTTTTATGACGAGATGAGAGATGTATAATTCTTTGTATTTTCAGTCGTGTTATTCGTGAAACATTGTCGGTGTCAAAATGTCAGCAATTATCAGTGAAAGAGGTGCAGAAAAGTTTGCTCGAGGATGGTATGTGTACGTATTTGATGGAATGAGCAAAGATGCAGTAAGTACACCTACTTCTTTTAAGTTTTTATTCAAAATCGGAGATCATACGGTAAATGTGAGAATGTATTCATAGATTACACGTTTTTGGCGTTGTGAAAGGAGAGGCGAATGTAACGGCCGCGTTCATGAACGAGATGGCGAAGTGAAAAAAGTAGCAAATAGATCATCCTTAGAATACTTGAGAGCCATAGCTCACAATCTATAACTTACTTAGTTATATTTTATATATATTTACTTTCTATAAGAATTTTAAGTTGTTCTAAGTAAATTTTTATCCGCCGGCGAGTTAATTTTTTTTTCACACGGCGAATTGATCCCCAGTGGAAAGTTCTCCGGCGAATCGCTCACGGCGAATAGTCCTAGGTTGAAGCCACTTGTAAATTGAGATGAATTATTCCTATCAATTATGGGTGAACACTCTATGTTAACCCATAATCTTTCTACTGTACTGTTATGGCTTGGCTAGAAATGATTCTCTTACTCAATTCTGGTCAAGTTCTAGAAGCTATGTCATGACTTAGCAAAAATGAACCTACTTGTGAAACTAAGATGAATTTTTCCAGTCGATTATGGGTAAAACACCTGGCCAGATTGAATGGGGTCAGTGTCGATATTGACGTGATGGTTTAGAGGAAACTTACAATGAGCATTCTGGATTCCATTACTTTCCTCCCCCCGAGATATGATCCGTGATCGTCGTTTACGTTGGATCAGTCTCCCTTTCCTGGGGAAGTTCTCCCTCCAATTTGGTTGGGCTCTCCGCCCGTTGGGTTTCAGCTTCCTCTGTTAATGGGTTGTTTGGGACTCGTTTCCTAGCTGTCGATATAATTGCGTCGCCGTTATACATCCAAGAAGGATTAGCTAGTTTTCATCTTCCCAAATTTCTTATTTAACGGATAGTTGCATGTTTTCATTTTGTCGTGATCTCATTTTTGAGTTACTCGGGACGCGTAAACATTGACTCCCAACATGTCCCCAATTGGGAACTTTCTGGAGAGATTTTGGAGTTATATCACCTACATAATGGGTACACAATACGACTATTTCTACCATGGACGTCAAATGTTAAACGGGGAATTGTGGGTTTCTCTTGTAGCAATTGCTGAGTGCCTTACTGGCTTACTCAGTCCACTTGTTCGCCCTCACTCTTAACCTAGTTTACTGTATCTTAGGTCTATTATAATGAAGGCTAAACTTACTTTAGCAGCCTAGTATAAGCCAATAGTATACTGCGTGTTAGGCCTCGTATAATGGAAGCTAATCCTGCTATAAGTATAGCTGACTTAGTATAAGTTTAACAATTTGCTGTATATCATTGGGTTTAATATAATGAAAGCTGAAGGTTAAAATTATTCAAAATCGCTCAATTAGGTCAAGATCATTGATAAAGCTATTATTCTCCGAGTAGCCTGGTATCTACCACGCTAGGTTCCAAAAAAGCATAGAACCAGGTGTCTGCATTTGCAGTCACCGTCATGGAGAAGAAGATGGATCGGGAATGGAATAGGCAAATACAAAACTACGCTATGGCCTACTCGACACCTGCCAAGAGCTTCAATAATAAGAATGAACTCATCCACTAAGGGATATGAAGCATAATTTTTATTTATTTGGCTACGTCGAAACATTTTGACATGTTTTATGTTTTTGCTCTGACCTCTCCCCCCCCCCCCCAATTCTGAAATATGCGTCCGTCCGATTTCGACGACTTTGAAGAACTTTGGCCTACCCTTTCCTAGTTCCAGGATTTGCGACGTCCGTCCGTGCGACTCTGATCTCTTTGTGTATTAGCTTTATACAAGGTGTCTACCGGACCAATACAAATTCAGTATACTACACTAGACGAAGTGATACTCAAGCGAGTAATACAAACGGAGTAATTTACAATTTTAGCCACAGAAATTAAACTGCAGTCAGGTTGAGTTCAGCAGTGATGAGGTGAATTTATTAGAGAAAGGGTTGAAGTTCGGATTACCCCCTCTTAATAATAGTAATGCTTTGGCTAATGTTGTTGCCGACCTCGAGGTGAAAATCGGACCGGGGGTTAATACTCAAAAAAATTGTGCTGCTCTTGTCCGCAATACTTCCCTCCCTCGTATAAACAATTACGCAATTGAGGTGATTAAGGGATTAAAGAGGAGGGTCAGGGAGGAGGGCTTCATCATCAAGGCTGACAAAAGTAATGCCATTATCGTCATGGAGAAGTCCTTCTACGTCTCCAAGGTCTATGACGTTCTCGGCCAGTGTGGTGCTAAGGAAACCGACAGTTTCAATTTTCCTAAAAACGTAAAAGAAGTTAGACGTGTGATAAACAAGTGTGAATTTATTATTAAAACTCCCTCGCTAAAAAGATTGCTCCTGGAGCCCAACCCTCTGCCTCCCTTCTTGTACGGGCTACCAAAAGTCCATAAAAAAGATAACCCGATGCGTCCGGCTGTATCCTTTGTGTCCTCCCCCACGTACGCTCTGGCGAAATTTTTGGACCGATGGTTTAAATCGAGAGTTGACCATGAGTCACCTTACTCGGTGAAAAATTCGGTCTGCTTGGCTGATAGGCTTAAGGATAATATTCTTCCGCTGGGATCGAACCTGTGTTCATTTGATGTGGTCGGCCTGTTCCCCAATATTCCCAGAGCAACCGCCATGCAACATATGGGAGACCTTTTGATTCAAACAAATGTTCGCCAAGAAGAATTGGGTGAATTTTTCAATCTCCTCAATATTTGTTGGTCTCCCAATTATTACAAATTCGATAACTAGTTTTTTGAGTTTCCTGAAGAGGTTGGAATACCCATCGGTTCTCCTTTGGGTTCTCTCATTTCGGAGGTCTTTGTGTCTAAGTTTGAGCTCTATTTGTTCTCCTCTGGCAGTGCGTATTTAGATCAGATTTATTATTGGCACAGGTATGTCGACGATGTGTTGTGTACGTGGACTGGTCCCCGAGAGCTCCTTTTGGAGTTTCTCCAGTATCTAAATAATCAATATCCTTCTATAAAATTTACTTTAGAAATCGGTGGCGCACCTATTAATTACTTGGATTTGACGATCTGTAATAGAGACGGTATCCATGAATTCGCCATACACAGGAGAGATACTGCGACCGATATTACTGTCCACGGCAAATCTTTTTGCCCTGTAGCCCATAAATATGCTGGATTTAACAGCTTAATCCATCGACTGACTAGTATTCCTCTCAATCAGTCAGCCTTCCAAAAAGAGGTCGTATTTACAGTTCCTTTTTCTGAAATTTCGGAAGCAACGCGCTTCGTTTTCCTCTCGTATTTGGTTTCTTCGTCGGTGTTTAGTGTTGCATTTGAGACCCAAGTTCGTTAAATTCCGGTTCTATTCCGATTGTAAGGTTACGACTAAGAAACTGGAAAATTATATGAGGGAGAAGTGGATCAGAACAGAGTTGCGAAGATGGTATGGTAAATTTAATATCACGACCAGATTAAACCTTATGGTCCATTCGAGACTCTCCGGCATGCTCCTCCCCCTTGAGTTTGATTACTTCATGCGGGACGTCAATGAAAAGTGTCGGAAGTTTGAGGCGAAGTTGAAGGAGAGGAAAAATAAGAAGCTGTCCTCCCTAATGACGGTTAATGAGGAGGTGGTTGAGGAGGGGGTGAGTGATGGTGTTGTCGTTCATAAATTCCATCCCCCCTCATAAATAATAGTCAGGTAGTGTTCAATAGTGACGAAACATCCCTCCTTGGGAAAGGTTTGAAGTTCAGTATGCCTCCCCTCAAGAATGATGAAACCTTGGCGAATGTTGTTGCGGATCTTGCGGTTAAGATTGGTCCTGGTTTTAATACCCAGAAAGTCTGTGCCGAATTAGTCCGTAATAACCCCCTCCCTCGCATGAGTAATAAATTGGGAGGAGTGATTCAGGGTTTAAGGAGGAAGATGAAAGAGGGAGATTTGATCGTCACTAAGGCTGACAAGGGCAACGCTGTTGTAGTGATGGAGAGATCGGCCTATTCTTCTAAGGTCCATGAAGTCCTACAGCAGTGTGGTGCTAAAGAGAGTGAGGATTTCAGCTTTCCCAAGCACGTCAAAGAAGTTAGGCGTGTCATCAACAGGAGTGAGGCTGTCATCAAAACTCCTGCTTTGAAAAAAGCCCTCCTTGTTCCTAACCCCACACCCACCCTCTTGTACGGGCTGCCTAAAGTGCATAAGAACAATGCCCCGATGCGACCCGTAGCGTTGTTTCTTTCGTCTCCTCTCCTACCTACCTCCTTGCAAAATTCCTTGACCGTTGGTTCAAAAATCGTATTGATTTTGAATCCCCTCACTCGGTCTTGAATTCGGCCTCTTTAACTGACGTCCTCAAGGATGTAAGCCTTCCCCCGGGAACGACCATCTGCTCGTTTGATGTTGTTGGTTTGTTCCCGAATATTCCTAAGGCTGCTACTATCCAGCGTATGGGTGAGCTACTCGTCAAAGCCAACATTCCTCATAATGAGCTTCACGAATTTTTCGATCTTCTTAATACTTGCTGGTCCCCTAACTACTGTAAATTTGAAGGGAAATTTTTCGAGTTCCCTGACGAAGTAGGGATCCCCATTGGATCACCACTAGGCTCTCTCATATCCGAAATCTTCATGTCCAAGTTTGAACTTGACCTCTTGTCCTCGAACCAGGTGTTACTTAATCATATTCATTATTGGCACAGGTACGTTGATGACGTTCTATGTACCTGGACTAGTCACCCAGATCTCCTTGGTGAGTTTCTGAGGTATCTCAATTCCTGGTACCCTTCCATCAAATTTACGTTGGAAATAGGGGTATTTTCCATTAACGTTTTGGATTTATCGATCTCTATAATAGACGGCATCCATAAGTTTGGAATTTACAGGAAAGATACTACGACCGATGTTTTAGTCCACGGTGGTTCGTTCGGTCCTGTTGCTCACAAGATGGCTGCTTTTCATAGCCTAGTTCACAGACTGACTCGTATTCCTTTGAGTCAGTCTGCCTTCAAGAAAGAGTTAATCACAATAAAACACCTGGCCAGAGTGAATGGGGTCAATGTCGATGTTGACGTGATGGTTCGGAGGAAAGTTACGAGGGGCCTCCTGGATTCCACCACCTCCCTCCCCCGAGACACGATCCTTGATCGCCGTTTGCGTTGGATCAGTCTCCCTTTCTTGGGGAAGTTCTCCCTGCAATTGGGTCGGGCCCTTCGCCCGTTTGGCTTCAGACCCGCGTTTTACAACCCTACCACAGTCAAGAGGTTGTTTGTGGGACTGAAGGACCCCATACCTGTCGATGAGAGGAGTGGTGTGTATAAGTTGGAGTGTGAGGATTGTGGAGGCTTTTATATTGGTGAGACCAGCCGCCAAATTAAAGTTCGAGTAGCTGAGCACCTGAAGTCTTGGAAGAAGGGACACTTGGGGGAGTCAGCTTTCGCCGATCACTTAATAAACAGTGGCCACAGCTTCCGCGAGGGATCCGAAAAGCTCCTCCATAAGGAGAATTCCTACCGTAAGCGTATCGCCCTCGAGAATATAGAGATAATTCGTCATCTCAACACTGACGGTATCACTGTACTCAAATTCGTACATTCCGGAAGATGGCCTGATCGAACTTGTTTATGACTCACACCGTGATTTCTCGTTTGGACGATCTTAATACCTCGTTCTTCTCTTTTGTTCGTCAGTTGCTTTCATTTCAGTCTTGAAGATGGTTGTTTAACCGAAAACGCTCGTCGTATTTTCATTTTTTCTGCGGTTTGCATGTTTTACTCCACGCTGGAGTATTCCTCTTTCTTGTATATTAACTATAAAGCACTTGGTCAGAGTGAATGAAGTGAACTTAGACATTGACCTTATGATCCAAAGGAAAGTTACTCGAAAATGCCTCGATTCCACCACCTCCCTCCCCCGCAATACGGCCCTAAACAGTAGAGAGCGTTGGATAAGGCTTCCGTTCTTGGGGCAGTTTTCATCTCAATTGAGTCGTGTCCTACGCCCCTTCGGATTTCGGCCTGTGTATTACAACCCCAATACCATTAAAAGTTTATTGGTTAGGCTAAAAGACCCCATCCAACTGGCCGAGAGGAGTGGTGTGTATAAAGTTGAGTGTAAGGATTGTAACGGAATTTATATCGGCGAGACAGGCCGGCAGTTGAAAATTAGAATCGCTGAACATAGGAAGGCGTGGGGAAAGAAGAATATAGGTGAATCGGCGTTTGCAGACCATCTAATCACTAGCGGCCATAGCATTAAAGAGGGGTCCGAGGTCCTCCTCTACAGAGAAAACGCGTATTCGAAGCGGAAAGCGTTAGAACACATCGAAATAATCCGTCATTTAAATAACGACGACCTTAATGTGCTCAACAGGTACATACCTGATGAGGGGTTGATTGAACTAGTTTACGAGTATGATTCACGTCGTGATGACTCGCTGGTTCAATCCTGATTTCCTCGTATGTTTCTAGTTTACAGCCGGAGTTGATTCAGTCGCTTTCCAGTCCCCGTTGACAATGATTGTTTAATCGAAAGCGCTCCGGCGTCGTTTAATTTCTGTGGCTAAAATTGTAAATTACTCCGTTTGTATTACTCGCTTGAGTATGACTTCGTCTAGTATTTTTGGCCATAAATTGAGAAACCGCATTGATTCAGTATACTAGACTTATACTAGGCGAAGAAGGGGACTAACTCCCTCCCCCCATTCCTGGATTTATATCCGTGCTGACCTCTCCTAGTACATTAGCTTTATACTGGCATATTCTAGATTCATACAATAGATTTCTACTAGACCTATACACAGACAGTATACTAGACCTATGTTAGGCTAAGGAAGGCGGCAAATTAGTTGGTCTAACTTATAGCACACTAATCTCCATTTCTTTCTTTATGTAGCTTCGTAGACATGCATGATTCTTATTTGTATTTACTTGGCTATGCCAGAACATTTTTTTCATTCTTCTACCTCACACTAATAAGGATTCTTTAGCATATGCAGTGAATGGAATGCTATCCTCGTCTCACATAGGAGTTGGTGAAAAAGTTATAAAGCATACCTTCATTCTTCGCTCAAGGAGAGTTTCTTCTTGTCCCTCTCCATATATACAAAGCTGCATCTCTACTTCGTTCATTTGTACGTCCGGATGGTTGGAATTACGTCTAAATCCCTTTTCCTAATGTGGATTGCTCAAAATTTTTCCAATCCCAAAAGTGGGCTAGAGCCACCACCCTCTTCAATCGGCTGGAAGGACAGCCGGCAGTCGTTCTTCGTAAATAAAACTTCATAAAGAAAGTTTCTTCTCGAGAGTCAAAACTCGGCTTTATTTTGGAATAATATGAGGAAGCTACTTTAAAAAATTATCCCTATTCTCATTTTGAAAAAGCTATATGCTCGTGTTAGTTTAATTTGCCTCGCCTCAGTTCGTCTGCACGTGGTTCAATTTCAATAATTTCATAGGTACCTACCGGTAATGATTTATTCGGGTTTTTATTATTAGAAATCAAATTCCCAGAAACTCAAAGAATCAAAGTTCACAACTTCAGACTGTATACTCGTAAATCATTTAACGAATCGATGTTTTTGTTTTCCACCATAATAAGGTGATAAAAATTCATTGTTAGGTGGTATTATATTTTGATTTTTTTTTTTTGTTGTTTTCATTAACGGAAACTCAGTATTACGCATACAGTTACGATGGAAGAGATTGATCCGAAGAGGTCAGGGTCACGAAAACTGTCATTAGGTACTGTAGATAAACTGTTACATTAATTATGAATCTTCCTCACTCGTATATTAGATAAAATTTCTCCAAACCTCTTTATCGTTAATAAAAATTGTGTCGATAAATTATTGGATCATCGTTTAAATAAAATGTTTTTAAAAAATCGATGATGAATACATTCTGAATCTAGGATATTGTGCAGCATTCGATAAAAATAAGCTTCGCAGTGCTTATTTTTATTTTTTTCATAAACGGTCAAGGATTATGATGTCGCGCGATCTATTACTATACCTCATCCAATATTCATCGTTATTCATGAAATTTCACACGAGCAGTCAGTATAAGTACATCATTTGAGTAATGAACGCTCGGGATTATTCCTATGTTATTTCACTGGTTGATGTCTGAAAACTTTTTAATACGAACAAAACATGAGGATTATTTCGATCGTGTTAATTTTATTTTTAGGACTCGTCGCCTGTTATGGTATCTATTTTTTTTTTTTCTTTTCCATTAATTTTTAGTTGAAAAATTTATTTTATCAGAGTTTTTTTTTGCTAGCAGAAGCTGCTGTAGCCCCACAATCTCGACCAAAATCACAACGAGAACTTCAATCGAGACAGTCTTCGGGATGTAACAGGTATAGTCTCCTTTTTTCATGATCGAACGAAATTTTATCGAATAATTTATTCACTCGACTTTCAGAAATGAGTTCAAATGCCACAATAATCGGTGTATACCATCGACCTCCGTATGCGATGGATTGAATGATTGCCAAGACGGCGAAGATGAAGATGACGAGCATTGCATAGTTATTGAGTAAGATACACTACTTTTTCGGTTGTTTTCATCCCAAGCGAACTCCATGTTTACACCGACTATTATATTTTTCTGATTTCAGAACGGGAGTTTGTTCTGGTCGGAAACGAACTAAAAATTTCTGCGAGGATATCCCTAACAAATCTGTAACTGAAAAACACAATATTACTCAACAATTTTTCTGCCAAGCAGATGTGCTAAAGAGGGATAAATCTTTATCTCTAGTTTGTACAAATCACATCTGGACTCCTTCGACCTCGTCCTGCACTCGTACGTACCTATAACTTTCAGTCAAGTGCACAATTCTGTTTCCACAAACTCGGACCTAATTTCTTCTTCCTATAGGGGTTTGCGAGCCACTTACTTTGTCAACAAGCAACGTCACCTGCCACCGTAATGGACGAAGAGTCGCGTGCGACAAACCAATGTTGGTGGGCACAAAAATTTATCCGCAATGCGAGTTCTACTACAGATCCAATGTCAAAGAGATTATCTGTCAAGAGAACGGAGAATGGAGCGAAAAAAACGTTCACTGCACTCCGGGTGAGTCATTACTCATACATTCTATGAAAAAAGTTTCCGTGAATGACGATGGTTTCATGAAACACACAGAATGTGGAAGACAATTCAAGGAGAAAATGAGATACACACGAGAGATGCGTTCAGCCGAATTTCGGGAATTTCCGTGGACTGTGTCAATATATTATACAAAACCCGGTACCACATCACCTATCTTAATTCCCGGAACCATTATTTCACCATATCTAGTCCTCACCAGTAAGTACAAAAATATTTTCAACCACTCAAAAGGATGCTTCAGTTTAGTATGACAGGATTGATTTTATTTTTACAGCTGCAATCAACTTCTACGCTGATTATCAACGAGGGATCCTCACTACCGAGTCGGTGAATGTTATTGTCGCTAAACGAACGAAGGAAGTCGAGTCGATGGATGATCAATTTCAAAAGTCGTACAAAGTAAGTAAACTAAAAAAATATTTTCGAAAACATTGCAGCACGATCTTAGGGTAGGTAGGCGATACAATTCAGAAACAAGGCGATGTTATGGATATAGAGAGAAAGAGAGACTCGAGAAAATTTTGGGAACATGTAATAGAAAGGTGATATGGTAAAAAAAAATTAGAAGCCATTGCAGACGTTGCAATGGCAGCGAGGAACCCGCAATTCCTTAACTCGACCTCTCAGGTGGTGTGGAACTGAGTTGATAATCTTGTCATCTAATTCAAATCGAAATTATCATTCTACATTCCCTCCTATCATATATATAGCTCGAGAGTCGAAATTCTTCCAAGTCCCCCTTCTATCATATATAGCTCGGAAGTACAATTCTTCCAAGTCCCCCTCCTATCATATTTAGTTCGAGGCTCGAAATTCTTCTAAGTCCCCCTCCTATCATAATAGCTCGAAAGTCACGATTCTTCCAAGTCCCCCTCCTATCATATATATCTCAAGACTTGAAATTCTTCTAAGTCCCCCTTCTATCATATTTAGTTCGAGGCTCGAAATTCTTCTAAGTCCCCCTCCTATCATATATAGCTCGAAAGTCACGATTCTTCCAAGTCCCCCTCCTATCATATATATCTCAAGACTTGAAATTCTTTCAAGTCCCCCTTCTATCATATATAGCTCAAGACTCGAAATTCTTCTAAGTCCCCCTCCTTTCATATATAGCTCGAGACTCGAAACTCTTCCAAGTCCCGTAACCTAACCTAACCTGCGGACGCGGACGTTTTCTGAGGATGTAATCTCCTAACAAAATGGATAGCGGGTTCCCTGCTAAAAAAATTAGATGCCATTGCAGGGGGAACCCGCTGTCCCAAAAATGTTTCCAAGTCCCTCTCCTATCATATAAAGCTCAAGTCCTGAAAATGATGACGTGATAACTTTAACGCGCTGCATTTTTAAGGAAGCCGTCGTTTTTCTAAGTCCCCTCCTGTCATATATAGCTCAAATGTAGAAATTTTTCCAAGTCCCTAGCTCGAAAGTCGAAATTTTTTCAAGTCCTGCTCTTATAATACTCAACAGTGGAAATTTTCAAGTCCCCCTTCCTATCGGAAATATAGCTCGAAATTCAACATTTTTCCAAGTCCCCCCATCATATATAGCTCGAGGATCAAGTTTTTTCCGAGCCTCCTCCCCTCTCCGTGACGTCATCAACCTGAGACCCTGAAAGTAGCCCCCGACAAAAGAGATAGCGGGTTTCCCGCTAAAAAGTACAACCACCTGTTTGGAGATTGTGTTTCCAAATTGTGCGAAGGTGATGACCTACATAAGGGGCTAGTGATTTTTGACCTTTGAAACTTGGAAAAATATTGACTTCCAAGTCAGAGGTACCAATATGCATAGGAAGGCTTGGACAGAATTTGCCTGATGAACTAAATATGTATAAAAAGAAGTCCCATGGAGTTAATAAGTGTGAAAAGGGGGGGGGGGCTTTCTAGGCAAGTACAAAATGAAAGTACTTGAAAAGTCGTCGACTTCCGCAAGTGCGGTATCGATAGTCAATCACTATGTAATAATTTACTTTTTTTGTAACCCTGAATCTTCCTCAAGTTCTTGACCTTTAATAGCTCAAAATTCAATATTTTTCCAAGCCCCCGTCTCGGATGTACCCAAGCTCAGAGGTCAAAATTTTTCCTAATTATAGTTCGAGTCACAATTTCTTCAAATCTCGCGCGTATCACTATGGCTCAAAAGCAGCAATCATTTCAAGTCTTGTCTTCTTATAGACAGTCAAAGAAAGCTGTGCGTATTTCTTAACGTTTCCTAATCCTCCTCACCCTTTTTATGCAGCCATAGTTTAAATTTGTTCTTGAGCTCGAGGTCAGTCGAAAATCTGCAAAATGTGATCGGAAAACAAGACGCGTGACCTTGACTTACTTTGAAGACTTGAAAAATTTGAATCTTGCTACCTTGTTTTTTTTTCAGTGGGGAACCCGCTATCCCTTTTGTTGGAGGTACGCACTGGCGGTTCTAATTCGATGCGTCACGGAGAGGGGGGGGGAAAGACTTGGAATAATTTTGACCTCTAAGCTATATATGATAGGGTGTGAAATTGGGGACTCTCGAGCTACATATGATAGGATTTTCTATACGTTCTACTTTCTGAAAGACCTTCCGCAGTGGAACAGTGGTCTTGCGGGTTCCTCGCTCGCCGTTGCAATTTTTTTGTTGTTAGCCTGTCATCCATTGTACTAGGCTATCAGGCAACTGCACGCTAAAACTAATAGGTGGGCTTTTCTGGAACTAGATTAGCGACCAAAACCTCAAAGTAGGCAGTTAGATTAACTAGAAGTCCATAGGTCAACCTGATATACTGGATACCAAGACTAATTTTTGAGGGAGAACCAGTTCTATTGAAGGGGTGGGGTTCAGAAATTTTGGTGTTCCGCCGTCTGTCATCCGGGAAAAACTGGTCTACCATAATCAAGGAGTTGGACTTGTGAAAATTTCGAAAATCGAGCAATGCATGATGGGAGGAGGATTTACTGGTTTTGGACATCCAGAAATTAAATACTATATGGATGTGGAGAGTTTTGAACATTCGTTTCGGGATGTCCGGAGACTTACTAATTTTTCTACGTCCAGAAGCTCATTAGCTTTTGGATGCTCAGAAACTGAATAGCTTTTGGATGTCCGGGAATTTACTACTTTTTGGACGTCAAGAAAGTAACTACCTTTTGGATCTTCCATGCAAAAACTTATTAGCTTTTGGAAGTCCAGGAATTGACTACTATTCTTAAAGAAACTTGAACGTTCAAAAAATTACCTACTAACCTTTGGACATCCAAAAATTTACTATACTATTTGGACGTCGAGAAATTTGCTAGCTTTTGGGCGTTAAGAAACTAAATATTTTTTAGAAATCTAGAAACTTACTTGCTTTTGGACACTAGTTTCTCGACAGGTATCGAAAAACTAAATACTTTTTGGACATGTAAAAACTTACGAGCTTTTGGACACTAGTTTCTGATGGACAGTCAAAAACTCACTAGTTTTAGGACGTTTTTCAGGTGTATAAAAGACACCTTCATTGGAGCAATAAATCACAGCTTTGGGCAACACCCAGTTTTGGCACAATCCCCCCCCCCCCACCTCCTTCGCGCGTAGTAAATACGAGATTGAAAAACTAGAATTCTCTTCCATACCTATAGAAGAAGGCCGGGGATAAACACAAGCATTGCTAGAGCGTGAGACTTACGCTGAGCATTCACTTAGTCTAGAGACATGTCCATGTTTTATTATTTTGGAGAAGGATTTCAAATTTTTCAAGTTCTCTTCCACATGGCTCCAAAGTTGAAATATTCATCTCGCCGTAGGTTCAAGCTATCTATTTCACGGAGAAGGGTTTTCAAAAGTCTGAAAGAAGTTTGTCGTCCGAAAATATCGCTATCATCGAATTGGACGAAAAGCTAATACTCAGTCCATCAGTGTACCCGGCGTGCGTAAATTGGGAAAAAAATGAAACGCTCTACGCGAAGAATGGAGACATAGGACAAGTAAGTATTTTCTCCCTATCTCCATAAACCGATTTGTGAATTAATAAATCGTTGTCTTACATCTGTCCGTCAGATTCCTCATACTTTAACTTTACACGAAGCAAATGCCGAGGCGGTAACTCAACACGAGATTCTTCAAACTGTGGCTCTACGTTTTGTCAGTCGTGACCAGTGTTTGAACACCGATCCTATGAGAGCGGCTCCCCACTTGGTTCGTACGGATATGTTCTGCGGAGAACAAAGTAAATTATTACGTCTATACCTAAATATAAATGTCGGCAATGTATTTCGCTATTCATTAGACACCTATCGTTCTTAGTATCTGCTCCGGCGCCTTGTGACGGAGCTTTCGTATTCTTGGAAACAAACACGAATCGTTTCTACGTGCAGGGAGTAGTAGATGGCATAACACCTTCCGCAGATACTCCTCCACTTTTCACGAATTATTTCGTTGATTTATCTGCACACATTGACTGGATGAACGCGGTTAGAAAGAGTAGAGAAGATCCATTAATCAATAATGAACTGCGATTCGAGGTTCAAGCCGCAGATTCGTCCGCAATTTGCGCGAAAAACGATGCACAAAACGAGTTGGAAGTTGACACACGAATCTCGAAAGAACGTAGATCTGAAAACAACGCCGGGTAATGAACTTGAATCATTTTCCTAAAAATAAATCTAACCGAAAAGTAACGTTCTCGTTGTTTTTCAGGCAAACCAAACAATCTCAGGAATGCCTATTACCGACAAAATCATCTCTAAATGCCAACAATTACTCAGTTGGTTGTCCTGTGAACACTGAAAATAATTCCTGTCGAAGGATCAAGGAGAACGCAAATGTTCCCGAACTCACGTCCCTTAGAATTGGATGTAAAGAGGGATTCTCCCTAGAAAATAACGAAGAGTCGATATGTTTTAAAGGTCGATGGAACCCAGAACTGATTTCCTGCTCCCGTAAGTGACAAGTGTGCATCATTTAATATTGTAATCCTGCTCCAGGGAAAAGTACCAGAGACACGATGTTGTCATCTCTCACTTTCCAAAAAAACGACTTCATATCTGCATCACCTTTTCTTCACTATCTTCTACCCATCGCCCAATCATGGAACACACTCTGAAGAATCAATCCAACAACAAACACCTTCATATTAAAAAAATTCCCATCTGTAGTCACCATCTATTAGGAATACTAGACGAGAGGAAGTTTTTCTTTCTCATCTAAGAATAGGAGGCACACAAAAATTACAGACTAGCCCCCTCATCCTAAGCTCTCCATCTTGTCCCTACTGTCAACAAAACAATTTAACAGTTGATCATTTTTTCTCTTGCCCCTAACTCTTGCCTCTTCGTTCTTCCACAAATACACCCTCCCCTAGGTACTCGAAAACAGCTACGGAACCACTTGTGGTAGGTACCCTGCAATACTTACAACTAACAGCTTTTTACTCCAACATCTAAACAAACTAACTATCCGCACTAATTCCATAAAAAGTTCAACTTTCTGACTGCTTTTTTGATTCAACAACATCATTCAATAATTTTGTAAACCGAGCTAAATAACCTGACAGCTCTTTAAGAGAGACAGCCTATCACGTGGATGACGTCATACACTTGGAGAATTCGATTAAATCACGTTTCATTTTCCAAAATTCTGAAGATCTTGACCAATGTCAACTTATTACTAGAGACCGGATTTCTCGGCATTTGCCGAATGAGTTCCTGTGAAGGCAGATGAGTAAAAATGAAATAGAAGTACGTTTTGTGGTAGTAGGGGCCCAGGAAAAAATTTTATTTTGCCGAAAAATGCCGAAATCGAAATAAATGCCGAAATGGGGCTCAACGCCGAAAAGCACCTTCTTATGTTACATAATAAGAAGTTTCTGTAGAAAAGGACAAATATGTTTGTATTTTTCAAATTTTCGCGACCTAATTTTATTTTTTAAATTTTTATGACTTAATTTTCTGATTTTCAAACTTTTTTGCCGAATAAAGCCAAAAATGCTTTATTTAGTGCCGAATTTTGATTTTTTAGTGCCGAGAAATCCGGTCTCTCTTATTACCTTTCGTTTTCCAAATTTTCTTTTTTCACAAACTTCTTTCTAGAATTAGGTCTCCTTCGAACATTTATCGCAAGTAACTCAAATGTAATTCAATTCATGATTTTATTTCAAGAGCATTGCGACAAACTACCTAAGGTGGAAAACGGAAATTTTATGTGTTACCAAAAGGATAAACCGGTGAAGTGTACCGATTACTTGAGTGTCGGTGCTAAACTTATTCCTCAATGCAATGCTGCATATAAGATGGATGTCAGGGGTGCAGAATCTTTCGAATTTGTGTGCCAAGATGACGGAAAATGGCTCGGAACTTTACCTAAGTGCATTAAAAGTAAGTACGGAAATATTTACATTTCTCTCCTTCGTCCAGACGTATTCTTGCCCGAGAATGCGCGATGGTGTTTCTCGAATGACGTCATAACAACTTTATTTTTCATTACGTACGTGCGGCTTATTTTTCGCACCGTACTCATATTTTCCAAGAATCACTATCAGAGTATCATGTTGTTGTCGACGATCTCGAACTTCCTACCAGTTTTGATATTGACCTAGATTTTAAATTGATATGAAAAGCCCTTCACAAAGAGTACTGAAAGACTGCATAAATTTGCAAAGATATTGTCAGGAATTGCGCGACGTTCTTTATTCATTTATGACCTTCGTTCGCTTCTGCGATGAAGATAATGACTGCGTCATGATTCACAGAAAAGAAGATCACGGCAAAAGGGGCTGCTGAAAGGATATTCTTACGACTGATGATATTTTGCGACTAATTTTCGTAAATTTCCGAGGATAGTATGTGCAATAGGTTTATTTGTAATTTAAGTTGGGGGGTCAAATATTCAAAGATCTCGTTAAATTTTTTAATTATCTGAGTCCTACTAGTGTAAGGCGAGTAGCTTATTTCTTTAAAGGGGGTATCTTTTGATTTCGATGATCAACTGACATTTTTCCAGGTCCCACGTTTCTTATACATCGTTTAGACCTTACGATATCTCGTAAAATTAAAGAAACCACCATTCATATCGAGAATAAATTCTTCTCAGTGATGACCGAATTTTTTAGCGGGAAACCCGCAATCTCTTTTGTTGAGGGGGTATTTACAGAAAACAATTGCGCGAGCGCATTCAAATTGTGACGTCATTATTTTCGGAACTTGGAAAAATTTTAGCCTCTAAGCCTTATAGAATAGATGGTGGACTTATGAAAGTTTCAGCTTCTGAGATATATATGATAGGGCGGAGGGGCTCGGAAAAATTTCAGCCACCAAGCTTTATATAATAGGAGAGGGACTTGGAAACATTCCACTCTCGGGCTATATATATGCAGGCGCGGATCCACGGGGGGGACATAAGGGACATGTCCCCCTTCAAAACCCCAAAGAACAATAAAAAATCTGTAGCTCCGGAGAAAATGTAAAAAAAATAAAAAATAAAAAAGGTCCTTCAGACTTTTTTTGGGTTATGTCCCCCCCAAAGTGATCGTCTGGATCCGCGCCTGATATATGACAGGAGGGGAACTTGGAAAAATGTCGACTCTCCAGCTATAAATGATAGGAGCTTAGAAAAGTTTCAGCTTCTGAGCTATATATGATAGGGGGGGGGGGGTGGCTTGAGAAAAATTTGAATCTCGAGCTATATATAGGTATATGACAGGAGGGGGACTTACAAAAATTTCTTCTCGAGTTATTTATGATAGAAGGGAGACTTAGGAAAATGTCGACTCTCTAGCTATATATGATAGGATCCTGGAAAAGTTTCATCTTCTGAGTTATACATGATTGAGGGGGGGGGGACTTGGAAAAATTTCAGCCCCCAAGCTTTATATAATACGAGGAAGACTTGGAAGAATTTCCACTCTCCAGCTATATATCATAAAAGTTTCAGCTTCTGAGCTATATTTATGGGAGGGGCGGACTTGGAAGAGTTTCAGCCTCCATGCTTTGTATATTAAGAGGGGGGACTTCAGGAAATTTCCTCTCTCAAGTTATATATGATAGAAAAGGAACTTAGAAAAAACGATGGCTTCCTTGAAATTGCAGCGCGTTCAAGTTGTCACGTCATCATTTTCGGGACTTAAAAACTTCAGGCTCCAAGTTTTATATGATAGGAGGGGGATTTGGAAAAATTCTCGGGAAAAATTTCGTTTCTGGAGCTATAGGTGATAGGAGGGGACTTGGAATAATTTTGACTCTCGAGTTGTTCGACTCTGAAAGAATTTGATTTCTGAGATGATGTGAATAGAACTGAGGGAAATTTCGACGTGGGTCCTGCTAGGATCAAATTTTGTGATATTATTAACCTAAGTAATTTAAATGAGACTACTGAAGTTTGAAAAATGTTGACCCTCAAGCCGTATATAATAATTAGAGGAGGACCCACAATAATTTTGATTTGTAAGGCGTACATGATAGGAGGCGCATCTTCAAAAATTGTTCGGCTATTAGAATTTATAATTTGTATTAATTTAATATTTATTCAAACATAAATATAGGTATAAAAAATTTCTTAGATACGGAAAAATGATATTTTTAGCTGATTGGTCACATGATAGCGGAGAACCCGCTGCCATGGCATCTAATTTTTTGAAGTGCATCTCTTTTTTCGTACAGCTCGACAGTCTGAATTTCTCGAAGTCTCATTTTTGATCAACCGCCATATTCCGTTGATCGGAGGTCGAAATTTTTTAAAGTTCTTCCTTCCACCTCCATTCATAATTATATAATTCAATGATCGGAATTTTCATTTCCTATCATACATTATGACTATCGGAAATCGAAAATTATCCGAGTCCTCCCCTCATGTGTGGATGATCGACATTTTTCCAAATCCCCCTCTGATCCCTCCTCATCCTTTCAAGTCCTCCTCTGAACCCATATCAGTCGGTCCCGATAAAACATATCAACCATTGATTTGACGTCGATCAAGAAATTACTTCTTTCGAAGTCTTGGTCGGAACTGCGACGGTATGTTGCCGACATCGACCTCACGTCAGATAAGTCCAAGTCCAAGTTTACATAGGCCTATTGTGACATGTATATGTCTTCGGGCTGGGGGTCAATCAAAAATCTGCATAACGCAACGGTCCTTGACCTAGTTGAGGAATTTAAAAAAATTTCTATCCTTAAACTTCATTACACTAGGTCTAATTATGTAGTATACTAGCCCTAAGCCCGGCTGAGCCCATTACACTAGGTTTAAACCAGGCTGCTTTAGTAGGTTATTAATTTGACCTAACGAAATCGTATTTTCGAAATCGACCTACATGATTTCGAAAAATTTTCACCTTCCCAAGTCGCTTTTTACCATGTCTAGCACGAAAGTCAAAATTTTTCCGCGTCGAACTCCATCGATAGTTAAACGTTTTAAACTGCAATTTTGAAATCCATTTTCAACATCAAAACGAATTTGCCCCATAGAACATCTTTTCTGCGTTCCTCGTTCAACTTTGATCACACAGCCGTTGTTTTTTTGCCCATTTTCTCTTTTTTTTCAATAATTTCGATACTTCTTGACTTTTTTCTATATTTTTTCAATATTTTCCGAATTTATTATTTTTTTTTAAAGCGGAAGTCTTCAATCTTCTCTAGTCTTTTTTTTCTGTGATCCACTGAAAATTTGGTCCCAATTTGACCAAGTTTGGTCCCCTCCAATCAACAAGCTAATCGTTCGATATGGTCCTTTTTTTCTGTGGCTTACTTTCATTTTGAGATTTGTCATCTGGCAACACTGCCAGCTATTTTAGATTGATTGGAATTCGTGTAATTGCCGGATTCGTGAAATCAATAGCAAACGCTTCAGGGGCGTAGCCAAGGGGGCTTGCTCCCCATCGTTGTTTTTTTTCCCTAAACAAATTCCCCATGACTAAAAAAAAACCATGAGAGATTGAATAATTGGAGGTAGGGCCCCCTTGAAATTTCATATCCCACCCCCCCAAAAGAACGTTCTGGCTACACCCCCGGAACGACTTTTCTTACTCGTCCCCAGTCTCCTTCGTCATCACCAAAGTCCGGATTCCTCGGCATTTTCCAAATCGATTTTTAGTGCGTCCGAAAAACATAAAACAATGATATAGAAGTACGTATTGGGGATAGTAGAGGTTTTTTTTTTTTTTTACAAATTTTAGTCATGAGGGTTGGGTGAGTTTTACCATTGGTTTTTAGGGGAAAGAATTCATTTTGCCGAACATATCAGAAAATAGAATAAATGCCAAAAATGGGGTTTAATGCCGAATAAGGCCAAAAACGACCATTTTATTAAATATCGTCTGAAATTATAATTTCGGACAAAATTTGCTTAATATTGCTTAAAATCTAGCAATTTTAATAAGAATTGGACAGTTTGTTGAAAATGTTATATTTAGTTCACAGTTGAAAAATTGCTAGGATTTTTATTGATGAGTTTATTCCCCAAAAATTGATTGAATAATCTGATCGTGAATTTGTAAAAGCACTGAAAACGCATGTTTTTTTCATTTTATTTTAAATGCTAAAAATGCAACATCAAGTGCCGAAAAATCCGGTATCGCCATTGCACTTGACTGATAAAAACAGATAAAAAATTGCTTTGCCTTCCTCTCCTGTTCAAAGTCTTAACAGGGATTTTGTTTTATGGGAAGCTTTATTGAAAAAAACTGTCGTTCTTAGCTCTGGAAAATTATATTTGTAGTTCCTAAAAGGGAGCGGGATTTGTCATCTATTTTGGAACTTGAAAAAATTTTTGAAGGTTGACCGTAGGTATTTGAGGACTTTGAGAGTGAAAAGAAGAAAAAGAAAGAATTTGACTGTCAAGCTATAGAGGGGTATGTCTCTAGGCCAGATAGCCCTACTCGTTTTTTCGTATATTTTGTACTCTACATTTACTATAAATTTGTGGTTCATGATTTCTTGTAACCCAACATTACTCCTTGCCTCAACTCGAAAAATTAACCTTCTATGGTGCGAAAGCATTCTTTTTGTCAATATTTTTAGAAAGAGGAAAAATAATTTTTCAAATTTATTCCTACGTGAGACCCACTCGTCAATAAGTACCTGAAACTGGTCAAATAAGTATGAGTCATATTTGAACGTCCTTTCTTCCGCATTTTACCTTAATAATGATAGCCTTAGGGCTTATGTGCAAATAAATCGCGATTTATTTTTGTAAATTCAATCCAAGCACAAAATTTCATTTCCGTTATTTATTATTTTTGAATTTTTCAAAGTGTTGCGATCGATTGTAAATATTGAACTCTGACCAGAATCATAGGATAGTGACAGATGATGAGCGTTAAAAAACGTGAGAAATCATAAATTATTCATGAAATCGCGTATTTAAAAAGTATTTTATCTAAATTATTTCCTTCTATATTACTACAGCGAATGAGGGAGAACGTCTTACATAACTTCTTAAAATACTTACTCGACTCATAGGTACGTTTTTATGATGAAAAGAGTAATAAAAATGAGCTTCATTAATTTCCGAAAACAGAAATGTCATCGCTCCAAAACCAATTTAAAATATGTATGAGTCAATCTTGGATTTTCTTTCCCTATATCGCGTAAATCGCGGGTCTCGCTCAAATTGTTTTAGGATTGAAATCCTTTTTGACTCAACTTTCAGAATCTACGAAAGAAGAGGCTCAATCCAGATCGAATAGGCCGCAAACCAAGAACCAAAATGTGTCACCGACTAGACCAGCGAACGAGGGCGCGAGAAGGCCAATTTACACTCCGACGAATTTGAATCCAAACCAAACATCGCCGGGTGCTAAAGTTTCTTTTCCAACGAGGTCACGTCAACAAAATACGATACCGAATAATCAAACGGCGCAAACTAGACCTCGTTACGATCCCAGAAATAAGCAAGCAACCGAAAAACCACAAACGGACGTTCAAGCTAGAAATGATTTCGACCCTCAAGGTGGACAAACTGAGGACGAATCATCGACCCCTGGCCAGAAAAGTGAGAACGGGGTAGATGATGCGAACAATGCTGTTGACAGTAACGAAGTTGGAGGATGTTTAAAGTAAGTAAATTTATTGACTTTTCCTTGTAGATTATGTATTCATTCTGACCCCTTCCCCATTCTTTGGATGGGTGTTCGCATAGAAACTTCCCTATCGACAATATATGTACCTGCTGGAAAGAGAGGGTTAATGAACTTGGAACGTAACCTATGTATAGTGAAAGGAGTTCTATAGTGAACCCAATGGTCTATACCCAAACTACGTGCCCTTCAACTCGTTTGACCTTGGCGTACGTTTAAAAATACCTTTGAGGCCATCTGACTATGATGGAAGAAGGAAGCCTCGATCTCTCAAATGAGTTCAATGATCTTGATCTGAAGGGTTCTGACTTCGCACTTTTAATCTAGATTGATTTGTCTATCGTGGGAAATGAGATTAAATGAACCTAATGACCTTCACCTACATGTGATAGGATTGCCTCAGAAAGCGATCCGAATGTGGTGAGAAAAGAAGGAGGCTGGACGTACCTCTGAGTGGCCTAGTGAGTCCAATGGCTTGACCGAGAGGACCCCGACTCTGCGCTCCTGGTTTCAACTGACGTATACATAGTGACAACAGAGGATTGATTGTTAAGGCTAAATGGCCTTGAATAAGGGCCCTTGATTTAGAGGACTCTGACATCACGTCCCTTGTTTTGAATGAACTAGAATTACATTAGGCTTTGAAGAAATTTCTACCAGCTATGGGAGGAGAGTCAGCCTAATGCCTAGAGTTCTACGTGAAGGAGATATATGAAACACTCACGGGTTCTTTAACGGAATTACATGAGGGGTGGCAGGAAACCTCTTTTATTTGGTACGTGAGTTCTGAAAAATGTATGACGTCATCGGATTGTGACATCACAAGCCTGATTTATAACGTCATCAAATTGTGACGTCACAGGCTTGGACTTCAAACTGCAGGGGCTAAAGCTAAAAAAATTTCTGCAATGGCTTCCTAACATCTAATGGCTGACAGCCTTTTAACGGCTAGCTAACAGCTGACTAACGACTAATCAAATTTTTTTTCTCATGCAGTCAAATCATATTGACATTTTGCGCTAAAATAACAAATAAAGACCATATTTGAATAGGAGTCATACTTTTTGCTATTTTTGTTATTTTATTTCCAAGCTTTTTTTTCGAAATTACTTGTAGTAAGCTAAGATTAATAAATTCTTTATTTTTGTGAAAGTTTGAACAGTGGCTTTTCTTAATACTAAAAGAAATTAGAAACCTAGAATAGGAGGATAGTCTCTTTCGGTAACGGTTAGAAGTTTGATATTGAATGGCTAACAGCTGGCTACTGCTAATATTTTTCTTGATCGGCTAGCTAATGGCTAGCTAAAATTGTGCAAAAAACACTCAGCTAACAGCTAAAAGCTAACGACTAGCTAATCATTCCTGCTTCGAAGCTATATTAAATTCGGGCCGGACAGCGCTAACGTCACGCTGCATTTTTACCGAGCGGGGCGGAATTGAACACGGTAGTGATGGGCGGTTATCGGTTATTTCAATATACCGGTTAAACAGTTTATTGGAGATCATTGTAACCGGTTAATCGGTTGAAAACCTTCAAATAAACCGGTTAACCGATTAACTGGAAATCATTTGGATTGCTGTTAGTTCTCAAAAATTCCGCTAGAAGCGCCAAGGTCTTCCACTTTTTTGTTCTCAAAATCGCAAAAATTAAAAAAAAAAAGAGAAGCAAGATCTCTTATATGTTGATGATTGAGAAATATCTTAAATTGATAATAACCAATTTCCTCAGCCTGGTTCTTCAAAATCGTCAAATTATCAATTGAAATACACAATTGTTGAAAAATTTTAAATTTTGGCGGTTAATTGGTTTATGCGCTCTTATTAACCGGTTTTTCAGATTAACTGTTAATCATAAATAAATCGGTTTTTCGGTCAATTTTACCCAAGAATAAACCGATTAATCGGTTAATAACCGATAACCGCCCATCACTAGAACACGGGAGCTAAACTGTGGCGGTACGTGGGGAAAATATGAAAAAATCAAAATAACACTTGGATGGAGAAGATTTGGCTTATGTTTGTTTTTTACTCGTGAAAAGTTTATAAATATTTACGTGAATTTAAATTCTTTCTAGGGACGAGTTTTCCTGCAATAGCGTGTGTATTCCTTCCTCGGCAGTATGTAATGGCATCGAGGAATGCGAAGATGGTTCAGATGAGAGTCCAGAATCGTGCAAAATACTCAAGTACGAACGAAATCTTATTAACGTCCGTCACCTTGTCATAATTACAGCAAACTAACAAGTTTTACAAAAATCATTTACAGCACTGATGCCTGCGAACCAATGTCCGACCCTCCAAAATATTGCGATAATCAAACAACTCAAAATTCCAACTCGAAGAATACGCTCGCCAAAGAAAAGCATGCTTTCCTGTGTAATACGAAGTACATGGTGAACAACAAAGATGGAATCCCTCTAAATTGTGTTAACGGAGTTTCGACACCGTCGACTATACCATGCACCAGTTCGTATAAAACCTTTATTTTCTTTTGTTACTTCCGATTTCTAAAATTGAAAAAATGATTTGTATTCAGGAATTTGCCGAAATGTTACTGTATTCGCTTCTGGACTTGATTGCTATCGTAATGGCGCAACGGTCGACTGTAAGAAACCATTGCTAGCTGACACTAAAATCGTGCCACAATGTGAGTCAGAGTACAAGCCGAACTTCAACGAAACCACTTGTGATGAGAAAGGGGAATGGGATCATCCAGTCATCGAATGTATCCCAGGTATTTTGGTATTATTAATTCAAGAAATCATCCCAAGATATCAGTGCCCTCAAGTATACCCCCTGGTCAAATTTCCAAGCCCTTTGTACAGTCAGGCGCGGTGAAAGCTAATTTTCAATGACTCTTTTTTTCCAGAATGTGGAAAACCAGCGAAAAAAGAAACCAAAATGACGAAGGTGATACGTCCAGCTCAATTTCGTGAGTTCCCATGGAATGTAGCAGTGTACAGAAAGTCCAAGGATACAAATTCATCAGTTTTATTTGCCGGTATCATAATATCGCCATCCCTAATCCTTACAAGTAAGTTCTAGTTCGATGAAAAACAAACTTCATTATTAAGTGTATTCTCTGCGCAGACGCCCATAATTAATCCTCCTGAATTTACGAAAAACGTAGGCTCCCTCTCATTCTTATGATCTGTTTCAACGTAGATGCCCATTGTTGCGCCAAGGAAATGGTCCATGGGGACGCTGATATGGATATGTTCGAAGTAGTGGTCGCTAAACGTAGTTCGATGTCCGATATCGAAGACGATGAATTCCAAAGAACTATCAAAGTATGTACCATCATATAGGTACACTTGATTCTTTTTTCTCTCCTCCAAATACAATCATAACTCTGGCACATTAGGTGAAATCTATTCATTTATTGGAGAACACGGAGCCAGAATCCGAAAGTCTGGCTATTGTGGAATTAGCTGAAAAAATCACGTCAAGTCCTGCAGTACAGCCTGCCTGCGTCAATTGGGACAAAAATGAAACGCTGACTGCAAAAGATAATACACAAGGATTGGTAAGTGAATTATTTTAAATTAGAAGTATAGAAAAAACAGTTTTGAGGTCCATTTCCGGACGGCCTCCTCGTACGCGAAAAATTAAACTCTTGATCGTTATACTATATTGTTTAGATTGCTCATTGGCGAACCAGAGATCGGACGAATAAGGACACGGTTAACGAAATGCTTCGAGCTGTCGCCATGACCATCCACCCGAGAGAAATTTGTCAAAAACGCGTGCCTAAAGATTTTCTCAAATTTTTAAAAAAAGATGCTTTCTGCGCTGATCCGAGTAAGTCGAAGAACTAGTTCTACAGTACATGTGACTACAAATCAGTCCGTGAACGTTTGAACAAAAAAAAGAAAATCAGTGCTTACCTATCTACCTAGTTTTGCTCTCAGTTTCTTATTTTGTAACGTCACGGGAAATCTTCTATTTTTTGAGCATTTCCTCACGTTTCTATCTTACATTTTACGTTAGAGTTGAAGACCAGAATTTTCACATATTCACTGACAATCACTTCTCAAGGAGTAGTTCTCAATTCAAAATGAAGTCTAAAAATTTCAAAATTCTCATCATTTTCTAACGCTATTTAATTAGTATCGCTGTCATTGTACGTTTTTCGATCCAATTCCCATTAGTTCGATACATTACCGCATCATACTTCGAAAAAGTGAGTAGTTATTCGAGTCGGTTGATCATTACGAAAGAAAAAAATAAAATAAGTAGAAACGAGTGAAATATGACTGCAGAAAAAGACCTTTGCGCAAAAGAGATTTTTTCTTACTACACGCACCACGTGAAAGAGAGTAAAAAATCATTTAAGAATCGCTCATAAACCGAAAATCCGATTATTTGCTTACTATAAGATCCCGTTTTTTATCCTCGCTCTCAAAAATAAGAAGAGGTGCACGAGTTGGAGAATGTGACTAATACACGTTTATTTAATTCAAATAAAATTTCACCAATCCACGATAATAAAGAACTCTATAAAAGTTTATAATCCATAACATTATAATATCTTTGGCTAAAGGAACTGAAAATAAACCATCAAATTACGAAAGCTTTCACCTCGATATAACTTCTTACGTTCTCCCATAAAAAAAAATGAGGCACAAAAAAACGAAAATGTTTCAGCAAAAACTCAATCAACTTAGATTGTTTAGGAATAAGTACCAACTTGAACAAGATTCATAATCCACTAGAACATACCGTAAACAAACATTTCGACCGTAACGGAAAAAAATTGGCCGAGCTACTTCATCTTACTTTTTTTTCTATATCGGAGTCGAGTGAATTTTATTTTGGAGACGGTTTCACCGCGCGATAATATCATTATATTGGAACGCAAATCTATGCTTCTGATATACCTTTTCCCGAAAGATCTCCCTAAAAACAATTTGGGTTCTGGAAAAGTAGTGCAGTAAAAGGAACAAGTGATATTCAATCCATTACTAATACAAATAGGCAACGTCATCTTTTCATAACAAATTTCAAAACGATTCTGGCAGGATGGAAGGCGAACAAACTCTGGTCGAGAAACACGTTCGATCTTCTTATCAAATGTTTTCAAAAATGGTACGCTACTCATATTCTCGTTTAACATGCTGTCGTACACGACCTTGAGTTTCCTTCCGCAAGTCTCCAATTCAAATTCCAAGGGAGACTTTCGTTCTCTCTGAGGTGATGACGTTTTTCCGGGGGATGAAATCGAATCTGTAGTAGAATCACTAGCCGATATCTGTAGGAAGGAAAGTACAGTAGTGTATTGATAGGTACGGTATGTTATTGCTTTCATATGATTATGAATAAAAGGATCTGAAATAAGTACGTACCGTTATGTGCGCCATATTTTGAATGCTGTCACATTGTTCGACGTAAACTACCTAGGTAACGTGAAAAATTGCTCAGATATTTCTAAAAATAACATACTCGTATACCAAGTGAATATTAAAATGATTACAGTGACAAAAATAGTACGTGTTGAGTATTACTATGAGATCAGCTATGCAATTCGACGTTATGAATACAATGAGTGGTAGCCCAAATGTTCCGAAGTGAGGTCGTGTTACATTGATTATGATCGTGTAATAAACATATCGAATATTCACGTTCGAACATATACAAACGAATTGACGACTGTACCGATCACGTCTTTTTCGCTAACCGATTGAATGATTCACAGTTGTGGGTATAGGAATTCTGTTACAGAAAATTATCATGTTCATTGTTTACAATTATCATAAACCCAAACTGCTGACCAATACAGTATATTCCAGCTGCACACCGTATTCCAAGCATTAATACTTTTCTCTACAACAGGTGTCTGTCAACATGTTACAAAAATCCAACGAAATATTGCATTACTGCAGAACTGCACTACACGAGCACGTTGTATTTTTTTTTTCTTCTTCCAAATAACATCGAGGGTAGGCAGTGTCAGTAATTAACAAAAAACGAAGATAGCTGCCTTTCCATTTGCAATTTGCAAGAGAACTCACTGAATGATCATGATTCACGATGCACGTGTGATGCACCTAATTTTTGATAACCATATCAGATCTTGTTTGCCAAAAATAATCAATCGTTGCAATCTTCGCAATTAGTGCTTTTTATCAAACAGGAAAAGACCACACAGATTAAACTAATTGTATTTCAGTATTTGCGATCAACTAAGTTAGTATCATCAAAAAATAGATAGGTAGTTTAGAACTTTAGAAGAGTGCAAAAATTTAAATTTATAATTCAATATAGCTGGCTCCTCCCCTATATCATATTGCATACTCGTTTGCCTGATTCTTATTGCAATAAGTGGTACTTGCTTTACATTTTACATTAAGGGCAGGGGCAATGGAGCATTGAATATACAATTCAAGTCTAGGGGAATTAGGAAAAATTTCGACTATCCAGCCTTTATTTATTTAATTATTTAATTATTTAATTATTTAATTATTTAATTATTTAATATTATTTAATATTATTTATTTATTTATTTATTTATTTATTTATTTATTTATTTATTTATTTATTTATTTATTTATTTATTTATTCATTTATTATTAATTCTTCTACTAGGTCAAGTGTTCGTGAGATATTATTCATTTACCCCTTTACCTATCTTGGCGTCGTATAAGTCTTCTATGAGAAATATGAGGTAGCACGAACTCGCTCCGCTCGTTCGCCCCCTGTCTCGCTGTTGTATTGGAATGGTATGAGACAATTCAAGTCTCGGGGACATGGAAAAATTTCGACTATCCAGCCTTTATTTATTTAATTATTTAATTATTTAATTATTTAATATTATTTATTTATTTATTTATTTATTTATTTATTTATTTATTTATTATTAATTCTTCTACTAGGTCAAGTGTTCGTGAGATATTATTCGTTTACCCCTTTACCTATCTTGGCGTCGTATAAGTCTTGTGTGAGAAATATTTTGAGGTAATTGTGGGTGTTCTATATTTTGAGGTATCAACTTTCGTGGGGCGAACGAGCGATCTCGCTGTTGTATTGGAATGGTATGAGAAAATTCAAGTCTTCTATGAGAAATATGAAGTAGTGGGAACTCGCTCCGCTCGTTCGCCCTCTGTCTCGCTGTTGTATTGGAATGGTATGAGACAATTCAAGTCTAGGGGAAATTTCGACTATCCAGCCTTTATTTATTTAATTATTTTATTATTCAATTATTTAATATTATTTATTTATTTATTTATTTATTTATTTATTTATTTATTTATTTATTTATTATTAATTCTTCTACTAGGTCAAGTGTTCGTGAGATATTATTCGTTTACCCCTTTACCTATCTTGGCGTCGTATAAGTCTTGTGTGAGAAATATTTTGAGGTAATTGTGGGTGTTCTATATTTTGAGGTATCAACTTTCGTGGGGCGAACGAGCGATCTCGCTGTTGTATTGGAATGGTATGAGAAAATTCAAGTCTTCTATGAGAAATATGAAGTAGTGGGAACTCGCTCCGCTCGTTCGCCCCCTGTCTCGCTGTTGTATTGGAATGGTATGAGAGAATTCATGTCTAGGGGACTTGGAAAAATTTCGACTATCCAGTCATATATGATAGGAAGAGGGACTTAGAAAATTTTCTAATTATTAATTATATTAATTATTTAATTATTTAATAATTCAATTATTTAATTATTAATTATTAATTAATTAATTATTTATTATTATCACGCGGGGTGTACTCGCGAATTTCTGAATCACCCACAGGGTAGAGATTTTCTAATTATTAATTATATTATTTATATAATTATTTAATTATTCAATCATTTATTTACTTATTTATTTATTTATTTATTTATTTATTTATTTATTTATTTATTTATTTATTTATTTATTTATTTATTTATTTATTTATTTATTTAATTATTTAATTATTTAATTATTTAATTATTGAATTATTGAATTATTTAATAATTAATTAATTAATATAATTATTTATTATCATTACGCGGGGTGTACTCGCGAATCTCTGAATCACCCACGGGGTAGAGATTTCTCTTGACGGGGGGCGGGGGGAGGGGCGGGGTACTCGCGAGTTTCGAAATCGTGGTCCGTCGAGAGAAAAGACATGGAACATGTCAAAATTTCGACTCTCGAGCCATATATGATAGGAGAGGGACTTGGAAAAAATTTCGACTCTCGAGCTATAGATGATAGGAGGGGGGATTTGGGAAAAATTCGACTCTCGCGCCATATATGATAGGGGACAAATCCTCTTCTCATGTACTAGTTTTATGCTAGGCTTGAACAATGAAAAACAAAAACAAAAAAAAAATCTCGAGCTATTTATGATAGGAGAGGGACTTGGAAAAAATTTCGAATCTGAAGCTATATATGATAGAAGAGGGACTTGGAAAACTTTTGACTCTCGAGCTATGCATGATAGGGGACAAATTTTCCCAAGTCTCCCTCTTATCATAAATAGCTCGAGATTTTTTTTTTGTTTTTGTTTTTCTTTGTTCAAGCCTAGCATAAAACTAGTACATGAGAAGAGGATGGACGCAGAATCAGGAATTACGTAGGGATTTAGACGGATCTTTTCTTCATTTACTTCAGGTCTAGTAAATTGAGTAAGTATAGGTCTAACATAATGCTAATACTCCCTATAAGCCGAGATAAACACAAACTGTAAAATGAGTATCGTCTACATGTATGACAAAGCCCCAATTCTCCTGATTGTTTCAAGCTGAATTTTCTCAAGCCATAAGCTGAGATAAACACAAGTTGTAGAATAAGTACCCTCCAGAAGTACGACAAAGACCCAATTATCCTAATGGTTTCAAACTTAGTTTTTCCAGAAGCCAAAAGCCGAGATGAACACAAACTAGAGGGTAGGTATCTTCCACAAGTAAAACAAATCCTGAATTCTCCTGATCGTTTCCAGCTGAATTTTAACAGGGAACCTGTTTATGGGGTGCTTTTTGAGAAACTTGCCGTGCGCCGTCCAGCAAAAAACTTGGAAAAATTTCAACTCTCGAGCTATCATATTATATAGCTGGAGATTCGAGAAAAATTTAGACTCTCAAACTATATTATACTAGGCTTATAGTGGTATGGGTAAAATATGCTGTTTAAAGGTGAAAATGGATACTGTTTTATCTCCATAATTGAAAAGGTAATATGTCCATTTTCACCTTTAAAAAAAAATATTTTACACATACAGGCTGCTGACACACTCACACAAGTACACAACAAAATATTACTTTCAACAACCTGCAACAATAGAGTCTACTACTGAATGATATTATAAGTAAGTGTGGGTTGCGTGATGTGAATCAAAAAGGGTAAAAATTGAATCTGAACATGATACCTGCAGAGAATTGTTAGTTCGTACCCTCTTAATCCTATATTTTATTGTGTGTTTGTGTGAGTGCGTCAGCGACCTGTCTGTGTAAAATATGCTATTTTCCAATTCAATAGTTGAATCAACTCATTGGTCATTACTACGTTTTATCGTCAGAATAAGGTATCATGTCCATTTTCACCTTTTAAAAAGCATATTTTTCACATACAGGCTGCTGACACACTCACACAAGCACACAATAAAATATGGGATTAAAAGGGTATGAACTTCCGTCAAAAGGGCATCCGATCAATGTATTTCTTGGGACGGACGCCCTTCTGAAAGAAAGGTCTTCAATTGCTTAAGCTCTTCAAAGGCATTGTGCAGCCTCTAGCTGGGCATCTTATAGGGCTCTTCCTCTATCATATTGCGTACTTGTTAAGTTGTTTGCCTCATTTGTATTTTGTTCACATTGGTCTTATGGCAGGGGAATGGATATGCTATTATTGCATAATATTCAATTTGTCTATGTATGTAAAGCAAGTACCATTACAATAAGAATCAGGCAAACAAGTATGCAATATGATGTAGGGAAGAGCCATATATGATTCACAACAACTCAAGTGACCTTTGTCTGAAGAAATGTCTATTGCAAAAACTCTCTCATTATGACAGAGATGTAACAGTTGTTCCAAAACTGAGTTTGTAAAATTTCTCTGTATACATGAATAATTTATTCTCCAAACATTGTCTGCTGGTAGTGATTTTTTTCTAAGACTAGCATTTATTCAGCGTCACATTGTAGAAAACAGTGCCCCAGCACTTTTGTTATTTGTTGCGTTGATGTGACTTCTACTTTTGTAGAGCATCATCACATAGCAGCACATCATCTAGGTACTTTCTGGATATCATGTAAAATAGGCATGACCTATAAGGCTTTTCTACTATGTATATCATATTGTATACTTGTTTGCCTGATTCTTAATATTTTATTCTCAATGAAATGGTTCTTGCTTTACATTTTTGGTCTTATGGCAAGGGAATAGGTGTGCTATTATTATTTATTACATATTCGCAATTCCCCTACCGTAAGACCAATGTAAGCAAGTGCCATTTTAATCAGGTAAACGAGAATGCAATATGATATAGCCCTGGTCCGTCACAGGTGTTCCGCTGATGTTCCTCCTGCGTGAGTAAAGTGTGAAGTGCTTAGGTCGCTGTGCCACAAGCGTGAACCGGCACACCAAAACGTCTTTGTCTACAGATAATTCACATTACCGTCTTCCTCCTAGAAAGTAAAAACAATAAGTTTGAAATCTTGAAGCATTCTGTAAAGTTCGACACGAAATTCTTATAAAATATAATATATAAAAATGAAAGGTCTTCTAACCCCTCAAAAAAATCGGCATCGGCAACAACCATATGTTTCAGCTCTCGCACATCACTATTTTTTTATATTCTTTGTCATAATTTAAATAGTTTTCAAACATAAAATAAAGATATACCCTCAGATGAGATGTACATCATTGTCATAATCTTGGCAAGAGAAAAAAAAAAACGTGATGGCCAGTCCCTATTCCTCTAATGCCGCATGTAAATTTTCCCCGGCTTGAAATGTCTGTAAAGTAATTTCAAAATTAATACCTTCCTTATGTTTTCTTTTCCATCAGTTCCCGCCAACACTCCCGCTCATCGTGGAGCTGGGTTTATCTACCAAGACAAAGCCACCAAATTGAATTATGTACAAGGAGTAACTTACTTTACTGGGACGCTGGAGGGTCAGCCAACTACTTTCACGAATATGCTCCTCAATGTATCCGCTCATATTGATTGGATAAACTCGATTCGTCACAAAAGTGAGAAACGTTTACACCGCGAATGGGTTCTTAATACACGTTTAGTAGGAAGCAGTGACGTCTGCAAAACACAAGCCAGTTCAGATGTCGACAGTGACAATAATGGAGATAACCCCATCGCCCGTTCTAGTTTTTCTACTGACAACACTCCTGACGAGTAAGTACCTAACTTGGAAAAAACTTGAGTTGACGTAGCACGATTTATGTGAAATATAAATTTAAAATTCTATAGCTTCTCAGCCAACGGTTGCGAATTGCCGGAAAAAACCTGGTTGTACCTGGATTACAATGTTACCTGTTTACCGAGTCGTCGAGAGAAAGAGTGCAAGAAACCAGATGCCGGAGGAGTGGTACCCGAATTTGCTAGTCTTACGTTATCCTGTAATGAAGGATACGTGACGAATGTTAGCAACGAAGTTGTATGTTTTCGTAAAAGTTGGAGTCCATCAATTCAACCCTGCAAAAGTATGTTCACAGGATTTCATTTGGAGCAACTCTGAATCATTTTCAAGGTTTATGATTTATCTGTACAGAAATATGTGACAAACTGGAATTCGAAAATGTGACCCTTAAATGTTTTTTGGAGGAGAAGAAAGTGGACTGCGAAAGCGAATTGATAGCTGGGACAACCGTCATCGTGGAATGCGCTCCCTATCATAAGTCCGAGAAAAATCTACCAAAATTGCACTGCGATGAATATGGACACTGGAAAGGTGCATCCGAAGTAGAATGTTCCTATTTCAATCCCTGGGATGAAAAAGGTAAGAATACTGAACTTACAAGTACTCATGTAAAGTAAATTATAGGACCATGAGCGCGGTTAATACTTAACCTTGTTTCCTTTCTTTCTTCCATTCAGAGGAGTACTTCAAGTTTTCTATGCAAATTTAAGAAACACTACGTGAGTCTTATAATTCGTATGGAGTAGCTGGATTGCAAAATCGTCCGTTTTAAATTATATTCCTTTTTTAAAATATTTTCAACACGCGCATAATGAGAATGTGTCATTTATTCGGAACTCATTTTTTGAGTAATTTATTTTGCATTTAATAAAGTAGTACCTTTTTTAAAAAATTAGTTCCTTTATTGACCAGAAAAAAAAATCATAAAAAATTTGATACAAACGACAAAATAGAAAACAAAGAACATAAATTAACTGTTATACCTACAACAAACTGAAAACTGATTCACTTGAACATAGATTTCCAAAATGTGAGCGACAAAAGTACACCAAAAATCGGAACGATTTCAGGTTGAGATCACTTCTGAGATTGAAATGAAGAAAACTCTTCTTTTTCGAGCTCTCAAAAGTTTCGGGATTCAGAAAATTCAAGATTTTACGTTTCAGTAGTTTTTGACTTCTTACTCTCTGCGCTTCCACTGGCACAGCTTTCAGGTGATATATCACGTTTTCTCATAGATCCCGTTAGTAACCAATTTTTGAGAGGTGACGTAGAAGGTGACGGTTTAGCAGGCCTGAAAATTTATGATACGTGCGTGAATTGATCACCATAAAGTTTCTCATATTCAATTCGTTCATCGATTAATTGATTACACGCTTACTTCAGGGGCTGGTTACAGTTTGAACCTTTGAACCTAGAATTATTGACCGACGTAGAAACAGGATGCCAAGATAAAGCACACACCGGATTGAGCATCGATACTGCTCGACTTGATGATACTCTTTCAGTATCCAGCCAATCCTTTGATAAAATTAATCTCATTTAATTGCTGATGAGAATATACAACGAGTTGAAATCTATGTAATTTACCTGAACCATTTCTTCAGAAGAAAGGATAGCAGGAACTCGATGATGCAACCAAGATAGTGTTCGATTCGACTCCATCGTTATGATAGAATAATTATAGATTTCTTCACCCTGATAACGTTTAATTATTGTATTAATTTCATGATTCACGATACAATATCGGTATTGACCAAAATATTGACCAGCGATGATGAGCTAATAACGCAGAACGGAACCGTTACATTCGAGTTAACCAATTTAGCTTCCTTCAATTTTCAAGATTGTAGCGTCGATCGAAAACCTGTTCTAGCAATAGCCCGTCTCAAATGAAATTTCAACCATAATTTGGATATTCAATTCAAATGAATTTAAACTTATTTTTTCTTCAATCAAAATAAGCAAAAAGATGAACTTCTTGAGTGGCATTAAAAGAATCAATAAGAACATGTTGTTCATTCCGGTCAACACCGATGGTAATTCAGAAAATTAGTGATTTATAGTATTACCGAACCATCTTTCCAAATATCGTACACAGCAGCCATTTTCAAAAGTGAGGGTCCTTGCCAACCTCTTTCTTCGGACCAGCTTGCGTTCTTCCAGCTCTCGATTTCTTCTACTTTTATCTAAAAAAATGATTCCTCGAATAAAATAAATATTCTACAATCAAATCTTGACCGAGAAAATTAAGAACTATTCCTACATCCGATTCTTGTTTGGCGTAAATATAGTAAGGTTGTTTATTCTTCGTATCCTTAGTTGTTTGCCATTCGTAATATCCTTCGCATAAAACAATACATCTTCGTCCTTCTCTTAACGGAGGAGCATAAAGCTTTGAGCCACCTTTTGAATCTAAATTTTGAATTCCTTCGAGACGACAGTTAGTCGTTGATAGTCCATGCTTTTTAGCTTCGCCCTGAAAATGAAATGGAATTATCATTACTAATACGATAAATGCTTACCACATTGACAATCCATTTCCTCGAGTACCCAGGACTTACTTTATGCCAACGAGGTATTAGTCCCCAGAGCATCGGCACTATAGACCTACTCGTCAAACACGACTCATTCGACTGAGTTTTCGAATTAGAGATTAGAACTGGTGTTACGTCACTTGGGCATGTATTATTCGAAGGGTGAAATGAAAATCCGGCGTTATTCAAATCGTTCCACTCGGGTTTAACATACGCATTACTTGTGCTTTCCAAATAACTGCACGCACTACGATATTCTTCTTTACAGAGATTACTGTAAAAATGTAGGAAATAATTTTTAGTTAAATCAGCATCGAGTTATGATTTAAGAAGGTAACTTCTTGAGCGATATTTCTCTAGCTTTAGGAATAGATTTTTAAGAATTTATCGGCAAAAATACCTCGGAAGAAAATAAACTTACCATGCCATTCGACCACACATTTTTTCGATAGACAAGGCGAATGTACAAGCAATTTTATTCGTACTACGGCTATTTTGGTAGATAGGCTACTCGTTGGCTATTTCAAGAATTATTTCTTCATCCAAATTCCAAAAAATCATCATTGAATACGGTTCACGGTTTCGATTGAAGACTGCGAAGTATTCTGTTATCATAATCTACTGTTCGCGTTTATTTTATTGAGAAAGAAGCGCCATCCTTAAATTCTCATTGGCTTGTGATTTATCAAACAGTGACAGAGCGACGTGTTTCAACTTGTTTCAATTACAAGACTGTGACGTCATTGAGAACCCTTTTCTTCTGTTCTGTAGTCTGTGCGCATTTTACCGTGATTGTCCAAGCCCCTTTGAAACAATCTAGAGGAATAGTTTTCTCCCACATGTGCAGAAGATCTAATTTTCCAGATTGTTACTCTACCGCTTGAACACTTCACGCTCAATATTTCTTAGGTACGCTATTATTTTCTATTTTTTTGTGGATACCGGATGCCCAGACAGCAGAACAATTTTGCGAAAGTTCGATTCATAATAATTAATCGTGATATAAACCAACCCGACCAATCATCAATTTATTAATTTTATTTAACCGAACATGGCGAAGTCTAGAAAATTGGCCATCAATCTTCGTAGACTGTACTTTCATTAGTCGTAGTTTCGTGGTCGAAAAATCTGTTGTGTGTATTGTCAAAAACTTGCTAGTTATTCGTTTTTGTCATCTCGAATGGTTTTTGAAGAATATGGTTCGAAAATTTTCGGACAATGATAATCTCTCAGAACATGTTCCCAAGATTGAATAAATTCGCTGGGCTACACAATAACTAGACGAATTGTCAATTTTTCACGATCGCTGAGCGTGAGCTATCCCTTGTTTAAAAATAGAAATTGCTTCCGCGTGAAATATATTTTTCATAAAATCATTCAATTTATCCGAAATCAGTTCGTAATAGTCACCGATAACGTTATTTTGTGGAATATTTTTAACACACGCATAACGTTGGTATTGATAATTACCTATGTAATATAGCCATTTCTTTTGCGACGATAAAACCTTTTATCGAATCATTGACCTCGTCATGAACTGCTTAGTCCGCAAAATTTTTCTTGTTCGACCGCCGATCCTCGACCTCAACCAAATTTATCACAGAGATCATCTAGAAGTTCGATTTTTAGGTACCTAGTCTAAAGATGACGGATAATTAATAGTTCCTAAGTATAGTTTGAAAATCAACGGAAAATTAATCCCAAATTATGCGGAATATTGATCAAAATTAATTATCTATTCATAATAGGTATTGTCTGTATAATCATCCGAAAAAAATATTCGATAATAACTATCGAGTTCAAGAATTCTTTCCAATAATTTGATTTTTAATACTTCAGAAGATACTATAAAACGGAAGGTATAGTAAAACACTCTTTGGTTTAATCTTTTTATTCGTTTATCATACATACATGTGCATAACAATACATGAATTCATATTTTAAAGAAACTAATATAATAATACTTATTGAATTTAAATTTCTCTTCATCTTAATATTTTACGTGACTTAGCAAAGAAAAAATTACCATTCTTCAAATAATTGTTAGCCTTACAGTTACTTAGATGTGAACCGATAAATATGAGTAAAGTTTATGATATTTTATGCATATACGCTAGCTAATACTGTAATAAAACAATGACAAAATTTGATCGAGATTTACATAAGTTTCAAAAAGGCTTAATCTATTAGACTAGTAATTTCAACGGGAAGAAAGAAAATAGTAATAGAATGAGCCTTTTGATGAAATAATCTCTGATAGGTAAAAAAATATACAACACACATATGATACACAATAAAATGCAGAAATTCCTCTCGATTAATAATAAATAAGTTGCGAGTGTGTATTAAAGTTGATAAAATATTTGTTCATATCCTAAATTAAATTTATGTTATAGGTGCGTCGAGGCTGAATACAGATTCGTACACTTACATAAAAACTGCGAACTTGAAATATTACAAAAATAATTTAAAAGTATGGGATAATTTCCTGAGCATTTACTTAATGCCATACAATAACACCACCCCATAATACTTCGTTATATAGAGTTTAGTTCCATTGACTAGTAACGATTGATTGTTATTGTCACCGTACAAAATTACAATACTTTATTATTTGTTTTATTCAAGACTCGAGAAAGTAATTATAAAATTTAAACAAATCGAGGAATGGGTAGAAAAACTTACAATAAAGAAAGATTTGGAAAAATTATAACAATTTAATCTTATTTATTACCGGTATAATCGAAGTACAAAAAAAAAAAATAAAACGTTAGAGGAATTTGGAATCAATTTTGAAAAAATTCTATAACGTTGACGGTATAACAAAAATAATCATCTTATAAAGCTAATAGTAACTAGTTTCATACCTAAACTCTTTTGTTCATCGAAGAAATAACGACTAATAGGTACACAGTGTACATTTGAATCACAGCCTTCTACATACAATGAGAAAAAATTTCAAAAATGCTTCCATGTTAAATACAGAGAGACAGAAGTCGAAAATGATACGACGATCAAATTTACGTGTAGCTAGGACAAAATTGGGCTCGAGATGACTCAAAATCAGAATCTAATATAAACAAGGACTAAACAATCGGATCACATCGAATTGGGTTCTTCGAATGAACATAGGGACGAAAATTATTGGAATGTACGAATTTTTACGACAGTGCTTTCCCCACCAAAATGACAATTAACATTTATCAGACAGTCTATTGTCCGACCCAATTGACCTATTTCGTCCTATACCTGTACCCTGTAAACAAAATTTTCGATAGTCTCGGGTGCCAAAAGACAGTACCTCGTACCTTGTCCGGAATAGAGCGTTTGGCTCAAAGTACGCCCTTCATTGACAATTTCGGATGGAAATGTACTCCAATTACTGTACTCATGCCCAATCTCCTAGCTATACAGATATGTGCGCTAAATACAACGTTCAAAAGATGTTTCAATACCTATTCCGATGTCCTTTTACGTATTTTTATTTCGCTGAACGCCACCGCGATCCATTCATTGCGTCTAAGATCGAACCACGTTAACCCGAGATTATATTTACCATTCAGATTCGTATGCTGACAGTGCGAAAACCACCAACCTCCCTCGTAGTTGGCGGCGCAATTCGTATTTGAAATATCGCGATCTGAATCGACGGTACTGAATTGCATACGATTTTGATATTCGAGGGCATCGCTGGAGTTGCCGTTGTAGCCAGCGACGTGCAGTCTGTACCCTTCTTCGCGGGAAGAAACGCTGAATTCATTATATTCCGCGTACCATGATTTACCGGCTACGTCTTTGAAGTCGATACGAGCCATCGTATCGTTATTTTTCGTTAATCGATGTATCGCTTCGTTGCCCAGCCAAAATTCGCCTGTAACAATAAAAAATTTGTCACATTTATATTTCGTACGCGAGATTCGGAAGATTTTATTCAAATTTGGTACGTGTACGAGTTAACTGAGTGAAAAAAGAAAAAAAAAAAAGAGGATAAGAAGACGTAAACCTAAACAGTCCTACTATACAATATTTGCGAAAATGTACGGGAAAAAGGCGGCAGTGCGACAACATAAACGAGCGTAATAAATCCGGCAGGCTTTGATGGCGACAATTTGATAAGCGAGAAGACTGTATATCTTAATCAATTCGAGCCATTACCGCTACTTTCGCGGGGTAGCGGGTTGAAGGTCTTATTTCAATATGAGATGCGAACTTTTACTTCATTCTGGGCAGAAAAAAAAGGGAAGCCCAGCAAGAATATCTTGGGATTTACTTTGTTTGGATACCGTTTTCTCACGCTGGAAAGGCGAGAGGAAAGAAGTGCGTTGCTTCTTGTGACTATGTATTTGAGTCGAAAAATCGAGCGCGTACTAATGTTGAGTCTTAATGTACAAACATAATGATATTTAAGGGTGATATGGCTCGTGTACACTCTTTAATGGGTCTGGAAGACAAGATCAGGGACTCAACGCTTTTTGAGCCTTTTAATCTAATACGAACGTCCTAGTAATTGCTCCAAGAAGAATCGCCCTTCAGCGGAACGCTATTTATGATCACAATAAACTATAAATTCGACAATATTTCTCATATCCTGTTATCTCAATGCCCGAATTTAAACAAGAAATTTGGTCACGCAAATTTTTACTTCACACCCCTCGCGTGTCAACGGAGTGTTGTGGTTTCTAGCATCAAAATGTCTTACTAAATGTGAGTTCTCGGATTTCAAAATTTTTTAGGTAGAGGCCACGTCAGCCATGTGACGTCCTCAGCATTGCTTCGGACATAATTTAGTGTAATACAGGCGTTTACTACAGACTGTAATTTCATTTTCAATATTACAATGCGGCTTTCTCCCTTTTCACTTTCGTCATTCATGGCTCCCACAAATCGAAGAAATTGAGGGCAAAAGCCTTCAGGCGCTAAACATTCATCTACTCCGCAAGCAATAGCTTTCCGGGAGCGACCACCGGTGTATCAACTTTTCCATCCGCCGGGAAGTTGAGGTCGCTGCTCCACAAAAGCTGGTAAGAAAATGGGCCGTTAGGAAGCTGAATAGCGACCGTCTGAAGGCTAGCTATCTTGCTCTCACATGGGATCAAGAAGAAGAGCAAGAAGGCAATGCGGAGGTGGCAGCAGAGAGGATGATCAAGACTGTCACCAAAGCTTGCGATGTAGCCATGCCCAGGCAAGGTCGACCAAAGAAGAGGAGGGCTGTTTACTGGTGGACCAACAAGATTGCCGAATTGAGAAAAGAGTGCAACCGTCAGCGCCGGATATACCAGCGTAGTAGTGGCCGCGAAGGGGCGCGGGCGGTTGCACCTGAATACCAGCTGGCTCGTAAAAGGCTGAAGAAGGCCATCAAGGACAGCAAGAGTGCTGCATGGCGAGAGCTATGTGAGATGGCAGATGACGACCCATTTGGGAAGCCTTATAAGTTAGTGCTGAAGAAGCTAAAAGGCCTCTCAGCAATGAGCCGAATGGAGCCGGATGTTGTGGGTCAAATCATTGATGGCTTGTTCCCACAGCAGCCACCACCAATGGTAACGCTACCAATAGTAGAAGAGGATGGTATATCCCTCCTGAGCACCGAGGAGGTTGAGGCAGCAGTCAATAGACTGCGGGGTAAGTATTGGAAGGCTCCAGGCCCGGATGAGATTCCAAATCCAGTCTGGAGCGCCATACATTCAGTTGACCCAGCACTGCTTGTTGATACATTCAATGCGGCAATTGTTGGGGGGTTGTTCCCTGTGCGATGGAAGAAAGCCAGGCTAGCGTTGATCGATAAGAAGGATAAACCACCTGTTGGGAAACTTCTAGAAAGAGTGATAGCCAATCGTTTGGAGAGCTATCTGAAGGAAAGAGATATAATCTCTGATAGCCAGTACGGTTTTCAAACTGGACGCTGCACATCAGATGCTGGGATCCGGCTGAAGAGGATAGCCAAGTCAGCGATTGATATGCGCCAGTTTTGCGCAGCCGTCAGCCTCGACATAAGAAATGCGTTCAATTCAATTCCATGGAAGATGATATTGGAAGCTCTTGTGAACGCAGGAGTGCCCGCATACCTGCTCAGGATGATCAGCAGCTATCTTAGCTGCCGTGAAATCCAAGCAGAGACGTCTGCTATTACAGTAAAGCGCCCTGTTACTTGTGGGGTGCCGCAGGGGTCGGTCCTTGGGCCGCTTTTGTTTAAGGTGAAGCTACCACCGGGAGTTAAGCTTTTGTGCTATGCGGATGACACCCTGGTGGTATGCACCGCCGAAACAACTGTAGCGGTGGAGAGCAGGGTAAACCGGGCCCTAGAGGATGTGACGCGTTGGATCGAGTCGGCTGGACTTGAACTAGCAGCAAGTAAGACGGAGGCCATTTTATTCACGACCCGTCGGAAGTTCAAGCCACCCACCTTTTGCCTGCGAGGTGTGGAAATTGAAACCAAGAAGCAAATGAAATACCTGGGCATCTGGTTTGACTCAAAGCTGAGCTTCAGGCACCATTTCCTGATGGCAGCGGAAAAGGCGGGCCGGGTAGTTGGATACCTAAGCCGCCTTATTAGGAACGTAGGAGGACCGAGAGAAGCAAGGAGAAGGATCATGATGAGCACCGCCTTGTCGATCCTCCTATATGGTGCGCCAGAATGGGCCGACTGCATGAATATACCATACCGAAGAAGAGAGATGGTAAAGATCCAACGAAGAGCTGCGCTGAGGTGTGTTAGTGCCTACCGCACTGTCTCGACGGAGGCTCTTTGTGTATTAGCACGTTCACCACCAATCGAGCTCCTTGCTGAGGAGAGAGCGGTGGTGTTCGAAGCAAAGAAGAGAACGACGACCAACCTAGAAGCTTTACGGGTCAAGCAGGAGGCCATGCGCTCCTTGCTTGTAAAGTGGAAAGCTAGAATTGCCCAGAGTGAGCTGGGTACATGGACAACCCGTGTGCTAATACGCGACCTTGATGAGTGGATGAACCGACACCATGGTCAGCTGAACTGTCACCTGACGCAGGTGTTAAGCGGCCATGGCTGCTTCAACAAGTACCTTCATGAGAAGTTAAGGAAAGTTGAGCAAGCAACGTGTTCGCACTGTAACCAAGGGCGGGATGATGGACCACAACACACCTTATTTGAGTGTGAGGCGTGGAGGCGTGAGCGGGACGAGCTTAGTCGGTCTCTTCAAGAGATCGGGGTAGATGAAGCGCTCGACCCGAGTAGCCTAATACCCACCATGCTAGGTTCCAAAGAAGCATGGAACCAGGTGTCTGCATTTGCGGCCACCATCATGAAGAGGAAGATGGACTAGGGATGGAATAGGCAAATGCAGAACCACGCTATGGCCTACTCAACACCTGTGTACCATCAACATCCAGATCTGCAGGAAGAAGAGGAAGAAGGATACCATCCAGATTGTTAGGGCCTTTATAGTTGTTGAAAGAATCTCGCGTTTATATGGTTGCTCCGCGTCCTCTATTCCGGTGAACTTACTACGGTACGTTCACTGTTCATACGAATATGTCTAACGAGCACCATACAGTGAGATTCACGCAACAGCGACTTACTACGCCTGATGTGATGTGATAGTGTCGTTTTTGTGATGTGAGTGTTCTCTAGTGCTGTTCTTTTTGTGCGTGCCAGGGGGGCATCGCAGCTTGGCGGTTACCAAAGCAACTTGGCAGTTGCCGAGTAGAAGAGGGGTTTCGCGTAGGAGATTCCTCCTTCACTGAAGTTATACCCGAAAGGGTCGATTTCGGTGTTGGAGGAAACAATATTAAATGCATACGCAACCCGCACCTACTCCATTATGGATGACGGGCGGTGCTGCACATGCGACACACAAGCGACCCCGCAAACAATAGCAAAAGCCTACTACCTCTTTACCAGTTTTTCATTTGATTAATCCTAGACTATAAATTACCTAATTTATGGCCCTACTTGTCCATATCACCTCCCACTCTTAAATTCAGTTCAAAATTCTACTATCGCCATTCACAACGGGCCTTTCGATCCACCCCCGTAATCACATATTCGCGAGTCCTACCCTAACTCTTTTCCACCATACCTATACCAGATCCTTTCATCCATTCCAACAGCTACTGTCAATGTTTTCCTCTCTCCTACCTCGACGCTTCCAATCACCCCTAACAAATTCAAAGCTCATAGTCATAACCCTAATTCAGTCAGGAGTCTTGGAATTTACCTGCTGGATTTCCAAAACCTCGCGCGTATTCCTCCCAGTCTTTGTTGAAGTCTTGATTCCCGTTGATTCTTCTCTGAATAACGGTATACGCGATTTTTATTGGTTCGGACTTGACTTCGCAGTACACCAGAATGGGAATATCGTCTGGAATCGTCAGGTACAATCCGGATCCTCCGTTTACTGAATCACAATCTGGAACATGAATAAATACAAAATTATGGTAATTAATGATATACAAAACACAACAGGTTTATCACAATTTTATTTTTTTTCATCATAAAAACGTTTTGTTCTCTTTTGACTTGCAGTAGGATTGAACAATCAAGTTCCGAAAGTTTCAGGCGGGGGCGTTTTAATCTCCCTTAGCTTTCGGGAAAACCCTGCAAAACACTGAAGCTTGGGTGGCTCTCGTAACCTAGTTGTACATCATTACAAAAAATTTAATGAATGATGGTTTTTGTAAATTTTTCTATTCGAGAAGAATATAATATCATCGAAGATGTATTTCGTTTTCATTCTGTCATCAACCGATGATATCACCGCAATCGCCTCCAATGAGGTCATTATCCCTAACCTCAAGACGTTTAGACTTTTTCAATGTCATCAATTCGTAACATCGGTACCTCACAACCTTGGTGACGTCATTACCCAATTACATCATCGAAATCATCTTTGATGACGTCATTACTCCCAACCAGAGCTGGGAACCTGGAAGATTATTTGTAAAGGTTTTTTGGAGTGGGTTTTGGATCATGGAAAGAAAAGAGAACTGGATCTTTCCGGTTTTGGATCTTGAGGGCAAAAAATCAAGGTTTGGGCCCGGTTCCTGTATAGGAATTCCTAGTTCCAGCCTCCAGCTTTGCCCCCAACCGTGGGACATATGAACTTCTGTGAGGTCATCACCCTTAAGACCCGTTCACTTTTGTGACGTCATAAAACCAGGATATCATCACTTCTTTCTCCTGTCTCATTGACGCCATCATCCTCAACTGTGGAACATACGTGGCAGTATACATAATATACTTTTTTGTAACGTCATCAATCCGTGATATTATCACCCTCCTTATCAACTCAAATGACGCCATCATCCCCAACTAAAACCTTGAGACACATACACTTTTGTGACGTCATCAACCCGTAACATCATTAAACCCCCGCTAACCTTGGTGACGTCATCACAATCAACCTTGACACACATGAACTTTTATGACGTCATCATAAGATATAGGTATTATATATTTTTGTGACGTCATCAACACCTGGTATCATCACCCTCCTCCTCTAACTCAAATGACGTCATCATCCCCGACCGCAACCTTGACTCCTTGAGACACATACACTTTTGTGACTTCATCAACAACTGATATCATCACCCTCCGGCCACAACCAAAGTGACGTCATCATCGCCGACCTTGAGACACATTTCTTTTCATGATATCATCTACCAACTTTAGTGACGTCATCCTTTCCAACCTGGACAGATATACAGTTTTATGACGTCATCACCCCTAACCTCGGGACACATGAACTTTCATGCCGTTATTATGAGATACGTATATACGCAATACACTTTTATGACGTCGTGATGAGGCATATACATACACTTTTGTGATATCACCTGTGTTAGTGACGCCAGCATTCTCAATTATGGGATATACATACATGACGTCATCAACCCGTGATATCACCACCCTTCTTCCCTACTGAAGTGACATCATCATCCTCAACCTTAAGACACATTCACTTTTATGACGTCATCAACCGTTAACATCATCACTTTGTCTTTCTGCCTTGGTGATGTCATCACTTCCAACCTAAACCTCACAGAGTAAATAAAGCTTGTCTCGAAACACGGGCATCATCGAAATTCACAATTTACGGTTCGCCTAACGCAATTAACCGAGCGGTGAATCTGCAACACCCAACGATTTGTATAGTGTACAGCTGTTTGCAGAGCTTGATGCGCACTCAACACGTTAGGCGAACCCAAACTACAAATTTGGATGATGCCCGTATTGTTAACGTTATAAGTATAGCAAAGAGACCTCTGTTTACTCTGTGCTTAACTTATACACTTTTGTGACGTCATTAACCTATCACCTGATACCCATAAATATATGAGACATGGCACATCAACACCCTTTCTCCCTCAAATATCAGTGACGTCATCATTTCTCATCTTTGAGACATGTACACTTTTGTGACGTCATCAACCTATCACCTGATACCCATAAGCATGAGACATCAACATCCCCTCTTCCTCAAACATCAGTGACGTCATTACTTTTCAACTTTGAGACATGTACATTTTTGTGACGTCACCACCCTTGCCAAGTACTGAAAATAATACACCAAAATACATTGTGCGCTTCTGGTCAAGCGTCTACAGCGGCGTGGAGTGGAACTAACTTTGGTTGTGGAATGTGGATTGTGACTTCATTCGTTTGATGCAGTAGCGATTGATCACCAGCTAATAAAACTTGAACCTGCGACACGAATTTACAATCTATATTCAAAGTAATATCACCCCAAGCCGCTATTCGCTCATAGCCACGAGCCCGACAAGAGTTAGTAGTAAGGTCCCCCCCTTTGGTAGACCTGTACCGAAAGGGTGACTGTATGGGGAAAAAAAATTGGAAAAAAATTAAAAAATAATAAAATAAAATAAAAATAAAAAATGATATTATTTCAACCTTCGCAATGAGTCTAGAACTGTACCGAAAGGGGGACTGAATGAAAAAAATATATCTAATAAGTCTAGAATGGTACCGAAAGGCTGACTAAATAAATAAATAAAAATAAATAAATAAATTAATTAATTGAAAAAATAAAATAAAAATAAAAATATATTATTTCAAACGCCCAATGAGTCTAGAAGTGTACTCAAAGGGGGACTGCATGGAAAAATATGTTTTTCTTTTTTTAGACCTACCTACCTCTATCATTGAGCCATATTTACAGGACAAGCTTTCAAAAGCAAATGAATACTTTCTTCAGGATGCACCTACTTATATACCTACTTTTCGACGAAAATTATCCACTTTTATTTTATCTGGTTGCTCACATATATAGTTTGTACACTGTCACATAATTATCCATATTTCGAACTCTGATTTTATTAAAGGACAGTAATGTTTCAACTCTTTGTCTGCACAACTACAAAAATCAAAATCACATCTACGTTCACATAGACAGTGGTCACAATGAAAATTTCCCTAGTCCAATTTTGTCAAGTTTACATGAATCTGGCTCTTTCTAGTCGATTTTGGTCGTTTTTCGTCGATTTCAAGTGAATATGTTTTTTTTTTTTTTTGCTCGAATTTTGGTGAAATAAAACTACAAGTAGATCGGACGTCCCGGATGAGGAGAAAGTAGATGTGATTTTGATTTTTGTAGTTGTGCAGACAAAGAGTTGAAATGTCCTTTAATAAAATCAGAGTTCGAAATATGGATAATTATGTGACAGTGTACAAACTATATGGGGTCCGCTACAATGAAACGAAGTTGGCAAGGAACAACGAGCAATTTTGAAACGGTAGTGGTGTGTAAAAAACGAGCAACCGAATCAAACTAATTTGTTTTGGTTGCCTGTTGCTCGTTCATGTTGCTCAGTTTGTTTCATTGTAGCGGACCCCTGTGAGCAACCAGATAAAATAAAAGTGGATAATTTTCGTCGAAAAGTAGGTATATAAGTAGGTGCATCCTGAAGAAAGTATTCATTTGCTTTTGAAAGCTTGTCCTGTAAACATGGCTCACTGATAGAGGTAGGTAGGTCTAAAAAAAGAAAAACATCTTTTTCCATGCAGTCCCCCTTTCAGTACACTTCTAGACTCATTGGGCGTTTGAAATAATATTTTTTTATTTTTATTTTATTTTTTTAATCAATTTATTTATTTATTTATTTTTATTTATTTATTCAGTCACCCTTTCGGTACACTTCTAGACTTATTAGATATATTTTTTTCATTCAGCCCCCCTTTTGGTACAGTTCTAGACTCACACTGACATATAAAAAAATATATTTATTTTTATATTTTATTTTATTTTTTTATACAGTCTCTCTTTCGGTACAGTTCTAGACTCATTGCGAAGGTTGAAATAATATAATTATTTTTTATTTTTATTTTATTTTATTTTTTTTTAATTTTTGTTTTTTTTTTTAATTTTTTTTTTCCCAAATTTTTTTTTTCATACAGTCACCCTTTCGGTACAGGTGTACCGAAGGGGGGACCTTACTACTAGAGTTTCTGGGATTACCAAGTCCATAACTGAACCCCACATCACTTGACGTTCAATAAAAATTCAATTAAGATTTCATTTCTACATTGCGCAATTTCCAGTGCAAGACTTCCGAGTAATTCAAGCAAAGCCGAAAATTTGAAACTAGATATCTCGTTCATTTTTCATTCATTCCGCATTCAGACTTCATTTAGCTTCTTTTGATCATGCGTTATCTGATGTTTTTGTTTCATACTCAAGGTATTGCCGGTCACGTGGTCGAATTTTTCAGATAGTCCGAGCGAGAAAAACGAGTGCATGAGGGATCAAATTGAAACAAATTGAACGCCTATCAATGAATTCTTTCTACACAATTATTTCGCGTATGTTTGGGCCGTATAGAATTGAGTCATCAAATTGAATTACAATCCATGATCGTCCTGAATAGATGCCGACAACGATAAAACGGTAGACAATAAGCCGAGCTCATTATAGCTCTCGTATTTATAAGATGGCCAAATTTTATGGCTTAGTAAACTTGTCCTATTAAATACATGGTGACGTTTTTTTCTTTCATCGTTACCACGGGGTTAAATGTTGATTGAATTTACATCTAGGTATTCTCGTCGTTTTTTATAATTCAGATCCTATACAAAGAGGAGAAAAAGGATCGACAAGAAGAAAATTATATTATTTAGGTAGGTCAGAATGTTCGATTAGTGATTCGGAGAAATTATATCGACTCGTGTAAAGGGTTATGGTAGCTCAGTCTAGAAGTATGCAGCATTAGAGGGCAGGTGCTATTGCGGTCGTCAAAGCTATAAGGAGACACGAAACTCTCTCGAACAGATTCGTGTTTTTCAATTTTATCGTTGTTAACCAAAGGTATACACATACTCGTACATATTATTGGTGAAAAGAAAAAGAAACGAAAACAGGAGTTAAACGTTTATGAACTCGCAACGTGTTCACGATTCTGTCGGGCACGTAGAGGGTGAAAAAGATGATACATCTTTCAGACTGTCCATGTCCACTCCATTGCAATGTGAACATTCACCAAGAAGTCTAGTCAGAGAGAAATGAAAGAATCCAAATTTCCGACAAGACCTTCAGCAAACACGACTCACAAGTTCTTGCTCGTCCTGCATATTTTTCATCATGAGAACAATATGATTCTTTGAAAAAAAACATGTCATAGGGCATCAACAAGCGAGTTATTCAAACTCCTACTTTCAATATTCTTGTCGGTTCCCACGAAAACGAAGTCCATCTAAAAACTAATTTGATGACGAATGCGTGTACTACGTACACGTATATACACACGAACCACACGAAATTTAGGTTCGAACATTAAAGAGGTGAAAATCATACCTAACGTGCCCACGAGGCCGACCTCGAATGTCTACGCCGACCATCGAAGATACTTGTACATAATATTGACGTGGATAAATGAAACTAATAATCTCGCAGTTAATTATAAAATCGATTAAGTTTTCTCATTTAAGCCTATATATGGCTAATTGAATTAGATGTCCAATAACGCTTATATACTCGTCAACTCGTTTATGAAATCCCTGCGTCCTATGTATTATCGCATATCATCGGAGACGAGTGATTACAGCATGCTATATACTTTCGTTTACCTGTAGATTTCTACCTTTGGCATGAATCCTTTCACCGAAATAGAGCACCCAATTTTGTAAGAGGCGTATTTGCTTTTGATATTGAAAATCACTTTGGAAAGTAAGAGTCGTTTCCCTCCTCGTCCCTCTAATATACATACAGTTTTTTTTTTCTTTTATTTATTTTAACGAGCATTTAAGCTACACAACCGGGCTATTAGCTCGACGAATATTATATATGAGTATAGGTGTAATTTACTTCTTGGCATGATGAGTTAGGGATGAATATGGTGATGGTAATACTGGTGTGCGAATTATTACTTTTATATGTGTATAAATATATTTATTCACATAGAATTTTTTTTTTTAATATGGAGGAGTAAAATTGGGTGAGGCGTATGTATTGTAGGGAGGAGGTTATTGTGTCTGAATTATTTATTAATGCTTGAGAGTGGGAGGAGGGTACATTTAGGGAAGAGCGGAGAGGTACGAGTAGTGGGCAGGAAAAGAAGTGTTTGACTGTTAAAGTCTCTTCTTCGCAGTAAGGACAGGATGGGGGAGCTAGAAGATCGGGGTTGATGAGGTAGTTATTATATTGAGTTCAGTGAGGTTGGGTAAGTTTTGCCAGAAGAATCCGTAAATTAGAGCTCGACCAGATGAAAAATTCAACAATTTTCACTTCTTCGGTTGACAGGGTTTGTGCCTAAGGGCCACTAATTACCATGGCGTTATAAAGGAGCGAAAAACTGCCCTCGAAAGAAATTACGAAAATTCAATAAGAGTTCGCGACTTAGTCGTAGGCTTACCGCTAGAAATTTAGATCAATACCATAGGCCTAGTACACGTCGTTTGTATTTATATGCCAAGGAGTGAAGGATATTTCCGGAATTATTTGGAAGAAAAAACATACTAATAATGCCAAAGAAAAGGGCAAATCGATATTAATTCAATCCTACATTGTACTACACATTTCTTCCCCTCTCAAGTAGATCGTTTATCAATTTCTTTCTTTCTTTCTTTTCTTTTAAATGTCAGCTCAGTTCGTTAATTCTTTTTTTTTTTATTTTTCTTCCATTTCGCGGCTCCGAAATTCATCGAGTTAGGTCGATAATTTGAGAGTCGTTTCCTAAAGCGCGTATCTTCCTCGTAAAGTGGGGAAAAAATGAAACGCGGACGAATTGTAGCGTGAAATCGAAGCGTAGGGAATGCTGGAAAAACGAGATACTCGTAGGTCGCTGATTCCACCCGCACATGGACGTAGGTCTTCCTGCCCAAGAATATGGTACCGAATTGGTGATTATTAATCGCAAGATGAGAAGCGCCTTTCTCCGGAAGAATGATTGACTGTTATCTACCTGTACCATAAACTTAATACTCTGTACATGATTCGACAAAAAAAAAAAAGAATCGAGCAATACCACCCTGTTGTTAACGAAAGCGAGAGCAAAATTTATGTCAGGACAACACCCGTTAAAACCTAAAACATCGTATTTCCGTTAGTTGTCTATACAAAGCTCTCTTGGGTTGTTCGTTTCTTTGTCCGTAAAATAATTCGCCATCCTACGTTAATCTCAACATAAATGGTCTTCCGGGTCAGGTTCCAATAAGAATTCAACGATTTAGTGCGATGTTTTCGTAAAAACCACTGACAAATCGGCTCCACAAAAAAGACAGGAGTTGAGAAACGACTATTAAATAAACTGCAAGTGGTCATCGTATCGTTAGCCTGCTGACAGGCGAATTCAACGAAAATTAAGTAATTAAGATACTTGGGTCTGCAAACCCATCAAATCGACGAAATTTCGACGTCGATTACGAGTCTTTTGCCAATTGAATCGACTAAAAGTCGATGGTAATGAGGAGCGATCGATTTTGAGTCGAGCCGATTTGCGCAACTAGTATGTAGATCGCCTTAAATCCTCCCACTCCCATCTTGGCGTAAAATACACATTTATAGCTAGCTTAGTATAGTTAAGAATTTTAAGCGGATGTGAGGTAATTTGATGTATATGTTACCGGCAAATCATGAAATCCGTCATTTCGTGAAATGAATAGTCATTTCATAAAATGACAAAATTGCTCATTTTGTAACCGTCATTTTATAAAATGTTAGTCATTTTATAAAATGATAAGAAGGAATTAGGCAGATTATGTACATATTACTCATGCTCTTCCGAATAATGAAATAAAGTACGGAGTGCGAAATTTTGACGATGAAGAGAGGATAGAATGCACTGAATAGTATATGACAAATATTGCAAGAAGCAACTCGTCAACTGATAGCACGTGATAAAGTTGTCGATGTTCCTTCAGGTTTGAAGTAAGTATTTGATTATTGCTAACGAACGTCTGTTGTGAGTAAGGCTTGTGTTCTGTGCACGATTGAAAATGTCGACTAGACGAGAAATTTTCAATGAAAAAATAAAGCAGAAAAGTAATAATGCCGTTAGTGTAATTTTAATAAAAACTAAGTATGACGACTTGATTTCAAGTGTATTGAAGATAAAACGCGAAGGAAAGAAAAGCCCGAAAGATTATTGGACATCGAAACATTACGACGTCATCGAGGTGAGTTGAACAGGAACGCCTGAATTTCATTTAACCTATTATATTAGAATTCACCAATAAAATTAAATCTTTTTTTGCATGAAGTGATTTTCTTTTCTTGTCAAATAATACCTCTTCATTGCAGAAGTTTGAACATAGATTGTTTTAACGACAGGTACAAGGTATTCGAAGACTTATTTTCCCTCTGGACGATAATGGTGCCACTGTGCGGTATTACTTACATACCGATGAGCTTTTCGACGAATTAGAAAAAGTACATTCCAAGTTAGGTCACGGTGGACGTGATAGAATGGAGCGAGAGGTGCGACAACTGTTCAAGAACGTGAGTCGTGGGACCGTCATTGACTTTCTTCTTGGATGTGAGGATTGTGAAAAAAAGAAGGGGAAAAACAGAAAAGGATTAGTTGTAAAACCTATCATCCATTCGCACATGAACAGCCGCGGTCAACTTGACCTTATAGACATGCAGAGCGATCCTGATGGCGACTTTCGATTCATTTTCAATTATCAGGATCACCTGACGAAGTTTGTAACGCTACGACCGCTCCGGAGGAAGACAGCAGAAGAAGTTGCTCTCGTTCTGCTAGATGTGTTCACGACGTTTGGGGCTCCCTGCATCCTCCATACTGACAATGGTCGGGAATTCAAAAACGAGCTTATGGAAAGTTTAAAAGATCTATGGCCGACGCTAGACATAGTCCACGGAAAACCTCGACACTCCCAATCACAGGGAAGCGTCGAGCGCGCGAATCGTGACGTTGAGGATATGTTGAACGCGTGGAGGTCGGAGCACAGAACAAAAACGTGGAGCCAGGGCCTTCGATTTGTTCAGTTCATAAAGAACAGGGCACTGCATGCTGGAATTAGGAGGAGCCCATATGAGGCAATGTTCGGGACACCTGCGCGCGTTGGACTCGAAAAGACCGGCTTACCAAGTGACCTGTGTCATTTATTACAGGACGAGGATGAATTGCAAGATGCCCTTAATGGGATGTATGCGCCAAGCGACGACGATGAACAAGAGAACAACGACTGTGAAGAAGAAAGAAATGTTGATGACCCTACCTCCCCTTCTGCGACTGAAATTCTCGATGCCAGGGCACAGGAAATCTGTGAACAAAGACTTGCCGCAAGAGAAGGCCTAGTTCATCAGGCCAAGAAAATGAAACGCGACTCTGACGCACGATGTCCCGCTCCCGAAGTCGGTGCGACAGTACGTATTCCTATTCCCCATGTCGATCGCGGGAAGGTTAGTGACCGAGCTGTGTTAGCGCGAGTAATGCGCACTACGGAAAATGATTTATATGAATTGGGCACCACGAAAGGAGGGCTACAACAGCTGTACTCCCGCTCTCAATTCGATGTATGTCGTGAAGAATTTGTTCAGGAAGCGGATGTGCCCGAAAATGTAGTTTCTTTGCGTTCCGTCGCCACAAAGTTATCCGAAGAAAAGGGTGGCCATGGGCAAGGCTTTGTACGCTGCAACTGCTCAAAGGCCTGCGACACAAATCGCTGTGCTTGCCGACGTAAAGGTGTGCTATGTAATAGCAAGTGTCATAGCAGCACTTCTTGCACGAACAAATGAATGTTCTTGTTTTTCTACGACTAATGTTTTATTCTTTCTATTTTTCATTGACGCGTCCTTCTTGATAAGTAACTGATTTTACTGGACATATTACTCATGTTGTTAAATTTCTGACTGATTACCACAGATAGTGTAAATGAAGGCATTTTATTCCATACTTGCTTCCAGATTTCATTTACAGATTCTTATATAACATATTATTTGCAATTTCATGTATTTTGAGTTTAATTAAACATTAACTTACCTTATTTTACAATTTGCCTACTGATCAGTTAGCATTTCATTAAAAGCCTAGTCATTTTATACAATGCCTAGGCAAATTGCGCACTATCTATTGTCATTTCACAATTTGCCAAAAACTGGTAGGCATTTCATGAAATGACTAGTCATTTCATGATATGACGGGATTTCATGATTTGCCGGTAACATATATATGTGATTGAAACAGGAGCTTGAATTTTTCTAAGGCCCTGCGTCTGCAAGAAGCTCTTGAAAAAGACGGAGTCAATGTGACTGCTTTCAAATTTAAGAAAGATGGCAACGCTGATCCCAAGGATAGAACCGTCGAAGGCGATGTACAACCGCAAATAGATATGACCACGATGCTCAAAATGCTCACAAGTATGATTACTACCCAGAAGAATGAGATACAACCACCGCCCAGAAAGATGAGATCTTGGGTGTGGGAAGAAATACAAAGTACAGCAAATACAGCAAGAACAAGAAGCAGCACGGTAATAACAGGAAGCAGTACAGCAACAGATGCAGAATCTACAAAATAAATCCAGGCATTATAAACAGCAAGATCAACTTCTGCCAACCATTCATCTGCGCCTGTTTCAATTACCACCTCGCAATCATCCACACGGAATTCTGGAAGCTATGAGAGACCATCAGCCCACAAGATCAGGGAATTGTCCCAAAACCTGTAACTGAAGATTGATGACGTCATAAACCTAGCACCGCTCGCGAAGTTCCCTTCCTATAAAATATAGCTCGGAAGTCGGAATTTCTCCAAGTCCAGTAACTTAAGGTTGATAATGTCATAAACAGAGGACCGCTCGCGAAGTTCCCCTCCTATAAAATATAGCTCGGAAGTCGGAATTGTCCCAAAACCTGTAACTGAAGATTGATGACGTCATAAACAGAGGACCGCTCGCGAAGTTCCCCTCCTATAGAATGTAGCTTGGAAGTCGGAATTGTCCCAAGTCCACTAACTTAAGATTGATGATGTCATAAACCTAGGATCGCTCCCGAAGTTTTCCTTCTATAGAATGTAGCTTGGAAGTCGGAATTTCCCAAAACCTTGATGTCATAAACAGAGGACCGCTCGCGAAGTTCCCTTCCTATAAAATATAGCTTAGAAGTCGGAATTGTCCCAAGTCCACTAACTTAAGATTGATGATGTCATAAACCTAGGATCGCTCCCGAAGTTCCCCTCCTATAGAATGTAGCTTGGAAGTCGGAATTGTCCCAAAACCTGTAACTGAAGATTGATGACGTCATAAACAGAGGACCGCTCGCGAAGTTCCCCCCCTATAAAATATAGCTTGGAAGTCGGAATTTCTTCAAGTCCAGTAACTTAGGGTTGATGACGTCATAAACCTAGGACCGCTCGCGTAGTTCCCTTCCTATAAAATATAGCTCGGAATTCGGAACTGTCCCAAAACCTGTAACTGAAGATTGATGACGTCATAAACACAGGACCGCTCGCGAAGTTCCCCTCCTATAAAATATAGCTTAGAAGTCGGAATTGTCCCAAGTCCACTAACATAAGATTGATGATGTCATAAACCTAGGATCGCTCCCGAAGTTTTCCTCCTATAGAATGTAGCTTGGAAGTCGGAATTTCTTCAAGTCCAGTAACTTAGGGTTGATGACGTCATAAACCTAGGACCGCTCGCGTAGTTCCCCTCCTATAAAATATAGCTTGGAAGTCCGAATTTCTTCAAGTCCAGTAACTTAGGGTTGATGACGTCATAAACCTAGGACCGCTCGCGTAGTTCCCCTCCTATAAAATATAGCTTGGAAGTCAGAATTTCTCCAAGTCTGTAACCTTAAATCGATAACATCATCAACCAAGAACCGCTCGCGAAGTTCCCCTCCTATAAAATATTGCTCGGAAGTCGGAATTGTCCCAAAACCTGTAACTGAAGATTGATGACGTCATAAACAGAGGACCGCTCGCGAAGTTCCCCTCCTATAATATACAGCTTGGAAGACGGAATTTCTTCAAGTCTTGTAACCATAAGTTGGTGACGTCATAAACCCAGCACCGCTCTTCAAGTCCCTCTCCTATGATATACAGCTTGGAAGTCGGAATTTTTCCACGTCCTGTAACTGAAGGTTGATGACGTCATAGACCTAGGATCGCTCGCGAAGTTTCCCTTCTATAAAATATAGAAGGGGTATCGGAATTGTTCCAAGTCCATGAACTTAAGATTGATGATGTCATAAACCTAGGATCGCTCCCGAAGTTCCCCTTCTATAGAATGTAGCTTAGAAGTCGGAACTGTCCCATGTCCTATAACTGAAGGTTGATGACGTCATAAACCTAGTACCACTTGCAAAGTTCCCCTCCTATAAAATATAGCTTGGAAGACGGAATTTCTCCAAGTTTGCAACCTTAAGTTGATGACGTCATAAACCTATGACCGCGTGCAAAGTCCCCCTTCTATAATATATAGCTTGGAAGTCGGAATAGTTTCAAGTCCCCTATAATATATAGCTCGAAGGTGGAACTTTTTCCAAGTCCTGTAATCTTAGGTCGGTGACGTCATCAACTTCGCACCGCTTGCGTTCGCACTTGCGGACGTGAAAATTTTGGTAATAAAGTTTACTTTTTTTGAACTGTTCTTTATCGTTTGTATAGAACGGCTCAGTACATTGAAATTAGTTGTCTGTCCTTGAGGACCAATAAAATTTCCGAACTCGTAAGGTGTGATATAAGTGTTTCGATACACCTCTATAAAAAGTATTCGCGCCCGCGAATTATTTCTCCTTCAAATCAATGAATTTTGGTCGATTGAAGAGTCAGTTCCAATCTTACAAACATGGGTTTTGGCAAGATTTCTCTTCTCTTTTGATAAACTTCGTACACATGAATGAGGATCGAATGTTATCGAAGAGAATAATAGTACAAGTTGTATTATGCAGTATCGTTATTACGTGCACCCTTCATTAAAAATTACGTCGAACCGACTCTAAAACTAACGGAACGGATTTAAGCTTCGTTGACTTCGACGGTTATACTTGACGAAGAACTGAAAAAAGGCTAGCGCGTAGCGATTATACAATATTTTTCTTTCAAAACTCGTGTTTTACATTTTTCTGTTAGAAGTTTTTGCGCCGGAATATGAATAATCGAAAAGAAGACGGATGAAAGGAAGGGTGAGGGGTAAAAAAAAAAAACATAGATACAAAATAAGCCTTCAAGATCTTAAGCTTTAACGCGTTTCCATTAATTCAGCTCAGTTAAAAATTCTTCTTTTTTTTTTCTTTTCACTCTTCGTCGTCGTGCTCTCTAGCTGCTAATGATAAAACGCAAAAGTAACTCGACACGGAATAATTAAGAATGGTACAAACGCCGTACGCTGATATCTAATTAACGCGAAGTAGAACTTCAAAATTGCCGAGTTAATCTAAAATGTATTAAAGGTAAGACGTGCGAGCAATTACGTTACTTTCTCGAACAAGTTTTGTTTAAATTGTCATCTCACGCCAAAGGTAGTAGGAAATTACCGGTATACTCGACGAACGCCCAGAACAGTACGGTGACGAAAAATGTATAGAAAACTTCGAACGCAATTTAAGACGACGTGTTCAGTGTCAAAAGTCGTAATGTGACTTCTATTTCACAGTCTATAATGTGTGAACGTGTGCGTTGTACAAAGTAAAACCTTTGTGCCTTTGCTTTTTCCGTCTCATTCAGAAATGAAATGAGGTTCTTCATCTATGTATAGCTGGAAAGCCAACATTATTCTCAAATTCCTCTCTTGATGTGGTCAGAAAATTTCTACGCCCGCCTCCTGATATGTACTCGTCCAACTGGATGGGGATAGTTCTCCTAGGTCCACTCACTAATATTTGTAACTGAATGCTCGAAATTCTCGCATGAAACCTGTTCTACGTCAGCGGGCCCTGCTATCTGTTTTCTTGGAGACAGGGTATCCTACGAGCTTTGAGACTCAGACCTGCGCAAAGGAAATTCAAAAAAAGTTTGAGCTGCGAACCTCTGAAGAGAGAAGGGACTAAAAAACAACGGCTTCTTTAACGAGGGACGCAGAGAACCCGTTCAATGGGTCGAATTAGTTTCCATATTGAGAATTGAATTCAAAATAGGAGTGTCAAAGGGTTTCAATTTTTCTGAATCCCGCCCCCCATCCGCCCTATAACAAATTGTGGCTCGAAAGTCGAAATTTTCCCAAGTCCAAGTCCTTTATTAGGGTAGGTCAGTTTATTCCGGATGCCAACATTTTCAAAAGACCCCCTTAGAACAGGTTCCCCTTTGAAAAATTTGAGCTCTGAACCTCTGTAGAGGAGGAGAAACTTCAAGCGATAAACCTGTGAGTCGACCTATAACCACGGAGTTTTAGGCCTCAGACCATACAACGGCCATACATACGTGTACAAGGCGTTGAAATGGGGACATGATAAGAAAGTTAGGAGCTCTGGATCTTTCATGGGTGACACCGGTGACGGCACGGAGGTTTGAGAAATACAAAGTACAACGTCGCCAACTGGACCGCCCACAACAAGGTCTAGTACTTCCTATTCGGATCGGACAGCGTTAGTAGGTGGACCTATTCCTTTTGGAAATGAACGCGATGAATGAGAGCATCTGCAAATTCACAGTGGAAAGAGGCAATGAGACCACCAACTATTTGGACCTTACACTCACACTGGAGAACAACAGGATAGAATACAAAATCTACAGGAAGCCGCCATATATAGAAACCATCATCCCACATCATCCCAAATGACTCCTACAGGGGGTCTACTGAAAGGAAATTCTGAAAATACTTGACATTTACTTGACATTTTTGGAAAGTAAACGAGTTAACGAGCAAGAAAAAAAAACCTCACGAGTTCTTCAACGAAGCTAAACGAGGGGTGGCAGGGAACCTGTTTTATGGTGCATGTGGGATCTGAAAAATGTAGATTGTGACGTCACAAGGCTGCCCTGTGAAGTCACCAAATTGTGAAGTCACAGTCCCGGACTTTGTAGCTAGACATAATAGGAGAGGAACTTGAACAAAACTGATGACGTCATCAGATTGTGATGTCAAATGGTTGACGTATAAAGTCATCAAATTGTGACGTCACAGTCCCGGACTTTCGAGCTATATATAATAGGAAGGGAACTTGAAAAAAATGGATCTACGACCCGACGTCATCAGATTGTGACGTCACAAGGCTGACCTATGACGTTATCAAACAGTGACGTCACAGGCCCCACCCACAAGCTATATAATATGATAGGAGAGGGACTTAGAGATGCGCTTAGAACATTTTCGAACTCCAAGCTTTGCCAGCCGGCCGGAAAGTGTACATTTTTTCCGAAAAACTCCCGATAATACAAAATGGGCTAAAAATACTGTTTCAACAGGCAACTTGGGGGGGTCATAAAAAACATCCACCATCCGGAAAAGCTCAAAGCTCGGCAATTTTAGGTCCTTCAAGTCCCCACCTATAATATATAGCTCGGGGGCGAAGCCTGTGACGTCACAATCTACATTTTTCAGATCCCACGTGCCCCAAAAAACAGGTTCCCTGCCACCCCTCGTTCAACTCCGTCAGAGAACTGATGAATTTTTTTTTTTTGCTTTTTTCAAAACGTTTCAACATTTTTCCCATTTTTACTTGACCGTTAATGAAGATACGTGACTTTTACTTGTTTACTTGACCTTTTATCAAATACTTGACTTTTACTTGATTTACTCGACTTACTTGACCGATAGACATCCTGTCCTCAATCCAGAACTACTGCTATCGAGCAATTTCTGTCCTCAAGAACAAAGAGGTCGAGATAGAAGCCAATGGCTACCGAAGGGGTTGGGTGGATGGAGTCTTTGGGAAAATGGAAACAAAGAAGGGAACCCATGATGGCATAGTGAGAAAGTACTCCGGATCGATACCATACATAGGAAAGTCACAAACAAGGTGATAAAGGCGTTCAATGGCTACAATGTGAATGTGGGTATCCAAAATAACCAACCCATGGTGAAAAGAATCAGCAATGACCAGACAGAACAAAAGGACAAGGAAAGCTTGAGCGGAGTGTACAAGCTCAGTTGTGAGCAGTGCGAGGGCATCTACATCAGTGAGACTGGGAGAAAGTTTGAGATCACGAAGGAGCACAAAAAGTCAAGGGAGAAAAAAGACGGCAAGTCACTGTTTGATAAACACTGTAACAAAGAGCACCACAATGGAGAGGGAATATTCGCACAAAGAGAAGAAAACTCTGGGAACAAATGAAGATTGCAAGAGCAAACAGAAAGAAAGCCTGCCTCTTGAACGATGTAATCATGTTTGATAGCGAAAAATTATTCGGCCTGGTGATTGGACGAGAGAAGAATAACTGAACCAAATTTTAGTCAATAAGAACACAATTTTATATTATTATAAGAATAAGCTTCTAACAGTGAACCAATCACAACACAGCATTGTTATAGCCAATAAGGTCACAGTGTTATACTATAAAAACTCATGTTTAAGGCCTCGTTCCACAACTGATGATGGGATAACACCCGAAAGTACTCTCGTAAAAGGAACTAATAAAGTAGAATATTGTACACTTGAAAAACTTCTTTAATGTTAGAATCGCGGACGAAAATTTATGGGCAGTGCGGGTGACAGACAGAAGATTTCCTGTAATCAATTCAAATCAATTTTTACTAGAGAAGACGATTTGTTGGAAATTTTACGCCCTACAAATTTTGTTCTCTATATTTTTCTTCTACATCACTTTATTCCCAAGTTATTTTGAGACTACTCACTGTACACCTAAAAGGGAAAGTCGCCATGCTCCCGTTTTTAATATTGCTATTTGTAACGCTCCTAGCGGATGACCGGCCCGAATTTTATTACCAGTCTCCGCTTCAATGATTCTTTCCTGCGTCCGACCTTTATGACGTCATCAATGACCTTGACCTACTGAGTTCCAATATCCTTCACAGCGGAGAGACTTGAAAAAATTTGGATCCATGTACGTGGGTCCGGTGAAGAGTTGAGTTCTGAAGAACCTTTGAGGGCCAGTTTTACCAAATCGAGTAAAAAGGACGGTGATTCTGGTTTTACTAAAATCAGCGAATAAACTCACGATTATTAGGTTTAAAACTGTGATAATCAATTAATCTTCGCTTTGTTTTACTGGCCAATATTGACCAGTAAATTGATTAATCGGAGGTTTTAAATTTTCATGAAACTTTTTTGGTCGTTTTTTTTTCTCTATCAAAGTTTTCTTTCCAAACAATCGTCGATTTTCCGCTTGGTAGAACTGGCCCTAAGCTAGGCAGATGGTACACTCTGGAGTCTTAAGCTGAACTTCTCCTCCGACCCGGGCTTAGAAGTTAGATCACAACTAACATAAGCTAGGTTTCGAAGAGGATTTTAGGAGGTTAAGACTCTCGTCCTCACTATGAACGAGGTTCAAGCTTGGTTGTTTGATTGTCAAGAAAAAATACTCAAGGAAGAAGAGGATGACGTCACTCATAAACTTGTGTAGTGGGACGGAAATGACGACAGTTTGTGAAAAAAGTTACGAGCTTGAAGATTCAACATCTTCAGGGCCAGACATCACCTAAATTCTCGAAAGACGAGAAAAGCATAAACAGAAGAGCTTGACGTCATAATAAGATTAATCGTGTAGGGGAGTTTTGGCTGTCCGTATTGAGGCAGGTTCACCCCGAGGATTGGAGCAAGGTTACCACGCTCTGTCCGGGAATGTTGAAGTTCCAAGTGGGACTGTGAGTTTGAAAACCTCCGATCTTCAAAGTTTTCTTATTTTACACTCTCGAATATAGGAAACAATGCTCATCCTTCGACAGAGCGGGAGCAGTTGAATTGCCGTTGGTTCTTGGATCACGTCAAGGCCTAAGACGGAAAGAAAGAGGAGAACTCGAAAAAAATACTAAGGTAGAGTTGACCTATCTTATCTCAAGACACGTACTGTAGCATTTTATATGCTGAGCTCGTTCGCCTTGCTCCTCCACCAGTACTATTTCTTAGCCTCGTGTAAACCTGATAAAACTGCAAGTTAACCATCCACCACTCATTCGTCTTCCGCTTGACGTTTCCCGAGTTTCCTCCTACCTCAAGAAAACAGGAGTGAGTTGTCCGTCCAAAAAGTCTTTGATATCTTGGCCGCAAGATAGCCAGAAAATTGTGAGAGAGATTGAGTGAGAGTGAGCACAGGTCCTACCTACTTGATGAAATTGATTCCAAAAACTCTCTCCCGGTATGACCGTAGAAGTTGAATTTAGATAACGCATGAGAAAAAAAATAATAAAAATTATATTTAAGTAACTAAAATCTAAGTGTGATGCAATATTTCGAGTCCTTCAATTTCATCTGACGTCTTCTTTTTTCCCCACTTTTTCCTCCTTTTGTATCTTTTTACACTTGGTTACCTACAGTTTTTCTTTTATAAAAAAATATTAATATAACGAATGAGGCCAGGGGTCTTTTAAAAAACGAGAAAAGCGAGGCGATGATTTTCCGTTCTGTCATTCGCTCGGTGAATACGAAAATCGAGTCGCAAAACTCGCGACTTTCTAATTTTGACATGTAAGTGGGTGCAGAGTGAACTTCATTATCCCTCAAGCTTGCTGGTAGGCTATACATATATCCCTTATTGAGACGAAGATTCAGGAAAAATATTACTTTCTTTTTTTAATGCAGCGATTATTGCGAATAAAACAGCGAGGAATTATTTATTTACGCCCGCCGTTTTTCACTAAAACCTTACACGTATATTCTAAAGCTAACTAAGTTCGGGCGTTGGTCGATTACTGTATACGAAAATGGGTTCCTTCATAGCCAGCCCATTTATATGTAGACGTTTTCATTTTAAACCGATGTTATGCAGTAAGAAAGCAAAAGCAGTTGGGTTTATTAATTACACTTTTAAGAAGCACGACATAGCGAGAACGTGAAAAAATTCCTCCTTTTACTCATCCGGCGTATAATACAAATACTATCACGCTTTTTAACTGATGAGCTCGACTAGACCATAACAGCAAAGAACCCGGAAAGTTTATTCGCCAGTTTTACGGCTAGTATTATTCTACAAATGAACAAAAATGGATGATAGAAAGGGTAAAAAATGATAATAATAAATATAAAAAAAAAACGAATAAGTTAACGCGAAGGATATTCCATAATTAGACGGTGGTCGTGAAAGGCGTGGTTCGATCACGTTTTTCGAACATCCCTTTTGTCGAATATAAAATAGAATAAATTTGTTGAACCGCGTGCGGGAAAATTGCGAATCTCAATACTCGCTTCCTCTATTTAAAAAAATTTACGCAAGTACGGTAGAAGTAGATAAAAAAAATGATACCGCGAGAATGAAACGCAATGCGAATTCTTAAATACTCTCGGTATTATGGAAACGTTTTATAAAAATTAGTCAAATGGATACTTAGTGGTGGTTTTTTAACTGTTCGTTCGACGGTTTTTACGTGGGAAAAATTGGATTGGGAAGATGGGCAACAAAACTTGATCGACTGAATTGACTCAATTATTTTCTTTCTCACACTCTCCCCACGATTTAGAAAGACTAGTCTCTCTAATAAAGGGAGTAGGCAATCTCGACTTTTCCAATTTTTCTATCACTCTAAATTGCACTCCCATGCTGCATCAATTCAAGTCAATTTAGAATTCTCTGATGATGTACGCTGGTCAATTTTCAAACGACCTCAACTTTTCAGAATTTTTCATCAATCTAAAATTGATTGCGCTCCTTGCCGAGAGACGACGTCGTTGCGCGGTGGTTACCCGCGAAGGTAACGTTAATATTTCGCTAGTACACACGATGAAAGGTATACTAATTTTATTGGTTTTAATTAATTGTCACAGGGAATTTGCTGCACGATATTATTTTGAGAAAGGTATGATCAACTGCCTATCATACATGAAAATAAAGTTTTCCATACATGGACCGACATTTTAAAAATTGTTTCTTATGCATGTATGATATGTAAAAAGCTGAATGGAGGGCTGTAAACATGCGAGCCCTTCACCCATTTCGATTTTTCTAGTTGGAGTGGGTGGATTCGTTTGTACTGGGTTGTGCCGTAGAGTTTTCCGTTCGTGCTGGTCTTCTTCCTCCTCCAACCTTATGAGGGGGCTGTATGCCAGGCCAGGCCAGCATGTCGTGCTCCATTTTCGGACTGAAAACAGGCTGAATTTCGTGTGCCACGTTTTTGCTGTATTATGCTCTCAAGTTCTCCATTCTGGTTGTTTCAAGCGATGGTGGGAATGGATGTGGTCTCCTGTTGTGGACTCGCGGTGAGATTTTGACTTCGACCCGCGTACAATTGACGTGGGCTAACGTGTGGAATTGTTTCAAGCAATGGAAGGAATGTTACCAAGAAGCTTGTTATTGTTGTGTGCCCCCACAAATTCAAGAAGAACCGCCGCAATACAAATCCGAGAATAACGCGCTCCTTGTCAAAGTTGTTGTAGTCGCATGAGGGTCTCACGTTGATAGTCGATTGGGTCAAGCAAACTTGCTCCGCCATTTCAGGCGATCTCCCGAGAAGCTTGTGTTGCGGTGAGAGATTGACTACATGAGTCTTGCAATTATCAAAATGGAGAAACGAGACATAACAAGCTTCTTGGTATCATTCCCTATATCGCATGGAACAATAAGAAATTCAGCAAGTTTGCCTGGATTTCACGAGGAATAATTTTTGACTGATGACTTTTTTCTCTAAAATGCGTATTAAGCGGGATATTTACAAAAACCCGCAATTCCTTAACTCGACCTCTCAGGTGGTGTGGAACTGAGTTGATAAAATCGAAATTATCATTCAACATTCCCTTCTATCATATATAGCTCGAGAGTCGAAATTCTTCTAAGTCCCCCTTCTATCATATATAGCTCGGAAGTCACAATGCTTCCAAGTCCCCCTCCTATCATATATATAGTTTGAGGCTCGAAATTCTTCCAAGTCCCCCCCCCCTATTATATATAGCTCGAGACTTGGAATTCTTCTAAGTCCCCCTCCTATCATATATAGCTCGAGACTTGAAATTCTTCTAAGTCCCCCTCCTTTCATATATAGCTCGAGGCTCGAAATTCTTCTAAGTCCCCCTCCTATCATATATAGTTCGAGTCTCAAAATTTTTTCAAGTTTTTGGTTGGACGGCGGACGGTAGCTCGAAAGTCAAAATTCTTCCAAGTCCCCCCCCCCCCCCCATTATATATAGCTCGAGACTTGAAATTCTTCTAAGTCCCCCTCCTATCATATATAGCTCGAGACTTGAAATTCTTCTAAGTCCCCCTCCTATCATATATAGCTCGAGACTTGAAATTCTTCTAAGTCCCCCTCCTATCATATATAGCTCGAGACTCGAAATTCTTCCAAGTCCCCCTCCTATCATATATAGTTCGAGGCTCGAAATTCTTCTAAGTCCCCCTCCTATCATATATAGCTCGAGACTCGAAATTCTTACAAGTCCCCCTCCCATCATATATAGTTCGAGGCTCGAAATTCTTCCAAGTCCCCCCCCCCTATTATACATAGCTCGAGACTTGGAATTCTTCTATGTCCCCCTCCTATCATATATAGCTCGAGACTTGAAATTCTTCCAAGTCCCCGAGGCTCGAAATTCTTCTAAGTCCCCCTCCTATCATATATAGCTCGAGACTCGAAATTCTTCCAAGTCCCGTAACCTAACCTAACCTGCGGACGCGGACGTTTTCTGAGGATGTAATCTCCTAACAAAATGGATAGCGGGTTCCCCGCTAAAAACTGATTTTGAGGGGGCTTCAACCCCCATAAAAAAGATGCTCTTGGGGAAAAACGCGGAGAAGTTAGTATGTTGTTTTGGACTTCATTCTTGACCATTTCCAGCAATCAGACCTTTACTATGTCGCAATGTTCTTTTTTTTCCCGAAACCTGTCTAATTTGACTACACTAACACTAAAATCAAAAATTTTATAAAATCGCTCAACTTTCAAACCAACTTTTCAGCTCGAGTTTTTAGGCTAAGTTGACATACATATAGTAAAATTTATAGGAAATTTGATGAGGAACAACTTTTGTTTGAAACTTTTTTTTCTCTGATGCTTAGTTTTCGATTTATTCTCAGAAAACTAATTTTTGTGGTACTTTGACCCCCTTTGGGGGAGGGCCCGCTCTCTGATCGCTGAGGACTTTTAGTATGTTCATCAGGAGACCATTTTAAACATAATCCACGAAAAAAACTTTTGCCGGCTTTATTTCCATTTCAAAACCTAATCTGCTTGGGCTATTTTGACTCAATTTTTGACTTCGTTAAGAATTCGACGAATCTTTGAAAAAACTAAGAACTACCCATTGTTCAAGTTGGTATCTCGCGTTGAACCTGACAACCAATATATGCTATCCCGGGAAACAATTTGTTTCCCCTCTGAAGCTCTGGAAAAAATGGGAAATTACTCCTTGATGATCCCCCTGTTCCCGTTTCAACAAGGAACCTGTTTTATGGGAGGGTAATTTGAAGAAAATTGACGGGCACCGGGAGGCAACGAGGGACTTGGAAAAATTTCTACCTCCGGGCTACGTATGATAGGAGGAGGACATAGAAAAATTTCAACTTCCGAGCTGCTATATATGATAGAAGGCCATTCGGAAGGATTTCTATTTCCGAGCTATATATTATGACAGAAGGGGGACTTGGGAAAATTGCAACTCCCGAGCTATATGTACATGAAAGAAGGGGACTTGGAAAAATTTCGAGCTGTATTATGATAAAGGCGGCCGAGCTTCATTAAATAGAAAGAGGATTTATAGATGCTTTGGACGTCAAAGTAATTAGACCTACTGGGGAAAACACTGAAAAAAAAATGCGCCTAGAACTTGACCTGATGAGAAAAAACCATCAAGGTGGTGAGGAACAAAGTTCAAGCTGTATGGGAATTTTTCCCAGTTGAAGCTCTTTGGATTCCTATTCGGGAAAAACTACCCATTTACTTCCCATTTGAACTTTGTTTCCTTTTTTGAATCCCTGAAGCTCTTTGCAGTCGAGGGCTTCAACTGGTGACAATGTTCACCGGGAGCGTCAATACGCAGGAAGAAAATGCCAGAACGGCTGATTTCGGTACACTTGGCGCTACTTTTTTGCAAATTTAGAGGCCGGACTCAAACTGATCAAAAAGCTATAAAAATGAAATTCTAAAGTGGATCCTAGTATTAGTGGCATATCAAATTTTGACGGAATGTAAAGCCCGGAATTCAACGGCGACCTTCGTTATTTAAATATGATTGGAAAATGGTGTTTGTTAACGCACCGGCGTTATTATCTTTCGCCGCGAATAACAAAGCTTTTCCAGCAGCCACACATTTGTTTCCCGCCTTACGACCAAAGAATTTACTAGCTCAGACGAGGGGTTATTCAGAGCTTTTCAAAACTTTCCTTCTCACGCGGAAGAACGGAGAAAATACGTCTACAAGTTAATATAAATAAATACGACGCGACGTGAACTACATAACAAAAGATGTAAGAAATCTCTTCACTCTTGTTTACGTTTGTCCGAAGGAAAGTAGGTAAGTAAACTTTCAACTTGAGCGAACAAATTTGAACACGACCGCGAATATCTCGTTATCGTGTTCGTACATTGGTGAGAGAGAATGCGAGCACCGAATTTCAAGTTTGGAAGATATATGAGGTGGGAAAAACATTTAAGGAACTAATGGAATACGGTTCGATGAATCAACAACCATTTCTGACTAAGTTTGTCGAATACTATAGGGTGTACATTGAGAATGAAGAATCTGAAAACAATGAGAGTTCGGTAGAACGAATTCGATTTTGAGGAAAGATCTACGTTCATTGTGTGTGTCTAAGGATATCGTGGATTCGAAGCTGTCGAAATCAAAATTATTTGCCTCTTTTTTTTTTTTTTGTAAATCGGTGAAGGCCGTTACGATGGTTACTGGGGACGAATATTTTTATTCGGAATCACCCCTTTAAAATTAGTTCTAGAAGATCGGCTGCCTTTATTATTGTTTTTTGAGACGGTCGCGAGTGAATAAGTTCAATTTTATTAACTTCATTTTTGCTCCGTTAAAACTTGAGCAATTTGCTTATTACAAATCGATTTAGATTTTTCCTAGAGACGTCAAATCTGAGAAAGAGAAAAAAGTATAGGGACACGAACATTAAGTACTGTATAAGTTTATGTAAGATTTTTAATGTGATATAAAACACCGGTAAATTATCTCGGGTACGAAAATGAGAAAAAGTTTGGAACATTGTTCAAAATTTCTGTACCCTCGGGTGGCGCTACTTGTTTCCTCGCGTTATAAATCAATTTTCTTAACTAATTTTACTGTTTAATCGGAATATAACTCGGCTCGGTCGAGTTAATATTTTCGAAGCGTTGTAATAACAATTTTACCTACAGCTACTACAACGGTACAGCGTGAGAAACGAGGAAGAGCTTGGAAATCGCGTTATCCTTTTCAAGATTTCGGAAAATTGCTATCTGTACTAGATACCTTCCTCTTATATTTACCATTTACGTAGTCTACTCTTGTACATTATCTTCTACAAAGCACGGAAGACTTAACGGAATTGAAGGGGAAAGGAGCGAAGAAAACCGAACGACTGTACTTTTCTATCCCAACAGAGTATTACGTTTTTATGTCCAAACCATACGAAAAGAAATTCGAGGCAGGAAACGTTCCTATAAAAGGAACATTTAATATCAACGTTTTCAAAGTATTTTCAAAAACATATGCGCGTTCAAAAAAGAAAGAAAGAAAAAAAAAAAAAACAATAGTACAAAAAAAGCGAGAAACGAATTTACGTTTTTGTATTGTGCTGTGCATTCTTATACGTATTCAGCAAAAGCGAAAACGAGACTCAAGTGCTGGGTACACACTTTGAATGTATGCTGGGTAAACGTGAAAGCACGACAAGTACATACACCTACACGAAAATAACATAATTCAGCTTACTGCGTATATTACATCTGGAGACATAGACGTACCTATCGGCAAATACATGCAGTATGTACATATGAGTGGCTGAAATACCCTTGAAGAAGGAGGGCTGTGTACTAAATGAGATTTTTTGCGGGTAGACTAGACGTAAAATCCAAAAGTATTCGCCACACACCCATTCCCTCGCGGTCGATTCTGAGTATGACGAGGTCTATCGAAAATCGATTGGAAATCAACAGAACTGGCCAAATTGCGTCTATATCTCGTTGCAATGGCCTGCATGCTGATGTCTCGGTATCAAGTGGATATAGAGCCGTTTTGACGTATTCGTCATGTTGATTTCAAGTCATCTTTTTTGAATTCTCGACCTGAAATCAACTGCTCTATTGCGGCAATCAGAAGTTGATTTATAGTTCTCAAAGTACCTATGTAGCCGCGGATTTTGTATCGACCTCAAATTGATGTGAAATCCTCGATTCTTACTTCAAATTAACAGCACTTCGAGGTCAACGTCGAGTTGAAGAGTTCAGATCTGTTGACTCTCCTAAAAACAGGCTGAATTATATGTGGATTTTGCTATTGAGTTCTCATTGGTGCTGTTCACCTTCCTCTTCAATCCTTGGGGGGAGACTGTAGACAGGTGAGACCCAAATTGGACAATGAGAGGATTTTTGAAATGAAGTTGTTCTGGAACCCTCGCCCTACAATCTCTGTCTACTATCATAATCTCACAGTGAGAAATTGGCTGAGGCCCTGTGTCTGATCGGAGCGGCCGTTGTCCTTGTTTCACACGATGGCAGAAAAGTTACTAAGAAACGCGGTTTCTGTGGTGGACTTACGGTGAGAGTTCGATTGGGCCGGACAAATGCGCAGAAACGCTCGTTATTTCAAGCGATAAAGGGTATTTTAAAAATAAGCTAAACTCCTGAAGTGGACTCGTGGAGAGATATCGGCTACAGCCCCGCCGACTTGTGCTAAAGGGGTCGATGTGAATTTACAAAGGTTCCTCTTCCGTTGTAAGCTCGTGGCAAGAAATCAGCTTAGCCAGGACGGTGATTTTCGTTGTACCAGGCAGAAGATTGCGAACCCGATGTCGGTATGTTTCACCACTTTCGGCTAGCATAACGAGAATCGCTACAAATTTGCCCTCTTTGAAATCATTTCTTCTTTGAAGCTGATTTCTTCCCGTAAGTATATGTTGCGGGAGACAAGCCTTTCAAACACTTTGAACATTTTTATTATTGATTAAACACTTCCCGCCGGCGCGGCGCCAAACAGTCGCGTTCACTCTCACCACACGCACAAGCGCGTTACACTACAACCAAGGGTGTTGGAGGCATAATTTTTTTTGGAGGCCTCCACCTACGGAACGAATACAGAAAATGACCCTCTGATTCTGGTTTCCTCCAGTGGATTCATTTGGAGGCACCTCCTGACCTCCAGAGAATGTCTCTGGAGATACCTCCAAGTGCCTCCAGCGTAAGTACTGAAATTGGAGAAAAAGCCTCCGAAGGCAGTGTCGGAGACGCCTCCGGAAACGCCTCCGGAGGCATTTGTAACGTTGATCAGTGGGACCAGATATTGCATATTGGCCTATCAATGTTGCCAGATGACAGATGATACTCAGAAGGTGTATTCAAAACTTTGGCTTTTATTCGAACCGAGCAGCACTAGCAATAAAGTAGCTAAATGAGATACTGTTGAAAAAAATGCCTCTTAAAGGGTCTTCATAAGCACCTCCAAGCCTCGAGGTGGAAGCAAGGTATCTCCAGAGGCAAAGTGTCTCCAGCCTCCAACACCCTACCTATTCATCACCTTCCTGCACCTTGGAGGGAGAAGTGAAATTCAATCACAATATCTAAGATCATGGTAATATCGATATCAACTATCGATACCTAATATAAATATCAATAAACTATCAATATCCAATATCAATATTAGTATTGATACCTAATGTCGATATTAGTATTGATACATAATATCGATTTTAGGCGTTGTTTGATTATGCCACCAATGGCGATTTCTAGAATGCACTAAAAGGTGAATATGGTGTTTTCGACCATAAGCACGGCCATTTTGTAGGGGTCATACTTGTAAAACCAACTCCACTACTTTTATTGGAATATCCATACACTCTTACCACACATACGTTTACCCGTTCTGACCAGACACAGGCCCTCGACCAATCTCTCTCCGTGAGCTTACAACGGGGGTACCAAAACAAACTTTGCACAAACAATTACATCCATTTCTATCCAAAAAATCCAATAATTGTCCAATCCAAGGATTGAAGGAATGACCACTAGAAACTGAAAACTTGACGGCCCAATCCAGCACAAACAAGGCTAACTGAACTTGGACCTGAATAAACGTTCAGATCTATAGTGCTCTAAAAATATAAGCTGCTGGACTTTGAATCGACTTCACATTCATACCATATTCCTCAATTCCAACTTTGAATGCAGAAGTTGATATTTAGTCGACTTTTTCTTCACTCATTTGTCAATTCAATCTGTAGTCAATGCACATTTTATAGTCCCCCCACCCAACCCGTACCTGATGAACTTGTAAAATTCTGTCTGTTTGGCAACTTCTCTACTCGCAGAAAGGATGCTTTGTCTACAACACAATAATGAGGCTCCTGAAGAATTACAATTCACGCTGACAATAAGCATAACTTTTGAAGCTAAAGTATAATAATCCATTATCATTACCAAAATTTAAAACAAATTTTCAACATCAATTCTGAATTCCTGACGTAATGTAGAATAGATTTGATATTGATTTTTCAGAAGAAATTAAACTCAAATATCACAAATTGACTCAATTTTGATATCAAAAAATGATTTGAAAAACAAATGAGTTGAATCTCGATCATTTTGGTAAATTTGTAGTTTCAAAAGAAGAAAAAATAAGAAAAAAGTGTAGAACTTGTTCAACAAAAAATCCACATCATTGGCTCAAAATGACAAGTCAACTTGGCAACGTTGACTTGGAGTCAACATGGATCATTGGGCTTCATATTATTTGTTGAAAATTCTTAAGAAGTAAATCGAGTTATGTAAGCGAGCATTTTACATAGTCAGTGCGATGAAACAAATTTAGGTGAATTCTGTATGTGCAGTAAGTGTAAAACTCTGTGTTTGCTCAAAATGGTAGATCAACTTGGCAACATTGACTCGGAGTCAACATGGTTCATTTGATTTTATGTCACTTGTTCAAAATCTATGAGCAGTAAATCTGCTTGTATATTGGAACAAATTTGAATGAAATCCACCTTTTTTCAAAATCCGGGAGCACTAAATTTGCTTGCGTGACCGATCCCGTGATAGAACAAAAATGAGATCTGTCCACGCGGCGCAAGGGTGTATATCAAGGTAAAATATATAATGGACTTGAGGATAGCAGTAGCGACTCATCTGAAGTAGTTTCTTTAAAATAGAATGAAATTCACAATGTCTAATAGGGACTACCCTGATGACACCATAGGCTAGCTAAAATTAGTACGCAGGGGAGAGTGATCTGAATATGGTAGAAGAATAAGTTCCAGCATTCGGGATGACTTGGAAAAATGTTCGACTCCTCCTCCATAAAGCTCACTGATCTCTATCTGACGTCACAATGAAACTACTTCAAGAGACGACCTGGTCACGGTGGAATAGGAGAAGGACTGGAGCGTAAACCACAAGACATGAAACATGCACTCCATTATCATCTATAGAATCGGAAAAGAAAGGAGTAGAAAAATGGATCTTGAAACAAGTATAAAAGCTGTTCCAACGATATGAGAAGAGAGAAAAACGATTTCGCATAATTTCTGAAAAGCGAATTCAAATCTTCCTCAATCACGGGTCCTCATTTGAAGGAAGATGTGACCAAATTAGTCATCAGATTTCTTCTCACCAGACGAGATACACGACGAATAATCTCCTCAACACGATGAAATTGGAATTTCTACATTCTAAAAGTACCTTTGGCCTTCTCGGGTGAGAAATTTTTGAGGAATTGAAAAAACGGCACCGGTATGATATTCTGTATTTATGCATCAACACACTTCACTTCAACCACAGCTGACTGCTATCGAAACAACAAAAAGTGGAGAGACTCACGAGGCGAAAATCGTCGTCGCTGCTCCGATACAAATTGGCCGACGACATGAATATCGCAATGGGAAATTGCACGCAGCACAATCGAAAATTCCGGATATAAAAGAGAGATAAACGAGTTTCGCGGATGATGAATAGACTGCTCCTTTCGTATATTTGTTTGTAAGTTACACTGTGTAGGCCCAGCCTAGCGTATACTTCGGAATTACGACTGTATATTTATATATAGTGGAAGAGTAGTCTATTGCTTTTCTCCCCCCCCCCCTGTAATGCACAGGGAAAGAAAGTCGACGCCATAACGTTGTCGTCGTACATACCAAAAATACCTCGATTTTCTATCACAACCCTTACTCGACGACGGTGACTAAATTTATCCATTTAAAAGGATCAACTCGAGTGAGCTCCTACTGTCGTTTGTACAAATAAAAATATAATAAAACTGACCTTTGGGCAGTTGATTAATGATATTCCCATATTGCGCTTGAACGGTGGATAACTTCCGGAATGTATTTTCGATGTTCGAATTCTGAGAGTACAAGCTGTAATTACTTTCGGATTTGGACTGAAACATATCGAAAACAAAGCTCATATTATAAGTATTAATGGGTATTTTTACAATATTAAGTCAACGATGGACGAACGTGAATGGAGATTGACGTATATAGTCGATGCAGAAACTTCTCAAGAATTGAAAATCGAAAGAGTTTCATTTTCCAGCAGAAAAATTGTCTCCTAAGATTGCCCTCTGTCTGGTATTCGTGGCTCTTTATAAAGTTAAGTCTATTAAGGAGAATTTTAAAACTTTTTTCATCATTCACAACGATTGGAGCAATTTGCCTGTATTGAGTGAAGAATGCGAAACTATCATGTACGACAAAATAAATTTGAAATTTTAAAACAATACTCAATTGATTTTAAATACTCTATGATATCGAGTGAAGGTGTTCGCACCCAAAAATATAATGCGAGCTAGTCCTCAACTCCTGCTCTAAGAGCTTTCGCATTGATTGCAGGACTCATTTCTATAAACTCAGCGAACACTTTCAAGTAAATCGAGTTCAAACTAATAACTACCCACTTAAAAAAATCATTCGTTTAGGGTGGTGCGACCCCCGGTCTGAAAAATTAGTCTTTTCAAAGTTCACTTACGATCGGATTTTAGAGTATTGTACTCGATAAAGAAAATGTCGCATCGTGCAGAAGGGTGATGTTACGATAAGTCAGGCTTTACACTTTTAAGCTCGTTCGAAAGGCTGGAAGGACTATTTTAGTAGATACGACCTTTCCCCATTTACGCGCTTTAATAAGCTTTTCATTCAGCAAAAATTTCGAGCGATTTTCGAACAGCCAACTTCCGTACTTGAACGGCTCCAGTATACCTAGCACGGAAAGATTACTCGGTGTGGATGTAGTCGAGTGTCACGTAGAACAATCTCATGCAAACGAGCTTTATGTGGAGATACTTGAGGTGTGATATATAATTGGTTCGTATTAAAGAGGTACTGGTATTTTTGATATACTTTTACAGAATGAATACCATATTCTAGACGAAGGGTTTTCGCGAGGTGAATAAATTGAGATTCGCAACACAGCTTCGCAATCAGGTCACGAAATTGTTAGTACTCCCAAAAATATCTAATTAGTTGTTGAGTCATTTTTATTTTCATTTTTATTTTTTTTTGGGGGGGGGGATGGGTTTTGATGGATTTTTTCGGCAATTCTGTACTGTTTATATTTTTTTTACGAATTTTCGACTGCTACGTCACTCTGCGAACGAGTAGCTCAGAATACTTTTCTCAAGCTTACTGGATAGGTAACAAATATATTACTTTTTCAGAAGACGTTTTTTTTTTGGACCATTCAGATTTTTTATTTTATTTTTCAGGAAAAAAAAATTCGCGATAATTTGATGGCTGAGAGAAGTGAAATCAAATCAAATTCTCATAAAACAATGACGACAGAATATAGGTAACTTCTTTGGTGACGTCATCAAAGGAATATTCCGAGTGGAGTACTTGCACGTGGAATGAGGGAGCACGAAAGCACGTTACTGCGAGCTGACGACTTCTCTATTACTGTCATTTTTATCAGTAGTTGTCAGTAAACAAACACTCACATAAACACTTGACGGCAAGGGTGTTGGACGCTGGAGGCACTTTGCCTCTGGAGGTGGAAGCGCCTCCAAGGACCCTTTTGGAAACATCTGGAGCTACCTACAAAGTGCCTCCGGAGTGCTATTGTGAGGATTTAAACCAAGGTGTTGGAGGCTGGAGCAGGAGGTCCCTCACAGGACCCTTCAGAAGGCATTTTTTCAACAGTATTTTATTCGAATCAACGCGTTTTTTGATTTTACGGTCATACATCATAGAGAAATATACTCACAGAGAGTAACAAACAAATACAAGAACCGCACAATAATATAAACAAACCGAGCGCTTTCGACTAAACAGTCATTCTCACGGGATAGAAAACGACTGAACCCAACACCAACGAGAACAAGTAACAACGAACGAGGAGGTCATGACTGAACCAGCGAGTCATCGAAATGTGAATCATTCTCATAGACTAATTCAATCAATCCCTCCTCAGGAACGTACCTGTTCACCACGGTAATGTCTTTAATATTTCGGTGACGATGAATTTCAATTTCTTCCAAAGCCAAGCGCCTAAAATAAGATTTTTCCCTGTGGAGAACTTCAGATCCCTCTTTGAGGCTATGACCGCATTCAATTAAGTGGTCAGCAAACGCCGACTCCCCTACTTTTCTTTTTTCCCATGCTTTTCTATGTTCATCAACTCTAATTTTGAATTGACGGCTCGTCATCCCTATGTACACACTCGAGCAGTCACCACAGGCCACCCTATAAACACCCTCCCTCTCGGCCATCGGAATCGGATCCTTTAACTTGACCAAGAGGCTCTTCACCGTATTTGTTACTATAAAACGCCGGTCGGAAACCAAAGGGGCGGAGGACACGGCTCACCTCCGAAGAAAACTTCCCCAAAAACGGCATCCTAATCCACCGTTTACGCCTATCAAGATGCAACTGGCGGCGGAGGGAGGTAGTTGAGTCGAGACTTTTTCTTGTAAGTCTCCTACGGACCATGAGGTCAATGTCCACTTTGACCTGATTCACTCTAGCCAAGTGCTTTATCGTCACGAGTTCCTTATTAAACGCTACCTCACTCAAGGGGATCTGAGTGAGGCGATGTATTAAACTATTAAATGTGGCAACTTTATGGGCAAAAGGTACGAAAGACGACCCGTGGATAGTAATATCGGTCGAAGTACTTTTCCGGTAAATACCGAAATCATGGACACCGTCAATGACGGATATGGTTAAGTCCAAAAAATTTATTGATAAGCCGCCAACTTGAAGAGTGAACTTGATGGACGGATATAAACTATTTAAATAAGCGAGAAACTCACTAAGGAGCTCCACGGGACCGGTCCACGCACACAATATGTCATCCACGTACCTATGCCAATAGAAAACGTGATTCAAAAACACCTGGCCCGAGGAAAACAGGTCAACCTCAAATTTAGACATAAAGACCTCCGAAATAAGAGAGCCTAAGGGGGAACCAATAGGGATCCCTACCTCCTCAGGGAACTCGAAATATTTATCATCAAACTTACAAAAATTAGGTGACCAACAGGCGTTCAAAAGGTCGAAAAATTCACCAAATTCATTATGAGGAGTACCACATTCTACGAGCAGTTTGCCTATTTGTTGCATAGTGGTAGCCTTGGGAATGTTGGGAAAAAGCCCAACGACATCAAACGAGCACAGAATTGAACCCGGAGGAAGGATAGTGTCCTTCAATTTTTCAGCCAGGCCGCTCGAATTCTTTACTGAATAGGGAGACTCAACCTCCACACGAGCTTTGAACCATCCATCGAGGAACTTAGCGAGGGGGTATGTAGGGGAGGAAACAAACGAAACAACCGGCCGCATCGGCACATTTTCTTTGTGTACCTTCGGCAACCCGTAAAGGAGGGGAGGAACGGGATTCGGCTCCAAGATAGCTTTCTTTAGAGATGGGCTCTTAATGATTACCTCACTACCATTAATAAGTTTCCTAGCCTCTTTAACGAATTTTGGAAAATCAAAGAGGGGGGCCTCCTTAGCCCCACATTGGCCAAGTACCTCGTAAACCTTAGAGACGTAGGAAGCCTTATTCATCACTACGACGGCATTCCCTTTGTCAGCTTTGGTAATAACTATCTTTTCCTCCTTAATCTTCCTCCTCAGAACCACTATCAATTCACTCCCTGCTTCACTTATGCGATGGAGGGGGGTGTTACGAACAATTTCCGCACATTTTTTCTGGGTATTTACACCAGGGCCGATTTTTATAGCTAAATCAGCTACAACATTTGCCAACGTCTCCTGATTTTTTAGAGGGGGGAGCCCGAACTTCAATCCCTTCTCCAGAAGTGTCATCTCATCACGGTTGAACTCCGTGTTACTATGATTTATGACACGGGGCTGAAACTGTTGGATAATTCCATCGTCACCTAGATCTAATTCGTCATCCCTCATCTTAGAACTTGGGAGGGAAGTAAGCTTCCGATTTTTCTTTTCTTTTAGTTTCAACTCAAATTCACGACAATCCTCATTTATGGAATGAATAAATGGATCGAACTCACCGTGGTGGAGTAGGCTAGACAGCCGCGAGTGCACAAGGAGGTTGAGTCTGGTGGTAACGTTGAGTAAACTATGCCACCTCCTCAACTCAGTACGAATCCATTTCTTTGTCATGAAGTTTTCCAATTTCTTGGTGGTTAAAGCACTATCGGAATAAAATTGAAATTTCACAAAATTTGGCCTCAGATCGAGTTGGAGGCATTTACGAAGGAACCAAATATGAGACGAATAAGATACCCGTTGGATTCTGAACTTTCTGAACAAAAACGTCAGTCATGACCTCCTCGTTCGTTGTTACTTGTTCTCGCTGGTGTTGGGTTCAGTCGCTTTCTATACCGTGAGAATGACTGTTTAGTCGAAAGCGCTCGGTTTGTTTATATTATTGTGCGGTTCTTGTATTTGTTTGTTACTCTCTGTGAGTATATTTCTCTATAAGTATTTTATTCCTTGAAATCTCATCCAGCCATTTTGATGCTAGCGCTGCTCGGTTCGAATGAAAACCAAAGTTTTAAATATATACCTTCTGAGTATCATCTGTCATCTGGCAATACTGATAGGCCAATATGCAACATCTGGTCACACTGATCAACGTGACAAGTGCCTTCGGAGGCGTCTCCGAATGCGTCTTCGGAATTGTCTCCAACACTGCCTCCGGAGGCATTTCCTCCAATTTCAGTAATTGCGCTGGAGGCACCCCCAGAGACATACTTTGGAGGTCAGGAGGCGCCTCCAAACGAATCCACTGGAGGCAACCGGAGTCAGAGGGTCATTTAAAGTATTCGTTTCGGAGACGGAGGCCTCAAAAAAACAAAATTCTCCGACACTCTTGCTTGATGCGCTCGCAATCAGTTGAGAAACTGTCAGCTCGCAAACAAAATAGTTGTCCATTTTACCCGCTCTCAAACTCCTTCGTGGGATCTATGAATTTTTCGTCCGTTCCAGCTTACAAGATTTCAATTCTGTACAAGTCAATTCCCTTACTAGTGTTGGGAGGAAAAATAGTTTTGAGTGGCAAAAAAAAAAAAACAGTACCTAGCCTATTCTCGATTTATTACCACAAGTGCTGGAATCAATTGATCTAATTTCTTTACCAAGAAAGATGAAGCTCGATCTGCAAGTTGCGAGCTTTTCACTATTTCACCAAGCCTTCTTTGAAGTCCCATTCTGTGAGGCTCATCTCAAAATTTCTTTCAAAATTTCAATGTCTAGCTTGATCGAATTATATATGTTACAGTTAAAACCCGAAATCAGTAAATTCTAAAATTCACTAGTCAAAACTAGTTGCCACAAATGACTTTAGTCAGAACTAGTTTTGACTAGTTAATTCTAGAATAAAAAAAATTGTTTGAATTCATCAGTAAATTCTAGTTATGACTGAAATGAATTGAAATTGTTCGAGTTCAAAAGGTGATGGTGTTTCCAGACATACTTCGGCCAAATTGATAGATATTTGGTACTTTCAGGATAAGTAGCTCACACTGGGATAAAATATACGAAAAAGTTCTAAATTTTTCTTCCTTAATTCACACATTAAACCGCATATCATACGAATTCGTCGGCCTATAAACGTTACAAGAACAAATCCAACAGTGACTAATTGACGCACACCATCAAGCTTTGTAAGAAACAAAAATTCAAGGGTGTTGGAGGCTGGAGGCACTTTGTCTCTGGAAGTACCTTGCCTCCGTCTCCAATGAGGCGAAGATGGTGAGGATTTAAACCAAGATGTTGGAGGCTGGAGCATTTTGCCTCCGGAGGTACCTTGCTTCCACCTAGAGGCTTGGAGGTGCTTCCAAAGACCCTTTAGGAAGCACTTTTTTCAACAGTATTCTATTCCTCGAAACCTCATTCAACCACTTTGATGCTAGCGCTGCTCGGTTCGGAGAAAAGCCAAAGTTTTAAATACACCTTCTGAGTATCATCTACCATCTGGCAACACTGGTAGGCCAATATGCTACATCTGGTCACACTGATCAACATTACAAGTGCCTTCGGAGGCGTCGCCAAAGACGTCTTCGGTTTCTTCGACAGTGCCTCCGGAGGCATTTTCGCCAATCTCAGTAATTGCGCTGGAGGCATTTGGAGGTACTTCCAGAGTTTGGAGGTCAGAAGACGCCTCCAAACGTGTCCACTGGAGGCAACCGAAGTCGAAGAGTCATTTTCTGTGTTCGTTCCGGACGCCTCTAAAAAAAAATATGCCTCCAACACCCTTGATAAAAATGCAATTACATTTGTACTAGGGAAGAAATTCATTTTACTGATTGGATTCACCCTTCTTGTTTTCGCTAGTTAAAACTAGTTTTCCCTGACAATCATAATTTCTTCTCTATTTCACTTTTTACTAGTCAATTCTAGTTTTCACTAGTAAAAACTAGTTTTACCTGAAATTATTTAAGTTAAAACTAGCTCCAACGGTGAGGGTCACGGTAAATTCTAGAGTTAACTAGTCGAAACTAGTTCTGACTAAAGTCATTTGTGGCAACTAGTTTTGACTACTGAATTTTAGAATTTACTGATTTCGGGTTTTAACTGTAACATATACATATTTAACTTTGGTTGGTATCATTTTATGGAATCTCCTCCAAAGCGTTTTTTCCAAGAACTCTTTTGATTCACTCCAAAATAATGTTTAGCAATCGCACTGATTTTGAATCTCTTCATCCGGTCTTGAATTCGGCCTCTTTAACTGACGTCTTGAAGGGTGTAAGTCTTCCCCCGGGAACGACCATCTGCTCATTTGATGTTGTTGGTTTGTTTCCGAATATTCCTAAGGCTGCTACTATCCAGTGTATGGGTGAGCTACTTGTCAAGGCCAATATTCCTCACACTGAGCTTCAAGAATTTTTCGATCTCCTAAGTATTTGTTGGTCCCCAACTATTGTAAATTTGAAGGGAAATGTTTCGAGTTCCCTGATGAAGTAGTGATCCCTATTGAATCACCTTTAGGCTCTCTCATTTCCGAAATGTTCATGTCTAAGTTTGAAGTTGACTTCTTTTCCTCGAACCATGTGTTACTTAATCGTATTTACTATTGGCACAGGTACGTTGATGACGTTCTATGCCCCTGGACTGGTCCCCCAGATCTCCTAGGTGAGTTTCTGAGGTATCTCAATTCCTGGTACCCTTCCACCAAATTTACGTTGGAAATAGGGGTATCTTCCATTAACTTTTTGGATTTATCGATCTCTGTAATAGACGTTATCTAGAATATACAGGAAAGATCTTACGATCGATGTTTTAGTCCACGGAGCGTCATTCTGTCCTGATGCTCATAAGATGGCTGCTTTTATTATCCTAGTTCACAGACTGACTCGTATTTCTTTGAGTCAGTCTGCCTTCAAGAAAGAATTACTCACAATAAAACACCTGGCCAGAGTGAATGGAGTCAATGTCGACGTTGACGTGATGGTTCGGAGGAAAGTTACGAGGAGCCTTCTTGATTCCACCACCTCCTTTCAGACGACCCTTGATCGTCGTATGCGTTAGATCAGTCTCCCTTTTGTGGGCCCAATTGGGACTTTTGGTTTCAGACCAGCTTTTTACAACCTTACCACTGGTCAAGGGTTGTTTGTAAGGCTGAAGGATCCGATACCCGTTGATGAGAGGAGCGGTGTTTATAAGATGGAATGCAGGGACTGTAGAGGCTTTTATATGTATTGGTAAGACCAACCGCCAGATGAAGGTGAGAGTAGCTGAGCACCTGAAGTCTTGAAATAAGGGACACTTGGGGGAATCAGCTTTTGCTGATCATTTAATAAACAGCGGCCACAGTTTCCGTGAGGGATCGGAAAGGCTCCTCCGTAAGGAGAATTCTACCGTAAACGTATCTCCCTCAAACACATAGAGACAATGCGTCACCTTAACACTGATGGCATTACTTTACTTAACTCGTTCATTCCGGAGGATGGCCTGATCGAACTAGTCTATGATTCACACCTTGATTTCTCGTTTAGCCAATCTTAATACATTGTTCTTCTCCTCCATCCGTCAGTTGCTTTCATTTCAGGCTTGAAGATGGTTTATTAACCGAAAGCGCTCGACGTTTTAATTTTTCTGCGGTTTGCATCGTTTACTCTTCTTTCTGACTATTCTTTTTTGTTTTTTTTTTTCGCTATTATAGATGAACGTATTCGTTTAACTATCTTTGTCCTTGACATCCAAAATTTTACAGTGCTCCATGTGTTGTTCGCTGGTATGAGTAGTCGATGCTAACTCTGTATTTCCAAATAGTCAAAGACTTACGTGGCAAAAATACCTCTAGGTCCTAACTTTTAATAACAGCCTAAATTTTTCAAAATTATAGCAATGGGCAACCATCTGACGTCATACAGTTTAGGTAACCGTTCTGGAGTTTACAAATCTCTTAACTCAATTGACCCTCTAAAAGAAACACAAAGAGCAATGACTATCAATTATATAATAGAGAAGTAATCTAAAAATAAAAGTTATAATCGAAATTCATTATTTACATGCTCAGAACTCGTTCATAAACTTCTCAAAATTTTTGCTCACTTGTTTTTCCTCATAGAAGTCAAGAGATCTGTAAGCTCTACAGGCTAAACCTTTACCACTATATGACGTCACCAAGAAATATATCTATTTACAAATGCAACAATGAACGAGTCGTTAATGTTCATCTCTTTTGTTTGCAACTTCCTACTAGTTCAGTTCACATTTATATCTGCGCACTGTTCATTCAAACTTTCATGCGTCGATGGGCGACAAAGACCAGAATTCTGAAAATTTTTTGGACCGAAATTTTTGAAAATTTGTATTTGTAGAGATAATAAAACAAACACATTGAGGATAAGTTTGATCATTACTCTCTCTTGGTTCTAAAAAAAAAACTCCCGTCATTTGTAAATTGCGATGGAGAGATCGGAGGTATTATTGCTATTAATGTATCATCATCACTAGCAGTGTTTAAGGCATTATCGTCATTTCATTTCATATGAGCGCAGCTTCACGTTCACACTTAATCCATAAATTATTCTGCTGTCATCCAATACAGAGAGCGCTCTTACACAACCCACAAAGGTACGTATCATCGCCCAATAACACCTATTCACGAACCTTTTCAGTTTCACAGGGCAGATTAGCCGCCTTTGTCTCGAAATAATTCACGTGTAATTGAATGGTCATACAATTTACAATAATTACATTATTTGCAACCCCGTTTGAAAGAGAATTCAAAGCGCATATACATCGTTGTCAACAAGTGTTCACGCAGGTCTACGCAAAATACACATAAATGACTTCGAACGGAGTGAATTTCGCATTTATAAATCCTACAGCGAAGATGAAATTCTCTGATGCTTTGAAAATATTCACAAAACTATATCGTCTCGGAGGAGCAAAACAAACAAACGTAAATAGCCCACTTACCTCGACATTAATGTCCTTATTCGAAGGTGGCGATGAGAGCAAGTCGGTCAACTTCGCACTCAGATTGGCAATTTGAGTCTGATAGTTTGACGCTTTATCCTGCATCGACGACAGACCTTCTCCCAGAGCTTTCACCGACATTCGTTGATTATCCTGCAAAAGGTTTCAACGTATAAATTAGTATACGGCTAGCGTAAGAAAATTTGACTATTTCTGACGAAATTAAATTAACGCAGTTTCGCGACACGAGTTCGTTAACTGTTCGTCTGGAAACAGCGCTTAACATGTTGGGCTAATTAAATGCGGTGTCATGGAACGACGCAAATTTGATTTTACAAAGTGTCGAGTGTACGTGTTGAAATTAAACTGCACTTGTACTCATCCTTTCTTGTCTACCCCTTTTCGTACTTATTTAACCACGCGCTACTCCCTCGGAACATTTACTTCGCACCACAAATTCGCGATAAAGTTTGTAAAAAGTACATCCGTTGACATAATATTCTACGAAATAATCCTTTGTGTATTTTTCTCGCCGGATACATTCTCATTTCTCCATTCGGCGAATCCTTTTCGCTGTATATGACTCGCGGAGGGAAACATTGATTTATAACATGGAAAATTTTGTGAGTGTTGGCTTTTTTTTTCAAGAGTAACTTTAGCACTCACCTTACCGCAGTTTCACTGTCGGACAGCCAAACTTTTGATTACTTGATAAAATTTTGCTTTTTGAGCTTCCTGTATATTAATGAGGCTTACATTTATAGGAATGTCGTGACAAAATAGGCTTAAGTCCCACGATATTAACGCTAGCAGAATGAGGAAACGATAATCGGAATCTGAAAGCTTTTGCGGTCGCTTCTCAATCATAAACTAGCTTATATTGAGAAGTTCTGAATTGTTTGAAGAAAAAGACAGATAGATTCAGGAAAAATCCGGAATAAGTTTTCAAAATTTTTTGAGAGACCCCTCTTCACCATCCCCGCATATATATGATGAAAGGGTCAATATTTGTCTGAATCTTTTCCAGATATACCTACACTTCGGTGGTCGGGATTCTTTCCAACCCTTTCTCCTTGAATAAAGCCAAAACAATGAACTTAGATAGCAGCGGGGAATTCGCAAGCTTCGCGGCTCCGTGCAAAAACAGCTTGCCTCATTTTTGTTTTCTTTATGTTCGAGCGGAGAGAGGTATCAAGTTTTTGCGGTGTACAAAAGCGATTGAAATTGTTTTGTTAGGTCTTGGTGGAAGGAGAACGCGAGACTCGAAGGAAGCGAGTTTGTCTTCCGAAACAGAAGGTTGCCGTCAGGGAGGCTTTAGACGTGTGGAAATGAAAATAGTAATTTGTATCATCTGTACTATACCTCAATACATACAATGCGGAACAATAAATATAGTCTCCTGAAAGCTGATTGTAGCCTAGAAAAATTCCTACAATATCTAGCCCAGACAAATTCCTCTACCTTAGGCTGATGACGTCATCCCTAAGTCCTGTTCTCAAATTCCCCTTCATATATAAGTAGAGCTCAATGGCCAAAATATTTCAAGTCTCTGGACATTTCCCAAAACTGATGACGTCACAAAAGTTGGATTGTTTGAGATACAAAATTTTCTAAATCCCCCTGGTCCAAAGTCGGACGCGGTCGAGCTCGCGTTCGTCCCATCATCATATTAGTTCGAAGGTCAATATTGTTTTCCAAGTTCCCCTCTTATATGTATGGTATAAAGGTCAACATTTTCCAAGTCCCTTCTACTCATCATACATAGCTCGAGAGTCAACATTTTTTGACATGTTTCATGTCTTTACTCTGCCCTGACCCCTAATTTGAAATTTTGCCAGTCACCCCCCCCCCTTCATCCTCGTTATTCCGTGGGTAATCCAAAAATCTGTGGATTCATTCCACGAGTTCACACTGGCCAGTTTACACACCAGCTTTATAATAGCTTTATACTAAGAGGACAGTATCAACTTAGCTAGTGTAAGCCAGGCGTACACTAGTATACTGTATAAAAGGAGCTAGTCAGTTTTTGTTACAGACCATACCCCCAAAAAGCTATTAGCTAGAAATATTCTAAACCGAGGGGTAGGCTTAAGTTCTATTCAAGTTTTGAGCTGTGAATAAGCTAAAGCGAAACGATTAATTAAGCGACTTGATAAGTAAAACAAGTTTCCATTTGCCTAATTAAGCAACTTAGTAAGCAAAACAAACGTTAAAATTTAAAAAAGGCAAAAACATGTTTTTTCTAACAAAAACATGTTTTTTTCCAACATTTTTTTTTTTTTTTTTTTTTCAACAAAAACATGATTTTTTCCAACAAAAACATGATTTTTCTAACAAAAACATGTTTTTCCTAACAAAAAATGTTTTTTTTTCAACAAAAACATAATTTTTTTCTAACAAAAACATGTTTTTTCTAACAAAAACACATATTTTTCAACAAAAAATGTTTTTTTCCAACAAAAACACGATTTTTTCCAACAAAAATATGTTTCTTTCCAACAAAAAGATTTTTTTTTAACAAAAACATGATTTTTGCTAACAAAAACATGTTTTTTCCAACAAAAACATGATTTTTCTAACAAAAACATGTTTTTTCTAACAAAAATGTTTTTTTTCAACAAAAACATGATTTTTTTCTAACAAAAACATGTTTTTTCTAACAAAAACATATATTTTTCAACAAAAAATGTTTTTTTCCAACAAAAATATGTTTCTTTTCAACAAAAACATATTTTTTCCAACAAATACATGTTTTGTACTTTCAGCTTCAAGCTTTAAACATAAGTTTTAAGTTGAAACTCATAAGTCGTAAATAAGCCTTCAGTTCAAGCGAAAAGAAATTTTAAGTTTAACCCTTAAGCTAGAGCAAAAATAAATTCTACTTCACGTTTAAGCGCCTTAAGCCTTAAAATCGAACCGCTTACCACCCTTGTTCTAAACTGGACTTATACTAGACCAAGGAGGGAATTGTGAGTCACCCAAAAGCTATTAGCTTGAATACCCTAAAGCTATTAGCTTGAAATATTATAAAGTAGACTTTTACTGATCTTTATTTATTTGGCTCCGTCAGAACATTTTTTCATTCCTGTAACCCAACTTAAATTGATGACGTCATCAAAGTTGGATATGCTGGCGGTTGCAGAAATTTCCTGAGAATGTTACCCAACAAAAGGGATAGTGGGTTCTCTGATGGGAAAATTTCACAAGTTCCTCCCCTGATAACTAGCTGAAGTGTAGGGAGGATAGGGGATTAGTAAAGTTGTGAATGTGAATATCTTCACAGTAAGATACAATACAAAATGAGAGAGATACAGAAATCGCAGCGGCAGAATCCAATTCGTAAGATTGTACACACCATTCGAAGGAGAGACTTTGGTACGAGCCACTCCTCTCCTGATTCCAATGGATCAAGAACTTCGGAGTATTCAGATAGACGTCGCGGATATTGTCTTAGTACAAACAGCGACCTTTTTTGAACCCAAATTGCTCGATAAAACAAAAAAATTCTAGTAACTCAATGATGAGCTCTAGATTCCAAGACCTCACCAGTCAAAACAGTGGCAGATATCACAGCCCAGAATTCCCTTCGATTCAATAACAAGTTCTACAGCTAGGAAGAAGCACTAACGATGAAATCACCGCTGTCATCGAAGTTAGCGGAGATACACATGAATGACATATAAACCAAGATATTGACCAGACAGTAAGTTGTGAACCTTGATCAAACACTGGCCTCCTAATTGTACGGTTAAGCACTGGTAGACAGGTGAATCAATTCCTTTGGGGAACGAATTTGATGAACGAAAGCATAGCATTAACAGTGGAAGATGCCTTAAACCATTTGAACCTCACACTCACGTTGGAGAATAACAGGATGAAATACAAAATCTACAGGAAGCCAACAAGCACCGACACCATCGTCTCAAGAGACTCCTACCAGCAGCCTGGGTCCAAGTCTGCGTGATTCAGCACCACTGCTATCATGCAATTTCTGTCCTGAAGAACAATGGAGAGAAGAGGAAAGAAATTGAGTTGGAAAGCCAACAACTACTCTAGAGGCGTGCTTCAGGGAGTTCTTGGGAAAACGGAATCGAAGTAGAGAACGTATAACAGCACTCCGGAATAGTGCCATACATAGGAAAGTAGTACAGAAAGAAGGTGATAAAGACGTTCACTGGTTATGATGTGAGTGTGGGCATCCATAACAACCCACCTAAGGTGAAGAGAATAAGCGATGACCAGACGGAAAAAGACTCAGGAGATCTTGAACGCATTGTGCAAACTCAGCCGCAAACTACATTGGTGAGACTGGGAAAAAGTTCAACATCATCATAAAAAAGGAGCACGAAACATCATCGGAAAAAGAAGTTTTTTTGGGAAGCACTGCAAAGAAGAACAGCACAATAGGGAATGAATATTTGAAGTCATACAAGACAATAAGCAACAGAGAATGCAAGGGCAAAGAGGAGAAAAACTAGCCTCCTAAACAATGGAATCACATTTGACAATACAAAATTACTCAGCTCGACGATTTGACGAAACAAAAAGAACAGAACCGACCAATAGAATGACAACAAACTTGGTAGCCAATAGAAACGCAGCACATACGCGTATGATTCAATCATGACGCGGCATTGTTGAAACCAATAGGATCACAGTATTACTCTAAGAACTAATGTTGAAGACTCTGTTCCTTGGTAGCGATTCCACTGATGATTGGGTAATGTCCAAAAGTACTCTTGTAAGCTAACTGATAAAGTAGAATAGTACACTTGAGACCCTGCCAATATCCAGTGCTCTACTTACACCCATCATCATGCTCAACAAGAATCTGTACAGTCTAGCAATCTCCACAACTTTCAGCATCATATTTTTCAAAAATTTCTAATATCTTGGACCAGAACTCAGCTTGAAATGGAAATTTCGGTATCCAATAGTAAACCTAGTCAATTTAGGATCTTCAAGGGGTAACGATTTTTTTCTATGCTTCGTTAGTGCGTAAAGTCTAATAAGAAAATATAACTACCTACACCATTCACGGTTTTGAAAAAAGTGAAAAATAATATTGTTTTCAATGGCAAAAGTTCGTTCTTCTACGGATACAGCAAGGGAAAGATTTTCCCTTTCTCGTTTGTTTCTTACGAGAGAGTCACTCTTTTGTATCGTTTTATCACAAACCTTGAATAAAATGTATTTGTAACAAGTCGAGGGATCGTACAGTATTCCATACATAAGAGTCATGAAACTGCCAATTTTTGCAGTAGAAATACGAAAGAGATACGACAATATTCATATTCGGGATACACGTTTGAAAATAGAAAACTGTCATTCTCTCTTCGCACCACATTTAAAATTATAATTCGTTCCCTAAGGTTGTATAAGACCAGCTGCTACGACTTTAGTCAGAGAGTAACAGGCTGTACCCCGGCTTATCGTCATTTTCTGCTTATCAAGTACCCTTTTCTATCTTTCTACGATTTTTTCTTTTCGCTATTCGTAGACTTATGTAAATATACAATCCTTATTTATATCTGAATTAGGCTTCATTACACGTTCACCCCACCCATTTTTCCTTCCACATAAAATGAAAAATTATTCCACAAACCTGATCTTCCTTGATTAACGAAGTCGTAGACGTAATCTGAGCCAAACTGAATTCCAATTTCGATATTTCACGTTTCAGGTCGGGCGTCGTACTGTCTACCTTATTTTCCAGATTCTCTACCGATTCGAGTAATTCCAACATAGACGTGTGTAGCTTGTCTTGTCCGCTCATCTGCGAATCCAGAATCGAAATGCTTTTATTCAAGGTTTCTGTAAACGCCTGTAGTTCCGTGAAACGCTGTTCTAAATCTTCTATCAGTTTCGTTCCCGACGTATCTTGAGTGACAGCCGGCACGTGTTCTTCCAAGCTCAGCAACTGGTAATTGAATTGTTTCTGCGTTAACTGAATTTCCTGAATGTCTTCTCTCATTTGCGATATCTGCTTTAACATTGCTTTGTTATGTCGTCGGTACCTTCCATTTCCGTCAGCCGAGGTGACGACTCTCATATCTAATGGATCTTCGTTGACGACTACCATACGCTGAAATTGGGAAAAAATAATAAACATCACAGATTAGTATAAAAAGCAAACAATCCCTTTTCCAGGTAGAATTGAAGCAAAGCAGATAAGCTAAGAACGTGTATAGAACGTATGCTACAATAAAAAAGAACGACGTCGGGCAGCTGCCTACACTCACCTTGAACACCTTGTCTTTCTTTTTCTGCATGCTTTTAAGAATTCTCGACCAATCCGAAACGAATATTTCCAGCTGCAAAAGAATGAAAAATAAGAAAGAAGGGTTATAGAGCGTGTTATTACTTTGTAGAAGAGTATTCATTATTATCGATTACAACATGTTGTTTGACCATCTGATACTCGCGGTTCACTCGGTAGCGAATGGATTTATAAACAAGGATGGTGATTATTTCTGGGTCGGTTTCAATTATTTCCGACAGATAGTCGATTAAATATAATCAAGCCTTATATTCCAATCTATAAAATACTACAGATTTGGAAACGATTGAAAAGAATACAAAGGAACTTGTCGCCACCTTATGGGGAACAAATTAACAGATTTCACAAAGTACCTATTCGTAATTTTACGAGAAAAAAATTACAGTATTTTAATTAATGAGGAAAATTCTTTCTATAATTTTTAAACTAGGATGAAGCGTAGAAAATAATGTGAAAACGGAGAAACAGAAGCTGGCTGTGGGGTACAAAAAATTCAAAAGGAAATCCAATTCATGTTTCAATCAGTGTCTTGAGAACAGAAGGAGGAACAACCACATACTCCTTTTTTATTTCCAGATTCTTTATTTCTATAAACTTGAAAAATGTTCTCATTTTTTTTTTTTTTTTTTTTTCGAAGAAGAGCGCTCTCCTCCTCAGCCTGGCATACCCGTGTGATTATAACCTAGTATACGATAATGGGACGCTCTGAACCCAACATTGGCGTTCAGAATTTGAAGAGGACATAGAAATGCTGTTGTGGTCATGGAGAAGTCTTCCTACACTTCCAAAGTTCACAATGTGCTCAGCCAATGTAGAGCTAAGGAAAATGTACTATTCAATTTTTTCAATTTTGTAAAAGAGGTTAGGATTCTTATTAAGAATGGTAAATTCATCATTAAGAATCCTTTAACTAAGAAAGCCATTTTGGAACCTAACCCTGTTCCTCCCCCCCTTTACAGACTGCCGGTGTACCAATGCGGCCGGTAGTCTCATTTGTCTCCTCTCCGATCTACTCCCTTGCAAAATTTCTTGATCGCTGGTTCTAATCTCGAGTGGGTGGAGTTCGAGTCCCCTACTCAGTATTGAATTCGTGTCCCCTTGCCAACAATCTAAAGGATGTTTGCCTCCCTCTGGGTTCAACTTTATGTTCCTTCGATGTTGTTGGATAATTTCCCAAAATCCCCAAGGCCGTTACTATGCAGCGGATCGGCGAGTTACTTGTTAAATCTGGTGTCTACGCCTATAAGAAGTAGCCTGGAAAATGTCAAACCTTAGCCTTCATTATACTAAGCCTAATATACCGTACTAGGCCTATAAAAACTAGCCTAAAAAATTTCGAATTTTAACCTTCGTTATACTAGGCTTGATATACAGTATAACTAGGCTTATACTAACACTAACTAGGCCAAGAAACTAGCCTGAAACACCTTTATACAGCTCGGAGGAAGAAATTTTACCAAGTCCCCCTCCTATTATACGTAGCCCGGAGGTAGACATTTTTATAAGTCCCTCGTTTTGCCTCCCGGCGCCCGTCATTTTTCATCAAAGTACTCTCCAATAAAACAGGTTCCCTGTTAAAATTAATATCCGAGTCTTAAAAAAGAAGAGAAGACTCGGATCTTCAGGGTTCCGGATTTCAAGATACCTATCTGTTGGGTTCTGGATCTTGAGAAAATTAAAACTTTTCCGAATCTTTCGGGTTCCGGATCTCTACACGAAAAAAAGATGCGGATCTTCCTGGTTCCCGATCTCTCGTATTGAAAAATAAAGGTCCGGATCAGGTTCCTGTTTTCGTTCTCGGTTCCGGTTACCAACCCTGATTGCCTGGGATCAATATAGATACAGTATAGAGCCAACATGAACCTGCTGGGCTATAGTGCTAATATAGTCTAGTATACTGTATGCTAGACTAGTTCAAGCCTAGTTTGCTCTAAAGTAAACTAGTATACTACGAAATGCTAGGCCTGAAGAATTAGAAGCACCTACTTTCGAACTTCACTTGTAAGACAACATTCCGAGCATGCAAGTTGACAACGACTTTGTCGTCGACCTAGAGTCAAAAGGTCGTAAAACCCAAAATTAGTTTGAGTTGATGATGGTTTCTAGTTCTCGTGATGATAATTCATCGTTCTAGAATGATAAAGATGTATAATTCAATAATTATGCGAAAAATAACAAATTATTTTCCATTCGTGACCTGCGATGAGAAAAGGATGCTCATTGCCCACTGGCAGAAACACCATTTCTCTCTGATTGGATGTTTAATTAGAGAGAAATGGTGTTCCTGCGCCAATTCGCTATGAGCATCCTTTTCTCATCGCAGGTCACATTTATTGTAACCCTTCAGTACCACAAAAAGTTGTTTTTTGACTCTCCTGTAAAATTACCATTTTCTTAGATACGACATTTTGACTCTAGACCGACGTTGTGTCGGCAATTTTTGGATTGTGAACTATAGGTAGTGTGCTTCCTCAGTTCCTCGTAGCAGTCAAGATAACGATAAATGAACTGGACATCAAATTAACGCCCTCCTCTACGGGCTGCCCAAAGTGCATAAGAACAATACCCCGATGCGACCCGTTGTTTCCTTCATCTCCTCCCCCACCTACCTCCTTGCCAAATTCCTCGACCGTTGGTTCAAAAATCGCATTGATTTTGAATCTCCTCACTCGGTCTTGAATTCGGCCTCTTTAACTGACGTTCTGAAGGGTGTAAGTCTTCCCCCGGGAACGACCATCTGCTCATTTGATGTTGTTGGTTTGTTCCCGAATATTCCTAAGGCTGCTACTAGCCAGTGTATGAGTGAGCTACTTGTCAAGGCCAATATTCCTCACAATGAGCTTCATGAATTTTTCAATCTCCTAAATATTTGCTGATCCTCCAACTACTGTAAATTTGAAGGAAAATTTTTCGAGTACCTGATGAAGTAGGGACCCCAATTGGATCACCTTTAGGCTCTCTCATCTTTAAAATTTTCATGTCCAAGTTTGAACTTGACCACTTTACCTCGAACCAGGTGTTACTCAATCATATTCACTATTGGCACAGGTACGTTGATGACGTTCTATGCACGTGGACCGGTCCTCCAGATCTCCTTGGTAAGTTTCTGAGGTATCTCAATTCCTGGTACCCCACCATCAAATTTACGTTGGAAATAGGGGTATTTTTCATTAACTTTTTGGATTTATTGATCTCTATAATAGACAGTATCCATAAGTTTGGAATTTACAGGAAAGATACTACGACCGATGTTTTAGTCCACGGAGGTTCGTTCGGCCCTGATGCTCATAAGATGGCTGCTTTTATTATCCTAGTTCACAGACTGACTCATATTCCTTTGAGTCAGTCTGCCTTCAAGAAAGAATTACTCACAATAAAACACCTGGCCAGAGTGAATGGGGTCAATGTCGACGTTGACGTGTTGGTTCGGAGGAAAGTTACGAGGAGCCTTCTTGATTCCACCACCTCCCTCCCCCGAGACACGATTCGTGATCGTCGTTTGCGTTGGATCAGTCTCCCTCCAATTGGGTCGAGCCCTCCACCCGTTTGGCTTCAGACCCGCGTTTTACGACCCAACCACAGTCAAGAGGTTGTTTGTGAGGCTGAAGGACCCCAGACCAGTTGATGAGAGGGGTGGTGTTTATAAGTTGGAATGTAGGGATTGTGGGGGCTTTTATATTGGTGATACCAGCCGCCAAATGAAAGTTAGAGTAGCTGAGCACCTGAAGTCTTGAAACAAGAGACACTTGGGGGAGTCAGGTTTTGCTGATCATTTAATAAACAGTGGCCACAGCTTCCGTGAGGGATCCGAAGAGCTCCTCCATAAGGAGAATTCCTACCGGAAGCGCATCGCTCTCGAGCATATAAAGATAATGCGTTCCGATGGTATCACTGTCGTACATTCCGGAGGATGGCCTGATTGAACAGGTTTATGATTCACACCGTGATTTCTCGTTTGGCCAATCTTAATACATTGTTCTTCTTCTCCGTTCGTCAGTAGCTTTCATTTCAGGCTTGAAGATGGTTTATTAACCGAAAGCGCTCGTCGTTTATATATTTTTCTGTGGTTTGCAAATTTTACTCTCCCTTCGGAGTATTCGTCCTTTCGCGTTTATTATGGATAGTCGTAATTTGAAGGAACGGATTCGTTTAGTTGAGAACGCTTCTGCGGCGTATTTACAGTTCCTATTTCTGATGTTTCGGAAGCAACGCGCTTCGTTTTCCTCTCACATTTGGTTTCTTCGTCGGTGTTTAGTGTTGCATTTGAGACCTAAGTTCGTTAAATTCCGGTTCTATTCCGATTGTAAGGTTGCGACTAAGAAACTGGAAAATTATATGAGGGAGAAGTGTACAAGAATAAAGTTGCGAAAATGGTATATTACGACTAGATTAAACCTCATGGTCCATTCGAAACTCTCCGGTATGCTCCTCCCCCTTGAGTTTGATTACATTATGCGGGACGTCAATGAGAAGTGTCGGAAGTTTGAGGTGAACTTGAAGGAGAGGAAAAATAGGATGTTGTCCTCCATAATGAAGGTTAATGATGATGTGGTTGAGGAAGGGGTGAGTGACGGTGTTGTCGTTCATAAATTCCATCCCCCCTCATAAATAATAGCCAGGTAGTGTTTAATAGTGACGAAACAGCCCTCCTTGAGAAAGGTTTGAAAATAAATTCAGTCTACCTCCCCTCAAGAATGATGAAACCTTGGCGAATGTTGTTGCGGATCTTGCTGTTAAAATTGGTCCTGGTTTTAATACCCAGAAAGCTTGTGCCGAATTAGTCCGCAATAATCCCCTCTCTCGCATGAGTAATAAATTGGGAGGAGTGATTCAACGTTTAAAGAGGAAGATGAAAGAGGGAGATTTAATCGTCACCAAGGCTGACAAGGGCAATGCTGTTGTGGTGATGGAGAAATCCGCCTATTCTCTTAAAGTCCATGAAGTCCTCCAGCACTGTGGTGCTAAAGAGAGTGAGGATTTCAGCTTTCCTAAGCACGTTAAAGAAGTTGGGAGTGTCATCAACAGAAGTGTGGCTATTATCAAAACTCTTGCCCTCCTTGTTTTTAACCCTACCCCCTCCTCCAGTACGGGCTGCCCAAAGTGCATAAGAACAGTTCCCCGATGCGATCCGTTGTTTCCTTCATCTCCTCCCCCACCTAACTACTTGCCAAATTCCTGGACCGTTGGTTCGAAAATCGCATTGATTTTGATCTCCTCACTCGGGTTGAATTCGGCCTCTTTAACTGACGTCTTGAAGGGTGTAAGTCTTCCCCCGGGAACAACCATCTGCTCATTTGATGTTGTTGGTTTGTTCCCGAATATTTCTAAGGCTGCTACTATCCAGTGTATGAGTGAGCTATTTGTCAAGGCCAATATTCCTCACACTGAGCTTCAAGAATTTTTCGATCTCCTAAATGGGAAGCACTTTGGCCTTGAAATTAACATTAAAAAATCAAAAATTCTATCGAACGAAAAAATACAAGATAAAATCTACATAAAAAAAGAAAATAACACAGAAATAGTGGAACAGGCCGACGAAATAATATACTTGGGACAACAAATATCCCTACACAAAAAGACAGAAAAAGAAGTGGGACGCCGAATAGCCTTGACATGGAAAAAATACTGGTCACTAAAACATATAATGAAGGGACCTTATAAAAACTCCCAGAAAAGCGAAATTCTGAATAGCTGTGTACTCCCGACTCTAACTTACGGAGCCCAAACATGGGCTTTGTCAAGGAAGGACGAGAACAAAATTAGGTCTACTCAAAACGCGATCGAGAGATCAATCGTTGGAATAAAGAAGAAAGATAAAGTGAGAATGGAGCTAATAAAAAAGAAGTTGACTGGAAACAGAGACTTTCTGGAAACAATCAAAACGCTTAAATGGGACTGGGCAGGACATGTATACAGGCAACCGAAAGAGCGTTGGGCTCATAAAATTACTCTTTGGTATGTAGACGGCAAAAGAGGGAGAGGGAGACAAAACACGCGCTGGAGGGATGCAATAGATAAATTTACAATTAATAAAATGCACCATCGAGATGCTCATGACAGGCAGGAATGGGCAAGACTGAGGGAGGCCTTTGCCCGATTTACGGGCCATTTGTAATTTTCTTCAGTAATTGCAAATAAAGGCTTATTATTATTATTATTATTATTATTAAATATTTGTTGGTCCCCAACTATTGTAAATTTGAAGGGAAATGTTTCGAGTTCCCTGATGAAGTAGGGATCCCTATTGAATCACCTTTAGGCTCTTTCATGTCTAAGTTTGAAGTTGACTTCTTTTCCTCGAACCATGTGTTACTTAATCATATTTACTATTGGCACAGGTACGTTGATGACGTTCTATGCCCCTGGACTGGTCCCCCAGATCTCCTTGGGGAGTTTCTGAGGTGTCTCAATTTCTGGTACCCTTCCATCAAATTTACGTTGGAAATAGGGGTACGAGTATTTTTCATTAACTTTTTGGATTTATTGATCTCTATAATAGACAGTATCCATAAGTTTTTAATTTACAGGAAAGAGACTACGACCGATATTTTAGTCCACGGAGGTTCGTTCGGTCCTGTTGCTCATAAGATGGCTGCTTTTATTATCTTAGTTCACAGACTGACTCGTATTCCTTTGAGTCAGTCTGCCTTCAAGAAAGAATTTCTTACAATAAAACACCTGGCCAGAGTGAATCGAGTCAATGTCGACGTTGACGTGATGGTTCGGAGGAAAGTTACGAGGAGCCTTCTTGATTCCACCACCTCCCTCCCCCGAGACACGATCCGTGATCGTCGTTTGCGTTGGATCAGTCTCCCTCCAATTGGGTCAAGCCCTCCACCCGTTTGGCTTCAGACCCGCGTTTTACGACCCAACCACAGTCAAGAGGTTGTTTGTGAGGCTGAAGGACCCCTATACCAGTTGATGAGAGGAGTGGTGTTTATAAGTAGGAATGTAGGGATTGTGGAGGCTTTTATATTGGTGAGACCAGCCGCCAAATGAAAGTTAGAGTAGCTGAGCACCTGAAGTCTTGGTTAGGGGAGTCAGGTTTTGCTGATCATTTAATAAACAGTGGCCACAGCTTCCGTGAGGGATCCGAAAAGCTCCTCCACAAGGAGAATTCCTACCTTAAGCGCATCGCTTTCGAGCATATAAAGATAATGCGTTCCGATGGTATTACTGTCGTACATTCCGGCTGGTTTATGATTCACACCGTGATTTCTCGTTTGGCCAATCTTATACCTTGTCCTTCTTTCTGTTCGTCAGTAGCTTCCATTTCAGGCTTGAAGATGGTTTATTAATATATTTTTCTGTGGTTTGCATAGTTTACTCGCCCTTCCGAGTATTCGTCCTTTCGCATTTGAACTGGACATCCTTAAAGTAGTGCCTCACATTTCCGCGGCAGATCACAATCATACTAAATCAGCACCGAACTCTTTCATAGGCATGCTTGTAAGCGCTTTCAACATACCACACCAATTCTTTCCCCTCAATCTTACATCTACACTCTTGTAAAAGTTCCTTAAACAAGAATTTGATAAATTGAAAAACTAAGTTGACTAATTATAACGTTTTTCGAGAAATCAAAAAAGCAGCAAATGAGTCAACAAGTCTCGGAAACGGTCAGTAAGAATCAAATACAGAATAAATCGGTTTTTCTCGTTCTCTCTTTGTCTCTCTTCACTTTCTTTTTTCGTCTTCATCATTCGGACTCACGTTCCACCCGGCACATCATCGTATCATTCACTGTAATGTTCCCACGAAGTTATTCATTTTTCTTTTCCTTCGCTCGGTTTGAACACGGGCGATAATTGTGTACACTATAATTACGTTTCGAGACACGCGTGTCTCAACGATTACCTTTTTTCCGAATCCGCCAATATACTCTCTATACTTATAAACGTATAAATCTTTTAACGAACATTGTGATGATTATGAAACGTGAGCGAATAGGATTCAAATTTGGAACCAAATAGTGCACGACCTTTCTCATTTTTTTCCGAGTTTTCTCGCGTCTTTTTTTTTTTTTCTTCTTCTTTTCAAAGTTTACGAGCCGTCCGGATAAGGAGACGCTAAATAGTAGTCGTTCTCACGGTACGAAACAAGGCGAAATATATTCCCATCCCAGGGTACGTATAGCTCGTTCTCACTGCGTCTACTGCCCAATAGCGAGTCGGGGTCCTTTCCATTAAACTGTGGTCCATTCTTCTCAATGGCTAGGATGTGGTATTATTATCATCGCATCATACGAAGTACAATTCACTAGTACTTATCGTTTTCCGTATATCCGTACTTGACCTCAGCTCGCACGATTATCGACAACGTAAGTGGATTTTTTTTTTTTTTTTTCAACAAAAATCTTTATTCGTAGGAAAAAAAATTACTTGTGAGTTATGATTTGAAAATCGAACTGCAGGCCTTTCTCATAGTGAGATTTTGACTGAACTTTCGAATCGTGTTCATCATTTTCATAATCAATAATGCTGTGTCAAATAGGTATTGTAATAAATAGGTACATTTCCGGAGCGCTTTACTAGCCGGAAGCGAAGAAAAAATTACTATATTTTACATTATTTTGGTATTTCGTGGGAATACACGAATTACTAAGTCTCACAAAGGCAGACGTCTCCGTTATACCGTGCTCTTTCGCCCTATGCTAACTTTTTGGCCTTGACAGCCCCATACCCAAATCTTTCCATTTTTTCAAGTGTCCGTCGTTTCAATCCCATGTAGGCACTCATCTCGAACTCGCTGATTTTTTATTCATCCCCTCTTGGTTGATGTCCATCCTTGACATCCGTCTAGATCAACAGCAAACTTTATGTACAGACGACACATCAGCGGAATAATTTCTTCAGAATTTTCCGCCTATCTTTTCTGCTACTCGGACGGATCCAAAACCGGATATGCACTCTCTATTCAGGGTAACCTTTCGTACGAGAAACTCCACTTCCATGTATATTCACTGCCGAACTCACCCCACTGCATTCACTTGCCTCTCTCTGCTCACCCGCTTTTCTCCTCTCCACAAATTCCTGATACTTACAATTCGATTCTCTTCATCTTTACTTGATATCCAAGACCCAGGATTATCAGCTTGGGGAGAGCAAGTGTGGAAAGTTTGATTAGATTGAGATGGGACTGAAGGGTATACTCCGAAGAGTAAAAGGAAACACTCGTCAGTGGGAGGCTTACAAGAGATAGTCTCGCACCCTCCCCCGAGATTCGCACCTTGATTGTAGGAAACGGTGGATCAGGCTACCGTTCCTGGGCATGTTTTCTTCGGAGTTGAGCCGTGTCCTTCGTCCCTTTGGCTTTCGACCGGCTTTTTACAATACAAAGACCGTCAAGAGTTTATTTTTAAAATTAAAAGATCCCATTCCGATGGTTGAGAGGGGGGTGTTTATAGGGATGCCCCTGTAGTGATTGCCCCAGTGTTTATTTATTCATTTATTTATTTTTACTTATTTGGGAGGGTGCCGCAAACAGACGAGTTGTCCAATTACTCATGGCACCCTATTGGAAAAAAAAAACAAAAAAAGCTATAAAACAATAATAATAAACAAAAGAGAAAAAAAATTGACAATAAATCTGAGAACAAATGTTCGGGGGAAAAAAGCTACCGCCACCACCACCCAAGCCCTACCCTAGCATACTCTGATGCCCTCTCTTCAGTTCCTCCCGTCCCAGATGAAAGATGTCCAGGTTGGGGTTCTTATTGCTCTATTAAGCACACGGTATTTCAGAGCATTTGTTCGCACATTCATATGACAAAAGACGAGTCGTGAGCGACTATTAGCTCTCGGTACGTTCAAGGATATTTTTGTCAGGAGATATAAGTATGACCAGCCGTCAGCTCCAAATTAGAGTCGATGATCATAAAGAAGCGTGGATTAATAGAAAAGAGGTTGAGTCGGCCTTTGCTGACCATTCAATCAAAAAAGGCCATAGTATTAAAGAGGGGTCCGAAGTCCTCCTCCATAGGGAAAGTTCGTACTTCAAACGAATGGCTCTGGAGGAGATTGAAATTTTTCAGAAAAAATGCGCTAAAATGGTTCGCAGCACTCCCCTCCCCAGTATAAGTAATGCTAGGAGTGATCTGATCAAAGGCTTGAGGAGGAAAATCGAGGAGGATGATGTGATTATTACAATGGAGAAATCTTCTTAAATCTCCAAAGTTTACAACGTGCTTGCTCAATGTAGAGCTAAGGGGAATGCCATATTTAGCTTTCCTAAGTTGGTCAAAGAGGTCAGGAGTCTGATCAATGATAGTAAAGTCATCATTAAGAGCCCTCCAAGAAAGAAGGCCATTTTGGAACCTAACCCAGTTCCTCCCCTTCTTTACGGGTTGCCTAAAGTGCATAAAGAAAACATCCCAACGTGGCCGGTCGTTTCGTTCGTTTTCTCCCCGACCTACGCTCTCGCTAAATTCTTAGACCGGTGGTTTAAATCTCGAGTGGAATTGGAGTCTCCCTATTCAGTTTTAAAGTCGGTCTTTCTAGCGGACAAATTGAAGGATGTATGTTCCCCTCTGGGATCGATTGTATGCTCCTTCGATGTTGTGGGGTCATTTCCCAACATCCCCAAGGCTATTACCATCCAACGGATAGGAGACTTGCTTGCCTCTCATGAGGAAATAAGTGAATTCTTTGACCTGTTGAAAGTCTGTTGATCCCCTAACTTCTGTAAATTTGATGGGAAGTTTTTTGAGTTTCCTGAAGAGGCGGGGATCCCTATCGGATCCCCTATCGGATCCCCTTTGGGTTCTCTCATATCGGAGGTGTCCATGTCCAAATTTGAGATTGACTTATTTTCTTCGGGTCAGGTGGTTTTGGGTCATGTTTTCTATTGCCACCGGCCCCGCAGATTTCCTTAGCGAGTTTCTTGCATATTTATATAGCCTATCTTTCTGGAAGTTGGTGGCACTTCTATAAATTTTTTGGACTCAACTATTTCCGTCACTGACGGTGTCCACGAATGCGGAATTTACCGAAAAGGTACATCGACCGATATTGCTATCCACGGGTCGTCTTTCGTGTGCGTTGCCCATAAAATGGCTACATTCAATAGCCTCACATTTCGCTTGACCCACATCTCCTTGAGTCGGGCAGCGTTCCATAAGGAACTTATAACTATAAAGCAACTTGCCCGAGTGAATCAGGTCAAGCTGGACGTTGATCTTATGGTTAGTAGGAGGCGTACCAGAGAAAATCTCGACTCTACGACCACCCTCCCCCGAAATTCGCGGATCAGGTTACCGTTCCTGCGCAAGTTCGGAGTTGAGCCGTGTCCTCCCTCCCTTTGGCTTTCGACAGACATTTTACAATACAAATACCGTCAAGAGTTTATTTGTAGAATTAAAAGACCCCATTCCGATGATTGAGAAGGGGGGTGTTTATAGGTTGATTTGGGGTGATTGTCCGAGTGTTTATAAAGGTATGACTGTCCGTCACCTCCAAATTAGAGTCGATGAACATAAAAAGCGTGGATTAATAGAAAAGAGGATGAGTCGGCCTTTGCTGACCATTCAATCGAAAAAGGCCATAATATTAAAGAGAGGTCCGAAGTCCTCCTCCATAGGGAAAGTTCGTACTTCAAACAAATGCGGCTCTGGATTTTAGACACCGGAATAATAAAGACGTCAGCGCGTTGAACAGGTATACTCCTGAGGAGGGATTGATTGAATTAGTCTATGAGGATGATGACTCGCTGGTTCAGTCACGATCTCCTTCGATGTTACTTGTTCTTGTTGGTGTTGAGTTCAGTTGCTTTCCGTCTCTTGAGAATGGCTGTTTAGCCGAAAGCGCTCGTGTGTTTTCAAAATTTTGCGGTTTTTGTAGTGTTTTCTTCTACTCTTCGAAGTATACCCTTCAAAAACTATATTGGGACTGTCAAATATCGCCCATCACTGATAATAGATGGTAGGTAACCAAGTATGGTGTTGACCTAACTCTGATGACGTCGTGAGGACTTGAAAAAATTTCGAGTAACCCTGCAGTCTTTAGTGGCACGCTACCCCCCCCCCTTCAGAAATCTGCGAATCCGATTTACAACATCGGAGTTGTTTCGAGTCAAACATATAAAAAGAAAAATGATCTTCATTTATTTGACTCCGCCGGAACATTTTTTAAAAAATATTTTTGAAAAAATATCTCATTGATGATTTGTTTGCGTTTGAAAATGAAAATCATTAACCCAAGGGTACCGTATGTACGATATTTTGTTCGAGCGAATAGTCTGGCTGTTCGAACAGTCAGTCGTCGCCATCTCACGACCCCGACTTGACCACCGAATATTTTTCCACCTCGACACTTAGTTTCGTAGTCACGTTAATTATACAGTAAAGTTCGAAAAAAATCAACAACACGTTATTCGAGAATAATTGTATGCACGAATGGAGTTATGTCTAGTTATATATGAGAAATTTTACAGCCTTCATGCTGATGCATCAATCGAGCTGTTTCTTCTCGCCGTTCATCGTCGTATATACATTTTATATAGTCTTACGATGGGAAAAATCGCTATCGTTTAAGTATTTCTTGCGCTTCTCATCGGCGCTGCGTTTTTATATAGATTCATAAGAATTTCGTTCCCACAATCGCGCCTCTTTGTACTGTTTTGGAAATTTCTTTCACGCTTTTTTTTTTTTTTTGCAATACATAGCGCCGACCTTTAAACGATCCGGCACAATAAAAATGATTTCTCACGCCGACGTACTTGTGTGTAGGTATACATCGTTTACGTTGAATATTTATCAGCTTCAAGGTGAGATCGACGAGCGAGCGCTAAAATACTGCATTCGTGAATACGTTGAAAAATGAACTTCGCACACGTTTTGTTGAATTTAAATCAAACTGAAAATTTATGCAACGCGACAACGAGAAAACTGCAGCTAAGGCTGAAAGTTCGACACTATACGAAGTGAATGAGAAACCCTGCATTGCATCGTGTATATTCGTGAAGCACACTCTGGTATCAATGAATCCGCACATAATTTTGGGATCGAGTGTACGAATATTGAAAAAGTTGTTGTACATCTGTATTTGTTCCGAAGTAGCCTGACGAAATAAACAAAAGTTCAGTTCAACATCGAAAACCCACTTAAGACCATAGAATTTTGAAATGCATTTCTATTCATCGAAATCGCTTTCAATTATATTCTACGATCAAACAAAAGAGCTTCTTTTTTTGTAAATTCGTAGTTTTCTGTTCAAAGCTGCCTCTTAGTATTTTTCCCTTATTGAAATCTGGCTGTCTATTGTTGCTAAGTTACTTTTCAGCGGATCAAAGAGCGTCAGGGAATAGTTGCAAAGCTAGGCTGATGGAGAGAAAAGTCTCAGGTCCTCCCTGTCATCATACTTGTTCAGCTCCTCAGCGAGCTAAATTCTCCTCTCAATATCTAAGGCATTTTAAAGAGGGAGGAGAGGGTCTTTGTTGCTCAAGAGCTGCTTGGGCGTTATAAAGGCATAGATTGCGTAAATAAAGGGGTAGGGTTAATACTCGTGATTGGTCCGCTTGTACAAAATCTGGAATTAGACGACGCGAGAGAAATTCTAACGTCTGTCTGAAAAATCATAAGAATAGTCTTCTAAGATATTCTGACATGTCTTATAAGGTTGGGGCCATTCAGAAATTTGCGATGAAAAATTCACGATTCGATCTGATGGCGTCATGAGTGACCTATACCTTCTTTTGACACTTGGAAGGATTTCAAGCTCCTTTTTTTTAAAGCCTGGGCTCAAGTATCCTCAAGCTGTTTCAAAAGAGTAAAACAAAAGAAAACTGCAACAGGACCGCACGAAATTTCGGCTAAACAACCGTTCTCCAAGTATAGAAAGCAACTGAACCCAACACAACGTCAAACGGAGTCATGACCGAACCAGCGAGTCATCGAAATGTGAATCATTCCTGTAGACTATTTCAGTCAATCCTTCTTCACGAATGTGCCTGTTCAAAACGGTAACGTCACTATTATTTCGATGTCGGAGGATTTATATTTCCTCAACGGCCAGACGATTAAAATACGAATTTTTCCTACGGAGGAGAACTTCGGACCCTTCTTTAAAGCTGTGATCACTTTCAAGGAGACGTTTCGTAAGTTTGAGAGGATTTTGAAGGAGGGGAAAAGTAAGAAGATATCCTGGAAAAGGCCGATATGGTCAATAAAGAAGACAGTGACGTCGTTTCGGTTCAAGTGTTCCAACCCCCCCTTATAAACAACAGTCAGGTATTTTCAGGCAGACAAGGGTAATGCGGTCGTGGTGATGGAAAAATCTTCATACGTTGCCAAGGTTCATGAAGTGCTCCAACAATGTGGGGCTAAAGAGAACAAGAATTTCAATTTCACTGGCTACGTCAAAGAAGTCAGGAGTGTCAATGATAATTGTGAGGTTATTATTAGAGAACCCCAGCTATGAAAAAAGCTCGCCTTGTTCCCAACCCTACGCCTCCTCTTCTTGATGGGTTGCCTAAAGTACACAAAACGAACACCTGGGGTATCTTTCGTTTCCTCCCCCACTTACCTCCTTGCCAAATTCCTGGACCGTCGGTTCAAAAACCGTGTTGAATATGAGTCTCCCCATTCGGTTTTGAATTCGGTGTCCTTGGCTGATGCTCTCAAGGAGGTAAAACTGCGTCCGGGTACGACCTTTTGTTAGTTTGATGTCGTGGGTCTGTTCCCAGATATCCCTAAAGCTGCCACGATGCAGCGTATGGGCCAGTTATTGGTCAACTCCAATATCCCTCATTATGAATCCCAAGAATTTTTCAATCTTTTAAATATCTGTTGGTCCTGGAATTTTGGTAAATTCGAAGGGAAATTTTTCGAGTTCCCTGATGAAATAGGGATCCCTGTTGGCTCACCTTTGGGCTCCTCATCTCCGAAGTATTCATGTCGCAGTTTGAACTTGACCTCTTCTCCTCGGGCCAGGTGTTACTCAATCATATACACTACTGGCACAGGTACGTTGATGACGTAACTTCTTGGATTTGTCGGTCTCAGTTAGAGATGGGATCCATGAGTTTGGAATATACAGAAAAAATACTACGACCGATGTTTTAGTCCGCGGAGCGTCATTCTGTCCTGTTGCTCATAAGTTAGCAGCTATTAACACTTTAGTCCACAGATTGACTCGCTTTCCTTGGAGTCAGGCTGCTTTCAAAAAAGAGTTGGCGACTATAAAACACCTGGCTAGAGTGAATGGTGCCAATGTTGATGTTGAGGCGATGGTTCGGAGGAAAATTACGAGGAAAGGCCTTGATTCCACCACCTCCCTCCCCTGAGACATGATTCGTGATCGGAGATTTCGATGGATCAGTCTCCCCCTTTTCTAGGGAGGTTCTCTACCGAATTGGGTCGGGCCCTTCGCCCGTTCGGTTTCAGACCGGCCTATTACAACCCCACTACCGTCAGAGGGTTGTTCGTTAAGTTAAAGGACGGTATACCTGCGGATGACAGGAGTGGTGTTTATAAATTGGAATGCAGGGATTGTAGAGGTTTTTATATCGGTGAAACTGGCCGCCAGATGAAGGTGAGATTAGACGAACACCCGAAGGCCTGGAAAAAGGGACGTTTGGAAGAATCAGCATTCGCTGATTACTTGATCAACAGCGGTCATAGCTTCCGTGAGGGATGTTCAGAAACTCGATCAAACACTGGGCCAGATATGTAGATGATATCCTAATTGTGTGGTCAGGCACCGATAGACAGGTGGATCTATTCCTTTCAGAAATGAACGCGATGAACGAGAGCATCAAATTCACAGTAGAAAAAGGCAATGAAACCATCAACTATTTGGACCTTACACTCACAATGGAGAAGAAAAGGATAGAATACAAAATCTACAGGAAGCCGACGCATACTGACACCATCATTCCAAATGACTCCTACCACCACCCCAGGCACAAGTTAGCGGCAATCCAGAACTACTGCTATCGGGAAATTTCTATCCTTAAGAACAACGAAGAAAAGAGGAAAGAGATCGAGATAGTAAAGCAGATCGCAAAAGCCAATGGCTACCGCAGATGTGTGGTGGAGGGAGTCTTTGGGAAAATGGAATTAAAGAAAGGAACCCATGATAGCATAGTGAGAAAGTACTCCGGATCGATACCATATATAGGAAAGTACACAAACAAGGTGTTGAAGGCGTTCAATGGCTGCGATGTGAATGTGGTTATCCAGAATAACCAACCCATGGTGAAGAGAATCAGCAATGACCAGACGGAACAAAAGGACAAGGAAAGCTTAAGCGGGGTGTACAAGCTCAGTTGTGAACAGTGCGAGGGGATCTATATCGGGGAAACTGGGAGAAAGTTTGAGATCAGGAGAAAGGAGCACATAACGTCGAGGGAGAAAGAAGATGGCAAGTCACTGTTTGGGAAACACTGTAACGAGGAAAACCACGATGGAGAGGGAATATTTGAAGTCATACGCGTAGAGAATCGCACAAAGAGAAGAAAACTCTGGGAACAAATGGAGATTACAAAAACCAAGAGGGAGAAAGCCTGCCTCTTGGACAATGTAATCACATTTGACAGCGAAAAATTATTCGGCCTGGTGATTGGACGAGAAAAGAAGAACGGAACCAACCAATGAGACGGCAGGAGTCCAGGTAGCCAATAGAAACGCAGCATTTAGAACAATAAATTGAACCAATCACAAAGCAGTATGTTTTAGCCAATAAGAACACAATATCATATTATTGTAAGAATAAGTTTCTAAGAAGTGAACCAATCACAACACAGCATTGTTATAGCCAATGTTATACTATAAAAACTCATGGTTAAGGCCTTGTTCTACAGTTGCGACACAACTGATGATGGGATAACACCCGAAAGTACTCTTGAATAAGCAACTAATGAAGTAGATTTGTAAAATTGAAAAACCTCTTTTTCAATATTAGTGCTCTACTTACACCTCACTCACTCATTATGAGTTCCCTTAATGATCCGAGGTTTCTTCTCCGTTCTTGTCAGTTGCTTTCATTTCAGTCCCGATGATGGTTTATGAACCGAAAGCGCTCGACATTATTTATTTTCTGCGGTGTTTGTAGTTTTTACTCCTTTTCGGAGTATTCCCTTCTTGTCGTTATGGACAACCGTAATTTGGAGGAACGAATCCGTTTAATTCAATTTTGAGTCATGACAGTAACAAATAGTGACCAAGAGAAAAAGAGTGACCAAGTCACTGAATCTGTTGGTAGGCCTGTTAGGCCTAGTATAGCCTGGTATTAAACCTAGTATAATGAAGGGTACGGATACAGGTCCCAAAGTAGCAGAAGTCGAAATTTCCCAACAGACAATGGGATCATACTAGAATGACCTGTGAGCACAGTTTCTCAGGATATCGTAAGGGATATTTATGATGAAAAGTTTGACATTCCAGAGGAAGTCCTAAAATTATTTGTTGTAACAATTCTGGCACCAAAGAAAAATCATTGTCAGGAGATCAACGATAAGATTTTGCACTTGATTTCTGGAGAAGTCGAGGGCGACCGAAAATGACAATGAAATTCCGCTATTTCAGTTTTTCTGGACAGACTGGAGTTGACGAGTTTACCAACAAATACACCAAACTCGACATATGATGAAATGGTGCGATTTATGTTGCTACGCAGCACTTTGTTGATGATCGCGCTCCTAAGAGCTCACGCATCAACTGAAAAAGTAGCCACGAAAACCAGAGCGTTATCCGAGTATATCACGATATGTACTAGCAATGTGTGCCATAGGCTCAAAAATAAGAATAAATGGAGATAAATGCCGGCAAAGGTTTTTTTCGTAGATTATGTTTAAAATGGTCTCCTGATAAACATACTGAAAGTCCACAGCGATCAGAGAGCGGGCCCTCCCCCAAAGGGGGTCAAGATACCACAAAAATTAGTTTTCTGAGAATAAATCGAAAACTAAGCATCAGAGAAAAAAAAGTTTCAAACAAAAGTTGTTCCTCATCAAATTTCCTATAAATTTCAGCATATGTATGTCAACTTAGTCCGAAAACTCGAGCTGAAAAGTTGGTTTGAAAGTTGAGCGATTTTCTAAAATTTTTGATTTTAGTGTTAGTATAGTCAAATTAGACAGGTTTCGGAAAAAAAAGAACATTGCGACATAGTAAAGGTCTGATTGCTGGAAATGGTCAAGAATGAAGTCCAAAACAACATACCAACTTCTCCGCGTTTTTCCCCAAGAGCATCTCTTTTATGGGGGTTGGAACCCCCTGAAAATCAGTTTTTTGTAAATATCCCGCTTAATTCGCATTTTAGAGAAAAAAGTCATCAGTCAGAAATTATTCCTCGTGAAATTTCCTATCGGACTACGTATTTCATTTCTAAACTACACGTGTTAGTCAGCTCACAAATTCATGGCCTAATTGTCACAGGGAATTTGCTGCACGATATTATTCTGAGAAAGGTATAATCAACTGCCTATCCTACATGAAAACAAAGTTTTCCATACATGGACAGACATTTTAAAAATCGTTTCTCATGCATGTATGATATGTAAAAAGCTGAATGGAGGGCTGTATACGTGCGAGCCCTTCCCTCATTTCGATTTTTCTAGTTGAAGTGGGTGGATTCGTTTGTACTGGGTTGTACCGTAGAGTTTTATGTTCGTGATGGTCTTCTTCCCCCTCCAACTTATGAGGGGGCTGTATGCCAGGCCAGGCCAGCATGCTGTGTTCCATTTTTGGACTGAAAACGAACTGAATTTCGTGTGCTACGTCGTTTTTGCTGTATTATGCTCTCAAGTTTTCCATTCTGGTTGTTTCAAGCGATGGTGGGAATGGATGTGGTCTTCTGTTGTGCACTCGCGGTGAGATTTTGATTTCGACCCGAGTACAATTGAAGTGGGCTAACGTGTGGAATTGTTTCAAGCAATGGAAGGAATGTCACCAAGAAGCTTGTTATTGTTGTGTGCTACCACAAATTCAAGAAGAACCGCCGCAATACAATTCCGAGAATAACGCGCTCCTTGTCAAAGTTGGCGTAGGTAGTCGCATGAGGGTTTCACGTTGATAGTCGATTGGGTCAGACAAACTTGCTCCGCCATTTCAGGCGATCTCCCGAGAAGCTTGTTTTGGGGTGAGAGATTGACTACATGAGTCTTGCAATTATCAAAACGGAGAAACAAGAGATAACAAGCTTCGTGATATCATTCCCTATATCGCCTAGAACAATAAGAAATTCAGCAAGTTTGCCTGGTTTTCATGAGGAATATTTTTTGACTGATGACTTTTTTCTCTAAAATGCGTATCAAGCGGGATATTTACAAAAAACTGATTTTGAGGGGGTTTCAACCCCCATAAAAAAGATGCTCCTGGGGAAAAACGCGGAGAAGTTAGTATGTTGTTTTGGACTTCATTCTTGACCATTTCCAGCAATCAGACCTTTACTATGTCGCAATGTTCTTCTTTTTTCCGAAACCTGTCCAACTTGACTACACTAACACTAAAATCAAAAATTTTAGAAAATCGCTCAACTTTCAAACCAACTTTTCAGCTCGAGTTTTTGGGCTACGTTGACATATATATAGTGAAATTTATAGGAAATTTGATGAGGAACAACTTTCGTTCGAAACTTTTTTCTCTCTGATGCTTAGTTTTCGATTTATTCTCAGAAAACTAATTTTTGTAGTGCTTTGACTCCCTTTGGGGGAGGGCCCGCTCTTTGATCGCTGTGGACTTTTAGTATGTTTGTCAGGAGACCATTTTAAACATAATCCACGAAAAAAACCTTTGCCGGCACTCATTTCCATTTCAAAACCTAATCTGCCTGGGCTACATTGGAGGCAACTAAACAGTCCTAATTCGAACTGCGTCAACATTAAATTAAGAACCTAAGTTGGAAAAAACTTTTGGACTGTTGAATGGGACACGAACAATTGTGATAATCATGTAAACGAATTAAATACACAGGATCTGAAAATAATAACAGGGGTGGAGTATGTCCGAAGGATATTAATCCCAAGAGTGGGCGCATTGCCACCCTATTCTACCTCTCCACCTCCACTCAGAAGAGGACAATTTACAAGAAAGTTGACCTTTCATATGACAACCAACAAGGTCCAGGAACAGACGATGGGGAAGGTTAGGATATATCTATTCGAGGAAATCTTCAGCAACGGACAGTTGTACCTAGAATCTATAAAACCGTAATCTCAAATCCGTCTTTGATAAATACGTATTTACACCTAGTTATTGGTGCGACTTAACAAGGAGCGAATATTTTATGATTTTTGTGCAATATTTTCACAAAAATTTCATTGTTGCTAGCACGCTTTTGTAGAATATCCGAGCACGTTCTTTGGCCGATCGCCAAATTCGGATAATGTACGATATCAGGCACGAACGTTATTCGCATCATTACAACAAAATCGCGCTCGAATAAAAAATGTCGGTTGCCCGCATAGATGTAGTACACAAAAATATTTTTCAAGGTAATAAGGTTTCCGGGTTAATGATTTTAACGGTAGATACTTTGTACGTCACTTCGGATACGAGTTAGGTAATCGACAATCTATCTCGTCTTTCGCTTTCTACGACGAAAATTAAATTAAGGCGTTTATTTAACACGGTTTCTATTCTGTCGTAATGCAAAGGATACCAGAGCTTTTTGGGAAGAGGGAGAGATGATTATTTCGCACTTCGGAGATTCGGAAATATTTTTCCTCACCCCCTATCACGGCTCAAGCCTGTATCATTTTTGTTTCATCCTACTCGTGTATAGACGGATATATGTTCCGACGATAATTGAAAATATCGACGTACCGCCAGGGGATTTGTAAATGAACACGAGTTTAATGAAATCGAATGGAAAATATGCGCTGTACGAATATAGATGCCTTCATTAAAACTTGTGGCAGTCGGAAACGAGACGAAATTATATAGACGTGTATCTTCGTCAGCGATATTGTATTTGTACTGCATCAACTTCATACACTGCACTGTATGCACGCTAAAATATTTCACGGGAAAACGTCCATTGTCCATGCTGAGAAAATTATGGTGGGATGATAGACTGTATTACATAAACTCTAGAATCATTTTCAAAACTGAACGAAACTAGCGTAAGTGCGGTACAGAGTTGATGAAGTGCATCATTTGACATGTCATCAGAGGAATCAGGATTTTGAGAAATGGCCCAAAATGTGATTCTAAGAAACTTAGGACAAACATTGCTGTCTTTTAGCCCAGTAAACGTACAATTTTGAAAAACGAAAAAAATCCTCTAGAAGTTTTTTCCCTAAAAAGTTTAGACCTTGGAGTCTGCATTAGGTGGTAAAGCTAAGGTCGACTTTCGAGCTAAGGATACTGAGAAAGTTTAAGCTGATGGAAAGATCCCTGTGTGGAGAGACAGCTTTAGGGAAAATTTCCAAAAGTTAACTATGGGCACCTGTGAAGAAAACAAATAAAACTTCGACATTTCAACATTTGAAGGTATTCGGAGAAAATTTGACTCGATTGTTAGAGCCTAATAGAGGAAGAGGGGGAGACTAAGAAGAAGTAAAATAATGAGTGGCCATTGCTTCTCGTGCAAACCCACAATTTCTCCTGTTTTCCCTCATCTATCATAAATTGCTACTCTTTTCTTTCTATGTACGGTAGTTAAAATTTTTGAAAGTCCTACAATTCCTCTTTCCCCATGTAACTAACATAATTTTTCTTGATTCTCAAGTCCCTCTCCCATAAGGACTTAAACCAAAGATCATTCCCTGATGACGTCACATTTCCTGCTTGAACTTCACTCACCTTCAGGAATTCTACGAGTAAGTGATGTCAGGCCCTCATGATGTGATGCCCTCATACACGTAAATTTTCTTACGTAATTCTAACCACTCGTGTATATTGATAACGCCAAGATCCTTGACAATCAATTCACCAAACTCTTAGAAGGAAATATAGTCCTAACTTAAAGAGTCTTAGCCCAAAATTACTCTCTGGACCTCGCAGATGTTAGTTGTAGCATAGCTTTGGAAAATTTGGCTCAAGACTTCACAGCTACAGGTTCAAAGCTTCGAAGTTTTCCAAGTCGCTAAATCAAGTCAAGGCCACTGACGACGTCACAAATGTCAGACACGGAAGAGCATGTAATCTCCATTCCCAGAAATCAGTCTGAGCGTAAGAAGTCTTAGCCGAAAATACTCCTCTGGTTCTAGCTCATGTGTAGCTCACGATCTCATTCTAGCCAAGGCTCCATAATTACCTTATAAGTTTATAGCTCGAAATTTTCCCATGTCTACAGAGGTTCAGAGCTCGAAATTTCTTCAAGTTCCCACTCTTTGAAGGTTCAACTCTTCTCAAGAGAGGATCGGAACACAGAATCTTCCCAAGTCCCTAAATAAAATCAAGATCATTGATTACATGGATACAAATGTTTTCTGAAGATCAAAACAGATAGCGAATTCCCTCGCTAATAATACTCTCAATACGATATAGAAGAAAGTTTGAGTTACCAATTTCGCGTTTCAATTAACGTTGAAGAAACGAAATGAAAAACATGCTGATACAATTTGTAATTTTCATAGAAAAATTACTGGAGAGCAAGATAGAATAAGCAATTCGAGCCCTCATGAGCCACCGGGCCTCAATATTTATAATTTTGTATGGCTTGAGAGTGAAACGTGCAAATAAATTTGAGCCCAATATTTTTCAGTCGACAGGAAGTGGAATCTCGAGAAAGTCGAAATATTTAAAGCCCTATCATTCTGAGATTTGAGCTCTGGAGTGGGCTTAAAAGGAGCAAGAAATGTCAAATAATGCTACGTCACTCGCTACTAATATGAATTGAAGAATGAGGACTCACAAATTTTTTCGTTCCCGGGACTAGACGATGTAGTCTTTGAAACTTCGGATAGCCGTCGGTCGGGATTAGTATACAGAAAAACTCAAAAATGGAGTAGGTCAAGAAACATTGATGGACGATGAAATGTCATTTGCGGTTTTGCGGCTTCACTATCACCCTTTAGTCGCCGAAACATCATATCAATTCTTGTTTTACATCATTTTTCGGCTTCTCGTTCTCGTTGACCAGGTTCGAATTCATTTCACGAAGTATAATACATTGTACCAAATTTTGCCCGCATCAATCTCCGGGGACTAAAAAACTTTATTTTCACACGCTATAGGTTTTACGCATCATTATCTAATAAACCGAGGACCTTTTCCAAACTCGAATCGATATCCGCGTACATCTGACTTGGTTGAGAATTTACGAGCCACTCCGCCTACTCTCGTAATGCAATTTAAGCCACGTAATCCACATGAGATTTAGAAATGAAGAATCGGTTCTTGCAATCGTCTATAAAGCGAACGGTTCCACAGTCTGCGTCGCCGTCGCATCGTCCGTCGTATAGCCGCACAGCTGACAAATCGTAACCCCTCCGACGCGGCTTTCTTCTAACACATCATAATACACCCTGCGGGAATCTTCTTTTTCGGATTCGGCATCAAAACTTGAAATCTTCACGCTATTATCTTCTTCCACGCGAAACATCGAGAGTGAAAGGAACGTGAGGTATTCTGGCAGAAGTTGGTTACCTAGCTCTTCTGTCCTACTCCTTTTATTTTCCTCGTTATTTCACCTGTATGTATTCACATAATACGAACGCAACGTAAATTACTTTCTATTGTGATATACGTGGTTTAAATTCATCTTTTGGGAACCATATTTTAGGAACATGAAAAGATTTTATGTTCTCGTGAAAATGTTTACTATACGGAGCGTAGAGGCAAGGATAAGTACCTACCTCGATACTATCGTCGATAAACACAGTTCCGCAATTGATTCAGTCTGATTTCGCTTACGTACGGATTTCAACAATAAACTGCTTAGGACGGTTCATCCCTACAGCAGTATCTTCTGTATACATATATACTTTCAACACTCGAATGCGTTTCAAGAAGGATCGTGAATTTTTTACGTAATCATTTCACATAATACGGTACTCGCTTTTTTTGTAACAATAAATGTAGGCCTAGGTATTTGTAAAAAAGAAAGATTTGTACAATCGAAAAACATTAAAGTTGTTACAGAACGCAGAACTTGAAATGATATTCCTCCTGTTTCAAAACAAACAGTCGATTGGGAAAGAAAAATAAGAAGGTAGAGAAAACTCACTTCCTACTGGTGAGCAACAAATAATGATTCGGTAGGTATCTTTCATAATCTCCTATCAATTTTTGGGGCAGGGAGTGCTTGGAAGAACTTTAGTGTCGTTCTTGTGAGATCATCGAGACAGGAGAAGAAAACCAAAGGCTCGTATACGAGTTGAAATATTGAGTAAAACGAAGAAAGAGACAATTGATGAAACAAGCCCCACCTCCCCTTCCCCAAAATAGCCTTTTAAAGGTCATAGGTCAATCCTCCGGGTGCACTTGATTATACAGTCGTCGTTCTTCGAAGTGCTCATTAAACAGAAAACGGGGTACGGCTAAATTCAATCAAATTGTAAACTCAGCTCGAAGATGTGAAACATATCAACAGAAAAATCCAATTTTAAATACAAAAATTCACGCGCAAGCCCCGTCAGACAATAGTAGAAATTCGTACGAATATTTTTCATCGTTTCTGTGCCGACGTAGTACGGATAGAACGATTGCGAATAGTTTGGAAGAAGTGGTTGAAAATACGGTGCCGGAAAATGTGAAAAATCATGTGCACGTACTCGCCACGAGGCAGATAATTAATTGATAAAAAAGAGGACTGTGTGCAACTGTGAATACATCTTAATTTAACCGATTTGTATGAATTCATTTACGAACTGATAATTTCACGAATAATACGATGATGAAAATTACGCGGTACCTTCACGACCTTTTTTCAATTAATGTACCTTGAGAGACAGTGGTTATATACTCTTATTACAGCGGGGATATTTAGGAAAGTGCAAAATCTATATAATATCGGAAAATTATTGATTGGTACAGTCAACAACGGTGAATATTATACACAGAGCTCGATCGTAAACACAACATTGGCGGGCGGTGTAAATTTAATCTCGTCTCTCGATACTCATAATCGAAGTTGTTAGAAAACTCGAGACAATCGTCAAGATACATCCAAAACTTTAGCGAGCCTTTTGAAATATTCAAACTATATGATTTCGTATAATATACCGTCTGCGAGCATCATTTTGTATTCCATAATTAGATACATCGTACATGATAATCCTGAAAATACTATACTGAAATCGAAAACTATACGACGTAACCTAATTTTATATTCATACCAACGCACTACAGCAACTCTTTCAACTTTGTGGACCATACTGAAAGAAAAATGTTACAACTATGCGGGTAATCAATAATAATGAAATGCTGTAGCTACCCATAACTTACTGTACAAATACATACATTATCAATGTTCGAAATTATTCAAACTCGAACGCTCGGCGTCTCGAATTTAATTACGTTATATGTATTTTTTTTTTTTTTAGTGGCGCTAACGTTCACCCCTCTCGAATTACAATGCGCGGTAATTTTTACGTCGCAAACTCTTTATACCATGCCGCAAAAACCGACGTACAGCTAGGTGCGGATTAAATCAGACTGCAGTTGGGAAAAGCGTAGATATTTGCGAAGCGTTTCGTCCCGGCGTATAAATCAGATCCATCTTGAATACAGGCAGTAATATTACGTAATATAAAGTACGGATGTGACAACTAGATCATGCTCCCTTCTTCATTTCACGTATGTAATTCAAGAGTTTCAACGATACTGGTGTAAAATACCTGAGCGTAGCCAAGGTCGCGTAACAAATAACATATGGCAGGTACGAGGCGAGGGTATTTCGAGATATGGATGCGGAATAGCCCACCCCTGTACCTTCCTTAAAGTCGAAAAAAAAAAAAAAAAACATCTGGAACATACGAAAGACTTGAATCTTTTTCATTACAAAATACCGATTCGGATTTTTTATTGTATTGAGAGAGATGGTTAACATTACGTGGAGCATATGTTTTACGGTGTACGTTTTTGGCCCACGAAATCAGATGGTCGTACACTGAAGAATGAATTCAACTTGCTTACCTTCTCGGTCAGGTTTGTAGCAATAGCAGCCGTGTTATCGTTCAATTTCTTGTGCGTTTCGATATCTAGGGACATGGTCGTAATTTTAGCTCCGGCTTTTACAAACTCCGCTTTGAACGACTCCAGGTCGTGACGCAGACTGACCAGATCGTTCTGGAGGATTGATATTTCGGTGTTCAAGATTCGTTGCTGTTGTAATTCCGCCGTTGAATTGATTGACTGAGCCAGCTCAGAGACTTCCGATCGTATCTCGGACATGGTATTAGCCAACCACTGAACGGTGAGTTGTTCATTCTTCAAACGATTACTGTTGGCACAATTGGAACACTGTTCGGTTCGAAGTATCTCGATTTCGGATCTACAACACAATATCAAAGTTGGACATTAGATCGGGTAGATCGAGAAAAAGTTACAGGATGACACTGATTATAATGATGGGGTTAATTTCGATATTGATAATACAAGCGATCTTCCTCACAACTCGTCTCGCCATTTCCGGGTACACATTTCTCAAGCGCCACTAGATTCTACTCCTAGTATAATTATTGAAATATCGTTGAAACTTTCACAGCAGTAATGACAAAGTAGAACTCGTGATTGTTGCGCAGAATTCTACTGAAATGAATGTCACTAATTTAATCACTTACTCAGATACTAGTTTCTAAATGTAAAATAAATATTATAATTATTTCTTTCTTGTTACTCAGTCAAAACTGGAGATTACCGTCCTACCACTCTGTCAGTCTGATCAGATGACGCTGTCACTGAGATATCAACCATCAACCAATGATGATCAGTCGTCAACGTCACACAAAGGAACAGCGTCACACATCTCAGCGTGTCGCATCGTCTGGTGTGCCGTGAGCGTACAACATCGTGTGACCTGTGATGGAAAAAGGATGCTCATTACCCACTGACAGGAACACCATTTCTGTTTGATCGGATACTTCATCCAATCAGACAGGAATGGTGTTTCTGCCAATGGGTAATGAGCACCCTTTTCTCATAGCACGTCACATCAAATCGTCTCACAGGCTGCAACTACAGCTCTACAGCCAGCTACAGCCGACCACAGAAGGAGAATTTTGGACTCAATATTGGAATCAAAGAAAGTGGTGCTTGAACCATGAACTTTCTGCAAGCGAAAAGCACTTCGCCATTGATGTGTAATGAATATCAACGATTTCTAGCCTTTTTTAGCGACAAACCAGCAAACAAGTTCGAAAATGATTACCGTATCAGTGTCTTGGAAAAGAATCAGGTAGAAAGGAAGATTTTAAAGAACTTCACGAAGCAGCGATGAGTAGCTCGCATAAGTGGAATTCGACCACTTTATAGGTTGTATTTCCTTCCGATAGAGAAAATTTCGTAGAAAAAAGAATGTACTTATTTTAAAAATTCTCTTGTAGTCAAAGTATTCAAAATTTCTGACACGTCTCGGAAATATCTTCCCCTAATACCTCAATTGATCAGTTTGCAAGTGTTAATACCGTAGTATTACTTCAATAAAATATGTTCCGCATGAAAAAAATATGAGAGCATTTTTCTTCTTACGAGATAATTTTATTTTATTTTCCAGGTTGAACGAACTCGTAGTATCTAAAAGCTCTTGTATAGGGATAGAAAGTACATCGTAGATTTTTCGAGATATCTATACTGTAAGATGGATAAGAAAAGTTGATGCTTCTTATAAAGATCGCTGCTACATAAGAATCTAGTTAACGGAAATTTAATAAACACGACTTTGATGTCGTACAACATATTTCTCAACCTATTTTCCTCCTTCTTTCTTTTATTAACCAAGCGTTTTCGGAATTTTCTAATGTAGAATAGTCGATGCTACTGAATCGTTAACTGCATGCCTTAACTTGAAAGAAAAAAACATCTCTTTCCTTGCCTGATCTTTTCTTTTCATCTTTACGTTACGTATTTCAGAAAGTTACACTCCCACTACTTCAAATTTTTTCCGAAATGAAAATTTTCAAAGAGAACATATGGCGTACAAATTTCTCAATTTTGAAACAAGATCGCTTCGTAACAGAAAAGGTGGCTCCTAAATATTGATTTTTATTCGATAAAATTCCTAAAGAAAAAAACGAACGATCTTCTTTCTGAATGAGATTGTGAATTGTAATAAGGAAAAAAAATCCACTGGAAAATTTTGAATTAATAATGTAGGTACCCTTTTTTTGACAGGCTAATTAATAACATTTACAATCGATACACAACGTATAAGTTTGTGTCTCAAAAAAAAGGGAAAAAAGTATAGGTTCCGATTGATATCCCCTCGGAGAACTTTTTGACATGAAGCGTACAGTCGGTTATTTAGCATTCTTCAATTCAACTTTTCAATTGGGTCACAGAAATTGACAAAAGTCTAATATTTGAAAATATTATAGGATACCTATTCATCGAAGTATTGCTTTAGATAATACGTTTTTTCTAATTTTTTCATTCATACGCTGATCCTACTTGATTGGAAACTCTTTGATTTTTACTAAAAACCGATCTTCGAGATGACACGTAACGAAAATAAATGACTTAGCCCACGTTGACTTGTACTTTGCGCTGATTGACGAGCTTCGTACAAAAAAAGTGTAACTATTTTTCGAAGAACCCTGCTGTAATTCTCCGATACTACTTTTCCATTTTTTTTGTTTGAGCCTACTCATATTCAGTGTTACTGATACGGGATGGATGAAAGATGCGCAGGGTAGGTAACCGACGAAAATTTCAAGATTGGGAGCTTTGACGAGTATTTTTTTTTTTTTTTGAATGGAAACACAAGTGGATAAGAAATTTTTTTAGCAAAAGGAAGAAAAAATCGACTTTCACTTACTTCGTGTACTATATACGATACGGCTAGGTAGATACGGCATAGACTGTTGTGCATTCCATTAAAAAGCGAAGTTGAAGAGAAAATGTAAATCGTATTTTTCGCTTCTGTTTGACGTCGTCGTGCAGTTTTTTTTTTCATATCGTTCAAGTTTTTCCCCCTCGCTTAACATTTAATCTTCATAACGGGTAAATTGGTGTTAAGTGCTCAACATTGTGATTAAAATTTTAATTTTTAATCCGTCGATGAAAACACATTACGAAGCAAAAAAATTTACACCCAACTTTGTCCGAAGCGGAGTGCTTGACGAAGGATAAAATGGATTATTCGAAGATAGAAGAATAAATTTATTTCGCTAAACCGCGAGCCAACTGAAAACTTTTCGGTTAGGTATTGAAATATACCGATTTGTGCTACAATGGATTAGCCAACATGCTTTGTAGAAAATATTTCAGTACTCAGAGAATTTTTTCGAGCACAAGTCAATGCTTAGAAGAGTAGAACAGAGTTGGTACAAAGAAACTACAGAAATAACTAGATCAAGGCCACTGACAAGAGGGAATTATTAATATTGTGAGTTCATTCGAATGAGCCAGACATCATTGACATTTGCTCTTCCTTCTTGTATCTAAAAATCTCTGGTAGACACTCAAATACGAATCTGTATAGGGGCGTTCCGAGTAGGGCTCTTCTTTTTAAAGATGGATTGGCAGAATTTACAAATTTAATACAAATGTAAGGTAAGTACAATTATTTTATCATCTTTTCTTCTTCCTGAATTTACGTAGGTATTCATCAAAGCTGCATGCACATTCACCCCTCGCGATTAACCTCCTACGACTATCGAACTTCTTTTTATGTATTTTTTGAATTTTCGTAAGACATATTTTCATTATTTGTATAAGGTGTACGGATATACCAACGTCGTAAAATACACGATTCCCATTTTGGAAAACAAACGTGTAAAATATACGGCGCGTTTGTTTCCTTCTGGCCGCAAAATGTTCGTACTATACGTATTTTGAATTGCTATTTTGAAAATAAAAACAACCAGAAACCAATCATTGAGTTCCAAGTAGGTAGACCGCTTGCACAACTCAAATAAATCTACGACGGGTTCATAATCCCTAGCCAAACGTATATTCGAATGCTTGAAAAGGTAAAGGTTGTAGGAGAGATTTCAATAAATAACATGAGAAGCAAGGCGATCTCCCTAACCACACAACATCACACCAGGAGCCAAAAGAAATGAATTCGAAATTTCAAACCACGATATACTTAAAGTAGGGTGGATCGCGGGACATAAGTGCAACGAGCACGCGAGTCTGAACGTACGTATTTCTCTTTCCGTTCAATTCAGTCACTTTTACCTGCGTTCAGGTAATTGCGCTCGGGTACGACAAAATATTGTAAGACTAATAATTCGGTAGCTGCAATAACTGACAATTATTTTTGACAAAAATGGATTCTAAAAGGAAAGTCAATTAACCGTTTTTAGCAGTACTGTAGATAATGCCAGTGGGAATGACAACGGATATCATGAGAGGATTCTTTCTACTCCCGCTAGAAATTTTGAAATGCAAATTACATATGGTAGATTTTGTAAATACGTTTTGGAAGACCACTACCTTCAGATTGATTTGAAATATCCGTAAGTTAGTGCGATGACAGAAGAGGAGGAAGAAGAAGGAAAATAGAGGCGAGCAGGAAAAAATCAGTCAGATTCGAAACGGTACGATTCGCGAGAGTAGAAAAAAATTTTTTGGTTTCTAATATCAACATTTCTTCAGGAAAATACCTAAATACGATAGGCCTACTATCGGAATTGTGTTAAAATGAACGTTGGATATACGTCGCCCAAAATGAGAGATGTATACCCATGTACGCCAATATTTCAATATAGCTTATTTCGATCATAGGAACATTTAACTAGAAAACCAATACCACTACTGAATTTTTCGTTGAAAATAACTTCAGATTAACTAGTTTAAGTTATTTTTGCTTCATAGAAAATGAATGAATTATAGCTGATCGATGTTCTGGACGTACGACCTTCCCATTTTGAACGGCAGCAGCTATAGAGGCAGTTAGAGAAAGAAAGTATACTAAGATGTAATATTTTATATAGACTAGTGATGAGAAATTTCAATGCAGGTACGTCTATTTTTTCCCCAAGATTATAACAGAAGGTGACACCCATACAATACAGTAAGTGTACAACTCATTCTTAAAAAATTATCTGATGTCCTCATATATCTCTTTTAATCTTATATTGTTCAGAAGAGGATAAGTAGGTATTTGGGTTGAAACAGTTAATAATTATATGATACCAGTGTCACGTCAGAATAATAGAATATGACAAGTAACTGGTAACCGTGCTGCGATGGTAACATACCAAATGCTACTTAGTTGCAATTTTCTGCTGATTGCTTCCAGCTCAATATTATCACAATACAGAGTGTTTTTAGAATAGGTACTATAGTATTTTGATACTTATTTATTATTCTATCAAACAAATCAAGAAGTATGAAAGATCAAAAACTGGAACAAATTACAGATTAATTTATTAAAAATTATATCAAGGAACTTATCAGAATATTATTCTTAGCTATACTCTGTTCACGTTAGGAAAGGGCTTGAGATTGTAAAAAAGTAGTACCTTGAGAAAGGATAAAAGGTAGTAAATCCCTTATCACAATGTTTTAAACATGGAAAAAACATAACACTAATTGGAAGAAACACAAACAGGAACAAAGTATAATCAAAATTTGAAATCTTGCTTAAATCTTGTGAAAATGTAGGTAAGTACAGGGAATTACTTAATTATGAATTCAACATTCTTCGAATGAGGTGATAAGAAATTTACTATCTTTTATCCTTTCTCAAATCTCAAGGTACTACTTTTTTGCAATCACGAGCCTTTCTTAACGTGAACAGAGTATAGCATAGAAAATGAGAACAATAAGAAAAATTTCATAACAAACTCATAGCTTAGGTACTGTTTTGTGTTTACTAATGATATCATAGAGCTCATAGTATCTAATCTATTCAATAATTTATTGTTTCACCTAGTCAGTTAGGCCTATATGTACTTGTGGGTATACTTATACTGATCAGAATATAAAAGAAACAAGATAAAGTATCTAATTGGTACAGATTTCAAAATTTCCCACCTAAAATCATAATAGGCCTATGTTACTAATTTTGATTGCATCCAAATGATAACCAGCCAAAATAACTTGTGATGACTGCGATGGGTACCTGCTTCAAGAATGTCGAGTACAATATATGATGAGGGTTCTGGTTGAAGGGCGTCCATCCCATAAGAAACATTATGAGCGGATGCATTTTTTCCAGATACCTATGTCCTCACATTAGACATTCAAGGTATAATCTTGAGCTCTTTTATTTGACTCATGATCCATACTCCTTAACTCTTGTTTTATCCTCTTGTTCACGCCTACCGCACAACATCGTTGTATTCAAAATAATTTTGAGATATATGATCGATGGTGCTTAGGGAAAGTAAACAAACTTTTTTTACACGGACTTTTCCATAAGAAGAAAAATTGAATTCGATCATTTGCTCATATTTGAATAGAAGAATAAAGTGAGAAACGAAAAATACATTCTCAAATACTTGAGATCTTCCAGATCTTGATTATCAACGTTGAATTCCTTATTACGGTATTTCTCATTTTGAAATACTAACACATGATCGAAATGTTCCCTGCGTATTCTTATGGGAGTCGATAATGTTCTAAGCACCATCGCATGATACTATCGCAAAATTCTGCGATACTAGGTATCGCAGAATATCGCGCACTATCGTTCAAAATTGCTGGATGTTAGCAGTTAGTGACGTCACGTGAACGAAGAGGCTTGAGTTTCCTAACTTTGCATGAACCAAGAACAATTGGAAATACTTTTACATGCGGTAAATTGGTAAGTTGTAAACATGACTGTTGCTTATTCTTGTAAGATGTACTGACAAAACATTCTAGACCGTATTTCTACTATTTTTGAATTGAACCCATCAAAATTGAAAGAAATTTTTTTTTTTTTTTGTAACTTGGAATTATTGCAATACCTTGGGGAAGACCCAGTTATATAATATCTGGAGTAGTAAGTAATTACTGTAATTAAGCCCAATCGATTATACAAAAGATATGCATTGGTGGATAATTTATTATTTTAAATTTGATTTAGTAGCTTTCAGAGCAAGATCTGCATTAATTGTTTTGAGCGGTTTTGACAAGTTACTTTATACATTGTCTCTCTTTTTTTAACAAACAAAAAATAAGATCAACCTTATCATTATTATTTTCGACCTTTTCAACAATGGAAAATTTTCATCAAATTTTCACTGGAAACGAGCTTCTTCTTATTATTTTTTAAAAATTAGAATACGAGACTATGTATGTATTATTTATGGATCTAATTTTGAAAAGTTGTTGGAAAATAAATTAGTTAAGGTTAAAACCGTTATCATAAGTTTTGCAAAATGTAAGTATGGAGCATAATATTGAGGAAAAATTGATGAGGTTTAGTTTTCCCACAATGATAAAGAATTAAATAGATGGTATAAATAGTCTCTGTAGATTTATATACCTATTCCTCAAGGAAAAATTTTATGGAATTTATTGAGCTAATACGGTGCAGTACCTACTGTATGTGTATAATATACGAGTATAAATACCTACACATTTATTTTTTTTTTGCAGATTTCGATACATTTTAATTACTCTCTCAAATCAAAACGATTTGCAACCTGAAGTATCAGATTCGGGTCATAAAATATAATAAGACGAATAAGAGAACTGTTAATGGAAGGAAATCTGCGAGAGAATAAAAATATGTAACAAAGATTCTCGTGTATTCTCTAAGTGAAAGCTTTTCCAGGCCGAACAGTGATATGTACGATTCATTTGTTGAACGAAAGGGGAAAAATATTTCTTTAGAAAACATTACAACGGCATTGATTAAACCGAGAAACCGAGCGTGTACGCTTCTCAATGAACTAACAAGAAACCCATTTCACATTTTTCGTTTTTCTCGCGTCTCCTGTCTCTCTATCATTCTTTTCTCTTCTTCCTATTTATTATTATTCTTTTTCTCTTCGCGACTCTAAAATTCTGAATTATTTCGTATTTTATTCGTAGGTAAGGCGAAAGGAATATGAACGAAGAACAAGCGAAAGAAAATAATAGAAGTTACAGGCTACTGTTAAATGTAGGTAAGCAATAATGTAAGAGTCTGTTTATTTGTAAACGTTGAAGTTGAAAATGAGAGAGGAAAGAAAACCCGCTCGTCTTTATTAAATATTCAAAAGCCCGCCTTACACACCGTACCACAATTATTTGCAACTCTCATTTCGTATTTCGTCTCTTCGCTCATTATTAGTGCAGGTAAACGAAAATATTAGACTTGCATATAGACTCGAGTTGTAATCGGTCGCGCTAACGACGCTAATTGTGATTGAAAAATGCTGCATACACCAGGGAAGTGAAGCGCGAGGGGGAGGGGTTATATGACGCTGAATTTTTATCATCTCTGAGGATATTTCAACCATTTTACCCGTGAACAAACAACTATATTCCAACAAAATTTACAATACAAATAGCATCCTTTCAATTTGTATTATTAATAACCCCGAAACTCTTCGCATACAAAGGAAAAAAGGAAAAAAAGTTTCCATGTCAAGCTACCAAAAGAAAACACACGAAACAAGAGAAAAATGCTATATTTTATAGTGTCGAGTACGTTTTTGCCTCAAATTCTGTTACTTCGCACGAGATTTCAAATCTCCATGGAAAACTTTCCAGCCCTATATCGTATTTTTCTTTTCCACGAAAATTTGAATACGAAATTGCAAACTTCAAAACTGACCATATGTTGTCGTAAGAACTTCTCGTTCGTCTATATTTTGAATGTTGCGATACGTAAGGCAATATGGGAATTTTATACGTCCACCCGGAAAAAGTAAGAAACTTTTTAATTAAAGAAAGAAGGACGTGAGCGTTGATCATCGACCTCTTATCGTACACCTCTCAACCTCACATGTGGTACTTGAGCCTACACGCGAGATGATGATTCCGGCTTTCAAAAGATAAAATCAATACTCTCGGCGATATACATGTACGTGTGAATTGATGAGTTCTCACGAGACGAATAATACCGCAGGAAGAAACGAATCGATCAAAACGAAGACTGTCAGAAAGAATAATTTTTTCTTTCGTTGTATTCTCGACGGGTCAGTACGTTTTCAACGTTTTCAATTTTCGCGCAATATTTGCGGTGGCGTTTCGAATCATTGTAGAGTATGGGGCCAAATTTTTCGCAAACCTAACACGCACTTTCCATTAAAATAAGAGCGATTGAGTCGAAGATACTCCATATTCTCACTATCGTGCGAAAGTTTCAACAGGCGTCTTACAAACGGCGTTCGTCATATGGCAGACTATAGATGTGGAAAAAAAAAAAAAAGCGAGAGAAGACAATTTCGACGAATGAGTAGAAAGATTTATTCATTCAATCCTCGCCGATATCCGTCATTCTTCAAATTTGTATTCCGAACTCATTTCCATCATGTCTGAAATTTTATTTCCACGTGGAACCGTCACAAAAATTGTACGACTGTCACATATTAGGTAACGTCAGTCCTATCTCTAGAGAGTAGGTTCATATTATTTTTGTTCATCCTTCATAAATGGAGCTGGGTCTTCCGAGTCTAAGAAAATAGCATTAGTTCAGAGATGAATTTACTCCACATGCCTACAGCACAATAGTCGAAATTTTTCAAGTACCGAAGTTTATATCTTTTCTGAACCTCTGCCCTCTATTGCCAAAAAGTAGGAGCAAAAAGATAAATTCCCACTCCTAATCCCGGAGAGTGTGAGTATAGGACTGAACGTTGGTCCAACATTACAGTATAGTAGGCTAGCAGGCAACACTACAAACTAAGCTGAAATGAGCCCCTATGGGTTAGCTGAACTAATATTCAACGTACGAAGAAGACCGTCTTGTTTACACGTCAGAAAAAAATGTGAAGGCACCTGAGTATGTGGAGCCGATAGTCAGGCTACAGAGGGAGAGAGAAAGATGTGGCCTGGTTGAGATTATGACACTACTAGAATAAACCAGAAGCAACCGCCAATAGACATGTTTGGAGAAAATGAGTTTCCATTACACCAGTAGGTGCGAACTTCGTCTGGACCTGTCAAGGAACTCGAGAAATGGACTGATGGGATAAGATGTAACTGAACTCTAATTGTAACCCAATTAAACATATGATTGTAAGGACCCGTATCCACCTCACCTGATGCATGAGTAGAAAAGATGGGAGCCCATGAGAGGCAATGTAATTACAATACACTTCCACCACTTGTACTGATGGAGAATGGGTGGTCCACGAAAAAGGTTCTGGCAAGCCAAATAAATAAAGACCATGTTCCATATCTTTTCATATGACCTACGACATCATCAGCGAGTCCAAATCCTAGAGTTTTGGTCACTTCAGAGAGAGATTTTCACGCAAAAATAACCCCGAAAAGAAGTCATATGAAAAAGGGCCTAACTTTGGCACTTTTCAGGCCCATATGTATTTGTCAATAATTTGACACAAGGTTCGTGTTTTGTTTTAATCTCGAATTTAGAACGTACACTCTTTGATTTTATTCATCAACCAATCCCATAGGAGCCATGCGTTTTAAATCTTTAAACGCATTTTTCTCAAAATAGGTTTTTTCAAGTTACACCCTTTTTTTCCGGAGACACGTTCAATTTCTATTGAGTAAATATGATGAGTACAACAATTCAACTCATTTAACATAGCCCATACATTTTTATGACGTCATCAATCCCAATCTTAAAGACGTTATCAACCCGTGATAACATCCCATAACCTTCAAGACGTCATCATCCTTAACCTTGGGACATAAATACACAACCTTGGTGACATCATCACCCCTAACCATGAGACATATACAATTTGTGACGTCATTAACCCCCCGACATCATTCCTACCCTTGGTGCCGTCATCACCTCTAACCTTAAGACCTCTTTCTTCTGGTATAAACGCGCGTTTCTGCGGTAAATGGTAGACCGCAAATACACCTTCAAGAGTATTTCTTCGCGTCGTGTTAGGCTACGCATTCAGTCTATTTTTTAACTTATGTAACCTATACTATCAGTATCCGGCTAGTCACCTCAACACACCTCGCTTAATTCAGCCTTTTCTAACAGCATTACGCAGGTCCAGCCTAGTTTCACGCTCCTCAAACAGTTACTCAAACTGCGCTTTTAATCTAGTTTAGCCCCCTTCGACAGTACCTAGTGTACAATGAGGGCTACCCTGTGACATCATCATCCCTAACCTTGAGATGTATTTCTTTTCTTTAGGTCACCAACCCGTTATGTCATCACTCCCAACCTTGACGACGTCATCAACTGGTCACATCATTTTACCACCGAACTCTAGAATAATATAATTCCATACATATTTTAAGCGAAAAAATTTATGCGGGAACCCCTCAAAAAACACATATCCATATCCCACAGTGGAAAACTCATCTGAAGTAAATCAAGGCCACGCCTACTTTTGGAGTCATAGCCCAGCTTATGAACTTAGTCCTTTAGCTTAGTTTCCATAAATCAGTCTATCTTACTCTTTATATTCACTAGTAAGATATATTAGGTTATATTATACTGTATCATAGGCTGCTTGGATGACTGGGCTTTCCTCTCTTATGGCCTAGCCCCCTTCTCAGTATAGTATAGCCTAATTATTGTTAGTTTGATATTCTATCTCTCTCCCCGCCCCTCGCCTGCTTAACATAGTAGATCGTATTATATCTTCGCCCTAGTATGGCAAAGAACAGTATAATATTTTTCAGCCTAGTAGACTGTAGGGGAAGCTAACTAGCAGGGAGGCCTTGCTCGTCGTAGCCTAATATAGCCTAGAGACGCAAATTTTGGCGTTGGGGGTAAGGCTGATATCTATATCTTGATGATGAAAATTTACAAAGTCTCAAGATCATGGGGGTTTAGAAAAGATATGAAACGTATAAAAAAAAGGGGGAAAAAATAAAACTAAATTATAGGGTTTTTCGACAATTAGGTGGGAAAGGGGAGGGCGTAGCTCCACCCCGTCTCTGACTAGTTTGATCAGTTAATTCTTCTTCTGCAATAATAGTGATTCGTGACCTTGAAGCAAGAAATGAGCCCCACAGTCAGGCCAGTTTGATCGATTGTCTTCACCATCTTCTCTTTCTACCTCCATGATCTCGCGGAACAAACATTAGAATTTTCCAAAAGCATATTCTGCCCCAAAAACTGATATAGGAGACACAAGAACCTGATTTTTATTCTCTGCGCGCCAGCTAAAAATCTTTTAATTTTCTTCACTTAATTATTCTTCGGAAATTCTCACTAAACCTCCCTTTGTTTCAGTGTAGAGCCTTTTCTTATTTCAAAATTATAATTCTCAAAGTATGATTTTTCTTTTTAAGATAATTAGAAATGATGGGGTCGAAATGCACTGTAAAACAGATAATTATCCTTCCTTCGTTGTGTTGATTGAATAGCTAACTATATTTTAGCGATTAAAAATGCTTACCCTTCGATGGCGCTTTTAATTAAAAATGAAGAACGAAGTAGAGAGGTAAAATAAGAGGGTATCGGGAACGTCAAACATATTCGCATTCATAAAGAAACCTCTAAGGAAAATCGAAGAGCTCGTATAATCAACAATATCTACTTTTAAATTTGAGCAAAGAATGTCTGGAAAACCTTTTTTCGCTCTTTCATGTCCGATCATCAAACCAGAAGTTATCCGAGCAAACTAAACAATTTCGGGTGTTGTACGTATATAAGAGAAAATCAACTCCAGCAAAAAACCTAATTTAAATATTTAATTTTTTCCTCTTCCCCACGGCTAGTCTGCATTTGATTGAGTGTACTTTTCAACTCTTCCTTCGCCCTGGTACATGGTCCCAATCTGGCAAATATGCATTACTTCCTCATGTTTTATTCTATAAACGTATCAAAAGGATTATTCATGAGAAATTGAAAGATCATGCGAGATATTCGCGCTCGAAAATAACGCGGTACGAAGGCGGCCTTTAGGTTCACACGATTCCGGAAGAGACGGAAAATATGTACCCGTCGAATGTTTTATCGTCCGCTTTTTAAAGAAAAAGGAAGAAAAACTTGACCATAAATTACGAGAATTCGAACACGATAATATTCTTCACATGTATAACGAAAAAAGAGAGCTATACTAGCACTCCGCACACGCACCAATATTTTAACATTGTGGGCTATACGAAATTCCAAATACAGTGCTGGTATTAATCCATAATTTTTTTTATGGTCCGCGAGTTCGACGGCATTTTATGTATCGCGTTCAATCCCTCAATTAATTTGCCCGGCCAGACATTTATGACTACTCCTTCATTCGTTGCGTGGACTTCGTATATTTGGAAAAACTATGCGACAACTACGAGGAAAATGTCACCTAAAACGAGATTTCACCCGTTCTCTTTTTTTTTTCACTCTGCGCCCGAACTTTCCGTTTCGAACAAACTTTTCGTCAAATCCACTTTCGTTACAGGAGACAATGAAAAAGTGTATTTTAAATGACCTCAAAAATGAATACAGCGACGTAATACAACGTTTTCTTTGACAATTTGGAAGGCGACGAGAATAAGAAAGACTGCGATATTTTCGCGTCATCTAACGCCTGCATTACCTTTAAGGAAATTTATTTTCATATCATCGGAGTGCGCACCATTTGTTTTCATCAGCTCACTTAACCGAAACGATGTCGCAAAGCAAAGTACGAATATTATTTTCCTCCCACACTATGTTTATATATGCTCGCTGAAATATGAAATTTTGTTAGGCTTTTCGTAATTCTACATCAGTAGGCAGATCGTCACCTTACGTGCATGAACGAAAGACATTGTCGTTGTATACTTTGCTATAATAGTAAATGGATTGATGCTCAAAAGATCGTGAAATTTGTTTTTTTGACGGAGGTTGTTCGCGTAACATTTCGGAATGCGAAGAAGTTAATCGCAATCGAGTTGCAAGTCTTAAGTAGTTTATGAGAATAATCGAATAGGTTTCAAAACGTGTAGAGCTGACGAGGTGACAACTTCAGCAACTTTTCACCCGTTTGACTGACAGAATATAATTGAAATGTTATACAGAACGACGAAAAAATGAAGAGGAAAACTATTTCTTGATGACTGATGGGGTAAAAAGTTTATATACCCTGGATTAGACTTGGATAATAGAAATTGATTACAAAAAAAGAGAGGGTACGGATAGAATGATTTTCGCAGTTAGACATTCAAAAACAGATTGTACTCACAAAAAACGATCTACTCCGTACCCTTTAGTAGATGATAGAGCTTTTCGAATGTATGCAGTACAAGCAGGAATACTCGTCCTTTGGACGGAACCTAACCCAAGCCTGTGATTTCTAAAAGTTCCACGACCCTCTTTACTTGTCCAACTACTCATTCTCAACTGTATTCCTATCTATTCTCATGATCCGTGCCCCTCTTTGAGAGGCTCTCTCCATCACTTCAATATTTTCTTTCATCCGCAACGCTCATCCTGTATGTTCTTTGATTGCTACCACACCATGAGAACTTTCTCAACTCATACTGAATCTATAAAAATCAAACACCTCCACACTCATACACCTATTTGTATATTCTCACTTTCACATAGTTATTCACCTCGAGGTGATAACAAATTGATAACTTCAAGCAGATTATCAAAACATACCCAGGGAGATAAGGCTCAAAAATAAGAATAAATGGAAATAAATGCCGGCAAAGGTTTTTTCGTGGAATATATTTAAAATGGTCTCCTGATAAACATACTAAAAGTCCACAGCGATCAGAGAGCGGGCCCTTCCCCGAAGGTGGTCAAAGTACCACAAAAATTAGTTTTCTGAAAATAAATCGAAAACTAAGTATCAGAAAGAAAAAAGTTTCGAACACAAGTTGTTCCTCATCAAATTTCGTATAAATTTCACCATATGTATGTCAACTTAGCCCAAAAACTCGAGCTGAAAAGTTGGTTTGAACGTTGAGCGAATTTCTAAAATTTTTGATTTTAGTCTTACTGTAGTCAAATTAGACAGATTTCGGGGAAAAAAGAACATTGCGACATAGTAAAGGTCTGATTGCTGGAAATGGTCAAGAATGAAGTCCAAAACAACATACTAACTTCTCCGCGTTTTTCCCCAAGAGCATCTTTTTTATGGGGGTTGAAACCCCCTCAAAATCAGTTTTTTGTAAATATCCCGTTTAATACGTATTTTAGAGAAAAAAGTCATCAGTCAGAAATTATTCCTCGTGAAATTTCCTATCAGACTACGTATTTCATTTCTAAACTACACGTGATAGTCAGCTCAAAAATTCATGAACTAATTTTATTAGTTTTAATTGTCACAGGGAATTTGCTGCACGATATTATTTTGAGAAAGGTATAATCAACTGCCTATCATACATGAAAATAAAGTTTTCCATACATGGACAGACATTTTAAGAATCGTTTCTTATGCATGTATGATATGTAAGAAGCTGAATGGGGGACTGTAAACATGCGAGCCCTTCCCCCATTTCGATTTTTCTAGTTGAAGTGGGTGAATTCGTTTGTACTGGGTTGTGCCGTAGAGTTTTATGTTCGTGCTGGTCTTCTTCCCCCTCCAACCTTATGAGGGGGCTGTATGCCAGGCCAGGCCAGCATGTCGTGCTCCATTTTCGGACTGAAAACAGGCTGAATTTCGTATGCTACGTTTTTGCTCTCAAGTTTTCCATTCTGGTTGTTTCAAGCGATGGTGGGAATGGATATGGTCTCCTGTTGTGGACTCGCGGTGAGATTTTGACTTCGACCGGCGTACGATTGAAGTGGGCTAACGTGTGGAATTGTTTCAACCAATGGAAGGAATGTTACCAAGAAGCTTGTTATTGTTGTATGCTCCCACAAATACAAGAAGAACCGCCGTAATACAAATCCGAAAATAACGCGCTCCTTGTCAAAGTTGGCGTAGTCGCATGAGGGTTTCACGTTGATAGTCGATTGGGTCAGACAAACTTGCTCCGCCATTTCAGGCGATCTCCCGAGAAGCTTGTTTTGCGGTGAGAGATTGAGTACATGAGTCTTGCAATTATCAAAATGGAGAAACAAGAGATAACAAGCTTCTTGGTATCATTCCCTATATCGCCTGGAACAATAAGAAATGCAGCAAGTTTGCCTGGATTTCACGAGGAATAATTTTTGACTGATGACTTTTTTCTCTAAAATGCGTATCCAGCGGGTTATTTACAAAAAACTGATTTTCAGGGGGGTTCAACCCCCATAGAAAAGATGCTCTAGGGGAGAAACGCGGAAAAGTTAGTACGTTGTTTTGGACTTCATTTTTGACCATTTCCAGCAATCAGACCTTTACTATGTCGCAATGTTCTTTTTTTTTCCGAAACCTGTCTAATATGACTACACTAACTTGATACTAACACTAAAATCAAAAATTTTAGAAAATCGCTCAACTTTCAAACCAACTTTTCAGCTCGAGTTTTTGGGCTAAGTTAACATACATATAGTAAAATTTATAGGAAATTTGATGAGGAATAACTTTTGTTCGAAACTTTTGTTTCTCTGATGCTCAGTTTTCGATTTATTCTCAGAAAACCAATTTTTGTGGTACTTTGACCCCCTTTGGGGGAGGGCCCGCTCTCTGATCGCTGTGGACTTTTAGTATGTTTATCAGGAGACCATTTTAAACATAATCCACGAAAAAAACCTTTGCCGGCATTTATTTCCATTTCAAAATCTAATCTGCCTGGGCTACATAGGAAAGAGCTGAAATCAGTATAGCCAATATACGCTCGACACTAATTGAAAACCATTCGTCACAAACACCCAAGTTGAGAAAGAACGATGTATAGGGAAATAATGATAGTAATAATATTCTTCCATGGAAAATCATCAACACGATTCTCTTGATAAGGATAGAAGAGGAAATATGAGAAAAAAATCTCCTAGCCCGAGCAGGAATCGAATCCGCGACCTTTCGTTTTCATGACCTCTTCCCTCCAGATATTCGCGACTCTTTCCTATAGGCTTTTGCAACAGCCTAGCGTATTGTGGTCTTCGGACTCTCTCATTCACAATGTCGAACTTCCATCTGAAGGCGAGATATGACGATCTAATCTTAGGTCCTGGTAGCGTAGTGGTCATCGCACTCGTCATGAAAGCGAGAGGTCGTGGGTTCGATTCCCGTTCGGGCCAGGAGATTTTTTCGTCATATTTCCTCGGTATTAAGTATAGACGTAAAAAAGCAGTACTTTAATATACGGTCATTCTAATGTGAAAATTGCATTTTTGAGTGGGAGCAGAGATTACCCGTTATGTGCAGTTTTTAAAATACGGAAAATAGATCAAACCCCAAGTTTTCAGTCCAACAGAGCGAGTCTTTACCATTTTGCACTTGGAGGTTGCAGTTCCATAAAGTAATTGAGTAGAGCTGAAAATGTTTTTTCCATTAACATACTGGATGGCAACTACGACACTGAATGTTCTTCTTCTTGGTCTATCCTGATGCTATAGCATCACGCGGAAAACTTCCTTAACATTTCTTGGAGTTTCTCAACTCTGAGACAACTAAAATCGCAGGAAATATCCGTCGCAGCGATCAATCAGATGACAGAACTTAGCAGTACCAGATCCGAGAGAAAACTTGAAAATCAAAATTTTATTTTGAGGAAAATAGGTAACTTGTTTTATGGGGTGTTTGTTTGGCGGAGATGATTGACAAGTAAGAAGACGGGACGTCATCAGATATTTTTTTCTGGAGAGCAAAATGGAGCTACAGAGCCGACAGTAGACATTTTCACGAGAGTCCCTCTCCTGACATAAGCTCGAAAATTCGAATTTTTTGTTTACTCTTTCCTCCTCCCCATTTGGAGCCAAACTTTTTTTGACATTTCAAAGGTTTAAAGTTGTCTCGACAGAATCAATAATAAGAGAAAAAATTTAAATTTGGCACTGTCGTCGTAAAATCGTAAAACAAAATGAAAATATACACAATAAAACTGCCGACGTTTCGAGAAACACAGATTCTCTTTATCAGGACGAGACGTGAAATAAAGTAGAGCTAATAGGTGTAGAATAACCAAATAAAAACAAACGAGATGAATCATAAGAAATTATTAGAGGGCGGAAAGAACGTATGAGGAAAGGAGTTACTAATTCCGAAACCATCTGCCTCATAATTGATGGCATCTTTAATCAACTCTCCAAAGCAAGACTCGTGACCTCATCAAAATAGAACGTACGTTTCTTTTCGGTGGCACGAGTGACCAGAGCTGTATTTTTCTTTTTTTGAAAGATATCTCTTATATGTTGTTTCAATCTGTCTCGAATGAGTTGCATCGTTTTGCGAATATATTCAGCCTCACAATCGTTACAAAGGCTCTTGTAGACAATTTCAGTGCAATTTTTCACAGAGCCTGGATTCTTGAGTTGAAGAATTTTTCATAATTACGGAATTTGTTGGGAAAGGCTTTGTATAATTTAGGATCTAATTTGCAAGGATGTTACCTCATTACGTGGCCTGCAAGACCAATGAAAGGGTAAAGAAAAATGAGCATTTTTAGTGTTGTATGATTGCTAATTTGAAATGAAGTAGTAGGAGGTTGAATTGGCTAGGGTGACCGTTGTGTTTAAGAATAATTTTGAGCTCAATTTTGTGACGGCACGCTTGTTTTTGACATATTGCACACGGGGCTGCTTAGCTAAGCAGAGGCCATTAGCCGTTAGCCGAGCAATTTTCAACAAAAATTTAATGAAATCATGTTAGCCATTAGCTATTCAAATTGGAATTGCTAACGGCTAACATTTTCTCTTCCCTACACCTCACCCCTCTCCTACTTTCAGCCGTTAGCTTTTACCTCTTAGCCGTTAGCCATCCTATTTTGGCCCAAAATTAGCTTGCTGTGGGCTAGCGAATGAGACTGGGTTAGCCGTTAGATGACAGCCGAAGTCAATCAATTTGAAGGGATAGCTTTTAGCCAAGTTTTTAGCCAATAGAATTGGCTAAGCAGCCCTATGCACACCTTTACTGTACCCCCTCCCCCTTCCATGGTAACCCTAGACAAGGTAGGCTAAGAAGTGAAGCCGTAAGCTATTTAGTTTAATACACAGTAAGGAATACTGAGGTGGAGGGGCAAACAACCGACCGAAGGAGCCTTTTGCAGTACACTAGACCTTGACCTACTGTAAGAACTGAAGAAAATTCACCCATTATTATCGGACCTCTAATATAGAGCCATCTACAAGTCCACCAGCTAGTCTAAGATTTCGATCCGCTGAGGACGCCATAAAATAGGCATGGCCTTGACTCATTTTAGGGACAAAATCAAGTCATTTCAAGTATACGTTGGCTCCACCAGTATCATTGTGTAAAGCTTAAAACACTAAATTCCTCAAAGTAAGTCCCAATTGAGATCATAAAAACGGGGAAAAGGAAGAAAAAAAGGGGTACATTCCGGACGAAGATAATTTACAAACGTTCTTGTCTTTTAAACTCATTTTTTCATTCAACTGTATTAATTTCTAGAGACGGTGGGGAGAGAGGAGGATCGAAGTTATATTCGCGTTTGACATTATTTGATTATCAACACGAGCTACTAAAATTGAAAGGTATTCATCGTCTTTCCCTGAATAGCTGATTGGCTTAGTACGTCTATTTCCATGTTACACACCTTGAATAAATCGAAAGAACCGATTTTCTGAAAAACGCTTGATGTGCTAATTCGTTATACTTATAGTTGTGCGAACTCAAACTGTACCTTGTGATAACGTCATCACGAGAGCGAAATGATGTAGTCGCGAATTGATGAAAACAGCCCCGGAACAATGTGGTAATCATCGCAGTTTGCAAATTCTGATCTCTTGAGGACCGTCGTAAGGCAAACTTCGGAATGATATCGTTTTGGATTGGTATCAAGTTCCTAATTATGGAAGCGTACTCATCTCCCTCTTGATTAACCACCCGTCTCGATCTTACTGTAACTCCTAAAACAGCTACAAAAATCTTTCTTTCGAGCCTTCACGTGATTCGCACAATTTACAAAAACGCGAGTAAAAATCTCTAAAAACTGGACTGTGTTTCAATTATGGGGGGAAAAATCGTGAAAAGTTGAATAAATCCAACAAAGTATGTAGAAGAATGAAGAAAGCACAAAGGCATAAGAAGGGGATTGACCCTCCAGCCCAAAGATACCGTGAAGAAAGAAAATTTCAGTTTTTTTGCGAGCTTAATTTCTAGTATCATGGACTAGGACCTCTCGACCTGTCCTCTTTTCAAGATTCAGACCTTCCCACACCAATAAATGAATACAATGGTGTCGATGGCATAACGCTTTCTGAAAATGACTACAAAAGCATGAGCTCATGTACGAGACGTTTTCTGTTATAAAATTTATAAAAATCCTACCTCAGGTCAACAGTAGAGCAATTATGACCGGCCCTCCTGACTATGTTCAATGAACTTCACAAGAACAATATTCATGTGGTGAGTTTTAATCGAATTAATAAAATATTCGTTTTAATTTGTTTCATTTGAGTGGAATCACATTCGCACCAAAAAATACTAAATATACCGCTACCCGTGGAAGAATTTTCAGCCGTTAGTGATTTTTCAAAATTCTTCCCTTTTATATATATGCCACAAAAGTTCGTTATTTTTAGAATACCTATTGACAATTATTATTTACGTTTCTTAAAACTACATAAATTTCTGCTGCAAATCGAACCGGTTCGTCGACCCGCATCCTCTATGAAGACGCGTCGCTAAAAATATACTCGTATAGATATTCATTCGCTTACCTCAAATCCTTGATTTCATTTTTGAGATTGCTTATCTCAAGATTTTTATCCAAAGTTTTCCTCAGAGACTCCTCCAAATGGATGTAATCTTGCTGACGATGTTGCAGTAAAGCGTTAACTTGAGCTTTCAACGTTCGCACTTCATCCTCGACGGACACCGACGACGACGATAATACGACGACGACGAGTTGCGACAACGCGTAAACGCAGAACGCTCCGCACTTCATATTAACAGCCAGCACAAACACAGACTGACGCTAGAATCTACCCGAATACGCGAACTGATATTAAAACTCGTAACGTTTGCTAACCACCCTTGTCGGTGACCAACCCGCCAGAGAGGCGAACGAACGATTCGTTCGATCGAAGAGGAACACCGACGGGACGGATGATGATTTTTGTGGTCTACATGTTGTGATCATATCGAGTATATCAAATCCTACCTACATTAATTATATTTTTTTCAAAAAATCTGACGCAGTAATGCAATCGAAACACAGCCAACTGCTGGTAATATTCTTACAGATGTTCGAAAATTATTTCTTATCAACTACTGTAAGAATAGAAAGATGGGCTCCGGTAATTAGTGAGTATATTCTTGCGGTTCACAACGAGGGCAAGTAGTAGCGTATAAAGAGAATGAAGACTGAAATCTGTACTCGTAAGTGAATTAAAGTGAGAATTTGTTGCACTCTTCAATCGTTTCTATCGAGAAGATATTCTCCTCAAGTAATCGCTAATCGTGGGTGACCTTCACGTATTGAGGAGAACACTTTTGACTACTACGAGAAAACGTGAAGAATGAAACGAAGTTGAATCGCCGAGGAAATATACGTTCTTAAACAGAAAAAATTCTATCAATTTTGGCGATGTCCACAATTTAACATCCCGCGGATCACCTCAGCCATTCTCCCCCTCACCTTTCCGAGACTTAAAGCTCCCTCGAATTCCAATTCTATACCATCCTTCTACAGACATCCATCGCCATATCAGAAATTCATGCCTGGAGCCAAGAAAGGGTAGGATTACATTGTCTTCCACGACTGATTTTTGAAGAAACAATCATAAGAAAAACTTCCGCTCAGGGCAGACTGAAATTGGAGTAGCACTTACTTATCTTCATACAAGTAGAAAAAAACCTACAATCTTCTCTTTTTTAAAAACGCCCCCGCTGAAAAATTCTTGTAATCCTTCCAACCCGATTAGTGTTGACTTGGCTGAAGCCGATAGAAGTACCCCAACCTTTTTTTTGGGGGGGGGGGGGGTCCTCGCGCCGAGGCGAGTGGTAGCAGTGTAGCAGCAGTCGCTCTTGCTTAAGAGAGGACAGAGGTGGGACAATACGTAACCCAAACAGGCAGAACAGAAATACCTGATTGGACGTGAAAGCCTTTCTGCTGTCAAGAAGGGGACATATATGGGACGGTACTTGGTCCAGTCAGGCACCACTCTGACGGACGCGAGAGCCCATATTGTCAATCGTTAGCGAGATACACTGTCATTCCGTAGATAGCTCGTGTCTGCCTATGCTTAAGGAGGTGACAAGCGAGGCAGTACGTAACCCAATCCCTCTCATAGATTGGACGTGAGGGCCTGCGTTGCAGATAACCGTATCGGAGGTGACACTGGCTGTACGTGTCTTGGTCTCTAAGACGATGAGTGTCATGTGTGGCTTATGTGGTGGTTGCTTCCGTGGTCTGAGGGTCGCCCGCAGAGACTGTCCGGGGACGGGTTTCCCCCCCTCGCACTTCGGTATTCCCTGTTTAGGGAGTGTGGTTTAGTGGAAAACTGTGTTCCGAGGCTCTTTACTTAACCAAGTCCCTTGAAAAGGGGGTAGAGAGGGGTACGCTTCCGCGGTCAGGGCGGATCCCTTCGCGCTTCAGCGACTTCTTCGGGGGTGAAGAAGGTGCAGTTTGGAGACCGTCAGCTGTTGGCTGGCGAATGCAAAGATAAACTAAGAGGATAAGGGTAAGAGGCCTAAAAGTAGATATAGTAATAATAATAACACTAATAATAATACTACTATTAGTACTAAGTTGGGAATGATGTTCCCAGTCCGTCTACTCATCCCTGGAGTGGGAGGTAGAGGGAGAAGAGGGGTCCGCTTCCATGGTCAAGGGTCACCCGCAGATGGGTTTCCCCATTGCATTTCTGCATCTGTCTTGAAAGGACAGATTGGTTGTTGGGATCTTCTTCAGCTGATAGCTGAGTGGAAGGTGTGGGTTAGTGGGAATAGGTTAACCCCAGTTGCTAGATGTACTGCGAGGAGTGAATTACGCATGCAAGAGAGCATGGATGAAAACAGAGAAGATGGGTCAAAGAAATCGGTAGGAATCCCGAAACAGTACCCCCTGCTGTAGGTGCAGCTACCCTGTCTTAAGTCGACAGCCATGAAGATAGAAGAGTGAGATAGATAGGAAAGGTGTGCCTTAACTTAATCGAAAAGAGAAGAGTGATAGGATAGAGTGGTAATCAGTGATGCTAAAATATGAGGGTGCCATACACAGGGGGAAGTCTGTGCGAGCCCGCTGCTTTGTCATTCCCGAGGGAGTGACTCCCCTCACTATACAAGGCTGGACTTAAGGATGTGTCAGTTACTCCTTGTTTCCCACATAGCAGTGGGGAGGACCCTGATTGACATCCTTCGAGGTGGAAGTTCGCCTATACCACTTTTAGTTGACTATATTGGAGAATGACAGCGACTATTTGCCTTTCCGCTTTTCAGCTTTCACCGCGTGCTGTCCAAAGCAATAGCTTCCTCTCCCAGTCGTAAGCCCCCTCGCCACGGCAAGGCAGTGGTAAGACTTGAAGACATACCAGTTCCAAGACACGTTGTGTCCCCGCTAGTGTGCCCCCCGGAGGGAGAAAAAGTTCAAGATACCGCCTCAAGTCTTGGGAACGGCTGAACTGTCACCTAGGAGCACCTGTGAGATGCCCCCGTCTGCAGCCCCTTGCCAAGACTGCAGGGGAAGTGAAACACATGTTCATGGTACAATGGGTGCTCCGCGGAGTTTTCCTGCGAGGGAGCAGAAGTTGAAATAGAGAAGGGCGAAATAAAATTCCTCATTACACTACGTGGCATATAGCGGACTTCCGTATCGGAGGACAAGACTCCCTGCTTAGGTGCAGAATCCCTGCCTTATATCGGCAGCCATGGAGTACAAGTGGAAGGGTGATAGTGTAGACTGCGAGTGGTTGCAGTAACCCTGCCTTAGGTCGGCAGCCATGAAATTTGATAAGTGTTGGTTGTAGAGAGAGTAGGATAGAAGGGCACTTCAAGAAAGTGTGCAACCTTGAGTGGCTTTTCCCCTGCCTTAAATCGGCAGCCATTAAGTGTGAAGTACCCCAACCTTCTCTGTAAATTCCGCGCGAGAGTAAAGAATTTTCCAAGTCCCTGAATCGGGTAAAAAAATCATGACAGAAAGTTGTATTACAGAATCGTGACGGCCTTGAAGTAGATCGACTTCATTAATGACGTCATTCTACGTTTTACTCTCTCTGTGTATAACTCGAAGGTAAAAAATGTTTCTAAATTTCTAAATTAGGTCAAAGTCTGTTGATGACGTCATAGGAACAAAATTGTGAGTAAAAATCGAGTCGCGAAATTGTCCCAAACTTATGGGCCAAGTTTCGAGTGAAGTTCAATCTTCTTTTGGTCAAAGTCATCGGGTTTTCTCTTCTTCTACCACACTTAGGGCGAGTTCCGAAGAAGAAATTTTTCCCAACTTCCTGATCAGTCGAATCAACACAATTTTTTAGGTTATGGCCAAATTCATTAGAAGGATTCATACTCAAACGAGTAAACCAGCAAAAAATTGGAAGGAAAAATGGATCCGTACTGAGCTGAGGCGGTGGTATGGGAGGCTGAATGTCATTACAAGGTTGGATCCCAGACTCTCCAGTTTACTTCACCTCGGTGAGTTGGATCTATTTATTAAGTCTGTCAATTATAAATGTCGCACGTTTGAGGCTAAGTTAAAACGCAAGAAAAACAAGAAACTTTGTTCCCTCCAAAATTTGAAAGCCTCTGCTACCCAGGAGGGCAGCACTGATGCTGGCGTTGTTCAACAGTTTCAACCGCGCATCATAAATTGTAGTCAGGTAGTGTTCACCAGCGATGAGCTGAACCTCCTTGAGAAGGGCTTAAAATTCGGGTTACCCCTTCCTAAAAATGCCGAGACTCTGGCTAACGTCGTTGCTGATCTCGGCGTAAAAATTGGACCTGGGGTCAATACTCAGAAAGCTTGCGCCGATTCGGTCCGTAATACCCCCTTCCCTAGAATGAATGCTCTTGTTAGTGAGGTGATCAAAGGGATAAAGAGGAAGGTCAGGGAGGAGGATTTAATCATTACAAAGGCCGACATGGGCAATGCTATGGTTGTTATGGACAAACCCTCTTACGTCTCTAAGGTCTAGGAGGTCCTTGACCAGTGTGGTGCTAAGGCAAATGACCGTTTCAACTTCCCCAGCAGCGTGAACGAGGTTAGACGTGTTATTAATGAATGTAAATTCGTCATTAAAACTCCATCATTAAAGAAATTGCTCCTCGAGCCTAACCCTGTACCTCCCCCCACTTGTATGGGTTACCTAAAGTCCATAAGACAGGCAGCCCGATGCGTCCAGTGGTTTCCTATGTGTCTTCCCCCACGTACTCTCTAGCGAAATACTTGGACCGTTGATTCAAGTCTAGAATTGATTTTGAGTCACCCTACAAAAACTCGGTAACCTTGGTTGAAAGGCTTAAAGACGATATTGTGCCTTCGGGTTCGACCCTATGTTCATTCGATGTGGTCGGTTTATTCCCGCACATCCCAAGAGCTACTGCCATGCAGTATATAGGTGATTTGTTAGTCCGTTCAAACATTCGCCATGAAGAATTGGCAGAATTTTTCGACCTGCTCGGTATCTGTCGGTCCCCCAATTTTTGTAAATTTAACGGGAAGTTTTTCGATTTTCCAGAGGAGGTTGGTATCCCTATTGGTTCCCCTTTGGGCTCCCTCATCTCCGAAGTCTTTATGTCTAAATTTGAATTTGATCTGTTCTCCTCTGGCCAGGTGTTTTTGAGTCACGTACATTATTGGCATAGATATGTTGATGATGTGTTGTGTGCGTGGACCGGTCCCCGAGATCTGTATCTCAATAAGCAATATCCCTCAATAAAATTTACGTTGGAAGTTGGCGGTTCTACTACCGTTTTACAGTTTCAAAACGGCTCCAAAACTGTTATAAAATTAGGCCACCACCAAAAAACGTGAAACTACCAAAAAGAGAATGTGCCACTCCTGGCAATAATGTTCCTGATGTAGGTCAAGGTCGCGTGACATCAGGGTCATTTTAGACAAAGGTCATTGACGAGGCACCACTAAAATGGGGCTGAGGAAGATCCTCCAATTGAGCAGAGATCATTCGGTGTGACTTCAGGGTACTTTGGAGCAAGATTATCAGGCTGACTGGCTCCAGCCCTTCCCCTCTTCCCACCATATTTAGGTCGAGTCTCTAATGCATGTTGAGGTCATCCGGGTTCAAGAGTGTGATGTTCAGATTCACTAGGTCAAGATAATCAAGCTCATTTAACAAGTTAAAGCGTCCCCGCTCTCACCCCCTTGTATTTAGGCAGCCCCTAATTTAGATCAGGGGTGTGCCATTCGAGTTCTGCAGTTCAAGGTCATTGAGGAGTCCGAACTTCCATCTCCTTTGACGTTATAAAGGTCTTTCTAGGTTTCTACCGGAACACCTTAGGTTATTCTCCTTCGGCCTAGCGTTAGATTGATATAATTTATGGTAGTAGTAAAAGACTAGGCTATGGTCTTTCAAGATTATGGAACAATGAAAAACGCAATTTGGCCTCACTCTCAGGGCTAGCTTCAGAGTGCTCAAATTTTGTTACAGACTCATCTTGTATTAAAAACAGTGGCGTAGCCAGAGAGATGAGGAGAAAAAATAATTTCCATCGACTCAATCTTTTTCGCGATATAAGATTTACTGAAAAAGGCAGACCCCCTCTCATTTCTTTAAATGCTCTGGTTAGACCACTGGGGTAAAATAGATATGAAATTTTCACAATATCCCGGTACTCAAGACAGATGAAGGAGACGCAACAGTCTTCCAACAGAAGGTCTTTGAATTGGTAGAAGATAAGAAGACTTATTCACAAATCTGGGAACCGATCACTACATTGCAGAATGAGAATAATGATGATATGCGATTTTCTGGATTACCAAAAAAGAGAGGATGACCTTACGTCCAGCGGTTTCTTTATTAATGTACCCACGTATGAGCTCGTATTATAGTATTCTTTGACGAGGTTTCATTGTCAATCCTGATCGTAGAATCAAAAAGCAAAGGTCCACATCGACTTTATTCGATTTTCTGAAACAGACGAAAACACTAGAAACCGTAAAGTCCGAGCTTCAATTGTAGTATCCCATGCCTTCTTATGACTTGGGTTAGATGAAAGTTTATCCGGTCATATTCACCACGCATTGGCGCCCATTGTGTCTACTCTCGACATGCAAATGGTGTAGGCGAGGGGCCTCTCTAGCTCTCTTGCTCGTCTCCACCAAGGCTTTTAGTAAGTATATCCTTTTTTTTACAACACGTTTACATGACTTGAAAGTGGGGAACACTCTTGCGAAACGTTCCATCTCCATCAAGGCTTTTAGTAGGAATATACGAATATCCTTTCTTTTACAACACATTTACATGATTTGAAAGCCAGCAACACTCGTGCGAAACTTCTTCGTCACAGTCACTTAATCATATATCTATACTCCTCCCCAAAATTCAGGACATATCGCAGATTGAAATAAAAACCTCAACAGCATCTAATGACCCATGGCTAGATGAGTAAGCACAACCTTCCTTCAGTTCATAACACGACTAAGCTTATGACAAGAACGATAAAACAAGATAATTAAGACACATTATACCTTCATCCCATTTCGATCTGAAAATCCTTCCCCTCCCCTCTCGAATACATTTCGAACCAACGAACTTTCAACGGGTAGGGTAAAAGATCTATTATTATTGTCTCAGAGATGTGTCTAGAGTCTAGACACAATTTTTTCAGACGATTTTTTATCATTCTACCACATAGACCCAGTAAAATGTGACAAATATCTTCATATTATACTATTTACACAACATTGAACAAACACGAATAACATTTGCGTCGACGTCCCCATTTCTGGTTTATTTACCCTAATTGTCGGATTTGTTACGTAATAAAATCATTAATTACTAACATTCATCCTATCATCAAACGTCCCAGTCGTCGAAGAACTTCAAACAGCCCAAAAAGAACGATTCGCACTCGCACCTATGCAGTAAAAAATCTACGATCGGATTCATTTTGTCCATACTCCTTAACAGACGATCGTAATATTATACAGTACCTACCTGCGTATAATATATTTTTAATTCGAACATTCTCCGGCCACGCATGCGCGATAAACCAGGTGCATTTTGTAAGCAGGTGAAAATATATATCGTAGAGACAGCTGGAATACCGATAGAGGCATAAAACGGCTATAGGAAGCAGTGGCTGTAGCCCGAAGCAAGTTGACTCGAGCACGACTGTTGAGAGTGTTAATATATTATACAGTGAGCATCTGCGACGGGGAGCCCAGAGGTTTTCGTGTTATTCTGTCTTCTACCTCGATTGACCGCTCGCAGCACACGGCGTGTGCCAGCATCCCAATGGCGTGTGCCAGAACGCAGCGGTACCTAATCGTCTGTTCTACCTGTACACAGAGGCGTCCGACGTCTGTTTACAGACATTACAGACCTACCCGGGCTATAAAATGATGAGTTTGGTCATCACAAACAAGAACTCGATATGAAAAAGAATCTGTTAAGAAGAGAAAATTTTCTTAACAATTGCGAAATTTTGCTAAATGATTTAAAGACTCGAATGAACATTTCGTACATTTTTTACATCCTTAACTGTATTCGAACAAAATCGATGGCACAGGATATGATAACAATTTGTAGAATTCCATTCTTTATTTTTTAACCGAAACTTTTATTCGTTAAAACGTATTTATGAATAGAAATTCTCTTCATTCACTTAATCAACCCGCATTGCGGACAGAAAAGACAGAAAACACCAGATACTTTTATTATGTCATATCTGATGTCTTTTTAGCATTCGAGAAAACTCGTGGTGAAAAAATGAAGATAGATTTCGCGACTCGAAAGACGAAGTCAAGTTCGTATAGAAGAAGAAGAGCTGTCAACAACATAGTTTAGTCGATTTCATCTGTCATGCATTAAGGAAAAAAAATGTAATTTCCTGCCGAGCTCGAATGATTTATGGTTACGGTTATCCTATTCGTTATAAGATCATGAAACAAACATGAAGGAAAAGCTTGCCGTTGGTCATTTTTCGCTTTCGGCAAGACTAGATAAGAGCGTTTCTCCAGAATAGTCGTCTGTTTGTCAAGTTAAAAGAATGTGGATGGAGTTATACGTACCAAATTTGCGCTAGTTTGGTTTATCATTTAATTTTTAAAACTGTAGAGAGACGATATTCATCCAAGGACTTTAGGAGTACCACAAGCGAATTTCTCGATGTAAAGCAGAATCCCTGTTCACTATAATAGCCCAGGCAGATTAGGATTGAAATGGAAATAAATGCCGGCAAAGGTTTTTTTCGTGGATTATGTTTAAAATGGTCTCCTGATAAACATACTGGAAGTCCACAGCGATCAGAGAGCGGGCTCTCCCCCAAACGGGGTCAAAGTACTACAAAAATTAGTTTTCCGAGAATAAATCAAAAACTAAGCATCAGAGGAAAAAAAGTTTCAAACAAAAGTTGTTCCTCATCAAATTTCCTATAAATTTCACTCTATGTATGTCAACGTAGCCCAAAAACTTGAGCTGAAAAGTTGATTTGAAAGTTGAGCGATTTTCTAAAATATTTGATTTTAGTGTTAGTGTAGTCAAACTAGACAGGTTTCGGAAAAAAAAAGAACATTGCGATATAGTAAAGGTCTGATTGCTGGAAATGGTCAAGAATGAAGTCCAAAACAACATGTTTTTCCCCTGGTGCATCTTTTTTATAGGGTTAAAACCCCCTCAAAATCAGTTTTCTGTAAATATCCCGCTTAATACGCATTTCAGAGAAAAAAGTCATCAGTCAAAAAATATTCCTCGTGAAATCCAGGCAAACTTGCTGAATTTCTTATTGTTCCAGGCGATATAGGGAATGATACCAAGAAGCTTGTTATCTCTTGTTTCTCCGTTTTGATAATTGCAAGACTCATGTAGTCAATCTCTCACCGCAAAACAAGCTTCTCGGGAGATCGCCTGAAATGGCGGAGCAAGTTTGTCTGACCCAATCGACTATCAACGTGAAACCCTCATGCGACTACGCCAACTTTGACAAGGAGCGCGTTATTCTCGGATTTGTATTGCGACGGTTCTTCTTGACTTTGTGGGAGCACACAACAATAACAAGCTTCTTGGTGATATTCCTTTCATTGCTTGAAACAATTCCACACGTTAGCCCACTTCAATTGTACTCGGGTCGAAGTCAAAATCTCCCCGCGAGTCCACAACAGACCACATCCATTCCCACCATCGCTTGAAACAACCAGAATGGAAAACTTGAGAGCATAATACAGCAAAAACGTAGCACACGAAATTCAGCCTGTTTTCAGTCCGAAAATGGAGCACGACATGCTGGCCTGGCCTGGCATACAGCCCCCTCAGAAGGTTGGAGGGGGAAGAAGACCAGCACGAACGGAAAACTCTACGGCACAACCCAGTACAAACGAATCCACCCACTTCAACTAGAAAAATCGAAATGGGGGAAGGGCTTGCATGTTTACAGTCCCCCATTCAGATTTTTACATATCATACATGCATAAGAAACGATTCTTAAAATGTCTGTCCATGTATAGAAAAATTTATTTTCATGTATGATAGGCAGTTGATTATACCTTTCCTCAAATCAATCTCAAACTATAACGACAATATCTAGTCAATTTTGAGTCGACTTATCAAACTTTTCACAAACTCAAAATCAACAATTCTGACACTTGGTGAATTTCATAATTCCCTGATAATGTGAGCTGGCCGACACTAAATTGACCTCAAATCGATGTTGATCTAGAGTATATTTCAAGTCAACTTCTCCAAATCTTTAATCGACCTCAAATCTACTGCCCGTTTGGGTTAATTTCAAGTCGATTTTTAGTTTTCTGGCTATCTATACGCTGGACGACTCTGAATTATCCTCAAATTGAAGTCGATCTAGAGTCAATTTTGAGTCAAATTCTTCTATCGACCTAAAATCGCTGTGTCAATGTCAAGTTTTCTGGTAATGTTTGCTGGACAACTTCAAATCGATCTCAAGTCAATTTTGAGTCGACTTCATCAAATTCTTCTATCGACCTTTAATTGACTACCTTTTTGCGTAAATTTCGAGTAGAGTTTCAGTTTTCTGGTCACGTACTCTGGACGACTTTAAATCAATCTTAAATAAACTGCGGGAGAGGTGGACTGGCCCACCTGGCTACCTGGAGATCGCCAGTTGCGCCCCTCCGGAAGAAGGAAGAAAGAAAAAATTAGATGCCATCACAGGACTGCAATGGCAGCGGGGAACCCGCTGTCCCGAGTCCCCCAGAGCCTGAAGTTTTTCCAAGTCCTGAAAATCATGACGTGACAACTTGAACGCGCTGCAATTTCAAGGAAACCGTCGTCTTTCCAAGTCCTCCTCCTATCATATATAGCTTCGAGGTAGGAATTTTTCTATGTCCCCTTCCTATCATATATGGCTAGAAGGTCGAAATTTGTCTAAGTCCCCCTTCTATCATATACAAGCCGTAAGCCCGCTAAACATTATAAAATTTCAAATTATTTTCAAAATCCTTGATATTTATTTATCATTAGTATTCTTTTAGTTTAATTTCTAATTTAATTCTTTAATTTGCAATTTTTCAATTTCATTTTTTTTATGGTTGATATTTTGTTTTACACTTTCAATCTCGTTCTCAATACCTTCTCTGATAGTTGGATGCCGTCTTTTTAGAAGATCTTTTGCGCATTCTTCTTTCTGGGTGTATGCTGAAAAGTTTGTCATTTTTTGTGGATACAATTGTCCAAAAATTTTAAAAATTGTAAATATGTTTAGAACTTCATTACACCCTAAAGAAGTCATTGAAAGCGCATTGTTGTATTTTCGCAAATTATTAAGAAAATGAAAAGATCTATTATCCCTTCCGTCTAATAGTTTTTGAAGAAGATCCGGCATCGAGGGTAAATCAGGTAACTCAATCTTACCACTCCCGCAACAGAATTTCCGATTTTCAGTTTCAAATAATTTTCCATCATAAAATGTGCACGTGATTGCCAGATTCCCAATTGAACTTCCACTGGTATATTCTTTCTCAATAATGTACCTAACGGATGGATTATTATCGTTCTAACCATCATTTTCCACATTATTTTCTCATGTCAAAATTTCGGAATTGATACGAGTCCTCTTCCCTATGTTCGTCAACCGCCCTAGATTTCCTTTCTTGCATTTTGGCATTCCAATTAGATTGCAATAAAGGGAGACATCCGTGATTTCGATCTTGAATTTTTGAAATTGACGTGAATAAATTTAAGAATGATACAGATTTTTCATCTCTTGAATCATTAATGACCCCCCAAGCACAAAGATATACTACACCCAATTCGCCTGATTTTGTAACTTCAAATTTATTACGCATAAATCTTCTCCTAGGCAAGCTAAAGCAATGGAAACAAATTCCACGTTCGTAGGTGAAATAGGAATAAAGTTAAATGGATTTGCGATTTTGCAACTTCTCTTTATATAATAGATAGCTCGGGGTCAGAATTTTTTCAAGTCCTCCTCCTACCATGTATAGCTCGGAGGTAGGAATTTTTCCAAGTCCCCCTCCCCTCTCCCTGATGTCATCAACCTTGCTCGCGCTCACGGACGAAAATTTCCCTGGAAGTACCCCCAACAAAAGAGATAGCGGGTTCCCCGCTAAAAAGAGAAAAGGAATTTGGAGGGGAAGGTGCGAAATTGATGCTCCTGTCACGTAATCGCCAGTTGCGCAGTTGCTCCAGCCCGCCACTGGATCTAGAGAGTAGATTTTGAATCAACTTTCTTTCAAATTCTTCTGTAGATCTAGAATCGACTTCCCTCTTGCTTCGATTTCAAGTAAATTTTAACAGGGAACCTGTTTTATGGAGGGCTTTTTGAGAAATTTGCCGTGCGCCGTCCGCCGTCCAGCGAAAAACTTAGAAAAAACGAGGAACGCAGGAAACATGTTTTCTGAGTCAAATGGGATATGGTATTGAAAATTCAAGGACGCCTAGACCTAGATAAAGCTGGTGAAGGCCTAAACCAAGTATAAGCCTAGTATAATATAGTTTGAGAGTCTAAATTTTTATCGAATCTCCAGCTATATAATTATGATAGCTGGAGAGTTGAAATTGTTCCAAGTCCCTTTCATATCGTATATAGCTCGAGAGTCGAAATTTTTCCAAGTCCCCTTCCTATCATATATGGCTCGAGAGTCGAAATTTTTCCAAGTTTTTCGCTGGACGGCGGACGGCGCACGGCAAATTTCTCAAAAAGCTCCCCATAAAACAGGTTCCCTGTTAAAATTTCGACTCTCGAGCTATATATGATAGGAGGGGGACTTGGACAAATTTTGACTCTCGAGCTATATATGATAGGAGGGGGACTTGGAAAAATTTTGACTCTCGAGCTATATATGATAGGAGGGGGACTTGGAAAAATTTTGACTCTCGACCTATATGTGATAGGAGGGGGACTTGGAAAAATTTTGACTCTCGACCTATATGTGATAGGAGGGGGACTTGGAAAAATTTTGACTCTCGACCTATATGTGATAGGAGGGGGACTTGGAAAAATTTCGACTCTCGAGCTATATACGATAGGAGGGGGACTTGGAAAAAATTTTGACTCTCGAGCTATATATGATAAGAGGGGGACTTAGAGAAATTTCGACTCTCGAGGTATATGTGATAGGAGGGGGACAAATTTCAATAGTTCATTGAAATTTGTTCATGTATGGAATCGACGTCGGTCTAGAGTTGATTTTGAGTCAACTTCTCCAAATATTTGATTGACACAAGTACGCACTACTCTGTTACATCGATTTCAAGTCGATTTTAAGTTCTCTGGTACATACGCTGTTCGATTCCAAATCGACCTGGAGTCAAACTCGCTCTGGAGTTTCTTCTGGATTACATTTTAAGTTGACTTTTCCAAATTTTTCATGAAATCGACTGCAGTGTTGCGTCGATTTCAAGTCGATTTTTAGTTTTCTGCTAATTTACGCTGCGCACGACTTTAAAACGGTCTTAAATCGAAGTCCAACTGGAGTAGATTTCGAGTCAATTTCTCGTAATTTTGTACGGTCATCCCCTTGAATCGTTCTGCTTACCAAAAGTACTTCTTGCTCTTCTTTTCAATTGCAATATTTTTTTCTTTAAAGAAAAGACAGAAGTATACTGAGATACATTACCGTACGTCCAATCTTACTGATGACGTCAAGATATTGATGGGAATATTTATTCTCTTCATAGTACGCACATATTGCTAGAGTTGAAAAATGAAACAAACGAAATACATAAATTCATTATAACCATCAGGCAGCAATTGTGCATAGTTACCGTATACTCGGACGCATTTCTTCTTTTTTTTTTCACCAAATTCATCCACCTGCTTTGTAGTTAATTCTAGTCCTCGCCTAAATGGACAGCGAAGGCTACTTTTTTTTTTTTTTTTTCATTATTTCTATGCGAGCAGCTGTCGGCCTTCTCTGAATTAGCTTAACGTAGAAATGGTTGCTGCTGCTTTATATAATTCAACTATCCTTCGTATACGCGAGGGAAAACGAGCTGTTTCCCAGAATGGTTTTCAAATTTTTCTCTCTTCAGCGACGATATATATACGTATACTTGTGAAACACAGTTTTTTAGTGCTAACGCGGTTGATGAAATTTCGGTTTCAGAATTAGAGAAATAACCGCGGTCGGAAATTACGAGTGTAATGACAATAAATTTTCGCATCGGTACATTTTGCATTGAATTTAGATACTCCTTCTGGATGCTCGCGCGTTATATGAAATAATTCTCGCTTTACCTATAACGTCGACATTATTAACAGCGCCTCCGAGCATCTGTATCATTTCGATTTTCGAGCAATTTTCCGCTCGAATAAATTTTGTACGAAAAATTCAATTTAAAATCGAGACACGATCCTCTATACGGCGACGTCGTCGAAACTTACTTGCGACTAACGCCCTTGGTTACATTTGAAAACTGGACAAGATGAAATTGCAACGTTCATATCCAACTGATTTAGGAAAAAGAAATATGATGAAAAAATAAGGATCACCAATTGCATGAAGAGACTACTCGATAAGCGAGGAAAGATTGCAATATTCGCATCAAGATGATTTCGTACTTCTTGAAAAATTAATTTGGCTGGATCATCTCAACTTCTAATTTTGTTCGTATGTGTCCGAGTAGAGTCGGATAGTGGTAAATTATTGACTATGAGAAAATTGAGGATTTTACGAAGGCAAAAATATTTTGGGAAAAGGAGTTGTAAAGAAACTTTCTTCGAGTGAACAAGGCTTTTTACGGCATTTCTATCTTTTGTAAGAGAGTGTGGTATTGACCTTATGTGCAGTCTACCGCCGATCAGCACCAATTTGTTACCTACCATGTTTACAGGGGCGGATTTGCGGGGGATACTGAAGAAACATACCCCAAACAAAAAAAAATAAAAGGAAAAAAAGGGAAAAAAAAAAGTAAATTTAGGGAAAAGCGAGAAAGATTTTTCTTTTTTTTGCTTGTCAAATACCAAAAAAGTCGAAATCATCTTCCTAATCCGTCCCTGCATATCAGGTCTGCGGTCTACCAGACAAACAGATCACTTTTTACACTTGTGGTTGACAAAATTCAGTATTCGGTCTTTATGATGAAGACCATGACGAAAATGTTGACTACTACCGTGGAGTTCCTATTTTGTGGACGGAAAGTTTTGACCACAACCATGGAATTCTTAGTTGCAAATGGAAAAATTTGACCACAACTATGGAAAATTTCAAAAATTTGTACATTGTAGATGGAAAATTTTGATCACGACCATGGAATTCCTATGTTGCGGATGGAAAATGTAGACTAATACTATGAAATTCCTATGGTTTGAATGATTATCTTTGACCACAACCATGGAATACCAAGTTATAAACAGGAAATTTTGACTCCGATCAAGGAAATTTTTGACCACAATCATGGAATTCCTACGTAGTGGACAAAAAGTTTTCACTATAACCATGGAATTCTTATGTTGTGGATGGGGAAAATTACGACTCCGACCTCGGATTTCTCATAATGTGGACAGAAAGTTTTGGCCACAACCATGGAATTCCTTTGTTGTGGATGGAAAATTATGACTCCAACCTTGGAATTCTCATGTTGTGGACAGGAAGTTCCTATGGAATTCCTATGTAGGTAGTTGATGGGAAATTTTGGCCAATACCATGGAATTTCTAGTTGTGAATGGGGAATTTCATTATAACCATGGAATTTTTACGTTGTAAATGGAAAATTTTGACCACAACCATGAAATTTCTATGTTAAATATGAAAAATTTTGATCAAACTGTAGAAAATTTCAAACACAATCATGGAATAATGGACTGGAATTTTTGAAAAATTTAAACCACTTATATAGAATTTTTTTGTTATGGGCAAAAAGTTTTTTTTGCCAAAACCACGGTAAATTTTCATCGAAACCACAGGATTCCTATTTTGTGGACAGAAAATGTAGACAAACACCAATGAATCCCTATTGTAAACAAGAAGTTTGCACCACTACCGTGGAAGATTTTGATCACGACTATACGGAATTTCTGCGTTGTGGACAGAAGATTTCCATCACAACTTTGGACCACTGAACCTTCCCTGGCTACACCACTGTTTCCAAAAGCCAAAATCGAACATGAAAAACTAATACAAAATCTTTATAATAGGTTCTGAGAAATACGTAGCCACAGTGGAAGGTTCTATGATATACCGACTGGGTATCTTCTTTTATGAATGAAGAAACTTTTTCACTTTGACGGTTCCTGAAAAGGAAATAATGATACAAATAAAATGATAATACTGTACAAAATTAAGTCTCATTTTGGGAATTTTTTAAACAACGCAAACAAGATTATAATGCTCGTGTATAATTTACACGGTGCGGTGTAGATTATAATTATTGAACGCGCGTATTTTGAGTTGCATATCAAGTCACTTACAGGCGTTATTATCATTTGATTTCCGAGGTCTAATCGGGAAGACACTCAACACAGCATTGTTAAGTCAGAAAAATATCGATTAAAAATCAGAGGATTCATTTCTAAAATTGGACTATTATATAAAATAAGATGAAAACGGCTTTGCCATTATGTGATTTATCTCTGAGCCAACCTTGAAGAATCATGAAACTAGCAATGAAATTCGTTTACCTTTGAAACTTTGGTCCAGTGATACAATTTTACATCCATTTTTCCCAATAATCAATATAGACCTTATATTCAAAATCTATTTTTCTCTCTTCCTATAAGTCCTCGAGTTCTTGTCCTCCGTTTTTTTCATTATCAGGATTATCACCATCGAATCTGAAAAAATGCAAAAATTCTCTCGCAATGAAATTGAAGGGTTTCAATAATTAGCATCTCTCACCTCTCCTCCCTAGAATACTGGTCTGCATGCACGCCTGCATTGTGGTATCATTGGTATCAACCAAAAAAGAAAGAATGAACTTCGGCTAAATAAACTGTTTCTAATGATAAAAGTTATGATATAGGTCCATGGTAATCTACTCTAATTCGATTTTATAATCAAACTAAAATATTGTATCAGACCTTTAAAGAACATAATATTTCTACATTATACTATAGATATTCTTGAAAAAAAAAAAATGAAATAAAATAAAAGTCTAGTATCGGAATATTCACAGCAAAAACTATCACAAAATGTTGAACGCAAAAAAAAAGCTCTTCCGGGAAGGACGCTTGAACATGGGCAACAATGTTACAGAATTTTTATTGATAGTCAGCACTACACTATTTCTTAAATCTATGAACGAAGAATTGTGAGCAAATTTTATTAAAAGAAAAAAAAAAAATGAAAATTATATTAATAACAGGTGAGGGGAGGCTTTCCCAGCCGTTTGAATGCAACTCAAAACACATAAAACGCCATACACACGATTCTCGAATTCCGCATTTCTCCTCACTCCAACTACTCGGTTGGAGATTTTTTTTCTTTCAAATATCTAGGTACAACGTTCAATCTTTCAGATGGTCCAACTTCTGAGTCCCTCCGGTAGTATACGCTTATTTTATTAGAATTTGGATGGGTAGGACGCTACATCCCAAAGTAGTCCGTTGAAAAAAAGATACGGCATCAAGCAATAGTGCTTAGTGCAAAATAACATAGTAATCTAGCGAAGAAAAATACAAATTACAGGTACAAAACGACAATACTCCATCTTAAACGAGGCTTTCCCTTCAATATTTACTTACAGGTGCTAATCTCTCTATTACCGGCATCCTTTGACTTTTAAAAGTCTGGAATAACTCTCTTTTCTGCGTTAGAAGTCAAACTTATTCCATACGAAGTGACGTTTTATGACTCAAAGTCTCTCTACCATCGTTTGGTTCTCAGGGTCCAAATTTTTGTTTTGTACATTAGAGTTCATATTTATCTCGTATGACGTATCTTTTTCTTGAAGATTTCCATAGCTGAATGACCGTTGGGTTATTTTTTTATTACTAGACACCAAAGATTCCTGCAAATTGAAGTAATCGTTACAGTAAAATCATCCAAACGCCTGCACAAAGTTTTGCATGCATGTACTTACTATCGAATCTAAGGATCGATTGATTAGATCCGAATTTTTTGTAACATTTTCGTATTTTTTGAGCCGCAACAAGGCCTGTTTTAGACGTTTATAATTGAATTTAATTTTTGATTCATCCTCCACCTTTGAAAAATATAAAAAGAAATGAATACTGAAACGTATTGTAGGCGGAAGAGACTATGATTATGTAGTCGAGACATTGCGAGTTTCAAATCTTTATGAGGGGAAGGTTTTTTTGTTCCTTTAAAACTTACTGATTTCACTAATTCGTCAAATTTACTACTTTCCAAAGAATTATTGACGATTGCGACTTTTTCGAGCAAATTCTTCCATACATTACGATGTAGACCTTTGGAGTCTTCGTTTTCCAAGACACTTTGATCTTCGTTACTCAACGTTTTCAACAATCCCGATATAATGCTGAAAATGGAAATTTTAATCGATTAAATTTTGTAATCAGGTACTTATTAGTTATACACATTGAATATTGCGAAGCTTCGCGTAGTTTCTTCTCCAGCGGAAGGTGTCTCTTGCTCACTAGATATATCGTGCACAAATTTTCTTGACACAAAGGATAGAAAGGAGGGCTTACTAACAAATCTACGTGTCGAATATCTTACAAAAAAGGCTGGCAAGGATAAAACTGAGCAAAGAAAATCGTTGAAGAAGAAACCAACTTGGAAAGCATTATGAGTGAAAATATGTCGATTCTATTGCAATTGAGGTAATTGAACTAAACATTCTCAAACTAATAATTTAATCTTACATCTACTCAATACTGTACGAGTGATTACGTTTTGAATTCACTTTGACTGGAATTCGGCGATATTTGGTTTACCTCCAAAGTGGTATTTAACAAATAGTCTCCGATCGCACTATCGTTCGAACTATCATCCTCCAGCTCAACATCCTCTTCCTTCGAAGGCTGTTCACTTTTTGGATCTTTGCACGAGACGCAGTTACAATCGTGAATATATTCTACATATTTCGTTAAATTCTGGTGTTTGTACGTTCCCTCGTTGCATTCCAGTGTGACCTGAGAACCGCAAGTTAATGTTCACGAAATTTAGATAGTTCTGTAATACCGACCCAATTGCAAACACGATTATTGCTCACTTTTTTCCACGTCACGTGGCCGGGCTGGCAGGAATCACAATATGGTAAAACATCTCCTGGTGTTTCTGGTACAGTTCTTGGTACAATGTAGCTGAAACAAGCACCCACGCAGACATTGTTATCCGTCTTCACGGCACGGCATCCTGGATGGCTGACTTCTTGAATTATCGCGGTGGCTCTGCACCATGAATGCTTGTCCGGATACAGTACAATATTGTGTATCTGAAGTAAACATTTAAGTGATAAAATCAGTATAGGTGCTGAAGTTGGAATGTGCGAATAGACGTGCAGTCAGAATTGAAGTTGGGAGAAGATCATAAATTCCTTCTCGGACTTGTGAAATAGTTTGTAAACAAACTTCCTCTTTCTTGGTACGGGGAGAACGAAATTTTTGGTATTGAACATCAATATAATTATAAACGATTTTCAACTCGCATTAAATTTGCTAAATGACTCAGCTTTTAAGAAGATTCCCTTTTGTTTTTGCGATGCTCTGGTCGCAAACTCAATATTTCTCACTCTACGCCTGTACCTACTGACTCCTTTTCCTGATCAAGTAGTTTGATCTTCCAACTCATGACACTACCCCTCATGAAATTATTGGTATTATTGCAACACGTATATCAAAACAAAAACGTAGACCAAAACTTTATATATGTCATTTACTGTACAAACAAAGAGAACCTCAGAACTCCTCAAAACTTTCAAAATCAATGAAAAAGAAGCCAAGGGACTGAACATTCATTTTCATAAACTACTCAGAAGCTTTTGTTGTTCTTCTCCGTCTTCTAATGTTAAAATTTTTAAGACAGTTTATTATAATACAGGGCCCGGATTTTCAAGCTCTAAAAATAGCTCGTATAAGCGCTTATAGGAAGCAGTTACCTATTCCCAGAAAGATTTGAAAAAAATAAGCTATAAAACGGCAAAATATGCAACAATAAGCGCAATGAAACCTACCTAGTTGATATGGGTATCATTTTTACAGGGTTTTCCAAGATGTATTCGTCATTGGTGTTGATCAGGTGATAAAACTTTGGCTTTTCTAATTATCTGCATTTTTCGGCTCTATACTAGTGTTTTTGATGATCAAATTGTAAAATAATGGAGCAGACATTACATAGGTACCTATCTACATAATTCAATCATGCCGACCAACATTGACAATCTTCAACTGCAAAGAATTTGAGAGAGCTTCAGAACAAATCTACCAAGTACTCTTTGCGCAACTGAGTATCCTCACCAGTTTGGCAGATGTACAAGTGTTCACGATTGACGATAACAACGAAATAAACCGAGTTCTGTAAAAGCCGGTCAAGTGACATGACAACAATCTATAAAATAAGGTCTATTGTACGAATACAAGAAATATCTTCCTCCAAAATGATGTCATGTCTCTTGACCGGCTCTTGCGGAACTCGTTTCAAAATGGAAGTATGTCTCCTAGATGGATCCAGAGATGAGAAGCGGTGCGCAAAGCGCTTAAACTTTTGCTTAAGCTTAAAAGTTTTTTTTTAATTCCATAAGCTTAGCTTTGGCTTTTTTGCTCACCATTAGCTTTTTAGTTTTCGGCTTATTTTTTCGACATATTATACCAAGAAACTCAGCTTGGAACAATCAGGAGTATTGGGTCTTTGTAGTACCTTCGGAAGTACCTATTCCCCAGTTTGTGTTCATATTACTTTATGGCTGGTAAATTTAGCTTGCAACAAGAGAATTGGGACGCTGTCATGATGATAGAAGATACCTATTCTCTCGTTCAGTCGTTTGTGTCTATCTTGGCTTTTGGTCTCTAAAAGAACTCAGTTTGGAACAATTAGGAGAATTGGAGTTTTGTTGTATTTGAGGACCTATCTGTAAAAAGGGCGTCCGTGAAGAAAAATTCATTACAGAAAAATCAGTTTGAAGTTTCAGTTCAAAATATCTCCGCAACAACGAGTTTAATCAAAAAAATGGTAAGGATGAAAATTGAAGAGCAACTCTTCTTCTATAAGAAACGATAATCACATTTCGAATACATCCAGAAACAAACAAAGTAGAGATCATTGGAAATATGACAACGGACGCCCTTCTTGCTGAGATGGAAAAAATTGTGGGTTAAAAAAAAAAAAAAAAAAAAAAATTATAAAAGATAGTTTATGATCTGAAACGCACGAAAATCGAGGTCTCCGCAAAAAGGGCGTCCGTCCGACAGATAGGTCCTCATTTGTAGAAGACACCATCCTCCAACCTGTTCACGTGATCTTCCAGAAAAATTTAGCTTGGAACAATCAGGAGAATTGAGTCTTTGTCATAACTCTCGGAAGTACCTACTCTCCAGTTTGTGTTCATCTTACTTCATCAATGACTGGGTAAATTCAGCTTGAAACAAGAGAATTGGGGCTCTGTCGAGATGGTGGAAGATCCCTATTCTCTAGTTCGTGTCTGTCTTGGCTTTTGGTCTCTGAAAAAACTTGGTTTGAAACAATCAGGAGAATTGGAGCTTCGTTATTTTTGTAGAGGATACCAGCCTCCAATTTGAAATATTATTTACATTTTTTTTTTTTTTTTGGCAAATGAATATCTTAATATGAGGACCTATCTGTACAAAGGGCGTCCGTCGGACGGACGCCCTTTTTGCGGAGACCTCGATTTTCGTGCGTTTCAGATCATAAACTATCTTTTATAATTTTTTTTTTTTTTTTTTTTTTTTTTTAACCCACAATTTTTTCCATCTCAGCAAGAAGGGCGTCCGTTGTCATATTTTCAATGATCTCTACTTTGTTTGTTTCTGGATGTATTCGAAATGTGATTATCGTTTCTTATAGAAGAAGAGTTGCTCTTCAATTTTCATCCTTACCATTTTTTTTTATTAAACTCGTTGTTGTGGAGATATTTTGAACTGAAACTTTAAACTGATTTTTCTGTAATGAATTTTTCTTCACGGACGCCCTTTTTACAGATAGGTCCTCAATTGAGCGGATTCAGCGCTTCCTTTTTTACTGGCTTTGCGCTTAATGAACTGTGAATAACTGACTTTTTATCCGCTTAAAAGCTGTTCAAAATCAAGCTTAAACTTCGACTTAAGCTGTGACTGGCTTAAACTTCTCATCTCTGCGTGGATCCTGCTAATGCTGATGAGGATGACTTGCTCGAATTGTGAGCAATGTTTTACAAAGGAGCTCAAGAGCGGGTAAAATGGACAACCATTTTGTTTGTAAAATGAATTTATCACCCCTTTGGTTAACATTGGAAAACAAGATGGGTGTCAAATAGGCTTGCGCTTTTATTCTGTAATGAAGCCGTTAGCTGTCAGTAAGTTACAAACAAAATATATGTCCATTTTACCTGTTCTCGAGCTCCCTAGTTTTACCAGAGCTACAGTTTCCCGAAATTGAACAACATGGTTTTGCAGACAGAGAAGAAGCGGAGAACTTGACTATAGCAATTTCAGCAGGAATACCATTTCTCTCTCATTAGTAATTAATAAGAAAATGGATCTTTTTTCAAAAACGTACTAGTGGTCTTTTCTTGGACCAGGTCACTGAATTTTTCAGTGTTGCCAAAGTAACTAAAGTAAAAAGTTGCCCAAAAAAGTTGAAATTTCGGAAAAAATATGTTCTAAAAAGGAAGAAAATGACTAAAATACGTCCTTTAAAGCTCTAAAAATCACTAAAATATGAGTAATACTAAATTGAGCAAAATATACTGCGGTTTTGAGCTTCAACAACTTGGGCTCATTGGACTCAGAATTTTGAGATTCGTCCAGAATACACTAATATATCGCTTCAATATGCTCTCAAAACAATATGAAAAAACACGGAAATCCGGGCCCTGATAATAAATAACAAAACTTTCCCAGAATTTCCCAGCCTCAATGTAACCAAAATATATCTTTCTATTTGCGTGAGGATGCAAAGAGGGCAAACGAGTGGCAAAATTTGGAAGCCGCCCGAAAAGTTTATTAGTGTATAGAATAGCCACGAGAGCGCATGGCAATAAAAATCTCTTTAATAAGACTTTTTACTCATTATAATAAGTACAAGAGAATTACTAATTCAAAGTGATTGAAAACAATAATTTTTCATAATTATAAAAAAAAACCAAAAGAAGCAAACATTAGCGCTCCGAGTAGAGAGCATCATCACGCAAATAGATTGTATCTTACTTCAACTTGTAGGGTAAGATGGGGTGAGAAAATATGACGTCACAAAAACATGATCCTCCAAGCTCAGATTGTGATTTGACCTAAAAGAATTGAACATAGCTTTTGTTGATTCAAGTCTTATGGAGAATCTTTTGATGCCAAATCACAACGCAGAGAGTCGGGACTTGGCATAAAAATTCAGTTTATTTTCCTATAATGTTCAGGAAAAAATATATTTCTAAGTCAATTTCTCTACTTTTTATCATCAGCTTTCAAAAATTCAGCGATACTAAGTTACCTAAGGTAATATGGTGCTACTAGCGAGGAGTTTAAAGATACGCTGAAGCACCTAAAAGATTGTTGCAATCTAAGGGGAATTCTGTATTAACAATCAAGTTTCAAGAGACACAATTTTTATATTAGGCCACTACCTCTCTAAATAAACCGTGTAGGTGACAGAGAAGATATTTCCAAGAAAAAACCAAAACAAACTACCTTGCCAATCGAGGTATGAAGAGGGTTGGCCTAAGACGACATTTTCACTTCTACACAGTGACGTCATAATTGAGGCTGAAAATGAAAACTCCACCATCATTTATTTCACTGCAACTGCTTTGAGGGAATTCAAAATTTCTGAACGAATTAGAGGTACAAAAAGAGTCGGCTGCATACCCAGACGACCCTTTTACTTTTCCTTATACAGTGACGTCATAATGGAGACTGAAGATGAACGTATCTAGTTTCATTTAAAAAACTTATGAGTTACTTTTAGAATATTAATGACATTACATTGTGGAGATGCCACGGATTACATACAGTTTTGGAAGGACAAGGAAAGGCGGTTATTTGTCAAGGGTATCAATACAAATACGATTAACAACCCTCTGGACGGTGAAAATACAGCGAGGCACCTGGACCATTATTTTTACCCCCTAATAGATATCAAATTCCTCATTCACTTTCAAATATCCCTTGCTTAGATATAAAATTGCTTAACAAGTAGCAATTTGAAATTTTCGGCCAATCGCGCTCATAGGGAACATTTTGTTTTTCTCGGAATTTTCTCTATCCAACAAATTGAGTTTCGGGTAGACGACTTTCGATAATCTTGAGAAATTTTATAAATTTTATTCACGCTTACAGGGGGTCCTGTCGCATAATATGGTCAATGGCAGGAAATGTATTCAGAGATTCACGCGATAACCTTGAATAATTTCCAAATTTATAACGATACACTGGGTCTTGCACGTAGATTTGTTCCAGGGTTATAATGTGTGCACTACTGATGTGAATAAAGAATGACTCGATCTGCCTGAGAACCAGTCAGCCTACCTTATGCTCTCGACTAGGTGTATTCTCGGTCGCGTTAATCGCCAAGGTGCGCGAGATAAAATTGAAAACCAAAACAAATTTGACAAGAATAGGTAACATTTCGCGGCTACCGAAACACGACAAGCCTCAATTTGTGAAAGATCGCAGTTGGTTGAACCTGCAACAAAATAAATTTAAATATGAGCAAAAATTAACGAAGATCAAAAAAATTTGGCGATTTTCTTATTTCGCTGAAAGTTTCGTAGGTGTTCGTGTTGTAACAAAGACTTCCAGGAAAATCTCGCCATTCCACTGTCTACGGGTCAGAATGCAAAATAGGGGCCTTTTTGAGGTCTGCATAATCACGTGTCAAACAAATCTGGTTTTGTTTACTCGTTCTTAGGAGTTTTCGCGTACTTAACGCTAGGTCAGCATTTATAAGAGATGATACTAGATCAGACGCAGCATCTCGTTAGCCTTCATATATCTGTAGCGATATTCGAAGTGGAAAAATAATCTTCCTTCTAAAAAAAAAACTCTTTGATATGATATTTGAATAATTTTATATTAATTATCGCGACGAGCACTTCTTCGGGGCATTATGAAATTCTAGCGTTAGAGGTGAAAATTATTATGCCAATAAGTATGAATGTTGTTCTCCGATACGGACCCTACATACTCTATCATTTACGTGATGAATATTTGATCAGCATAACGAGGGAATAATTATTTAATGCACGTTATAATAAACGTGTATATTCGCTAAAAAGTATTTAATGCGTACTTAGGTGCACCTATACATCGAGCTAGGTACCATTATCGTGAATTTTTTTGCGTTGCTTTTAGAAGTGTTACTCTGTCATCAATTCGCATACAGTAGACTACCTCACATGACATAATTTACAACGCGTGTGTATAGTTGATCACACGAGGAATAAAATAGTGTATACTGTATAATTTACTAATGCACTCGAGAGCGAGTAATGACTAGTTTCCTTTATATTTCCTCTTCAACGAGTACCGTTACAGAAAGAAAAGCTTATCGACTCAGACAGTTTCATTTGATCTCACCGGTACCCAGTGTTTCCTGAATTTGAGTTGCGCACACGTCCTGATCTCGGGCATGAGAAGAGTTGTGTTTTTGGGTTGACAGTTCCTTGGGGAAACGAGCAGCAAATTGCATTGTTTTTCTGAATATATGATATTATACTAAAAGGAAAAAAATAAATTTGAAAATTTGAGAAAGTTAGGACAGTTTCATGCTGTACGTAGACCACATCGTTCCAAGAATTAATTAGTTATAGGCTATAATCTCCCACGGATCGAACCGTCAAGTAAAACTGGTACCAACTTTTCAGGAGGTTTTTGTGCACTTCACAAAGAGGTTTCTGATTTGAAGAGTATTTCTAGATTAAAACGCTAAATTATACATTTTTCGGTTCACATGAACAACAAGCAACTTGTTGCACGAGGTCTTAGGAGCTAGGTCGGCTAATGATATATCACGTATTCAATGTACTTATTATTTATTATTTGTTCATAATTATTGGAATCCCATTCTAACTTGATACAAGTTTCAGTCAACTCCAAATCCAGGACCAACTACGGATTGAATCGCTGATCATAAATCAAAAACGGTATTGCAAATTGGCGAACCAAAATCCAAATCCTGGGTATTTGTTTTCCCGATCTATGATTTGCGATTGTTCAAATCATTTCTAGGGTTACAAACCGTAATTGAGGTTCAAAATGGTATCTAGAATCCAGAACTAAATTTGGATCTTGGGAGCGGATCCGGATTGCTTCCTGGAAACAGAACCAAAAGGAAGCAGAATCCTTTGAGAAAATAATTGTGGGCTGTCGCACATTTCTATTTCCAATAAGGGCGAAATTATTTCAGTCCTATCCAACAACATTGCTGCTCGCCACTTGTATTTCTGATTCCGATAATGAATTTCTCTAGATGATATCTTATCCGTTAATGGTTATGTTCAATCACAGTTTGATACAAGTACAAATGAATAGAATTAAATTGAATCTAACTCCCAAAATCTTGTATTGGAAGTTGCAAATAACCCTGTTTTTGGCATAGGACCATAGAATCGATAGAGGCACTGTAGATTCTAACATCCTCTATCAAACTTTTTGACATGTTCCATGTCTTTTCTCTCGCCGGACCCCGATTTTGAAACTCGCGAGTACAACCCCCCCCCCCCCCCCCCTTCAAGAGAAATCTCTACCCCGTGAGTGATTCAGAAATTCGCGAGTACACCCCGCGTAATAATAATAATTAATAATAAATAAATAAATAAATATTTAAATAATTAAATAATTAAATAATTAATATGATTAATAATTAGAAAATCTCTACCCCGTGGGTGATTCAGAAATTTGCGAGTACACCCCGCGTAATACCTAATAATAAATAATTAATTAATTAATAATTAAATAATTATTTAATTAAATAATTAAATGATTAAATAAATAAATAATTAAATAAATAAATAATTAAATAATTAATAATTAGAAAATTTTCTAAGTCCCTCTTCTTATCATATATGGCTGGATAGTCGAAATTTGTCCAAGTCTCCTAGACTTGAATTGTCTCATACCATTCCAATACAACAGCGAGATCGCTCGTTCGACCCACCGAAAGTTGATACCTCAAAATATTGAACACCCACAATTACCTCAAAATATTTCTCATACAAGACTTATACGACGCCAAGATAGGTAAAGGGGTAAACGAATAATATCTCACGAACACTTGACCTAGTACAAGAATTAATAATAAATAAATAAATAAATAAATAAATAAATAATATTAAATAATTAAATATTTAAATAATTGAATAATTAAATAATTAAATAAATAAAGGCTGGATAGTCGAAATTTTTATAAGTCCCCTAGACTTGAATTGTCTCATACCATTCCAATACAACAGCGAGACAGGGGGCGAACGAGCGGAGCGAGTTCGCGCTACCTCGTATTTCTCATAGAAGACTTATACGACGCCAAGATAGGTAAAGGGGTAAACGAATAATATCTCACGAACACTTGACCTAGTAGAAGCCTAGACTGAAATATTTCGTGATGACTGATAAAATATAAAAGACATGGAATATGATTTTCATTTATTTGGCTATGCCAGAAAATTTAATAATACTACAATATGACCAAGTTACAAAAATTTAATTTTTCTCCTATAGGCAGAACCAAAAGGGAGCGGATCCGGTAAATGGTACTTACAAGGTGTACCCAGGATTTGAAGAAGGGAGGAGAAAAGATTGGGTTTTAAGCAGAAAGGTTTGCTTTTAAGCGCAAAAAATTATAATAAACAAAGAAAAGATATAAAAAAATTGATGTTTCAATAAGGAGGATTTCATAACAGTAAGAATCCAAGATAAGACCTCATCCCCCCACACTATACAAAACGGTGTCCCGCAAGGATCAGTATTCAGCGTCTTCCTCTTCATGATCGCCATAAATGATATAACTAAAAACATACAATTCCCCTTAACCCAAAGACTCTACGCAGACGACTACAGCATATCTATCAAGTCTGACTTACGCAGCCGAACACACCGTCTACTTCAGGAAAACCTCGATAACCTAACTCAATGGACATCCAAAAACGGCTTCCGTTTCTCGGTGAATAAGACACACCTAATCATATTCCGACACAGAAAACCTATACCAACTATCCCCCCACTCAAATTAAACGGGAACACAATCCACACCAAAAACAGTATTAAATTCCTTGGCGTAAATTTCGACCAGACTCAGACATGGGCACCACACATAAAATACCTCAAAGGCAAATGCAATCGTACACTCAACGTCCTCAAATACCTCGCACATCCCAGCACAGGATGCAATAAGAAAATTCTTTTGCATCTATACCGAAGCCTCATCCGATCACAGCTGGATTATGGAGCCCCAATCTATGGACTAGCCAAGAAATCTATCCTTTCCACATTAAACTCAATTCAAAACGCGTCACTTCGCCTAGTTCTAGGCGCTTTCAGAACCAGCCCTACCCTCAGCCTATGTGCTGAGGCAGGCGAACCCCCTCTGGAATACCGCCGACAAATCCTAAAAAACTCATTTTTAGCTAATATATCTGATAATAAAATTCTCCCACATTTGACCACTTTTTTCTTCCTACCAACTATCAAAAATTCTCCCGTAACTCTACTAAACATATCAAACTCAACTTACAACGCGTACACGAACGAAAATTTGTATTTAACCCTCTACTTCCCATCTTCAACTCCACTCCATTATGGGCACTAAATTCACCCCATTTCAACGACGAACTTACTAAATTTCCCTCATATACCCCAAAAAATACACTCAAACAAGAAACACAAAACCTCTTAAACAATTACCAATCACACACCCACTGCTTCACTGACGGCTCACGACTCAACAACAAGATCGGCTTTGCCTTTTCGATCGACCGTTCAATATTCAAATTCCGCATCTGTGACAGTACATCTGTCTTCACAGCCGAACTCTTCGCTATCCTCAGATGTCTACAAGAAATATCTACTCTCACTCAGAACAATCAATACCTTATAGTCACTAATTCACTGTCGTCCTTTTTGGGTATACAAAACATTTTTTCGAACAATGCAATTATTCAACGAATCCACACCATCATTCACACAATAACGCAAACCTTATCATCTGTCACACTAATCTGGATTCCTGCGCACATTGGACTATCGCAAAGTGACAACGCAGCAAAATAGTCAACACATTCCAACAAAATAACACTCAAATGGCAAATTCCATCATCCGATATAAAAAATAACTATCGCGCCCATATACTCAAAAAATGGTCCCATTTCTGGTCGAACCAAACCAATAACAAACTTCTCCCCATCAAAATCGATCCCCTACAAAACACTCCCAACAGACCATCAAGAAAAGAAACTTCCGTCCTCATACGCCTCAGAATTGGACATACACGACTAACCCACTCATATCTTTTTTTGAATAACTCTGAACCACCAGAATGCCACAAATGCCACCTCGACAAATTTGACGTTAATCACATTTTTACATGCCCCGAATTAACAACCTTACGAAACACTCACAATATTCCTCATTCCAGAAAAGAGGCATTAACAAATAACGACACTACACTTACAGATCAACTAATACAATATCTTACCGCATCCGACATCATCTTCCCCCTCATTTAACCATATGATAGTATCCGTCTTTTCAATAAACCTTTGTCAAGCTAATAACCCTAGAGCAGCTTCAAAGCTTGTAAAAAAAAATTAAAAAAAAAAAAAATAAGAGGATCTATCCCCAATCCTCCTTGAGTATTTCACTGTCCTTAGAAATAGAACAGAAAAGAAGTAGATCCGGTAGATAGTTGTTGGAATCAGAACCAAAAGGAGGCAGAACCGACAGTCGCTCCTTGGAAGCAGAACCGCAATGAAATAGATCCCGCAATTCAGTTCCAAAACTGATGGAAACGGAATCCTTTTCAAAAAAATCATAAAGGTTCACAGCCCTGATCATTTCCTGTCACACAGACAAAGTGCAACATGTAGCTTGCACATTTTTCATGTTAAATATTCAACAAATTGTATAATTCAGATAAGATGTTCAGTTTATTGTCTTCTCATTTCATGCTTTAGTAGTCATTGGGTCATTATTTTCAGGTTTTGTATCACCTAAATAAGATTTTTTTTATTCAGTCTATATGATCCCACCATTCACAAAGACATACTTATTTGTATGATCTACAATCGACACTTTGGATTGCAATTAAAACACGCCATTATCGATCCACAAACCAATGACATATCATCTACACTTACATTTGGAACACTTGTTTGAAATTTGTCCTTACTCTCTCCACTCAGTAGGTGTAAATGCTGACTCGAACGTACAAGTACACTCACTTACATCCAGGGGTGTGAATCGTTATTATTTTTTTTTAAGATTCCGCTTCCATTCGTTCTTTAACTGAATCGCCGGATCCGCTTCCTTTCGGTTCTGCTTCCAAGCAGCAATTGCCGGATCCGCTTCCTTCCGGTTCCGCTTCCGAGGAGCAATTGCCGGATCCGCTTCCTTTCGGTTCCGCTTCCAGGGAGCAATTGCTGGATCCGCTTCCTTTTGGTTTTGTATCTTGATAAAAGAATCTTTCAGGAATTGCGCTAAAAAATTACGGTTATCCTTTAAAAAAAGTCACAGAATTTCGGTTATCCTCTATTTTTTAGGGGATATCCGCTATTTTTCACATATGAAATATTGGTTGCAGTTCTTTGGCCAGATTTCAAGATCCGCTTCCTTTTGGTTCCGCTTCTGAGGTGCATTCTCCGGATCCGCTTCCTTTTAGTTCCGCTTCCGAGAAGCAATCGCCGGATCCGCTTCCTTTTGGTTCCGCTTCCAAGCAGCAATCGCCGGATCCGCTTCCTTTCGGTTCCACTTCCAAAACCCGAAAATTCAGGTCCGGATTCCGGATACCATTTTGGATAGCAATTCCGGTTCACACCCGGGCTTACATCCAGAGATGAGAAGTTTAAGCCAGTCACAGCTTAAGTCGAAGTTTAAGCTTATTTTTGAACAGCTTTTAAGCGGATAAAAAGTCAGTCATTCACAGTTCATTAAGCGCAAAGCCAGTCAAAAAGGAAGCGCTGAATCCGCTCAATTAAGATATTCATTTTCCAAAAAAAAATAAAAATATAAATAAAAAAATAATAAAATGTAAATAATATTTCAAATTGGAGGCTGGTATCCTCTACAAAAATAACGAAGCTTCAATTCTCCTGATTGTTCCAAACTGAGTTCTTTTAGAGACCAAAAGCCAAGATAGACGCAAACGACTGAACGAGAGAATAGGTATCTTCTACCATCATGACAGAGTCCCAATTCTTTTGTTGCAAGGTAAATTTACCAGCTATAAAGTAATACGAACAAAAACTGGGGAATAGGTACTTCCGAAAGTACTACAAAGACTCAATACTCCTGATTGTTCCAAGCTGAGTTTCTTGATATAATATAATGTCGAAAGAATAAGCCAAAAGCCGAAAGCTGAGAAGCTAATGATGAGCAAAAAAAGCCGAAGGTAAGCTGATGGAATTTTAAAAAAACTTTTAAGCTTAAGCAAAAGTTTAAGCGCTTTTCAAACCACTTCTCATCTCTGCTCACAACACTATCTACAAGACACGCATAATCATACATCAGACACATAATTCTTGTGCCTATAGAAGTGGGATAAACAAAGAAAAAGAGGAAGAAAATAGTGATTTCAATTTATTACCATTGGGGTTTAAACTTACACTAGAGAGCGCTACCGAAAGGGTGAATCAGAGAATTTATGTACGTTCATACATCTATTGCTACATTCTTTTTTTTTTTTTTTTGTATTTAATGTTGATGATACAGACTACAAAATTTATGCTTGTATTTGCTTTAGAAAATGATATCCTATTAATTATGGTGCGTGAAATTTCTTCATTTAAGAAACATTGAATTAAAGGGTGAATATTGTCAGAGCTATCAACTCCCCAACTCGTACAGACTAGAATCATGGTAAATTAAAAACGGCAGTGCGAGCAAAGCCGTTTTTAATTTACCACTGATGTTCTCTGCACGGAAAAATCTTTAGTACTGTGACTAGAATCATGTTACCAATTTTTTGTTGGCTTTTTAAGTAAAGAAGTAACATCATGTACTCATCCTCCCTATAAGGTAACGTCGCAAACCGACGCGAACACTCACTGGGGGCTTGTGTTATCAGGTGTACTTACGCAACATTACAATTTGAAGTTTTCTTTTTCAAATAACTTCTTGAAAGGAATTTCTACAAAAAAATCATAAGAATGAAAGTGGTAGAGATTAAAATTTTCTTCAATTTGAGACCACTCTCATATATCTACTTTGTTGAAAATATTTTCTGATTATCATCCATAAACAAATGCGTTAGACAGAGCCCCCAGTGAGCGTTCGCGACATTGCTTTATACATCAAGTTGGCTTTTGCAACGTGGGTCGACCCTAGAAACAGCTAGAAACGCGTTCATTGCGTGCTCTGTTGTATTGCAGTCACGTTCTGTTCTTTGGAGACGACACATGCACATTGTACACGTGAAGAACATTGTGTATGCCGAAGATGATAAATAAACTTGCGCTGCATGGCGACCCTCGATATGATTTGGGTCGGCAAAGCGCTGGTGTAGAAATCACTTTCTTTGTTTCCTCACAGCGTAATATACAATTTATGACAACAACCTTATAAAATATTAATAATAATTGAGGAGGGGGAATTTTATCAAATTTTTGATTGCGAGACTGAAATAAACTCAAAAATTTTGACATTCAACGAAACACCTAATCATGATGAGATGCATTATTGGTGCACTTTTTTAGAGATGGTTCCAAAAACTGCATAATTGGGTTGTCGGAAAAATGTCCGGGAATCGCACAGAGAGGACTAAAATACTTTTCCAATCAACTGATCTCTGTGTTATGATAATAGAATATTTTTAAAATTTTAATAGTACTTTTTTTTACATGTTTCTTGTCTTTCCTGAAGTTTCCTGCCATGATTCTAGCCCTTGATTCCAAAATTTGTCAGTTCACACCACCCTCGGGAGTTCTCCCTACCCTCAATAATCCTGTACTCTGTAAGTCTTCTCTCCCTTTGTAATAAACTATGACGTCATCAACTGGTCACGTGACGGGTTTCAGGACATTTTGTCCAAATAATTTTGGTCCAGAGCAATATTGTCCAAAATATTTCGTCCAACGAAACTTTGTCCACTCTTTTTGGTCCACTAAATTATTGTCCATGTAAATTTTCGTCCAATATAGACGTTTCGTCCAACTTCAAATGAAAATACAATAAGAAAGAGGTTATCGTTATGAACGAGTAATATGTAGCACAAAAGTACAATTTGCAACCGTTTCAATTTGAAATTTCTTTGTATGACTTCTGCTTGCAACCCACTCGCTTTTTGGAATGTGTACGACCTCGTTCTGCAGAGTGACGACCGTACTAATTATGTTGTAGAGGGATGGCATTCGCGTTCCAAGAAATGATAAATACTCATCACGTTTCTGTATGAAAATTTCTTGAACTCATTCAAAAGGATCAGAAGATGAATGAAGCTTGCATCACTCAGCTACATGGAGGGCATACAAGGGTGAAACATCCCAATAAAAAAAGTATGCTGCGAAACGAGCAAAAATTTTGAATATTTTTGAGAAGTACCTACAATGTCTATAAGGACAAAGATAACATATTTCAGTATCATACAACACAAAACTTCGACGCATGCATGTTTCATCTCACAATATTGAATTCTGACTTTGTACCTTTGACTCTACTCACGTATTGTATATTTCTGGTATCCGTATAATATATTTTTATTTTCGCAAATTTCAATCATTGCATTTCGTGTCCATACAATTTTTTAATGATAATAAATTCTTATTCGGTACCTATGTAACAATTTTTATGACCAAAAGCGGACAAAATGTTTTATGGACAAAAATTCTGTGGATCAAGTAGTGTCTGGACAAAAATTTGTTTTGTGGACCAAGTGTCCATTGGACGAAAATTTTCTAGACCAAATGTCAGGCATGAGCCGTGACCTTGTGCCTGGATCTGAAATTTGCGAGTTCAATCCAACAAGTGGTTTAGTATAGGCTTTTATACTGCTGTGTATTAGGCTTATGCTTAGCCTGTTTCATGAAAGCCAATAGTAGACGTAGTATAGTTTAGTATACAATATAGCCCAGTGTAATGGAGACTGAGGACTAGTACCCCACTCTTAAATCTACAAGTATGACGTCATCAGGCGTGACCCGGAGGAGGCCTAGTATAAGGGAAACTCGAGCGGTATTACTATTGGGAATAGTATAATGGAGACTGTTGGAAAGCAATTTCGAGCGGAGAGAGTGATCCTGAGAATAGAAGAGAGTAAGGAAGAGAGAGAGCCCAAGCTGATGACGACATTAGCTCGTGACGCCATAAACATTCATGATGACTGCCTGTGACGTCATCAGCATTCATAATGTCGCTTACGAGCGAAATGAGTGATCCGGAGAATAGAAGAAAGTAAGAAGAGCGAGGGGCCAAGCTGATGACGTCACAGGCAGCCATCATGGATGATAATTATTCGTAGACTAATGACATACGCTCGTTCGCCCCCGTGGACTAGATAGCATAACTTATAGTACACTACGTTTATATTAAGCCAAACGGGGGCGAACGAGCAGAGGGAGTGAGCCATAGTATGAGCTAGGTAGCTTAACACAGAGTCCACCACGTCTATATTGATCCAAGAACGGGGGCGAATGAGCGGAGCGTGTGAGTCCCCCACAGTACACCATGCCTATATATTAGTCCAAGAACGGGGCGTACGCCTCTGTATGATTTCATCACAAGCAGGCGTGGCCTTAAAATATAAATAAGATCATTTACTGGGAAGTATGAAAGATAAACTTTATTTATTTGGCTCAGCCAGAAAATCTTCCTTTTTGTTAGCAGCTCGCAACGCTTTACAAAATCGACAAAGTGGTTCGGAACTACAATACTAGGTAGCCGACCACTAATCTGCACTCTGGAATATAACTTTAATTTTAATGAAGAAAAAATTTAATAATCTGTTTGAAAGTTCAGTCAACTCAACCAATTAGAGACCGTACTTTATATTTTTTTAACTTTGCTCTAGCACTCAAATGAATCGTCCTTTCTCAAGTTCAGTTCATCATTTTTAACACATTCGCGCGTGTTCTTCTTTATTGATTGGGTACAATCAAATTCATTGAAATCAATACGAAGCGAAGAATCCCTCTATGGAAAAAAGTCATACCCTTCAGATCTACATTTCACGTTCCGGTAGTCTACACATATAATGACGGACAAAAGAATAAGTCGATGTCGGGATATTTGCGTCATTATCTGGAGGCGATTGAATTGTGCACAGAACACTGCAATGCGTAGTTCTAAAGACGACTTGATCTTCCGGTGTGATGAATGTGCCAAAATAACGTAGCTACGAGCAATGAATTTCGCTAAGTACTTATAAGATACGAGTCAAATTTATCATTTAACCATGTCTGTAATTCATCATTGATTACACGTGTCTCCGAAACAAAAAAATTGTGTTTTCGCCCACCTTTGACACCGTTCTGAGCGTTCTAGTCTAATTTTCGTGTATTACAGGTCTCACAAGGATTCTACTAAATTGGTTTTGACAATTAACCAAAATAAAGACAAAAATCTTAGGCTTCTACGTACGACGCAAAGTGTTCATGGTATCATTCACATATTGATGTCGAAAGTCAAGTGCAAAAAAATCTACTTCAAATGTCTATTTGAGTACAGTTTTCCGTGTTCAATTCGAGATTTATGACGATTGACGACGACTAAATGAGGGATCAGGAGGTAACGCAACAGGCTAATCGCAATTAAGGTCACGAATTCCTTTCAAAGCTGGGAAATGTTTTCATTGTTGTACCCCGCCCTTTTCCCCTGATCTACTTGGTTCATTGGTGCATTGATTACGATACGAATAGGTATTTGTTTTCATGGGCGTTAGCAACATAATGTATTTAAGCGTCCAAAATATAAGACCGATGGATTCTAAACATTCTTAGTTTCCGATTAAAATTGAAAAATTCCACTCGGAATTTATTATTTTGAACCCTTGTAGAAGATGAGTTGTTGAGTTTTAAAAATAGGATTGAATGAAAAACTAAATTAGGTAACTTGGCATGATATACCTCATTTCAAAGAAGAAATATTTTGGATTGAATTTTTACATGGCCCCTTGGTAAGAAGAGTAGTGCATTATGCTAATAAAATTTTCTGTCTCGTATATATACGTACCATTCAGACCACACTCGCGGAAAAGTAAACCAATAAGACTGCAGACAGCGTAGCGCGATACAACGACACCACGTCTTTCAAAACGTCTACGATTGTTCAATTTTCGTTGAAAACTCACCGCGCATTACACGAAATTCACTTTTATAGTGCTGGGTTATTTTTGAAAGGGAAAAAAATGATCGAAGCACGCAGAACCTTTGAGCACATCACTTCATCGCGAACTTTAATAATCTGATGAATGAGGAATGAAAAAAGTTTTAAGCGAAATGTACTCTTTGCAACCTGAGATGGTCGCATATACAATATAGACGTACCTATTATGGTAGGAGGGGCATCGCCGATTTAAAAACTGGTCTTAGAGTTCGTGTTTCATTATTAACATTTTATCTGCGATAACATCTGTACTTATACACGGTCGCACCCAATGCGACGCGTACCTCAACTGCTTGCGATTTGGTTGCCGCAAAGATTAAACTTTGAGACGCGACGCGTCTGATGCTTGTCTTGCCGCGACATCGTTCCTGCCATCGTATCGCCGTTAGTGCTGTAGGAATTTTTTGATGTAAGTCCTAAGGCAGATCGTGCTTTACTGATGGCTGGCACTGTACTCGATTGTAACTTTCTGAGAAATCATATGTACGCATCACAGAGTGCATGAGTCGTTTATAGAATGTACACGTCCTTCGCTAAGAGTACTGTAAGACGCTTATATTAACAGCATCCATTTTCAACTTATTTATGGAAAAACTTGCTACTGAAGATGGATTAGGTTACAATTCACCCGGCTTTGTGATTGACTTTTTTTTTTCTATTTTCATGTTTACATTTTAATAATCATAAATAAGAGGTGGAAAAAGTAATCAAGAGGGAAAGTTTCTCCCTTCCGCCACTATCAGCCCTACCTTATATGATGAATTACATCAGTATATTATTCAGAATACCCTCACTTACCAGAGCTTTACACAGTTTATGTGGAATATACTACTTAACTAAAAACTTTATAATAATATACTTCCTCAATTAAGACTAAAATTTAAACGGGCCACTTCCTTCAATATTTTGATGATTATAATATTATCAATAGGCCTCGTCTCTTAAACTAATCCGTTCCTCTAAGTTACGGCTATCCATAATATACGCGAAAAAGACGAATACTCCGAATGGAGAGTAAACCTTGCAAACCGCAGAAAATATAAAACGACGAGCGCTTTCGGTTAATAAACCATCTTCAAGCCTCAAATGAAAGCAACTGACGAACGGAGGAGAAGAACAATGTATTAAGATTGGCTAAACGAGAAATCACGGTGTGAATCATAGACCAGTTCGATCAGGCCATCCTCCGGAATGAACGAGTTGAGTACAGTGATACTGTCAGTGTTGCGATGACGCATTATCTCTATATACTCGAGGGCGATGCGCTTTCGGTACGAATTCTCCTTATGGAGGAGCTTTTCGGATCCATCACGAAAGCTGTGGCCACTGTTTATCAAATGATCAGCAAAAGCTGACTCCCCCGAGCGTCCCTTCTCCCAAGACTTCAGGTGCTCAGCTACTCTAACTTTCATTTGGCGGCTGGTCTCACCAATATAAAAGCCTCCATAATCCCCACATTCCAACTTATGTACACCACTCCTCTCATCAATGGGTATGGGGTCCTTCAGTCTCACAAACAACCCCTTAACTAATGTAGGATTGTAGAACGCGGGTCTGAAGCCAAACGGGCGGAGGGCCCAACCCAATTGGAGGGAGAACTTCCACAGAAGAGGAGGACTGATTCAACGCAACCGGCGATCACGGAACATGTCTCGGGGGAGGGAGGTGGTGGAATCAAGAATGCTCCTTGTAACTTTCCTCCGAACCGTCACGTCAACGTCGACATTGACCCCATTCACTCTAGCCAGGTGTTTTATTGTGCGTACTTCGTTTCTTTATTTTCGTTCCATTAATTTAATATTAGCGAGAATAGTTTACAAACACGTTAATGTGAACGTAAGCGAAGAAAAGGGCGAGAAGAAACGTTTAATGTAAACTGAACTTGACATTAGTTCGGTGATAAAGAGGGAGAAAATAGTTGAACACCACTTGTATTTTCAATTGCATTTCACTTGTTATTTGTTTTTAACACGTTAGTAGACCTAGCTGATATGAGCTTAATAGTCATCTGAATAATTATGTCGTATCTCCATCGTACCGTGTTCAATTCTTCAAATCTTTTCAACAAACAAATATACATGGTATATATATAGGTGAGGTGTCACCCTTACGACAGTTGGAAGTTATTACAATGTCTGAAGATTAGGAACAAGGTTGGTTCAATGAATACTTTTCAGATTTTGCTGTTTTACCGACGAGTCACTAAAAAGTAAAAATATTGGAGAGGATGTGACTCTGAACACTTTTTATAATGACTAAATAAGGTATTTTGAAAATTGAATGAGACGAGGAAAGAAAAAGTGGCTCGAAAATATGGAGCTTTTTGATTTCGTGTCGAGCTGTAATACAAAGTATCCTCTCTCTATCTTGCATCCGCGTTTATTAAAATTGGTCCCAGGTCCGTAGCCAAGGAGGGCAGGGAGTTCATCTCGTGAGTTTCCTCTAACCAAAAGTACAATTTAAAAAAAGCAACATTGATACACTCAACAAAGGGGGGAAAAAAAAGCGCGGTTAATTTAACCCCCAAATTTTCATGGAGGCCTCACTACAAATTGACTTCGGCTGTCTGGCCCTAAGGATTGCATTGTATCATTTCTGAATTTGTTCTTCTTCCTGCAATGTAGAATTATTGCCACCATTATTCGATTTATGAAGTGTTTGAAGGACAATTCTGAATCAAACTTATTTAAAATATGGGCAAAAATAAACGAATTTTTATATTCTGCATGCCTTGAATACTGTATTAGTAAAATGGACGTAAGTATCGCTGAAAAAAAAATAATGAGCAACTCAAGGGTTCAGCTACATTGAGAGCGTCGTGATCGCTTTACTTCTAATTGAAGGGAGTTAGTCTAAAATCATTTCAGAGCACTCGAGCACTTTTTTTTACCTTGTAGTAAATATGGAATTTTTCCATCTCAAGCTTCACTTTAGTATACGCGAAAAAGACGAATACTCCGAATGGAGAGTAAACCTTGCAAACCGCAGAAAATACAAAACGACGAGCGTTTCGGTTAATAAGCCATCTTCAAGCCTGAAATGAAAGCAACTGACGAACGGAGGAGAAGAACAATGTATTAAGATTGGCTAAACGAGAAATCAAGGTGTGAATCATAGACCAGTTCGATCAGGCCATCCTCCGGAATGAACGAGTTGAGTACAGTGATACCGTCAGTATTGCGATGACGCATTATCTCTATATACTCGAGGGCGATGCGCTTTCGGTACGAATTCTCTTATGGAGGAGCTTTTCGGATCCCTCACGGAAGCTGTGGCCACTGTTTATCAAATGATCAGCAAAAGCTGACTCCCCTAAGCGTCCCTTCTCCCAAGACTTCAGGTGCTCAGCTACTCTAACTTTCATTTGGCGGCTGGTCTCACCAATATAAAAGCCTCCACAATCCCCACATTCCAACTTATGAACACCACTCCTCTCATCAATGGGTATGGGGTCCTTCAGTCTCACAAACAACCCCTTAACTGTTGTAGGGTTGTAGAACGCGGGTCTGAAGCCAAACGGGCGGAGGGCCCTACCCAATTGGAGGGAGAACTTCCCCAGAAAAGGGAGACTGATCCAACGCAACCGGCGATCACGGATCATGTCTCGGGGGAGGGAGGTGGTGGAATCAAGAATGCTCCTTGTAACTTTCATCCGAACCATCACGTCAACGTCGACATTGACCCCATTCACTCTAGCCAGGTGTTTTATTACGTGAGTACTTCTTTCTTAAAAGCAGACTGACTCAACGGAATACGAGTCAGTCTTTGAACTAGGCTATGAAATGCAGCCATCTTGTGAGCAACAGGACCGAACGAACCACAGTGGACTAAAACATCGGTCGTAGTATCTTTCCTGTAAATTCCAAACTCATGGATACCGTCTACAATAGAGATCGATAAATCCAAAAAGTTAATGGAAAATACCCCTATTTCCACCGTAAATTTCATGGAAGGGTACCAGGAATTGAGATACCTCAGAAACTCACCAAGGAGATCTGAGTGACCAGTCCAGGTACATAGAACGTCATCAACGTACCTGTGCCAATAGTGAATATGATTGAGTAACACCTGGTTCGAGGAAAAAAGGTCAAATTTAAACTTAGACATGAAAACTTCGGAGATAAGAGAGCCTAAAGGTGATCCAATAGGGATCCCTCCTTCATCAGGGAACTCGAAAAATTTCCCTTCAAATTTACAGTAGTTAGGGGACCAGCAGGTATTCAGAAGATCGAAAAATTCCTGAAGCTCATTGTGAGGAATGTTGGCTCTGACGAGTAGCTCACCCATCCGCTGGATAGTAGCAGCCTTGGGAATATTCGGGAACAAACCAACAACATCAAAAGAGCAGATGGTCGTTGCGGGGGAAGACTTACACCCTTCAGGACATCAGTTAAAGAGGCCGAATTCAAAACCGAATGAGGAGATTAAAAATCAACGCGATTTTTGAACTATCGGTCAAAGAATTTGGCAAGGCGTACGTGGGGGAGGAGACGAAAGAAACAACGGGTCGCATCAGAGTATTGTTCTTATGCACTTTAAGCAGCCCGTAGAGAAGGGGGGGTATGGGGTTAGGAACAAGGAGGGCTTTTTTCAGAGCAGGAGTCTTGATAATAGCCTCACTCCTGTTGATGACATTCCTAACTTCTTTGACGTGCTTCGGGAAGCTGAAATCCTCACTCTCTTTAGCATCACACTGTTGGAGGACCTCGTGAACCTTGGAAGAATAGGCGGATTTCTCCACCACCACAACAGCATTTCCCTTGTCCGCCTGAGTGACGATTAAATCTCCCTCTTTAATCTTCCTCTTTAAACCTTGAATCACTCCTTCCAATTTATTACTCATGCGGGGGAGGGGGTTATTGCAGACTATCTCGGCACAAACTTTCTGGGTATTAAAACAAGGGCCAATCTTAACAGCAAGATCCGCAACAACATTAGCCAAGGTTTCATCTTTCTTGAGGGGAGGTAGACTAAATTTCAAACCTTTCTGAAGCAGGAGGGCTGTTTCGTCACCATTGATCACTACCTGACTATTATTTATGCGGGGGGATGGAATTTATGAACGTCAACACCATCACTCGACCCTTCCTCAACCACATCACCATTAACCTTCATTAGAGAGGACAACTTCTTATTTTTCTTCTCCCTCAACTTCACTTCAAACTTCCGACACTTTAAATTGACGTCCCGCATAAAGTAATCAAACTCAAGGGGGACGAGCATACCGGAGAGTCGCTGAGCACCTGAAGTCTTGAGAGAAGGGACGCTCGGGGGAGTCAGCTTTTGCGGATCATTTGATAAACAGTGGCCACAACTTCCGTGAGGGATCCGAAAAGCTCCTCCATAAGGAGAATTCGTACCGAAAGCGCATAGCCCTCGAGTATATAGATATAATGCGTCATCGCAACACTGACAGTATCACTGTACTCAACTCGTTCATTCCGGAGGATGGCCTGATCGAACTGGTCTATGATTCACACCGTGATTTCTCTTTTAGCCAATCTTAATACATTGTTCTTCTCCTCCGTTCGTCAGTTGCTTTCATTTCAGGCTCGAAGATGGTTCATTAACCGAAAGCTCTTGTCGTTTTGTATTTTCTGCGGTTTGCAAGGTTTACTCTCCATTCGGAGTATTCGTCTTTTTCGCGTATATTAGGCCTCGTCTCTCATAACAGTGCGAAGCAATTGTGGTGAAACGCAATTATTGGCCAAACAATTCTCTGTCAATAATCGAAAGGTGAAATTTTTAGCAATTTATTTTTTTATAAATTTGTTCCTTTTCCGTAACTTCAAAAACTTTTTACTTTTCTAAATTATTTCGTATGTTGATTCAGACTTACCTGCCTTGGCTATTATCACTTTAGCCCGATAGCGACGCGCTTGGCAGAGACCACACGTTTGGAGGATGCGAACAACAACAACGAAATTTTTGAAATGCCTGAAATATCTCGAAAATACATTCATATGAAAGAGAATTTCAGATATGATTCAATATTTTCGAAAAAATAAGAGAAAAATGTACCTCTGTGTTACCGCACCTCTTTTTCATCAAAATGCATCAAGGGCTAAGACCATCCACATAAATGTCCAAAACGAGTTGGAGACATGATGTGATACAAAAATTAGCATAATCGGGGGAGGGGGAAGAAGGCTTTGTGGCACGTTGAGGAGGGAGAGAGGCAGGGCGTTACCACACTCCGCTGAAAACCGCCATGCCCCCCCCCGATTATGTTTATTTCTTATAACACGGTCCATTTACAATTTTTGGGACTAAGCTCAGTTTATCAATGGGCGTAGCTTATTTCATTCTCTTGCCCGTCGGTTAGCAATATGTCTCCATTTGGAGTGATACGTACGAACCCAACCGACTGAATTTCGACCTCCAATGTTAGGACGAGGAATAACGTCATTGACACACCGTATCGGGGTCTATGTTGTCAAATGATCCTTAGTTGCAACGAGCACTGATGGATCGGCTCGATCAGCGCTCGTATCGCGCAAAACAGAAACGAGACAGTGCCAGTGGAAGGAGGAAGCCTTCCTATTCATCGAGATTTTTTTGAAAAGAGGTTGGCGTATTTGCTGGGCACTGGGACCAGGGGTGTTCAGCTGAAGGAGCCAAAGCAGCGCCGTGTTTTAATCGGATTATAAACCAGCCACTAGACCCTCTAGCCAGCCATGGCTAACTGAAAGGAAGGTCGGAACATGCAGATTTGGTAAATTGGTACCGTAAGTACACACTAACACTAGGTATGTCAAGCCATGTGCACGCGTAGCAGCGGTTAGCGTACATGCTTATGGAGAAGAAGAGATTTGAAAAATTGATGAGGGATCTATAGAACATCTGAAATCATCGTGAGAGACACAAGGATAAGCGCTATAATTTGAGTCTTGTTTGAAGATGATAGAAAAATTCCTTTCGAGAGCAATCTTATTTCTGGAACGTTCAAGAAAATCGACCTTCTTGAGCCATGATGCCGTTCTACGCATGTCTCAGCCTTCCTTCAAGGCGGCCATGAACCGTACGAAAATTAAGCTGATGCCTATCAGCGGCTATTAAATATAGAGTGAATTAATTGCTAGATTTTTTATTTTCGTCAATATTTTTCAAAATTCCGTCAATACTTCCCGACTTTTTTCAATATTTTTCGGTATATAGATACATTTTTTTTTCCTTTTTGTAGCTAATAGCCATGGTTATGAAGGCAATGAAAAAAGTTCAAGCTAATAGCGGCAAAGAGCTGGAATCCAAAAGCCAGTCATGATTGTCTTATCATGCCTGAGTGTGACGTTACTGGTTCCTCTGATCATTAGTTTTTACTGACTATAATATGGGTTGAGTTCCATGAAAGCCAACCTCTTGGTAAAAAATCTTGAAATTTACCAAAATCAATCTTTTCATGTGACTTGAAGGACATTTTTGCTATGAATTGACTTATTTTGATAAGTTGACCTAATTAATATTCATATGAAAAAATGGTTCCGACTTCTGATCTTGTTTTTAGTTTTGTCACTTCTAGCGCTCTTAGAGCAGGATAACCGGTACGATAAGGTTGAGGACCAAAAAATTTTTGATATAGATCACATAACACATCAGGGAAAGCTAAAAGATTTTGACCACAGTGGTTTTGACGTACGTCATAGAAAACGTATTACCTAGGGACCTTATTCCAGGGCTGCTCAGCCAATTGGAAAAGCTAAAAACTTAGCTACCGATTGGCTTCAGCTAACAGCTAATGGCTAAAAATGTCAATATATGGGTGTCATTTTACAGGTTATTTGGAGCTCTATTTACCAGTAGGTAACTATCTAAGTAAAGTGTAATTTCTATTTCTCGCGTAACTGCTAGCAAACAAGCAACAGAAAATTCAAAACTCAAATTTTTTTTGTAGTGACTTCAATGTAGAATTATTATTGAATCAATATTTAATATCACAAATTCCCAATGAAAAAAATAAGACGGAGAAAAGGATACAAATCAAAATGAAACACTTAGACCTAGAATTAAATTGACAGAAAATTTGAAAAATATGGTAAGATCAGGACACAATTCAAAACAAATAACAAAACAATGAAAGTTGTTCACAAAAAAAAAAAAATGAGAACAGAGCAGAGATGACAGAATAACAGAAAGAAATATTATAAGGTATCTGTTTCTGTGATGAGGAAAAAAAATTAGCCCTTAGCAATCCCATTTGAATGGCTACGGGCTTCATTAGCTATAGCTACCGGCTAGCTGATTTTGGATGAAAATTACTCGGCTAATGGCTAACAGCTTCTGGCTTCGGCTTAGCTGAGCAACCCTGCCTAAAATACGCAGAGTTGTCAACGGCTATCGGTCACGTCACATTTTGTCACAAAATATGACCGTCACGTCACGATGACGGAGGTCCATGACGTCACGTCACGTGACGGCTGCTTGTGACCGGCATTGTCACCACGTGTTTTTTGTTTTGTTTTTTTTAAATCAAATTCTGAAAGAGTTTACATTTGCGGTCCTGTTTGCGGTTATATGTAACCCACTCTACAGAAACCCGCCTTAGCGTTGAATATCGATCCGGTGAAAAGGGTCTTTCAGAGACGGAGGAAGATACCTTTTCTCCTGATTGTATTTGAACACTAAGGCGGATTTCTGTGGATGGGGTCACATATTTCTGGACTGGGGTCAACTGGTTTCGTTTATGTGATCAGGAGTAGAATCATTTGAATGAATGAGGGGGCTTCTGTTCTTATCACCTTGATTTTCCTGCGATTGGACTTCCTCGATAACTTTCCATAGACCTTCCACTTGTATTTTCAAATCTTTATTTGCCTTCTGTAAAGTTTGGTTTTCTCTTCTCACCTTTTGGATCTTCGAGTACAAATTCATACTATTCTTCTTTATACACTTGATTTCTTCATTGAGTTTATTGATTTCTTCTCTTTGTTGAAGAATTTCTCTCCAGTAACATCTTTCACACTCTATCTTTATTTCGGTTCCCATGATATGATGAAGAAAAAATGAAAAGTTATAGACTGACGTACAAAGAAGAAAGTTGATGCTGAGTTAATGGTATTTGTAAATTTGTTTGTATTTTATTATCATTATTATTTCTGTAAATCACTTGAGTCCTAAGAGCTAACAGAAAAGGATTTCTCATTTTATTTTATAATTTCATACTGATGAAAACGATTGAGTGTGACCGTCATGACCATTTGTCGCCATATGACCAAATTTGTAACAGATGTGACCAAATAGTTATTTGCCTTCCTTTCTTTTCCATTCGAATTTCTCATTTGGCGGTTTGGAAATGACCAATAAAACGAGGTTGAAGGAAGCAAAGTCAATACTCCATGACGCGTGTCACGAAAAATCTTCGTGACGGTCATTTTGACAACTCTGAAAATACGTCAATATTATTTTTTCCAAAACAAAGAATTTCATATTCATTCATGAATATTCCCGTATTGATATTATCAATATCATTTAGATTTTACTCAGAGTGACGTAATACAATGCACCAAGTCCGCGCCGAGCAATCATCTTTGACTCAAATCTAACAGCTAATTTCAATAAATTCATTAGCTAGCTTCTGACTTTTTCAAAATGCGAAAATTAATTGTTCAAACTTGAAATTCCAACTGAAAAGTAAATTTCACAAGAATCATTAACTGGTTAGCTTTTTCAAAAACTAACAAAACAACGGCTTAAATGGTTTGAGTTTCCCGATTCCCATCCCTAATGCAGACTGTGTGCGGGATACTAGCGCTGTCATATCCGGCCGAATAACACATACACAAAGAACAATGGTCATCATGATTGTTGAATGTCCTTGTAATTGTATATATGTAAATCAGTGCTGTCTATGAAGCTTATAAACGTCTTGACTTCCATAAGAACAACAAACGTAGGAAGCAAATATAATCACTGCGTTACTGAAGAAGAAAATTTTTCAGTAACCACAAGGTTATGAAGGCAGAATAAGTGCTAGAAACCCTGTGAATTATGAATTTCAATTATCACCTCGTTCGTCAATAATTTCTCTTTCATTTACTCAATAATACGAGTATTTCCTCTCTGTATTTGACTCAAAGGATTTGTAAACACTAGAATGGGTTATGTAGCGGATTGTGAATGTCTGTATGACGTCAAAAGGAATTATTTTGTCATTTGTGACCTGCGATGAGAAAAGGATGCTCATTGTCTATTGGCGCAAGAACATCATTTCTCCCTGACTGGGTATCTAATCAGAGAGAAAAGGTGTTCCTGTCAGTGGGTAATGAGCATCCTTTTCTCATCGCAGGTCACATTTGAAAACAGAGTTGCAAGTCGTGATCATGGTCACGTCACGTTACAAAATATTGACTTTGACGCAGGGCTTGTCTCGGAAAGCGAGACATTCGACCATGTGCGTACACATAAACTCGCAGATAAGGTCTGAACCGACTCCAAGCTCTGGAGCCGAGAACTGACTGTTCCCCCTCACCTCTAGAAAAAACCTTCTAGATTATAAACTTGAATTCTGTATCATTTCTCATTTTAATTTATTTAAATTACCTGATGATCTTTGCTCCCTATGTAACTATTCTTATAGGACTATTATAAGAGTTAATAATTCGCAGTCAAACTTCGGATGCCTATAGTTTTACTACCAAATTCATCGGCATGATCTGGAGATGGCAATGTAAAGTACTTGAAATGTAAAGCTGTTTGATTGAATGTAGCCATGTTATAAGATACAAATATAACGATCGGTCTAGGCAATTTGGAGTCACTTTTTGATAGTTTCGAAGCAATCCTGTTAAATAAAATCCCGATGAAAAAACAAATTCAATTTTACCTTGCTGTGAGTGTGAGGCCACAGTAATTCTATTATAATCTGTCTATCCTCTCACTATTATCCGTCTAACAAAATTATGTAGAAAGCTTCTAATGATTACATTTTTTTTTGCAGTAAGTAGATTTTGTAACAATTGCTAATAAATCTTTTTTCGAGAGAGACTTCACTAGAACAGAATGATTTGCCCATGCTTCAATCGTAAATACGGCTTATCCTGGATTGCAGAATTTCTTCATACGGATTACTTAGCTGATTTGATTAGTACACAGCAATTCACAAAAAGTGCCCGTTTACAAAAAGCTGTTAATCATTTGAATATTGGCGCGTAAGTCCGTGACATATCCCAAGCGGACCGTCTTTCAACGGCGTACCTAATTATGAAAAATATCTGATTTCCGAATTCTGTGTACGAATCCACTGACATATTTTATTTTCGAAACTGGTCTGTATTATTATCATCATTATTACTACTATATGATTATTTTTTCCTCTAATCCATGATGTCAGTATAGTATATGCACACAAACGAGAATACGATAGAAAACAGATCAATGTAAGATAGTGTGACAAAAACGGCATGGCATCGTGTCAAATTAATTCAAAATAAAAACTCGCGCAGTAAATGACTTTTGTGAATCGTGACCATAAGATAACGAAGAAGAGACGAAAGAAGAAGCGGTTGTATGCGGCAAAAATAAATAAAAAAATGATTTTCTTTTCTTAATGAAAAATATTCATACGAACTGGTTTCTGAAAAAAAAAAAAAAAATCGCAGGGAGATTGGAGGAAGCTACCGGTTGAGCCAGGTTTGAACTTTAAAATCATTAATGGTGGAATATCTTCATTCACCTTCGTGATGTCTGTGGCTTCTATAATCCGGTTTACAGCCAGAACTGTTAAATTTTCGATTAATCGACGCGATACTACGTCCACCAAACTTTTAATATTATTTGCGATAGTTTACCCATTTATTGGGAAATTTTAATAGTACTATGCGAATAATTTGACGTAATCAAAATAGATATACACTACCTATACCGAATTTAGATGCATACCTACAATCGAATCTCTTTCTTGCTTGTAAAGTTGAAACTGAGCTCTACATCAACGAATTACGGTACTCAGTAAATTACGACCTAACCATTTGTAAAATATTCCTGTAAGGCAAATGACTCATAGGAAGAAATCCCTACTGTTAGTTAGATACAGAACTTCAAGAGACGTCTTTATTTATACAGTACCTAGGTACTTCAGTATACTGATTCCCTGAACGTTTTTTCGTTTTATCAAGAAATATTCGAGCTTTACAATACTTAAAGAACAATATTGAACGAGGAAGGAAGAAATAAATTAATCATCATGAAAGAAAGGCGTTCAAAAGATCTCAAGGCATATAACACTAACATAGAAGGTAACTTTTAAATGATGAATTGATGCTTCATCTTGAAATGAGGAACTTGTATTTATATCTTATTCACGTAATCAACGCTGTTATTATCGCCCGTATCGACACCCGGTCCTTGGCTCTCTATCGTATTACTACTACCCTGTATGGTGGTTATCTCTTCCTTGGGCGTATTTAAAATCTTCTGAACCGTAGGCCCCAGAGTAGTTTCCACGTACTCTTGCAAGTCACGGCACTTCTGTTCTGTGTTCACATCGTTCGAGGCACCCCAAATGATGACTCCAGCCGCCCCTTCTTTTTTAGGAACGATGAACGAATTCATGAGATCAGTCTGTAAACAATACAAAGTAATTGTATTTCGATAGAAAACCGATAGCAAATAGAGGTATGATCGAGTTTTCTCTCCTCCCGAAGGCGGCTATGCTGATTACGATTCTACCCACTAATCGACTGAAATATACGAGTAGATATATACATAGGTATTTCAGGGCTCTTAATTTAATCGAGATCACTTTTAGACATGGGAAAGTTGTAAAGGAGAGGATCTTCTCGGGGAGAGTCGAAGGATATTGCTGAAGTTTATGAGATAAAAGGGTGGGGTCGGGTTGGAGTTAGAAGTTGAGGTATAATGATTTGCTGAAAGTTCGGAATTGTTTGTTTCCAGGTGTGAGGTGTGGTGGAAGGATCCACTGCCCGATAGGACCCGAGTACTTGCTTCGGCGCCGGCGTTTCTTACGGGATACGAAGTCGGATTGGGTGCGGGATGAGGGGTAAGTAGGTAGGCTTTTCATAGCCAGATAAATTTCCTCTGACTACCAAAGGACTTGGTTAGATTGGTGATTGCTTTAGTGCGTGGTAAGGTGATGATGAAGTTACTGAACGGTTCTAGAGCTGTAAAGGAATCTGAGACGTTCGAGAGGGATGTGGTATTTGAGGTGAGGTCGTTTTGTTGATGAGCCAGCGAAGTGCCGAGGTGTGATTTTATAAAGAGGGTTTCTGATGTGGTTAGGATCGGAAAGTGATCGCTGTCACATAGATCCGGGTGAGTAGACCATGCGAGTTTTGGTGAGAGGAAGAGGGAGGAAAAGGAGAGATTGATTGCTAAGAGAGTTCCACAGATGGAGTTGAAGTTAGTAGGAGGGCCAGGGTAGTTAAGAAGGGTATTTGAGGAGAAAAGGTGATTCAAAATCTTACCACAAGAATTTTCGTGGATTTCATAGTTTGATGTAAGACCCTAAGTGGGACTGCGGGCGTTGGGCGTTGAAATCGCCACATACTATCTAATCAGCTGGGAGCGATTGGATGAGGTTAGCTATCTGAATACAATTCGTGTTGCGTGAAGGGGGATGTAAATTGAGCAGAAGGTGATTGGAGCCTAGTTGGGGGATAGATACAGTAATCGTTACAAATTTGTAGGAAGTTGGTGGTGAAAATAGAGTCGGTAGGCTTTTTAAAGAGAGGATGCTTGACAAGATTAAAGTGGTCGTACCTAAAAATACTATCAGATTCCAATTTTATCGGTGAATTATATTCTAACTTTCAAATAAAATCTAGGCTAAATTCACCCTTTATTTTTAAACTTGACACGACGTCTCGAACAAGTAACGGGGTAATTGGATGAATGAGATCGAATATTGCACTGAACCATAAACGGTGCAAGAACTCTCCCCCCTCCCCCCGCAAAAAGAGAAGAAAAAAACAAGACAAACTTCCTTCAATCGGTGATAATGGAATTTTGTGGACGTATTTTTTCCTCCTCGGCTTCAGATCCATTCCTTAAAACAGGGAGGTCCTCTCTGATTGAGTTTATTATTCATTTATTCTTATTCGTAAAAAATCGCTTCATCTGTCGTCACACCAATAAGTTTTATATGAAATTAATTTGATATTCCATTACACTTTGAAAGATGAAAATATTCCAAAAATCGCAGAGATCTTCAAGAAATGAGAGAGCGCTTCGGGTTCAATGACCATCATCAAAGCAGACGTGAAACTTGGAATGTCCATTGAAATCAAAACTGAAACCAGCAAATCACCACGATGTGACTCAAACTATAATTCAATCAAACCTTCATCCTAAGAAAACTCTGGGAACAAATGGAGATTACAAAAGCCAAGAGGAAGAAAGCCTGCCTCTTGAACAATGTAATCACATTTGACAGCGAAAAATTATTCGGCCTGGTGATTGGACGAGAGAAGAAGAACGGAACCAACCAATGAGACGGTAGGAATCCAGGTAGCCAATAGAAACGCAGCATTTAGAACAATAGATTGAACCAATCACAAAGCAGTATGTTTTAGCCAATAAGAACACAATGTCATATTATTGTAAGAATAAGTTTCTAAGAAGTGAACCAATCACAACACAGCATTGTTATAGCCAATAAGATTACAGTGTTATATTATAAAAACTCATGGTTAAGGCCTGATGGGATAACACCCGAAAGTACTCTTGTATAAGCAACTAATAAAGTAGATTTGTACAATTGAAATACCCTTTTTCAAATTAGTGGTCTACTTACACCTCACTCACTCATTATGAGTTCTGATAATAGCACACCAGACATGGTTAACGAGGTTTTTAAGTTTCTGAAGACCAAGGTCAAACTAAGAGTGACACATGTGAAGATTTGGTTCAATAACGAATGCTTGAGACGAGGCATTATTCCCAAGTATGCGACTATCAGGCTACCAGGAGACAGCGCAGCAGAGAAACGCACCCAGATGCAAGCCGAAAGATTGAGAGTGAAGAACGAAATTGGTGAACTCTACAAAAAAATCACCAGGCTGAATGGTCTACTGTATGATCAATATTTCCATCTGTCCAGGTTACTCCACCCGCAAGAAGTCAAAGAAATGATGTTCGAAAAAGGAGGGAAGGGAAGAAAGGAGAAGACTATGTGGAAAAACGAGTGGAAGCCCAAACAAAACAGATCAAGAAGAAGCTTGCCGAACTGACCCGGAAGAAAGAAGAAAGAAAGGAAGAGACAGCGAGAGTTGAGCACAAATTTGCTCCCAGAACCGAGAACCTATCAAGCGTCACCTTCACAGAAGAAGAAATAAGACTGCTGGACAAAGGCATCAAGTACGTGCAGCCAGAGAGGCTGAACCAGTGTAGGCTTGAAAGCATGGCCATTAGCTGCGAACAAGTAATCCAAACCATGGAACACGACGTGAGACCAGAAGCCCGGACTAAAATTGGGAAAGTGCTGTTGGACATCAAAGAGGATATGACAGAACGCAAGTAATGCAGAGGAAGGTCATAAATCTACAAAAGAAGATCCGACAGAACAACCTGATTTTAACAAAGGCGGACAAGGGCAGAACGGTAGTGGTAATGGAGAAGGAGGACTACACCCAAAAAGTGGAGTCGTACATCGCAGTTAATGGACACCAAGAGCTGGCAAGGGACTCAACACGGAAATACCAAGATGACCTGAAAGCCGTGTTGAAACGGAACAATGTACCCGGCAGTGGAAGGACACTTGAGATGAACCCGGTTGCACCAAAACTCAAGGGGCTTGTAAAACTCCACAAAGCGAACCGTCCGATGAGACCCTTGGTCAACAGCATTCAATCACCATGCTACAAGATAGCAAAGATCGTAGCCACATTCCTGAAAGAAAACTACCAGTTTGCACCCAGACGAAGTATCAGAAACAACGGAGAGCTGATTGAGCAACTGGACAAGTTGGAAATCAGGAGTAACGACAAGCTGATATCCTTTGATGTGACTAATATGTTTGGTACCATACCGAAGGAGGAACTTCTCACTCTGCTAAAAACAACAGATACCATGGGAACCCCGATGGGTCGAAGTACGCCAACATAGTGGAGGAGATCTTGAACCAGAATTACTGCCGCTTCAATAACAGGTTCTACAGTCAGGAAAGGGGACTTGCGATGGGATCACCGCTGTCACCAATACTGGCGGAGATATTCATGAATGATATGGAAAACAAGATATTGAAGGGCAGCAAGTTCAGAAACTCGATCAAACACTGGGCCAGATATGTAAATGATATCCTAATTGTGTGGTAAGGCACTGATAGACAGGGTGATCTATTCCTTTCAGAAATGAACGCGATGAACGAGAGCATCAAATTCACAGTGGAAAAAGGCAATGAGACCATCAACTATTTGGACCTTACACTCACAATGGAGAACAATAGGATAGAATACAAAATCTACAGGAAGCCGACGCATACTGACACCATCATCCCAAATGACTCCTACCACCACCCCAGGCACAAGTTAGTGGCAATCCAGAACTACTGCTATCGGGCAATTTCTATCCTTAAGAACAACGAAGAGAAGAGGAAAGAGATCGAGATAGTAAAGCAAATCGCAGAAGCCAATGGCTACCGCAGATGTGTGGTGGAGAGAGTCTTTGGGAAAATGGAAACAAAGAAAGGAACCCATGATAGCATAGTGAGAAAGTACTCCGGATCGATACCATATATAGGAAAGTACACAAACAAGGTGATAAAGGCGTTCAATGGCTACGATGTGAATGTGGGTATCCAGAATAACCAACCCATGGTGAAGAGAATCAGCAATGACCAGACGGAACAAAAGGACAAGGGAAGCTTAAGCGGAGTCTACAAGCTCAGTTGCGAACAGTGCGAGGGGATCTATATCGGTGAGACTGGGATCTGTGACGTCACGATCATCGTGCCATCACTATCTGATGACGTCACAGAGCTAGTAACCACTAATACAGACCTCCTAGACCTATAGTATAAAGGAAGCCTAAGACCTAGTACAGAGCTAGGACAAACTGCTAGTATAAGCTATTGATAAAGATCTTGTAAGCTTATGGTATGAAGGATGCCTAGACCTAGTATAAAGGAGGCTTGGACCTAGTATACGCCTAGTATAATACGTAGTATAAACCTAGTATAATATACTGCATGAAGCAGAGAGGATAAGTCCCCCTCCTATCACTTCATCAAAATTTTTCTAAGTCCCTTTTTCTTGCCGGACGGCGCCCGGCGCCCGTCATCTTCCTTCAGTTTACCCCCCGATAAAACAGGTTCCCTGTTAAAAGGACAAGGAAAGCTTGAGCGGAGTGTACAAACTCAGTTGTGAACAGTGCGAGGGGATCTATATTGGTGAGACTGGGAGAAAGTTTGAGATCAGGAGAAAGGAGCACAAAACGTCGAGGGAGAAAGAAGATGGCAAGTCACTGTTTGGGAAACACTGTAACGAGGAAAACCACGATGGAGAGGGAATATTTGAAGTCATACACGTGGAGAATCGCACAAAGAGAAGAAAACTCTGGGAACAAATGGAGATTGCAAAAGCCAAGAGGAAGAAAGCCTGCCTCTTGAACAATGTAATCACATTTGACAGCGAAAAATTATTCGGCCTGGTGATTGGACGAGAGAAGAAGAACGAAACCAACCAATGAGACGGCAGGAATCCAGGTAGCCAATAGAAACGCAGCATTTAGAACAATAGATTGAACCAATCACAAAGCAGTATGTTTTAGCCAAGAAGAACACAATGTCATATTATCGTAAGAATAAGTTTCTAAGAAGTGAACCAATCACAACACAGCATTGTTATAGCCAATAAGATCACAGTGTTATATTATAAAAACTCATGGTTAGGGCCTTGTTCTCCAGTTGCTACACAACTGATGATGGGATAACACCCGAAAGTACTCTTGTATAGGCAACTAATAAAGTAGATTTGTACAATTGAAATACCCTTTTTCTGCATGTTCCTGATCAGCAATGTCTAACGTCATGATTATTCCTATGGCAAATCATTTCGCGAATATACGAGTTCTCCCTGTGAAGTAGTATTTTCGATACCTCACTGGATCTGTGACCACTAGTAATTAAATGATTTGCAGAAGCCGAGTCTCCGCATTTTTTCCAGGTTTTCTTGAGCCCCCCTTCTGACAACCAGTCTCAACTACATAACGCACCAGCAGTCATTAAATTCCATGTTGGACACCCCACTCCTCTCATATGCAGGAACATGATCCTTCAATTTAACGAACGACTCTCTTACAGAGACAAGATCGTAATACGCTGGCTAACAACCAAAGAGGCGAAGGAAAACTCTCCCTATCAAGAAACGGAGCCCAATCCAACGCAGTTCATTTCACAACGGAAGAAGGTACTTGAATCGAGATATTTTTTCGTGATCTTTCCACGAACCATCCTGTCGATGTCCAAATTAATCTCATTCGTTCTAGCCAAGTACTTTTTGGACATCAATTCTTAATGGAAAGCCGACCGACTCGAAGTAATACGCTTCGGTCTAAGGATCAAACTATCGAACGTGAAAATCTTGCGAATAATAGAAAAAAATGACAACCCTAGAGATCCCAAACCCATGGAAGCTACTCTTAAATTCTCTGAGATCGTTGTATTCAAGAACCGACTTTCAAAGTAAATATTGCACATTGATATACGCAAGAAACTCACTAATGAGATCTCGAGGACCAGAACACCTACACAGTCTGTGCCAGTAATAAACACGACTTGATAATTCCTGACTAGAGGAGAATAGATCAGATTCAACATTGGGCATAAATATCTCAGAGATAAGGGGACCTATACTCGATCCGACTTAAGAACTGCCTACGCAGATTGACTCTTGTATTGCAAGAGGAATAAAGGGAAGGTGTATCGAATACGCACGACTTCCCTTTCCTCTTGCAATACAAGCGTCCATTGTCACGGGCAGTTCTTAAGTTAGATTGAATACGGAAGGGAACCAATGAAAATACGGAGTACCTAAAATTCAATTTGAAAATATCGAACATTAGTTATCGAAGAATTCCTCGAAATCTTCACGAGGAATATTTCTTGAGTCGCATCAAGATGATTCGCTTAAATTCCGTCTTGATTTCTTGAAATATTCTCAGTTTTGGCTTTCGCTGGGTTTTGCTTACACGTCTGACTTGATTATGGTACTGAATCAATCCAGCGGGTTTTGCAATTTTTTTACAGGTTGGAGTATTCCCGATTATAAATTTTATGTCTCATTTCACAAACATCAAGCCAACGAGCTCATCAGTGAAGACTTTGTAATGATATTGAAGAGACGGAGATCCTGTACTGAATCATTCCGAAGACGCTTGGAATCTTACAACTTAATTGTAGACTGTATAAAACAAGTTCTAAACGTTGATCGGACATACCTGACTAACGAAGTCTTTACTATCGTAATATTTAAGCCACGTATAAGGATAAACCGGCGATGGTGATTTTGAAAAAGAGGTTACTCTAGTGGCTTCCGACATTCTACCCTCCATGAACCAAGCTCTCGTATTTTCGTTCATTCCGTACCGTTTATAATATAAGGACGGATAAATCGCCGAGCTTTCGTCGAATAACCATTTCAACCTGTTGGGAAAACCACACTACAATAAAAATGGTAACCGTACCAGGTACTTTTCCCTTTCCGAAATCTAGACATTAATTAAAAATTAGAGATATAAGAAAACGAAATGGTGAAATAGAATCTAACAATCCAATTAACCTCTCGTTGTTTTCTTTAACGGCGTTTGTACAGCTAGCTTGAGGATTCTTGGGTGTATAATTGAAACATAATGGAAATCCATAATATCCCCATAAAGCGTTCGGTCGCAATCGTCTCGCTGTTTTCAAAGTTCTACGGAAGAATTGCCAGGCCGCTTTCTCGAATCGTTTTGATGCCTAAACATACAACAACAACAACGCAATTCAACTTTTTACGGCGCTATCGAGGCAATTCAATACGCACTACAACATACGCTCTTTCGGAACGATCTATTTTCGTCCAACAGGCGTTCGTGAAAGAGAAAAAAATTATTATAAAAACATGAAGTTTCTCAAAACTTTTTTTTTTTTTTCGCCCAACTTACTTCTTTTTCTATCTCATTCGAAGTCATGAAAGGATGCCGTCGTTGCTCCGACTGTCGAGAAACTTTTCTATAATGTGATAACGAACCGAAGTTTTCGTTCCAGATGGGTCTCCAATGTTCGAAGTCAATAATAGCCAAACCTGTAAGCAATCATAATATAGTTTGATCGAAGTACGCCTACTAAGATTTCGAAATAGGTATAAAGCTAACATAAGTAGTTTGGCCTAGGATAAGATAAGAGAATTATTTTAGATTTTGCTGCATAACTTCAAATTAATATTGTAAAGATGAGAATCGATTAAAAATATTCATTTTTTCCTTTTATTTTTCACAATTTGAATCGTTATGTTTCGAAGAAATTATCGAGAGAATATTTTAGTCTCGATTTTAAAGTTCAAAACTGAAAGTTTATAAAGAATACATTTCGTCATTTCTTTAACATAGCAATTGCAGCGTTTCTACAAGAATTTCAGAAATTCTCTCTCTCAGTCTCTTTTTCTTTGCAGTTGAAAAATAAGTGCCGCATTGTTAGTCGCTAAAATGAACGGTAGAAATACTTACAATACACTGGAATACAATTCCACTCGGGAGTAATGCAGGATTGAGTCGGAGTAGAGAAAACAATTTTCAAAATGAGTTCTCATATGCGTTTATTTTATTTTATATTTTTCCTTCTTTCATTTTATAGCCGTTGAAAGTACCAACAGATCTCGCTATAAGCCTTACATTTTCGGGATGATCCTCTTCCGTTTTGTGAATCGTACCTCCGAGTTATTTTTTTTTTTCTTCTTCTTCTTTCTTTTGCTGGACTCGGATTTCAATTTACTTTGATTAGCATTTCGGGAGAATTGATACAGATTTCCAAAACATATAATATACCTATAATATTATTATTCATCTCGGATACAATCTTCAAGTAGTAATGAAAATAAGTTTCCGAGAATAATTTTGCAATCGAAAATCGCTCGAACTATTGAAGAAGCAGTTTGAGTAATTCAAAACACACATAACTGTCGATTTTTGATACTGCAATTTATTTATTCTTAATCATTTTATGGCGTTAATTACTTGTTCTAAGTGCTGGAGATTCAAAACCAATGTTAGTAAGTTTTTCTTACTTCTTCATAGAATTTCGTTATCTACCAGTCCTATTATCAATACGTGACGTTAGATTTTGAAACTGTTTTATCTAATTTTTCAACATTTTGTATTTTTAGTTTTTTGTTGGTCTATTCTTTCAGGTTACCAACTTTGTCGATAAGAAATTATAATTTAAATACAACAGAAATAATGATAGCGATAATTTGTCGCCGGTCCCATGATAGACAAATTATAAATTAAGAAAAAAAATTATATATATATAATAGATTATTAATATTAAAAGTTAATTACTATTACTTGATTTAGTATTCGTTTTCATCTTATTTAGACCCTTATTTTCTACATTATCAAAATTATTGACTGTATTGCATAAAAAAATAATTACGCCTAAGGCAAATGAAAAAAAAAAAAAAAACTGCACGGGTTCTTCAATGGAGTTGAACGAGGGGTGGCAGGGAACCTGTTTTACGGGGAACAGGAGATCTGAAAAATGTATGACGTCAGGCTTGTGACGTCACAGGCTTAAAATTCGGAGCTATATATGATGGGAGAAAAACTTGGAAAAATTTCGAACTCCAAGCTACCATGTGATGCGATCTACGAAACCATAGGATGAGTCGCGCTGGCGGGACCCCCCCCCCCCCCCTGTGTAAAACCTACCTTCACAATACGCAACTACACATGCTATAAACACAAATATCTTCGTGTTGTTTGCCGAATATTTGCGCCACGATGTTACTCAAAAGAAATCATTTTGGTTAACTGCATGTTGATATCGCTATATTCCGAGGCGAGTTTTACATGGAGTGGTCCCGCCAGTGCGACTTATCCTATGGTTTCGCAGATCGCATCACGTATATATATTATAGGGAGGGACTTGGAAAAATTTTCAATTTCAGAACCATATATATCATGGGAGGTCGACCTCTAAACCATCTTGAGGTCGCCGGCCGGTTGGACGGCGGACATTTTTTCCGAAAAATCCCCCGATAAAACAGGTTCTATGTTAACATTCTTTTTAATGGGAAGTATAATCACCTTGGAAAAATAGGTTCGCCATATTTCTCCATTTGGACATTGACTATCATTCCTCTTTCCAATATACGTACTGAAGATTCCTCTTCCCGCGCAGCTCACCAACCTATCTTTCTGACTTACATCTTTGGGGAACTGTTCCAAAAAATACTAAATCGAAGACTACTCTGGTTCATTGAATAAAATAATATCCTATCCCAGTGGTTCCCAACCGGGGTGCCGCGGCACCCGAGGGCGCCGTGGACCATTCTCAGGGGTGCCGCGAGATTTACAAATAAATCAGCAAAATAGCAATATTAAAGCACTAAACTAAAGACTAAAACAGTAAATGTATGTGAATTGAAAGTAGGTATATACTAATATATTATGTACTACAATTGAGAGATAAGATTTCAAAGCAAGCAGGAACAGGTAATTTCTGCCTTTCGTAGATCTGGGTGTAGGTATCTGTTATAGGCTGTGTAAGTAGTGATTTCATCGTGACCGTTCACTTTTTCTCGTTAGCACATGCAGTGTGTGGTTAGATTTCTTTGTGATTGGATTGTAACTTGTAGCAATAATTAATTAAGTTCGATGGATAAATTTTTGGTAAAAAAACGAAAGGTGGATGATGATTCTGACGATGACATCGGAGGAAATGAAAAGGTTCCCCTCCCATCAGCTGAAACACTGACTCCTTCTCACTCGAAGAAAAAAAGTAAAATTCGGCAATATTGTGAAGCGTATCTGGCTTATGGTTTCACATGTTGCGAGCTACACGGAGAAGAAGTTCCTGAATGTCTCGTATGTGGAGATAAACTGAGCAAGGAAGCGATGGTTCCGAGCAAGGTTACATGTCTGTTGATATTCATGAGCACACTGCTGACATAATTAAACATCGACCTTTTGCACTTCAAGTCGATGACACAACAGATGTCAGCGGCAAGTGCTACTTGATTGCATTCGTTCGTTTCGTGCACACAAACACTATTCTTGCTCAGTTCCTATTCTTGAAAGAAATGAAAACTTTCACAAGGGGAGAAGATATCTTCAATACAGTTCATGCCTTTTTCACGCATTCTCAAATACCTTGGAAAAATTGTGTGGGAATTTGTACGGATGGAGCCCCCAGTATGACCGGCTGTTTCAAAGGATTTGTGTCGTTAGCCAAAAAAGAAAACCCAGAAATTCTCATCGTACACTGCTTCCTTCACAGAGAGGCACTTATGACTTAAATGTTAGGAACTGACTTCAAGAACATACTGACGAGTACTGTTCACATTGTCAACTACATACGAGGAAGGCCACTGAAAAGTAGGATCTTTAGTGAGTTATGCAAGTCAATGGATGCTGGCTTTACCAGTCTCCTGTACCACACGGAGGTGAGATGGCTGTCTCGAGGAAAAGTTTTGTCACGACTGTATGAACTGAAAGAAGAAGTCCTCTTATTTCTAGTGATGGAGGAACAACAGGCTTATGTAGATGTTTTGACCGACGAGGATTGGACAGCTGGCCTAGCGTACCTCAGTGATATTTTCCAACACCTCAACGGTCTCAATTCTAGTTTACAAGGGCCCGATGACAATTTCTTAAAATCCTCCGATAAAATATCAGCGTTTCGAGATAAGTTGTCCATGTGGAGTACTCGATTGAAAGACGGCCACTGTGAAATGTTTCCACTATTCAAGGGGGAAGAGAACGAAAATCCAGCGGTCGTGGAGAAAATTTTGGACCATTTACACACCTTGCAGACTTCCTTAGCAAACTACTTCCCACATTTAAATTCACCAGAGTATGACTGGGTACGAAACCCGTTCGCATCTACTGTATTACCCGCGAACTATGAGGCGGCGAAAGAAATCATCGAACTAAAACACGATAGAACTCTTGAACTGAAGTTTAACACCGTACCCCTCACCTCCTTTTGGTTGAACCTCGAAAACGAATATCCAGTATTGTACGAGCACGCTTTGAAAATTTTAATTCAATTCTCAACGTCGTGGCTGTGCGAGCATGGGTTCTCTACCCTACTAAATGTGAAAACGAAGAAAAGGCAAACTATCACTGAGGATGCACTTGAAGGAGATATGCGGGTGTGCTTATCTAATATTCCCCCGCGAATATCGGACCTTTGTAAGAAACACCAGGGTCAAATTGCGCATTAAAGTACTTATTTTGTAGCCTAAGCATATTTCGAAATTGTACATATTCGTAGAATATAAATACAAAAGTTTTTTTCTGTTTTTAATGGGGTGCCGCTGGATCGGGCACTTCTGAAGAAGGGTGCCGCAGATCAAAAAAGGTTGGGAACCACTGTCGTATCCCCTTTATAAATACGTTTTTCGCAAAGGCCGTTACACTCTTCAAGCCATATCTGATTTAAACATCAAAGTTGAGAAAGCCCTACGCCCGAACTCTAAGCATTACTTCATTTTCTTCGTCCTCCAGGAAGTATTTCCCCGTGTCTGACGTCCCTGCATCTCCTCTAAATTGCATGACATTGGACTTTGATGAAATTTACTCAAACTCCTCCAATCCTTAACGGTTGGAACTCAAGGCTAACACTCTTCTCGCCAATCCATCCAAAACGATTTCCCTCGGGGAAAAGTATGGAGTGTTCCTTTATTCCTAATCGCTATAAATGACCTAATAAATAGTGTCAGCCCTCTCCTTACCAAACGCGCTTTGCGGATGACTTCAGCACCTCCCAACTAACCTCCTACCCCCAACGAGCAGCAAAACTACTCCGATTAACCCTCAAAAAAATCTCCAAATGGTCGTCTGATCGTGGATCTCGATTTTCAGGTAAGAAATTTGTCGAAACGCCTTACGCTTCTTCCTTCTTTGCAATTTCAGAACTTCACAATTATCATCCAATGAAGAAAGAAAAATCACGAAATCGAAAGAATCCTTTCAATAATGAGCCGTGTGACTGGAGTGAAAACGTGAAATCAATTGAGAACTATCTACTAGTATTGTCTATCTTATAAAAATTTTCTGGCATAGCCAAATAAATGAAAATCATGTTCCATGTCTTTTATATTTTATCAGTCATCTTGAAACAATTATTCAATTATTTAATTATTTAATTATTTAATATTATTTATTTATTTATTATTAATTCTTGTACTAGGTCCAGTGTTCGTGAGATATTATTCGTTTACCCCTTTACCTATCTTGGCGTCGTATAAGTTTTGTATGAGAAATATTTTGAGGTAATTGTGGGTGTTCTATATTTTGAGGTATCAACTTTCGTGGGGCGAACGAGCGATCTCGCTGTTGTATTGGAATGGTATGAGACAATTCAAGTCTAGGGGACTTGGAAAAATGTCGACTATCCAGCCATATATGATAGGAAGAGGGACTTGGAAAATTTTTTAATTATTAATTATATTAATTATTTAATCATTTATTTATTTAATTATTTAATTATTTAATTATTTAATTATTTAATTATTTAATTATTTAATTATTTAATTATTTAATTATTTAATTATTTAATTATTTAATTATTTAATTATTTAATTATTTAATTATTTAATTATTTAATTATTTAATTATTTAATTATTAATTAATTAATTATTTATTATTATTACGCGGGGTGTACTCGCGAATTTCTGAATCACCCACGGGGTAGAGATTTCTCTTGACGGGGGGGGAGGGGGGTGTACTCGCGAGTTTCAAAATCGGGGTCCGGCGAGAGAAAAGACATGGTACATGTCAAAAACGAAATCAATCGAAGAGTACTTTATTACCGCACAAAGTATTCTCTGCCAAGTTCCTTGAGGCCACTTCCGACCCCAAAACCTCCTACAACCCCCCCCCCCCATCAAAATCTCAAGAACGAAATGCCTGAATTCCTTGAACGCTCTCATAGTACCTATCACACTACGAAACAGGCTATGACCGCAAACTCTTCCTCCAACTCCACAATAGTCTAGTCCATTTCCAACTTGAGCAGGGTTCGGACTGATGGGTCGGGAATCGGGGGGGTATTTTGAGCCGACTGACCGGCAAAGAAAAAACAAGCAGAACCTAAGAACTGCACGGTATGGTACAAATATTTCCCGAATGCTATTTTGCGGTTATGGCTTTCCAATTCATACCCTCTACAACAAAACAACTTAGAATGGCTGGAATCCATTCAATCTTCTAGGCTTCAACTTATCCTTGGTGCACTAAGCACCAGCATTTCACTCAGCCTATGCGCTCAGATAGGTGTACCCCCTTTCCATTACCACACCCTCTCATTCACTGCTAACTCTCTGCCATTTCAGATGCTCTCAGGCGACGTAATTCAACCCTTCTGTCGCTTCAATGCCATCTAGTCACTCATCTCAAACTCAGGCTCTTACTTCCTCTTTTTTCATCCACTCCTCAACCACTGGGTAACGCCCATCCCTGATATTCGTCTCGATCTTACTGGAATTCCCAAAACAGCCAACTTCATACACAAATAACACATCAACAAAATCATTTTTTCAGAATTTAGTAAATGCATCCACCAATCAAATAAATCTCAACTGACCAAACTGAAAATCATGGCGGGAGGGGATGAGAATTGTACCCGTTGTAATGTAAGGTACGTCTTGATCAATACTTCAGCAAATTTTCATTTTTCAAATTCGACTCGACTTACCAGCGAAGTTTTTATCGGGGATCAGTTTACTTTCGATTTGATCCTCAAATATTTCGAGATGTTCTGTCAAATTTGCATCTTGAGGAATTCCTCCGTTCCTGCGGACGTAATCGCTAAATGCACCAGCATCGAGAAGTGCCGGAAACAAACCCGGATCGTAAAGTAAGGCAATTTTATCACCGCGAAACGAGTCGCCCACATTTTGCGTAAGGCCCCACTTCGGGAGTTGCGAAAAAGTCAGACCATACTTGTGACATTGAAACGATGGTACATTCCATATTATCTTGAATGGGTCATCAAAAGCGGACGCTTCTTGGGATAGTGCCGGCGAACTTCCGGTTTCGTAGAATGGATTGAATTGATTCGGGCTGAAATAATTTTGAAAGTTTTGGAACCTGTCAACAAAGAATCACAAATAAGTTTTATTGTTAGATGAAGCTTTTGCAAATTAACTGACGTATAATTACGAGTATAATATTAGATAATTTCTCAAATATTCCATATCCTGAGAGAGGAAAGTGAGTCAGATTGTAAGATATAGTTGAGACTGTGAGGGTGCTGGGTAAGTTGTGAGAGACAGAAGTAGCGAATAAAGAAGCTGAGTTTCTTAAGGGATTAGCCGTGAATTAAAAATATATAACCAGTTTCATTTGTTATTTTAGAGCATCTCTGTAACATGTTCTATGGTTGGGGAATTCCGCGTTAATTTCTGAAATTAGTCAGGGTTTCTCAAACAATATGCCGCGTGCAAGTCCATCTCAAGTTGATACAAAGAAATGTACTTTCGAAGGAGTAACGAATTACATAAAGTACTTTCGGTTTAACAACCATCTCCCGAGCATGAATGAAAGCGACTAATCCAACATCAACGAAGACAGAGAAATCAACTTGGGGATCATGATTGAACCAGCTAGTCATCGAAGGGTGAATCATTCTCATAGACTAGCTCAACCAGACCCTCATCAGGAATATACCTGTTTCAGATGGTGAAGTCTTCATTATTCCGGTGACGTACGATTTCGATATTTTCCGAAGTCATACGTTTAAAGAATGAGTTCTTCCTATGAAGGAGGGTACCAGGTCCCTCCCTGACCCTGTGCCACTTTCGATAAGGTGATCGGCAAAGGCCGACTCACCAAGTTACCTTTCTCCCACGCTTTTTTATACTTATCAATTCTTATTTGGAGCTGACGGCCGGTCATTCCTACATAAAATCCAGGGCTATCGTTGCAGGCAATGCTGTGTACTCCACTCCTCTCGGCTAGAGGAGTAGGGTCCTTTAATTTCACACATAAACTTTTTACCGTGTTAGTATTATAAAATGCCGGTCGGAACCCGAAAGGACTGAGCACACGGCCCAACTTCAACGAAAATCTACCTAGGTGAGAAAGTCTAATCCAACGTTTCCTCATATCTAGGAGTGAATCCCTGGGGAGGGAGGTGGTAGCCACAACATGAGCAAGGATCTCCTGGTTCTTAAGACGGGGGCAGGGGAACCAAACCGGTTCACCTCTTCAGAATTGAACTCAACTTTGCTGTAATTGATGATTCGCGGCTGGAATTGCTGGACTATTTTATCTCCAGCACAGTCTTTTTCCTCAGCCATAGCTTTAGAATAATAATAATATACAAGAACGCATTAATTTGGTCCATCTGAAGTGTACCACGAGATTTTGATCAAAAACGTAAGTTAACAAGAACCAAAAGAAGAATTGCCAATTTTTTCTATCTACTGTACTTGAAAAAATAATCATACGCACTACCAGACCAATGTGTTCCAGCTTTAAAGGATGTCAATTCCAATTAAAATTTCTCAAATTCCGAGTCCAAACCTGCGCTGAGTGTCATAAAAATCAAGAACATTCTGCGACGTGGCCAAAAATATTGAATTTTTGCATGTTTCCTCGAGTCCAAGAACTTCCATAATAAATTCAAGGCACATCAAGACCCTTTAACGTATATTGGTGGCAGAACTTGAAATTTTTTAGAGTCCCGGCGGAAGGTCAAAGTTTCCGTGTTCTGAGAGTGCAGGGTAGGGAAAGGCTGAGGCCTCATACAGCCATTTCGTACGGCTACAAATTCGGAAATTAGGAGGTGGAAATCAGTAGAGATATGATGTAGAAAAATTTTGGATACAATTTGGACTTGAGGAAATTGCTGTGCCGCAGGAATATCGTCTTATGGAAAAATGTATTGTGATAAAAGGAAGGTCGAGAAAGACTAAAGTGAAGTTAAACGAATCCGTTCCTCTAAGTTGCGGCTATCCATAATATACGCGAAAAAGACGAATACTCCGAATGGAGAGTAAACCTTGCAAACCGCAGAAAATACAAAACGACGAGCGCTTTCGGTTAATAAGCCATCTTCAAGCCTGAAATGAAAGCAACTGACGAACGGAGGAGAAGAACAATGTATTAAGATTGGCTAAACGAGAAATCACGGTGTGAATCATAGACCAGTTCGATCAGGCCATCCTCCGGAATGAACGAGTTGAGTACAGTGATACTGTCAGTGTTGCGATGACGCATTATCTCTATATACTCGAGGGCGATGCGCTTTCGGTACGAATTCTCCTTATGGAGGAGCTTTTCGGATCCATCACGAAAGCTGTGGCCACTGTTCATCAAATGATCAGCAAAAGCTGACTCCCCCGAGCGTCCCTTCTCCCAAGACTTCAGGTGCTCAGCTACTCTAACTTTCATTTGGCGGCTGGTCTCACCAATATAAAAGCCTCCATAATCCCCACATTCCAACTTATGTACACCACTCCTCTCATCAATGGGTATGGGGTCCTTCAGTCTCACAAACAACCCCTTAACTAATGTAGGATTGTAGAACGCGGGTCTGAAGCCAAACGGGCGGAGGGCCCAACCCAATTGGAGGGAGAACTTCCCCAGAAAAGGGGGACTGATTCAACACAACCGGCGATCACGGATCATGTCTCGGGGGAGGGAGGTGGTGGAATCAAGAATGCTCCTTGTAACTTTCCTCCGAACCGTCACGTCAACGTCGACATTGACCCCATTCACTCTAGCCAGGTGTTTTATTGTGCGTACTTCTTTCTTAAAAGCAGACTGACTCAACGGGATACGAGTCAGTCTGTGAACTAGGCTATGAAATGCAGCCATCTTGTGTGCAACAGGACCGAACGAACCACAGTGGACTAAAACATCGGTCGTAGTATCATTCCTGTAAATTCCAAACTCATGGATACCGTCTACAATAGAGATCGATAAATCCAAAAAGTTAGTGGAAAATACCCCTATTTCCAACGTAAATTTGATGGAAGGGTACCAGGAATTGAGATACCTCAGAAATTCACCAAGGAGATCTGGGTGACCAGTCCAGGTACATAGAACGTCATCGACGTACCTGTGCCAATAGTGAATATGATTGAGTAACACCTGGTTCGAGGAAAAAAGGTCAAATTTAAACTTAGACATGAAAACTTCGGAGATAAGAGAGCCTAAAGGTGATCCAATAGGGATCCCTACTTCATCAGGGAACTCGAAAAATTTCCCTTCAAATTTACAGTAGTTAGGGGACCAGCAGGTATTCAGAAGATCGAAAAATTCCTGAAGCTCATTGTGAGGAATGTTGGCTCTGACGAGTAGCTCACCCATCCGCTGGATAGTAGCAGCCTTGGGAATATTCGGGAACAAACCAACAACATCAAAAGAGCAGATGGTCGTTCCCGGGGGAAGACTTACACCCTTCAGGACATCAGTTAAAGAGGCCGAATTCAAAACCGAATGAGGAGATTCAAAATCAACGCGATTTTTGAACTATCGGTCAAAGAATTTGGCAAGGCGTACGTGGGGGAGGAGACGAAAGACACAACGGGTCGCATCGGGGTATTGTTCTCATGCACTTTAGGTAGCCCGTAGAGGAGGGGGGTGTGGGGTTAGGAACAAGGAGGGTTTTTTTCAGAGCAGGAGTCTTGATAATAGCCTCACTCCTGTTGACGACACTCCTACCTTCTTTGACGTACTTCGGGAAGCTGAAATCCTCACACTCTTTAGCACCACACTGCTGGAGGACCTCGTGGACCTTGGAAGAATAGGCGGATTTCTCCATCACCACAACAGCATTTCCCTTGTCCGCCTTAGTGACGATTAAATCTCCCTCTTTAATCCTCCTCTTTAAACCTTGAATCAGTCCTTCCAATTTATTACTCATGCGGGGGAGGGGGTTATTGCGAACTATCTCGGCACAAACTTTCTGGGTATTAAAACCAGGGCCAATCTTAACAGCAAGATCCTTAACAACATTAGCCAAGGTTTCATCTTTCTTGAGGGGAGGTAGACTAAATTTCAAACCTTTCTCAAGGAGGGCTGTTTCGTCACCAAGACTACCTGACTATTATTTATGAGGGAGGGATGAAATTTATGAACGTCAACACCATTACTCGACCATTCCTCAACCACATCACCATTAACCTTCATTAGAGAGGACAACTTCTTATTTTTCTTCTCCCTCAACTTCACCTCAAACTTCCGACACTTTAAATTGACGTCCTGCATAAAATAATCAAACTCAAGGGGGAGGAGCTTACCGGAGAGTCTCGAATGGACCAGAAGGTTCAATCTCGTAGTGATATTATATTTACCATGCCATCTCCGCAGTTCCGTTCTTATCCACTTCTCTCTCATATAATTTTCCAGCCTCTTGGTCGCGGTCTTACAATCGGAGTAGAACCGGAATTTAACGAACTTAGGTCTCAAATGCAACACTGAACACCGACGAAGAAACCAAATATGAGAGGAAAACGAAGCGCGTTGCTTCCGAAATTTCAGAAAGAGGAACTGTAAATACGCCGCAGAAGCGTTCTCAATTAAACGAATCCGTTCCTCTAAGTTACGGCTATCCATAATATACGCGAAAAAGATGAATACTCCGAATGGAGTGTAAACCTTGCAAACCACAGGAAATACAAAACGACGAGCGCTTTCGGTTAATAAACCATCTTCAAGCCTGATATGAAAGCAACTGACGAACGAAGGAGAAGAACAATGTATTAAGAATGGCTAAACGAGAAATCACGGTGTGAATCACATTCGGTCCTGTTGCTCACAAGATGGCTGCATTTCATAGCCTAGTTCACAGACTGACTCGTATTCCGTTGAGTCAGTCTGCTTTTAAGAAAGAAGTACTCACATAATAAAACACCTGGCTAGAGTGAATGGGGTCAATGTCGACGTTGACGTGATGGTTCGGATGAAAGTTACAAGGAGCATTCTTGATTCCACCACCTCCCTCCCCCGAGACACGATCCGTGATCGCCGGTTGCGTTGGATCAGTCTCCCTTTTCTGGGGAAGTTCTCCCTCCAATTGGGTAGGGCCCTCCGCCCGTTTGGCTTCAGACACGCGTTCTACAACCCTACAACAGTTAAGGGGTTGTTTGTGAGACTGAAGGACCCCATACCCATTGATGAGAGGAGTGGTGTTTATAAGTTGGAATGTGGGGATTTTGGAGGCTTTTATATTGGTGAGACCAGCCGCCAAATGAAAGTTAGAGTAGCTGAGCACCTGAAGTCTTGGGAGAAGGGACGCTTAGGGGAGTCAGCTTTTGCTGATCATTTGATAAACAGTGGCCACAGCTTCCGTGAGGGATCCGAAAAGCTCCTCCATAAGAGAATTCGTACCGAAAGCGCATCGCCCTCGAGTATATAGAGATAATGCGTCATCGCAATACTGACGGTATCACTGTACTCAACTCGTTCATTCCGGAGGATGGCCTGATCGAACTGGTCTATGATTCACACCGTGATTTCTCGTTTAGCCAATCTTAATACATTGTTCTTCTCCTCCGTTCGTCAGTTGCTTTCATTTCAGGCTTGAAGATGGCTTATTAACCGAAACGCTCGTCGTTTTGTATTTTCTGCGGTTTGCAAGGTTTACTCTCCATTCGGAGTATTCGTCTTTTTCGCGTATACTAAAGTGAAGCTTGAGATGGAAAAATTCCATATTTACTACAAGGTAAAAAAAAATGCTCGAGTGCTTTGAAATGATTTTAGGCTAACTCCCTTCAATTAGAAGTAAAGCGATCACGACGCTCTCAATGTAGCTGAACCCTTGAGTTGCTCATTATTTTTTTTTTCAGCGATACTCACGTCCATTTTACTAATACAGTATTCAAGGCATGCAGAATATAAAAATTCGTTTATTTTTGCCCATATTTTAAATAAGTTTGATTCAGAATTGTCCTTCAAACACTTCATAAATCGAATAATGGTGGCAATAATTCTGCATTGCAGGAAGAAGAACAAATTCAGAAATGATACAATGCAATCCTTAGGGCCAGACAGCCGAAGTCAATTTGTAGTGAGGCCTCCATGAAAATTTGGGGGTTAAATTAACCGCGCTTTTTTTTCCCCTTTGTTGAGTGTATCAATGTTGCTTTTTTTAAATTGTACTTTTGGTTAGAGGAAACTCACGAGACGAACTCCCTGCCCTCCTTGGCTACGGGCCTGGGACCAATTTTAATAAACGCGGATGCAAGATACAGAGAGGATACTTTGTATTACAGCTCGACACGAAATCAAACAGCTCCATATTTTCGAGCCACCTTTTCTTTCCTCGTCTCATTCAATTTTCAAAATACTCTTGTTTAGTCATTATGAAAAGTATTCAGAGTCACATCCCCTCCAATATTTTTTCTTTTTAGTAACTCGTCGGTAAAACAGCAAAATCTGAAAAGTATTCATTGAACCAACCTTGTTCCTAATCTTCAGACATTGTAATAACTTCCAACTGTCGTAAGGGTGACACCTCACCTACATATATACCATGTATATTTGTTTGTTGAAAAGATTTGAAGAATTGAACACGGTACGATGGAGATACGACATAATTATTCAGATGACTATTAAGCTCATATCAGCTAGGTCTACTAACGTGTTAAAAACAAATAACAAGTGAAATGCAATTGAAAATACAAGTGGTGTTCAACTATTTTCTCTCTCTTTATCACCGAACTAATGTCAAGTTCAGTTTACATTAAACGTTTCTTCTCGCCCTTTTCTTCGCTTACGTTCACATTAACGTGTTTGTAAACTATTCTCGCTAATATTAAATTAATGGAACGAAAATAAAGAAACGAGACAGATGTTACAGAGAAGGACACGAATTTTCACGAAGTGTTGTACAAATAGATATTATAATATTAGGTCAAAACGAAACACAGATTTCGTTGTTAATATTTTTCTTCTTCTTTTTTCTCCTCGTACCTAACATTTCTTTATTAGATTACATACTCGCATACTCAGTAAATTCCTAATATTGTAGACTACAGAGATAATTTTTTGACAGTCGAATCCATTAATTTTTGCTAACCTTATGTGTACCATGTTTAGTAAAAGTTAACTTTTGGTCCAGGAAAACAGTCGAGATCGTCTCATGGTCACGAACGGATTGCGCTGTAACCGGACAATGTGACCTCGAAATTCGAATAATGTATAAAAACGTAAAGGAAACAAAGTTTTTTCTTTCGCACATGTATACACGAGTGCCATGCTGTGCACTACGAAAATTCTGGCTCATATTTGTTTTCATACCTCTGTAGTCCACGTGTCAATTGACGGATGAGTCTAACAGCAGTATACATATTTTCTCCGTCATTCGATAAGAATCGAAGATAGGTACCGTCAAAACCACGACTTGACTTGAGAAATTCAGTCCGTCAAATTGCCCAGTCTGTACTCAATATTCGAATGAATGTAGGACAATTTTTTTTTTTTTTTTTTGGTCACTACTAAGAATCAAAATATGTGTTCCAAGCCCACCCCCAATCTGGCCAAAAAGAAGGGCAACCATCTGTTTACAAATATCACTTAGCATATACGAGATTTATTCTTATAATATTTTTAATATAAATAAATTAATGAGATCTATTTATTTATTTTTTTCCCATAACGTTTAGTGTGTTGTTTACGTGACCTTACATTGGAAACCATGACGCTCATGCTTCATGAAAAACATGTAGGCCATTCGTATGACGCATTTCTCTTATAGATATCCAAACGATTATTCAGTTTCAAGACAGGAGTAACATGAGTTTTTATTTCCGCGAAATAAAGATGCTGAGTGGACCCATCAGTGCTGGTAGGCGATATGGTGATGGTGCCAGTGCTATGGTGGTTACAGTGTTTCTATTTTTTCATGAACTGCAGTGTAGTGCGATGTAGTAGTGAGCTTGTTACCATCCTAGAAGGAAGGTCACTTCTGTGAGGACGAAAGCCGTCATTAAAATTCTTCTAATTTATTCAACGAAAGCTAGACATTTTTTTCATATTTTAATCCTCTGCACATCACCGTAAAGTTTTGAAGGCAGATATAGAAATTTCTTGAACCTAATGATACCGTTGAAAAATCGACATACATACTCTCTTGTTTTTAGGCTTACTAGCAAGTATACTTTAATAGATTCCACCCCCCCCCCCCCCCGATGGCCGATAATACTAGGGTATTGGATCTGTAATTTTCCGGCTATATACTCGAGAGAGATAATGTGCCTCCGCCTCTGAAGAATCTGAGCACATGATAACATTCCATGGTACATCTTTTCCTTGTGACATGATTTCCTTAATTTTTACATCCGAATCTATTCAGTTTATTACTCTTCGTCCGTAGTTCGGTAGGTATTTTGTCTGCAAATGAATAAAACATGTTAATGAATATAATTAACACGTATCGTGCACGCTTTAACGCGCTCGACGTATGTCACTGCGTGTCGTAAATTTCAATTAGTCGGACAAATGATAAAACGTTTGAAAAATAGGAGAGAAGGAGGAAAAAGTAATGCTCGATTCGAAAAATTTTCCTACACAATTAATTCTTTAATCGCAGTATCACGATCATTTCAATTAAATACGAATAGATAATTTTCAGGTATGCGACACATCAACTTGATATACCAGAAGGATGAACGGTAGAAGTAAGACCCCGACAAATTCATCGGTGATGGGGTCCTTCAGCAGTATCTATCTTACCGCCCATAAGTCGACTTAAAATTGGATTTAGTTCTGCTTGATGACGATCACAAATCAACCGCTCCTTTTTGCCGTCATCTTGTCCTCGACGTCCAAATTTAGTTGACTTCCGAGAATAAATCGACGTCGGTTCTGGGTCGATTATACGTCATTCATCAGCAAGAGACTTACAAGCACCGAAATTCGATGTCAACATTGCGTCGATTCGACCATTGCCCGGTCAATCATAATTGAGATTCTCAACGATCTTCGACTACGCATTCTGTCTGCGAGTAGCAAAGTTATGAAACACACAAAATGCTTCAACGATGGGACTATACATTGACTCCAAATCAACTTTGATTTGAGGTTGATTGAAAGTTCATCAGTGTACATGACCAGATCGACTTGAAATGAACGCATCAGAGCGGTCGATGTTTGGTTGACAAAACATTTGGTGAAGTCGACTTGAAATTGACGTGGCATATAAGTGTCGATTTCATATCAAGCTGATATCGACGTAAGGTCGATTCCAACGATATATCGATACAATTTCGACCAAAATTTTTGGAAAAAGTAAATCTCGTTCTATTTTGTTCATCAGACTTAGGGAATTTGAGCTGTATGATTCACGTGGTGGTTATACCTTGACGAGTGATAAAGTTTGAACAGATCAGTCGTCACGCGTCACGGTAACATGGTCAACACCACCCATCTTCCATGATGGAATGGGTGCGGGTTGCGTATGCATTTTATTTTGTTTCCTCAAACACCAGAATCGACCCTTTTAGGTATAACTTTAATGTTGGACGAATCTCCTCGGCGAATCCCCTCTTCTACTCGACAACCGCCAAGCTGCAGGGCCTCCCCCCCCCGGGACGCAAAAAACATTTGAACACACACAACAATAACACCACCACCGGCTGTTGGAGTTTCTTCATCCTTCTCTTTCATTAAGGATGATCTTCCTATGTGGATGTTGATGGTACACGGGTGTCGATTAAGCAATAGCGTAGTTCTGCATTGCCTATTCCACTCTCGCTCCATCTTTCTGATCACGACAGTGGCCGCAAATGCAGACCCACGGTTCCATGCTTCTTTGGAACCTAGCATGGTGGATACCTGGCTACTCGGAGCAAGCTCTTCATGTACACCGATCTCTTGAAGAAATTGAGTAAGCTTGTCCTGCTCACACCTCCACGCCTCACACTCAAATAAGGTGTGTTGTGGTCCATCATCCGCCCTTGGTTACAGTGCGAACACGTTGCCTGCTCAATTTTCCTTAACTTCTCGTGAAGGTACTAATTGAAGCAGCCATGGCCGCTTAACACCTGCTTCAGATGAAAGTTCAATTGACCATGAACTCGGTTCATCCACTCATAAAGGTCGCGTATTAACACCCGGCTTGCCTACGTATCCAGCTCGCTCTGGGCAATTCTTGCTTTCCATTTTACAAACAAGGAGCGCCTGGCCTCCTTCTTGACCCGTAAAGCCTCTTTGTTGGTCGTCGTCTCTTTTTTTTGCTTTGAACACCACCGCTCTCTTCTCAGCAAGGAGCTCGATTGGTGGTGAACGTGCTAATACACAAAGAGCCTCCGTCGGGACAGTGCGGTAGGCACTGACACATCACAGCGCAGCTCATCGTTGGATCTTTACCATCTCTCTCCTTCTGAATGGTAAATTCATGGAGTTGGCCCATATTGGGGCACCGTATAGGACGATTGACAAGACGGTGCTCATCATGAACCTACTTCTTGCTTCTATCGGTCCTCCTAGGTTCCTCATAAAGCGGCTCAGGTATGCAATTACCCTGCCGGCCTTTTCTGCTGCCATTAGGAAACGGGGACTGAAGCTGGTGGCTGAGTCAAACCAAATGCCCAGGTACTTCATTCGCTTCTTAGTTTCAATTTCCAAACCTTGCAGGCGAAAGGTGGATGGACTGAACTTCCGCTCCGGCAAACACAATCAACCTAAAAAAGCGGTCGACTTGATCTTGTATCGACTATTAATCGATCCAGTTTGTCTATAATTATGATATGATTATTTAGGTCAATTAATGGTCGCGTAATTTCTTTCTATTTATTGACTTTGTTCTGACCAATAATCGACCAAAGAGTCAACGTCTTTTCCGACTCTATTATGACCAATAATTGACTGAAGAATCGACGTCTTTTTTGAATCTGAATGAAAATCGACTCTTTTTTTACCAATAATCGACCGAAGAATCGACGTCTTTTTTGAATCTCAATAGAAATCGACTCTTTTTTTTACCAATAATCGACCAAAGAATCAACGTCTAACTCCAATTTGAATAATTATCAATTTGACTGAAGAATCGACGTCTTTTTTGAATTTGAATGAAAATCGACTCCATTTTGACCAATAATAGACTGAAGAATCGACGTCTTTTTTGAATTTGAATGGAAATCGACTCTTTTTTTTCCAATAATTGACCTAAGAATCGACGTGTTTTTTCAACCTCAATAGAAATCAACTCTATTTTGACCAATAATTAACTGAAGAATCAACGTCTTTCTCCAAACTGAGTAATTATCAATTTGCCTGAAGAATCAACGTCTTTTTTTTATCTGAATGGAAATTGACTCTTTTTTTACCAATAATCGACCAAAGAATCGACGTCTTTCTCCAATCTGAATAATTATCGATTTGACTGAACACGGAGAAAAAACTATAGTAAATTTGACTAAGAACATAGTAAAGCCGGTCCAGTCACGATTTTTTAGTAAAAACAACTGAGCAATTTCAGTAATATTTAGTTTTATTCACTACTTTTTCTCGTAAGTATAACTATATTTTTTAGTCGTTATAACCATATTCTTCGACTGGACCGGCTTTACTATGTTTTTTAGTTAAAAGTACCACCAACATTTTTCTCAGTGAAGAATCGACGTCTTTTTTGAATCTGAATGAAAATCGACTCTTTTTTTACCAATAATCGACCGAAGAATCGACGTCTTTTTTAGAAATCGACTCTTTTTTTACCAATAATCGACCAAAGAATCAACGCCTTTCTCCAATCTGAATAATTATCATTTATACTGAAGAATCGACGTCTTCTTTGAATCTGAATGAAAATCGACTCCATTTTGACCAATTAATAGACTGAAGAATCGACGTCTTTTTTGAATTTGAAATGAAATCGACTCTTTTTTTTCCAATAATTGACCTAAGAATCGACGTGTTTTTTCAACCTCAATAGAAATCGACTCTATTTTGAACTGAAGAATCAACGTCTTTCTCCAAACTGAATAATTATCAATTTGCCTGAAGCATCAACGTCTTTTTTGAATCTGAATGGAAATCGACTCTTTTTTTTTCCAATAATTGAGCGAAGAATCGACGTCTTTTTTCAATCTAAATAGAAATCGACTCTATTTAGACCAATATTGACTGAAGAATTGACGTCTTTTTTGAATCTGAATGAAAATCGACTCTATTTTGACCAATAATTAACTGAAGAATCAACGTCTTTCTCCAATCTGAATAATTATCGATTTGACTGAAGAATCGACGTCTTTTTTGAATCTCAATAGAAATCGACTCTTTTTGACATGTTCCATGTCTTTTCTCTCGCCGGACCCCAATTTTGAAACTCGCGAGTACACCCCCCCCCCCCCCCCTCGGTCAAGAGAAATCTCTACCCCGTGGGTGATTCAGAAATTCGCGAGTACACCCCGCGTAATAATAATAAATAATTGATTAATTAATAATTAAATAATTAAATAAATAAATAAATAAATAATTAATACAATTAATAATTAGAAAATCTCTACCCCGTGGGTGATTCAGAAAATCGCGAGTACACCCCGCGTAATAATAATAAATAATTAATTAATTAATAATTAATAATTAAATAATTAAATAAATAAATAATTAAGTAAATAAATGATTAAATAATTAATATAATTAAATAATTATTTAATTAAATAATTAAATAATTATTTATTTTACTAATAATCGACCAAAGAATCGACGTCTTTCTCCAAGCTGAATAATTATCGATTTGACTGAAGAATGGACGTCTTTTTTGAATCTGAATGGAAATCGACTCTATTTTTACCTATAATCGACGGAAGAATTGACGTCTTTTTAGAATCTGAATGGAAATCGACTCTTTTTTTACCAATAATCGACCAAAGAATCGACGTCTTGACTAAATAAATATCGATTTGACAGAAGAATCGACGTCTTTTTTGAATCTGAATCGAATTCGACTCTTTTTTTACCAATAATTGACCAAAGAATCGACGTCTTTTTTCAACCTAAATAGAAATAGATTCTATTTTGACCAATAATTGACGGAAGAATCGACGTCTTCTTTGAATCTGAGTAGAAATCGACTCTTTTTTTTACCAATAATTGACCGAGGAATCGACGTCTTTTTTAACTCTGAATAGAAATTTTATTTGTACTGAAAAAATACGTCAAAATACGGTCGACAGTTCAAGATTCATTTGTACTGCAGAAAGAGGTGGAAATATAGAGATTTTTATTTTGACTGAAAAAAAAAATCTGATGATACAGTAGCTCCCCCCCCCCCCACCGATCATGAAGAACAACAGCGTAGAAATAGGACTGTGGACGGACCGCAACCAGTGAAAACTAATGAAACTGAGAAGCACCAACCGTGTCTGTGAAACAACAGAGTGTAAATCCAACTGTGGATCATTATTTTGAAAAAGACAAGTATGTGACTTTCTTTTTCATTATAAATTCTTAAAAATGTAGGAAAATAAAGTTAGATGATAATTTTTCGAGAAAATGAAGGAGTAAGTCCTGAATGCAAATGTCTAGGTAAAAAATTCTAAATGCTGGAGAAAATTTGAGATCACAAGTTAACCGAGCTCGTTTAGATTTTTCTAGGAAAAATAAAAGCTCGGTAAGTTTCCTTCACTCGTATTTTGTTTGGGTATCCGAATTTGCTATCATATTTTAACATGTTTCTGGTCTTTGCTCCAGTTTAGCTTTATTAATTCAAGAATTTGCGTTTGCGTGCGTGGGCACACGTGATCTTGGTTTGATTCAAAATGTATTATTTGCTTGCAAAATCTAATTCAACGATAAAACTGTGGGGAAGGGGACCTGTTAGCTTCCCGCAAGAGCACCTATTTTCCTGATACATAGGGGTTTACATATTATAGGACTAGAACCTATGGGGGATGTTATTCACGGTTTCAGATTCCAGTAGGAGCGCTAGTGGCAATAACTAGAATGCTTCAACAGGCGAATATTTTTTTTTACCATATCCAAATTGCACCAATCAGTAAACAGTATTCGGTTTACCCCTGAAGAGGGCAAACTCTGTGCCCAAATTTGCAAATGCAAGCGCTAATGAGAATCCAATATTTTTCAAACAAATAATTAAGGATCTTTCTGTCAAAAGGGCGTCCGCTCAATGTATTTCTTATGGAACGGACGCCCTTTTGATAGAAAGGTCCTCATGAGTAGATTGCAGTGAAAGATTCAACACGTACTGTAAGTCGGTCAATTTGCAAGTACACATTGTTGGTCTAGTGCAAAACAGTAGCAAAAAAATTTCATTTGATCCACAAAATCAGCTTTTCTTCAATTTAGAGAAGTCCACAGAATAAAAATAGGTATAAGAAAAATACACTGCTGCGTTCAAGCTTGTAGTTTGTAGCTTCACAGGAGTGTATTTCTTATATTTTTGTTCTGTGGGATCTTCTAAATTAAAGAAGATCAAGTAGAAGAAACTTCAAACATAAATATTCTTTCGTCAAACGAGTAATTAAAGCATTGTTGATTAGTATAGGTCTATAGTGATGCAAGTTTGTTACAACTGCATAACCAACAGTAAATCGCGCTAGTTACAAAGGCAATCATAGATTTTGGCGATAGTTTTAACGCTTTTCCAGGAGCTGAACGACATTTTATTAAGGGAAAGGTCAGGACCAAAGTTGTAGAGATTCTTCATCTACTTCAATTGCAATAGCGCAATATTGCCGCCGTGCATTGGTCATAAATTATCCCTTTTTCAGTATGGATGAAAATACCACCATCTCGACTGAAGAAATTATTTATTAAATTGTTCTGAAACCTCTTTCACTAGAACATGATTATTGAATATCTCATTTTGTGGTATTATGCCAGCAGGTTTTGCAGCTCACTAGACACACATTTGTAGTAATAATATTTCGTTCGAAGAAAAGGGTCGATTTCGACGCCATAGGGCTTTTCCAGTATTTAAAATTGCATACGTATTCTCCTACGTGTTACCAAGTTGGCAGTGTTTCTAACCTTGATCTTATAAGTGTTGCTGGATTGCATACTCATTTTTATTCTGGAGTAGTTTGCCATAAGAGCAATAATAGAAATACTACCAACTCGATAACACGTAGGAGAATACGTATGCAATTTGAAATACAGGAAAAACCCTATATTGTGGTACCTGTAAGAGACGTGAGTTAGAAATTGAACGAACTTTTTTCTTCAATTTTCTATGACTAGCGAGTTGTATACTATAAACTGTTTTTCTTTTTTCATTTTTAAAATTATGGATTGACGATGGGTTTTAGAACAAAGAAAATGGCCGCATGTAATAGGTATTACAGATTTATAGTTTGCCACTAATCATTTCATTGAAAAATGACAATTTTCCTGGACTAAAACATTGTATGTAAGTGAAATGAGCTGTCAAGCGAGGTTATTAAATAAGAGTTACCGTAATTGATTTTCAAGATAGGTAATAAGTATGTACATAACTCGCATGACATATAATTGTTATTATTTCCTGATAGTTGACTCGCACTCTTATGTATAGCTAATTTCTTACATTAGGTACGCTTTGTAATTTCTAAGATTTTTCAGAAACTAATAGATTTTTATGGACCTACGGTTTCAAAATGCGTATAGATTTTCGTCTACACCTCACGCATTGGCAATTTTCCATTCTTTTATTTTTGATGCTTTTTGCACTTTCATAAGAAGGAAAAAACGGAAGAACACCGTGCGAAATCTCGAAATACGATGGCGAGTAGAATAAGGTTTCAAGGTTTTAGCTGATAATATCGATCTCAAATTGTTTGTTATCAATCGTATAAAGTCATCATAACGCGCACTCAGAAGCAAGATGCTCAAAAATATCCGAACGCATTGTTTTCAATAACTGGCGATATTAAAATTGTAATTTGAAATTCGGAACAACGAAGTTTTGGCAGCGAATATCGCTTTGGAAGACGACTCGTATGCAATCGAGTAGATTGAATGACTACGTATACATGTTCAAATGAGACGTGTATTATTAATTGTATGGAGTTGTTGACAGAGCGAGAAAAATATAGAAAGAGTGAAGGAACAGAATTTTGGTATAAAGTTGACTGAAGTGAGTGAATTCAGTCTTATATACGTGTACATTTTTTGGATGGACGCCCCCCCTTTCTTCAGTTCGAGATCAATTTAAATTTACTCATCTGATACGATGAATCATTAGGAGCTGATAAACCACCCTCTACGAGGATTCAGAGCTCAAAATCTTACCAATCGTTGAATCAGGTCAAGGTCATTGATGACGTCACGCAAGCCGACACGGAATATGCGCACATGTAATACTGTCGACTTTCCCAAATTTCACGATCAATTTTAATCCGTACCATAGAAATTGGTCTGATTGAAAATCGACTCTTGAATGATCGACCATGGAAAAATCGGATTATTTTGCTCGAAATAAGTGATTCAGAACGGCTCCAAAACACTGTTTCAAAAAGCTACAGAATGGTTCTAAACGGCTTTGGAGCGACTCTCTACGAGTCTAAACATTATGATAAAAAATAAAGCCGAAAAACATCGAAATTATCGACTAGTCAAAAAATATCGTCAGCACTAGCGCATACGGTAAATCTTTTAACCTTTGCCTAGCTCTATTAACAGCACACAAGGGCAAGCTCGAAGAGGGAAGAAGCACAGCACCTCTAACGATTACCCACATCTCTGACCCCGATTGACCTCGACCTATATGGGTACTATCCTGATAATGTCATAGGTAGGGCATTTATTAATATATGCTACCCTAAGGAATGTCAAGCTTTTGTTTCCGAGAAAATTAACGGAGCTTGTATGACTGAGTGGACTTCGGAGAATTCCATTTCAGCGTATGCTAAGGGAAGAAGATATTTACTTAAGTCGTAACCGTATCTATCATCGTACGGGGAGCTCAATAATCTAGACTCGACGTCGCTTCACACCCTCGATCCGGATTGAGCTTGACCAATACAGAGACTTCTCTAATAGATAACGTCATAGACTGGGACAGTATTAGGATATGCTGCTCCAAGGGACTAGAGTTGGACTATTCTTCCGCACTTTCTTTGGACTACTGACTTGGATAAATTTTCAACTGCGAGCTCGCCCAGGGTGTCTACCAAGATTAGAATCTCGAAATATTCAAATTTTTGTTAACTTTCATTTGAGTTTGGAACAGTTTTATGAAGAACTGCATTATTGTCCGGAGGACTAAAAATATGAACATGTTTTGATTTAAAGCTTGACGAGTATTCAAGTTCTAAGATCTAGAAGATCGGGATTCTCTCCAAGTGTATCCGAAAATTCGAGCTGGGAGATTTTCAATTTTTGACTTCTAAGTCGTCAATGTCATCACTTGCACTACCTAGTTTTTCATAGCTTTTTGAAATTATAAACCAAATAATTAACGGGAAAGTTACAATTACCTACAGTTGAACTAACAGCTCTTTGAGAAGTTTATATATATAAAGCTCGTTAACAAAACAGTAAATGATTAAAAGGTTATAAAATATGTTTTTCAAGAATGTACTCTCGGTTAAGAGAGTATGAACATTCTCCCTTGAGGCAGATCAGTTGAGCCGCCCTAGGCGGACAGAAAAATGCCGTGTCTGGTGAAAAATTTTTTGCTCGCTTCGCTCACAATTTCCAAAAAAAAAAGGGAAAAGAAAACTTTGCCGCTCTAGGCAGCTGCCTACACTGCCTGCACATAAATCCAGGTATGCCTTGAGGTAATGCATTATCTCCTTTTTGTACAAAAAGATAATCAATAGCAATTCTGTATCATGCATAGTAGTTCTATTGGTAAACGATAACAAGAGAACATCATTTATGAGTTAGTCTTCAAAAATACAAGTTTTTACCACTATGCAAATTCTAGTATTGTCATATCATTGAAGGTGATTGGTCCAACTAGCCTGTTTGGGAAGATATCCTTGCTACCTATGTCCAAGTCCCAAGGTCGTAATGGTACGGACTAAGGACGCACGTTTCAGTGCGAGATTAATGCCGGAAAAATCAGGGGTAAATCATGAAATATGCAGGGCTGTACCAAGGCATGGGAAACCGGCGACTGCCCAGGGAGCCAAACACGAGAAGAATGCAGAGGACGAAAAATTTCACGCCGGCAAGTTACAATTTTGCATACCAAAAATTATGAAATAAAAGAACGAAGAGAACAATAAAAGTTTGCCTTGAAGTTGGTTTACCCGGGGCGCCAGAAAGGCTCGGCATGGGCCCGGAAATATGTTACCTGCTCCATGCCATTCATCAGGGTGCAAGAAGAAGAAGCCACAGTTTGGGAGGGGGAGGAATACTGAAACCTCACCTTCTGAACGTCCAAGTCTCAAGGTCATAATGGTACGAAGATATGAACGTAGATCGCAGAATGTAGCATGATAGCAATCGTCAGAAAAAGTGGTATTTGCTTTTTGCAGTTCACGATTAAATTATTTTCAGTATTGAGTGAAAGTCAATATGAACTTTATTTTTCGATTTACCTAGAAATATTTTTGCTTTTCTAACCATTCTAAGCCCTAGTAGCGCAGTCTGGTTCGTCGACGTTGTTTGGGCTGTATCGCATATCTCACGTATAAGCAGTTTTCGATTTTAGAGCCTAATATACTAAATGCTAAAACTGAAAAACTCGAACTCAGCTTCGCAGTTTTTTGGATCGGGTCGAGGGATCGAGATTGTAACCCCCGTCCACGGGGAGGACAGCAACTCTGCCTCGCGGACTTCCACTTCAGTAGAATGGGGTGGGGTGCCGGTAAGGACATTAACAATGTCAAAATATCTTTTCCTCCGTTCGTAGTGCCTCTTTTCTCTAGATTCTTACCATGTCGCTTGGCGCATTCCTGTCTCTACTTTATTGCATTCAATAGTATTCGCATTAGTCATCAGCACCAAGAGAATACCGACCCTCACCCATCTCGAGTAGCGAGGTAAATTGTTGTAAATTTGTTACCGACTGTTTAAAGTAAGACTGCAAAAGAAAATTGAAGGGGCAACACAAAACAGTAGCACTCTTACTTCGAAGGGACAGTAGAGCGCACCTGTATAATATAATGGGTGTATGATCGAGAGAATCAGAAAACAACAAAACGAACTGGAACGAAGGCAAGATTATCAAAAATCAGTAAGAGGAGATGAAACACAATTATTGGGGGAATACCCCTTCCCTTTCCACCAATTATCGGTATAGAAGAAGACGAATAATCAGAATAACGCATGAAGGGAAGCTCTTCATAAGTTTCCAAGTGGACGGTTGTAAGCCTATAGACCCGAACACAAGCCAGCGCAAAAAATCACTTTCCCCTTAAGTCCATTCGCAGTTGCTCGAGGGGTCTCGTTCATCAAGTGAGGAAGGGATCCATCTAAAAGAGGATTTTTTAATTTCTATGATTATTTGATCAAAATCTTTGGGAAAATTTTAACTGCAAGTCTAAAATGTGGAATCGTACGCCAAATAAATTGAGTCAAAAAATGTTGATTGCAAGTCTAAAATGTGGAATCGCACGCCAAATAAATTGAGTCAAAAAATGTTGATTGCAAGTCTGAAATGTGGAATCGCACGCCAAATAAATTGAGTCAACAAATGTTGATTGCAGTGAGGCCATTACCAAGGGCTTCATTAAAGTTTTTGGGCCACCGCGACTGAGGCTTCATTGTTTTTACCATGTCATCGAGAGCGTAGAGAAATATATAAAACCGCTGACAGAGAGTGGAGAAGGTGAGCGTATTAGAAGCGATATCAACAATTTACAAACGTCAAAAAATGAAGATGTATTTATGGCGGCTGCGCAACTTTTTGTAGCCAAATGGCAAGAAAAACAATCGATGGTATGAAGGAGCAGGGCAGGTTATCCGTCGACAAATAACGGGATAGAGGGAACTAATGCCTGGATTAAAAAAACCTGCACTCTTCGAGAAAGATTACCTGTAGGTCAATTTATGGAAAATTTGATGGTAATAATGCGAAACTGGTCAGAAACGAGAGATCCACGATCAACCAACTGTAAAAATTCTGCAGTAGAGCCCACACCGTCACTGAAATTGTGGACTGCAGTCTACCAGTGCGCAGCCGGCAACAGGAAGGTATTGCAACAATTACAAAGCGACGGTTCTCGGCTGTTCTTTATGTCTTCATCAACTTTTGGGAAACCCATAACTGCTGCGTTGTTGAAGAAAATACAAAAATCCTACTGCAGATGGACTACCTTTAAAGAATTTCAGACACTAAATTACGGGATGTGGAGAGAATGTGAAAGGAACAACATGTGACTGTCCGATATTTATGAAAGAGTTCCAGTGTAAGCATTCTATCGACATACTCATTCGTCAGAAACTTGTGGAGGCCCCTTCAGCAGCTCGAAGTTTCCCCCTCGGACAGAAGAGGAAACGAGGCCGGCCTGCATTAGCCAAGCGCGCTCTAATTCGACAATGAAGTCTCACAACTTGTCGTTAAAATATAAAATAACTAGTCGTTTAGATACTTTTTGTCTTTCGACCGATTGTCGTTAAAATATGAAATTACTTGTCGTTAATATTTTTTTTTTGTCTTTTCATTGAGTATATTTTGAAGTGGAATTTCGTTTTTGGCGTTCCTCTCTTTATTTGAAGGTCAATGTTTTGTGTGGGCGTTATTTCGACACTTTTTGCTGCTGACACCTCATTTTTTTGACTTGCGTTTAAATGCATCCCAAAATCTTTCCTTACAAATGCAGCAGCGTGGTGAAAATTTTTAGAGGTCTTTCCTCCATAATCGCAATTCTGTTCAAAATCCTCCTTTCGATGTATCATATGTACGAGTAACAAACCGGAGTTTGTCTAGACACCGACTCCACTTGTAATCCCGTAGACTTTTAGTTTCTGTCATAGTCCACAACTTTTTCTGCGAGTGTCACAGCAACTCAACAAAAGGAATTTTATAAACCTCGCCCCTTCATATGAACGTAGTTCAATGGTCCGCGATTTTCCTAGTCTCCTCCGAACGTACAAAGTTCGAAGGTCTACATTTGTTCACGTCTCTAAAGTCAGGGAGGTGGAGTCGTACATCGCAGTTAATGGATACCAAGAGCTGGCAAGGGACCCAACACGGAAATACCAAGATGACCTGAAAGCTGTGTTAAAACGGAACAATGTACCCGGCAATGGAAGGACGCTTGAGATGAACCCGGTTGCACCAAAACTCAAGGGGCTTGTAAAACTCCACAAAGCGAACCGTCCGATGAGACCCTTGGTCAACAGCATTCAATCACCATGCTACAAGATAGCAAAGATCGTAGCCACATTCCTGAAAGAAAACTACCAGTTTGCACCCAGACGAAGTATCAGAAACAACGGAGAGCTGATTGAGCAACTGGACAAGTTGGAAATCAGGAGTAACGACAAGCTGATATCCTTTGATGTGACTAATATGTTTGGTACCATACCGAAGGAGGAACTTCTCACTCTGCTAAAAACAACAGATACCATGGGAACCCCGATGGGTCGAAGTACGCCAACATAGTGGAGGAGATCTTGAGCCAGAATTACTGCCGCTTCAATAACAGGTTCTACAGTCAGGAAAGGGGACTTGCGATAGGATCACCGCTGTCACCAATACTGGCGGAGATATTCATGAATGATATGGAAAACAAGATATTGAAGGGCAGCAAGTTCAGAAACTCGATCAAACACTGGGCCAGATATGTAGATGATATCCTAATTGTGTGGACAGGCACTGATAGACAGGTGGATCTATTCCTTTCAGAAATGAACGCGATGAATGAGAGCATCAAATTCACAGTGGAAAGAGGGCAATGAGACCATCAACTATTTGGACCTTACACTCACAATGGAGAACAATAGGATAGAATAAAAAATCTACAGGAAGCCGACGCATACTGAAACCATCATCCCTAATGACTCCTACCACCACCCCAGGCACAAGTTAGCGGCAATCCAGAACTACTGCTATCGGGCAATTTCTATCCTTAAGAACAACGAAGAGAAGAGGAAAGAGATCGAGATAGTAAAGCAAATCGCAGAAGCCAATGGCTACCGCAGATGTGTGGTGGAGAGAGTCTTTGGGAAAATGGAAACAAAGAAAGGAACCCATGATAGCATAGTGAGAAAGTACTCCGGATCGATACCATATATAGGAAAGTACACAAACAAGGTGATAAAGGCGTTCAATGGCTACGATGTGAATGTGGGTATCCAGAATAACCAACCCATGGTGAAGAGAATCAGCAATGACCAGACGGAACAAAAGAACAAGGAAAGCTTGAGCGGAGTGTACTAGCTTAGTTGTGAACAGTGCGAGGAGATCTATATCGGTGAGACTGGGAGAAAGTTTGAGATCAGGAGAAAGGAGCACAAAACGTCGAGGGAGAAAGAAGATGGCAAGTCACTGTTTGGGAAACATTGTAACGAGGAAAACCACGATGGGGAGGGAATATTTGAAGTCATACACGTAGAGAATCGCACAAAGAGAAGAAAACTCTGGGAACAAATGGAGATTCCAAAAGCCAAGAGGAAGAAAGCCTGCCTCTTGAAGAATGTAATCACATTTGACGGCGAAAAATTATTCGGCCTAGTAATTGGACGAGAGAAGAAGAACGGAACCAACCAATGAGACGGCAGGAATCCAGGTAGCCAATGGAAACGCAGCATTTAGAACAATAGATTGAACCAATCACAAAGCAGTATATTTTAGCCAATAAGAGCACAATGTCATATTATTGTAAGAATAAGTTTCTAAGAAGTGAACCAATCACAACACAGCATTGTTATAGCCAATGTTATACTATAAAAATTCTTGGTTAAGGCCTTGTTCTCCAGTTGCGACACAACTGATGATGGGATAACACCCGAAAGTACTCTTGTATAAGCAACTATTAAAGTAGATTTGTACAATTGAAAAACCCTTTTTCAATAATAGCGCTCTACTTACACCTCACTCACTCATTATGAGTTCCGATATAGGTTGAGATATGATATGGTTTTGGAGGCAGGAGATGAAGTCTCCCAGAGATCAAGATTGTTGTTACAAAAGAGTTTACGTAGCATACTAGACACTTTTCAAGCGTTGTAATACCGTGCAATAGACCGAGAAAATTTCGGAGTCACGTGCCACAGTAGCCAATTCTTCTCTTCATAGGCTCAATCGGACGAACGGGTCCTAAGACGTATTCTACTGTACACAATAAAGGACCGAGACTTTCACACGCGCGCTAAGTCGTCCGCCACACCGTTTTCAGTAACACCGGCGACAGATCCATTTCGGATCCATTATTTGTGGATCACATAACAGGAAAGGCACACGCCATGAAAATTACTTACCAGTTAGAAAATAGAAATGGATTCTGCTCGGCGGCCGGAACGCGTATTATGCACGCAAGAAACGTAATCGCAAGAACGAGGCTTACGTTGGAGGTAATCTTAATTGTGGTCGTCGGTCCCAGCCGGTATGCGATCATAATGATTTTCCTTTTAAAATTACATCCAAGTTGCGGTGGCGCGAGCTCTTTTCGAACATTGCGTTACGAAACGATATTCGTGCGACGAATGCGTTCGACGCAGAGTGGAAAAACGTTTTCGTCGCTTTAAAATTAGAGAGAAAAAAAAAAAAAAAAATACCGAAAACAAAATATGTACGCTCCGATACCACGTTTCCCTTTTTTTCCCCCGACAAAAATCCACACGTTCGAATAATATTGTTTGTTTACATGAACGCTCGATTGTACGGAAAACGACAGTGCACATTCAACGCGACTTTTACGACTCGATTCGTAGCGCCTAGCCCCGATCAACGGCCGTACGCACGGTTATTACCGGCCCGTAATCATCACCGATACGACCTTCGCGAATCGTATTCGCGATCAACAGTCCGAGCGTTGCTGACTAATGCGTAATCTTACCTTTATGGACAATACGCGAAGTCGCCTCATGTAATCACGAGCATTGTCGAAGAATATTATTGTGGCTTCCTGAACTTCTTCTCTATATCTGGCCAACCATCATCACGCGTTGACCTGCTATGTCACTTTAGTGTTGATAACCTATTTTTTCACTTTCAATTTCGTTCTATTATGACTAAATAGAAAAAACATGTGACAAAAAAAAAGTGACCTTCGTACTCGATTTCGAGAGAAAAATGATAAAATGAGCTTTTTTTTTCATAACATTGGAGATATTTGCGGAGGTCTTTAAAATTACAATCTAATACGCGACACCTTGACAGAACTCTGAGATTTAAGATAATGTGAAAAACCTTCACTATACGAGTACTCGAATACGTTCCTTCCCTTATTCGTGAGTACAATAGAAATGTTAACTTCTTTAATTTAAATATCAGGCAACTGGCAGTGTCACCAAATGTATTCCTATCAAATTTCCGGTATTGAACATGTTTCATGTCTTTACTTGACCCCCACCCTGAAGGTGTCTAAAACGTCAATTTCATCCAACGGCACAACTCTTTAAATACGAGAAGTTGTCGTAGTTAAATATTTTATACAAACGAAAGTAATCGCCATCACTAATGACCTAATTATTAGTGTTTATAGGCTTAACGGTAATTCATATTTAATATTGTTCGATATTAATTTAACTTCGCAACGATCATTTCCTCTATGATATTCTCCTACATTTCCTCTACGTCAATGCACGAGTTTTCATGTACAATTAAATAATTAGCCTAGACACACCTGTGAAGAAAGAGGAAAAATCTGAAAATTTACCTCGAAAACAAATGTAATAAGTTTAATACATTACACTACTGAACAGCTATCTTGTATCCTGAATTTCATTATACACATCTAGAGTATTTTTCAACGCTGAACACGAATTTGAAGTTCATTTTTCAATCCGAGCTAAATCTTTTATGGAATGACGTGAAAATCTACTCGTTCATTTGCCGCGTATCGTCGCGGAACGGAACACGAGTTCTTGATATCCGATGATACTACGTTCGTTAAGCGCGCGACGATACCGAAGTTTTTCCAAGTCCCAAAAATCATGACGGACGTGACAGTTTGAACGCGCTGCAATTTCAAGGAAGCCGTCGTCTTTCCAAGTTCCCCTCCTATCATACGTAGCTCGAGAGTTGAAATTTTTCTAAGTCCCCTTCCCATCATATATGGCTAAACGGTCGGAATTTTAGCTCATGATTCAAAATTCTTCCAAGTCCCCCTCCTCTCTCAGTGACGTCATCAACCACGCTCGCGCTCGCGGACAAAAATTTCTTGAAAGTACCTCCAACAGAAGGGATAGCGAGTTCAAATTTCGACAACTATCGTATATAGCTCGGAGGATGAAATTTTTACAAGTCTCCCTCCTGTCATAAATAGTTCGGAGGTAGAAATTTTTCCAAGTCCCCTTCCTATCATATATGGCTCGAGAGTCGAAATTTTTTCAAGTCCCTCTATTATCATATATGGCTCCAGAGTCGAACTTTTCCAAATCCCTCTCCTATCATACACAGGGTGGACCAGAAAGATGTTACCAGTTCAATGGGGGTTTGCGCTAAATCTGTTGTAGCGCGAAAACGCAAAACGGTAGACGTATAGTTTAAATGTACAAATTTTGTATCTCAATTTTATCTTTAATTTGAGCCATATTCGAAGTTTCTACGACTTTTCTGAGTCGAGTTATGGACGAAAATGTGCCGAAATTTTACAGCAGGGGTTCCCAAATTTATGAATCATCAAAAATCAATTTTTCTGATTGAAATAATTGCGTAATCTTCAATGTTTTTCCGATCCTGGAGTAAAATTTAGCGCTGAATCCGAATAAAATCGTTAAAAAATTCTGCGAAGCACCAAAATAGGTTTTCCTGGGCCTCAGTCAATCTATGTTAAACCCAGGGATCATTCGCCTGCCTCTGTCGTACACGGGGTCTTGATCGTTCTCTTACCGCGACCTCACGACAAAAGTCGAGCTTGACGATATCATTCCCTCCTCTGGTGAAACACTGAGAAATTCCGGGCGTTCGTCTGCCTCAATCAAAGACTGAGCTGTAGCTGATCGCTCATCCCGAGCAAGACCGAATTTGCGGTATCCTCCCATTGCCTGAATCAAGGAGTTTTTGCACTTTGGCTCACTTCGTTCATAGGTGGGGCATCAGTTAATCTCTCATTGCAAGCACGCAACAGAAGACCAACTTTGCGTTCTTTGACTGGAACAACGAGAGCTTTTGCACTTTTTCCCGCTTTGATCACACGCAGAACTCACCGCGAAGCTTCAATGGAAGATGAATTTGTCGTCTCCCTTCCATCCCCAAATGAGGAGAGTTTCCGCAATTTCCTCCTTCGGATCTGTCACCCGACGCTAGTCGATCTCTCTCTCCGCGAGCACTCAACGGCAGACGCGAACTTGTGGACATTCCTTCCATCCCCTGAATCAACAATTTTACTGCAGAATCAGAAAATTTTTGATTTTTCATTTTGGAGATCATCTAGGGCCATTTCAGAATTTTTCTAGGACTCGGCGCTGAATTTTACTTCAGAATTGAAAACAACTTTTGAAGATTACGCAATTTTTCATCTTAAAGGGATTTTGATTCTCTTTGAGCCCATCAACCCATTTTGGTGCTCCGAAGTATTTTTTAAGCATTTTTTTCTGACTCGGCACGTAAGTCCACTTGGAAATCGAATTAAAATTTGAAAGTTTGAACACTTTTCCTATTTGGGAAACTTTTGGCCCTTTTTGGCCCCATTAACTCCTTTTTGGTGCTCCGAAGAGCCAGACTCAGGGCAAAAGTCGACTTGAAAATCGAATTAAAATTTCAAAGTTTGAACGATTTTCCAATTTGGGGAAATTTTGGTTCTTTTTGGGCCCATTAACCCATTTTGGTGCTCCGAAGTATTTTTTTAGCATTTTTTTCGGACTCAGCGTGAAATTCCACTTAAAAATTGAATTACAATTCAAAAGTTTGAACAATGTTCCAATTTGGGGGAATTTTGATCCTTTTTGGGCCTATTAACCTATTTTGGTGCTTCTTAGGATTTTGTTACTATTTTTCTCGTTTTCCCCGTCCAAATTCACTTAAGAAACAATAATTTGATTATTAGAATTTTCAAAATTCAGCTCAATACTGTGAATTAATTAATTTTCAAGCCCTATTTTGTGAACCCTGGCAATTTGGTGAGTTTCCGGCACGTTTCTGTCCATAACTCGGCTCAGAAAAGTCGTAGAAACTTCGGGTATGGCTCAAATTAAAGATAAAATTGAAAGGGAAATATATAAGTGCACGCCTCATAAAATTATATTGACCGCCAGTTCCTCTCCCGCCATGGGAAAAAACTGACTCGACGTTGAAACCATGACAAACGCCATAAATGCACGCCAGGACTGGCACACGACCCGTATTTCAAAAGAAGATGATTTTGCTGCTTATTGTGAGGAACTCCAGCCAGGATGGGCTTGACACTAGAGACTGTCTCCCCATAATAAACCTCAAACTCCCTATGAGTGAGGTATGACTGTTGATGGAGGTGTTTTCCCAGTTGTTCCACCCCGGAGGAGTCAGTCGAGTCAGTTGATTAATGCATTGGATTTTGAGCATTGTTGTGAGACCTTCACTGGTTGGTCAAATACTGAGGTTCGTCGTCAGAATATATGATTCGGCAGAAGTATGATGCCAAGGGGATGCGCGGTAGTTATATGGATCAGTGCAATAGCCGCGGACGTTTCATTATTGACTTGTATTCAAGAGTTCGCCGTTTCGACAATATTCGCACTTCTGATCCTTCCCGGGATTTGCCAATTCCACTCTTCCTTTTCGCAGGCCCTTTTTGGCAATCAAGGTTCTTGATGGAGTCTAATCTCCAGGCCCGTTTGGAGCTTCCTTTCGATCTTCAGGAAGCTTTTCACGCTGCACATGTCAAGTGGTAGGCGGATGTTGATTTCAACTCTTCTCGGCGTTCGTTATTATGAAGGCAGGTACCATGTAGTCTTGAACTCAGATTTATTCGAGAAGCGGTTGGGCTTAGCCGTTGTAAATTATTTGAAAACTTATAATATTTGTTAATTGCATTAATATGTATCAATATTGTAATGTCTTTATGAAATATATGGTGATGGTAAAAAAAAAAAAAAAAAAAACTCCACTTGGAATGCTGCCTTGAGGCTTGTGTTGACTTGTCAGTAACCAAAGCATTCCATTGTCTTCTTTCCTGTTTCTTCTTCCTGTATCAGGTTTACTTACTTGATATATTATAGTTGAATGAATTAAATGTGGAACGCACATTGTTCTGCATGTTCTCAAGTATGCACTATATGGGAATGTGTGCACGACTTACATTGTGGTGTATTTTTCCTCTTCAATGAATTTTGAGTGTTTTGATTTTGTGTGCAAAACTTGTATCAAGATGTGTGCACTACTTACTTGATGTATTCATCGGTATTCGGTTTCATAGGATTTATAGTGTTTTGGATCTTGAGTGCACAACTTATGTGAGGGTGTGTGCACTACTTACTTCGTTTTTATCCGTGTAATACATTTCTTAGGTGTGTCAATTTTGTTTCCTTGGCGTGTTATCGATAGGCGGGCAATTTCGTTTCTTGAGGCGTGTGATTAAATCTATGCCAAATTGAAATACATACAAAATTTGTACATTTTTGCTACAGCAGATTTAGCGCAAACTCCCTTTCAACTGGTAACATCTTTCTGGTCCACCCTGTATAGCTCGATGGTCGAAATTTTTCCCAAGTCCCCCTCCCTTTCATATATAACTCGAGGGTCGAAATTTTTGTGTTTTTTGCTGGATGGCGGACGGCGCACGGCAAATTTCTCAAAAAGCCCCCCATAAAACAGATTCCCTGTTTAAAAAAATCCTACCGAAAAAATGAGTTGTGACGTCACTCAAGATATACGTTATTCTCTGTCTTTGTTTTTGTCTGTCAAATTTTATTTCTCATACAGTCCTCATCGAGAGTGACCAAGATAGTCTTTGAACATCAATATTGATGATAATGTATATCGTGTGATTATTACTGCACGTATTTACATATTCTGTGTCACGTATGATTTTATTTTTGCACTGCATTCTTCAAATTTCTCCACGGTCCTGGCGAGTTTTTGACTTCATTCACAACGGCCAAGTGCTTAATGATCGCAAGCTCCTTTTCAAAGGCGTGCCGAGTCAACAGAATGCTGGTCAGCCGATGAATGTAACTATTGAGAGCAGCGACCTTATGAACAAACGGACAGAAGGACGATCCGTGGACAACTATATCGGTCGAAGAATCCTTTCTGTAAATAGCAAATTCATGAACCCCATCTCCAATGGAAATGGAAAGATCCAAGAAATTTATGGAAGAACCTCCAATTTCTGAAGTAAATTTTATGGAGGGGTAAGGCGTATTGAGATACTTGAAGAACTCGCTTAGGAGATCCTTCGAATCGGTCCACGAACACAAAATATCATCCACATATCGATGCCAGTAGTGGATATAATTCAAAAGCATTTGGTCCTAGGAAAAAATATCGGATTCAAATTTGGACATGAAAATCTCTGAAATGAGTGAACCCAGGGGGACCCAATAGGAATCCCCACTTCCTCGGGGAACTCGAAAAATCGCCCATTGAACTTACAAAAGTTACGGGACCAACAAACGTCGAGTAGATCGAAAAACTCTTGCATTTCGCTATGAGGAGTATTCGATCTGACAAGCAAGACACCCATATGCTCCACGGTAGGGGCCTTCGGTATGTTAGGGAATAGACCGACTACATCGAATGAGCAGAGGGTCGTAATAAACGCGAAAAACGAATACTCCGAAGGGAGAGTAAACAATGCAAACCGCAGAAAAATTAACAGAGGGTCGTACTTGGAGGAAGAGCATTATCTTTAGGCCTCTCGGCCAGTGAAACCGAGTTTTTAACGGAGTAAGGAGATTCGTACTCAAGGCGAGACTTGAACCATCTGTTCAAGAACTTGGCCAGAAAATAGGTGGGGGGAGGATACATATAGGACACGATTGGCCGCATAGGAGTGCCTTCTTTATGCACCTTAGGCAGTCCGTAGAGGAGGGGAGGCATGGGGTTAGGTTCAAACAGCGCTCTTTTGACCGAAGGACTTCTGATAGTATACTGACTCCCATTGATAACGGTTCTAATCTCCTTAACGTAGCTAGGAAACAGATTTAAACTTTATCGGTGAATTATGAAATGTAGGCTTAATTTTCGTTTTTGTACTCGACAAAGAACGATGACGTGTTCAAAACGTCGTACAAAATTTAAAATAAAGGGTGAATTCAGCCTACATTTTATTTGAAAGTAGCTAGGAAAGTTGAAGGAGTCACTCACTGTGGCACTAAGGACTTCCTGAACCTTGGAGACATAAGAAGGTTTCTCCATTACCACAATGGCGTTCCCCTCGTCAGCCTTCGTGAGGATTAACTCCTCCCTGACCCTCCTCCTCAAACTTTTTATCACTCCTTTCACGTTACTATTTATACGAAGAAGGGGGGTATTGCGGACGAACTCAGCACAGGCCGATTAAATATTTACACCGGGGCTGATTTTCACCTTGAGATCAGCGACGACGCGACGTTCGCTAAGGCTTCATCGTTGTAGAGGGGGGGGGGGGGGTAACCCAAACTTTAAGCCCTTCTCTAACAAGACTTTTCGTCTTGCGAGAATTCTACCCGACTGCAATTAATAATCCGGGGTTGAAATTCTCGATCAATGCCAACATCAGATACGTCAACCCCACATTCGTGATCGCGAAAAAGCGGATATTTCACACCAAGAAAACGAGATCCCCACTACACTCGAGCCAAAAAGTACCCCATCGCATCTTGTTCACAGGCAGAGTGGAAACTGCTGGTCAACCTTCTCCAAAGAAAATAAAAATTGCAATAGCTAAAATGTCAGGCTTATACGTGCAAGGAGATTACCTAGATGCAATAAACAAAGGGGTTTTACCCGCAAAGAAAAACGTTTCACCTACAGAATTGCCACCTATGTTTTCTTTCTAGTGTAATTATATAACTTGAGAGTCAAAATTATTTGGAATCCCTATCATGGTAATTACAGCTTGAAAAAAGCGTACCTACTTTTTCCAAGTCTTCCTCCTCAAATACACATTTTAAGAGTCAAAATGTTCCTAAATCTCTTTCGTGGTCAAAATCTTTTCTAATTCTTCTCCTCTAAGGAGCTCGATGATCGAAATGTTTCCAAGTACCATTTCTAACATGAAATTGCTCAAGACAATTCTTTCGAAATCTGCTCATATTTGTAAGCTCGACGTGATTTTTACACAAAGAGAAGAGAGAAATTTCCAAAAAATCAGTAGTTGTAAGTAGATACTTTTTTTAATATCGGCACTCATGGACAAGTATGGGCACTTTATGTGATCGTAGGTATGTCGTATATTTTAATGCTCGAGTCGTTACTTAGGCATCTTCCTCAAAAACTTTTCCCTACCTGTACTTCTTTCTTTCGAATCTTGAAATTTCAAATAAAAGACACGTTACTCGCATAGTTTTATTTGCCGCACCAGGAATTCGTATTATAATTAATTAGACAACTGATATTAAAATCGCAAATAAGATACATTACATAATAACAGAAAGACGGGTGGCCGAGTAACCTTCGATAAGTGTGAAATCATTTACGCGTACATCTCAATTGTATTGTGTTACAGAATAGATTCACGTAAATATTGGGCTTCAAGAACCAATCGATATTTGACTTCCTTATAGTCGCGAATAAAGACAAATTTAATTCACAAGTTAAATGAGTAATGTTTCCTTTGTTTCTGGGTATATGCCTTAAGGGTGAAATTACGAAGAGCTGGAAAAGAAGTAATTTATCATTGACTCATTGTAAGTGACGATGACTTGTCAGATTTGTTTCGAAAAAAATAATCTACTTCCTCCTTACCCAAGTTTTCTTCACGTATATGCTCGTGAACTACTTTATTAATTTTGACCATTTCAAGGTATTTCACATTATATGATTTGTCAATACAGTTTTAAATTTATTTTTGACGCATAGAATAGCTCACACAGTTAAATGAAAAAATTGTGCACCGACTAGTTCCGACGTCATGTAAGTAAAAAATAGAATTTGCAGGCAGATTTCTCATTTTAAAATGTTGAAAAAACAAAAAAAGAAAAGGCTTAATGCGGAATTATATTTTTAGTACGGTATGATCGAGTTTCTATAAAATACGATAGAATCTCTAAATAGCGCAACTTTCCTAGGAAAATTCAATCAATTTTATGAATTTCTCTTGAAAATCTCCTTTCAACATATTTTTACAAAGAAAAAAGAAAGAAAAGAAGGCAACTCTTATATCAAAATTTGTTGTTGGAAACCTCTTTCATGCGCGAATTTTCGCAAAAATCTTATAAGAACATATGAGGAGGGTTCTGGCAGAAGGGCGTCAGTCCCATAAGAAATACATTGTGCGGACGCCTTTTTGCCAGATACGTCCTCATATACAATACGACGTGTACTATCGAATCGCGAAAATTGTCTATTTTATCGTAATATTATTGTACACAGTGCAAGTGTTTTTGGTATGAAAACGTGCTTCTTGACATTGAAAATATTTTTGTGTCAGGGAATAAGTCACAATCTTGAAAATATTCGAGATAAACATTATCGTGTCCTAGACCTACAAGAACGGTCTTAACTTGGGTAGTCAACAATAGTATGACCTCATATTAGAAGTCTGTTTAGAATTAGTTCAAAAAAAATCATCTGACTCCTTGTCTAATAAGTATTATTTCGAGTGTCACCAAAATACGAATTACAAACAAACCATAAATATTTAGGTTACCGTAATATTTTTGTAGATATGGTTGCATTCATCGATCGTTGGGAAGTTTAAATCCATCAAATTGGACTATAGGTATTAGGTATTGCTGGTGCGAATAAGAATTTCGTTCGAGCGAAGCAGACAGTGCATTTTCTTCTGATTGATAAAAACATTGAACTAAAGGGCGTGACCTTAGAGGATCAAGTTCCACCTAATATGTGAGAAGCACTTGAGTATTTCGCTCGTGGATTCTCATTCCACCTAACGTTAAAAGTAATATACAAAACCAGACCGTGTATCTATATCTTCACTTTGGTGGTGAGTTTTGTGTTTTTTTTTGGTGTATATATTTGAAAACAACAAGTAAAGGTCGCACTAATGATTGACAGAAAATCAATTTTTTTAATTGAAAGATTCTATCCGTCACTTTGCGGCACATATTAGAAAGAAACTTTTGTACAAAATCGCATGTATTTAAATTAAGGCTGAAACGTTTTAAGCTTAATTTAAATACATATGGTTTTGTACGAACGTTTCTTTATTATTTTATAATATCAATATTTTGGTTACAAGATAGGTGGCCCGATTAAAAATACCCAAAAAACAATTAGAATTGACAAAGATAATAACGAAACATTACCGTCAGATTCATTCTTATAAGCAGAAGAGAAGGGCAATCCGAGTCGTTGGCGGCAAATTAGGGGAGTATTTCATTTTCGATTACATTCCGAAAAATATACCTACCTACACTAGAAAACAATACCAAAATTTAAAATCAAAATCGGGAAAATTGGTATCAGCAGTTCTTCTTCGTTCTGAAGACTGAACAATAATTTTTTGTTGTTTCAAATCATTACTTTGATTTGAAAATTCGTTAACGTATATATTTTAATTTAAGTACATCGATTCATTCATTAACATGGGTACCGACTGTGAAAAAAAAAGAAGATCCCAAAAGCATCCCATTAAGCGCTGTCAAAATTGCTTCAGGTCTGCATTTTAACCTCGTTTCTGGATATATCATTATTTTTGATATTTAGGCCTAGTGGTAATTATGTGAAAAAAATACAATATTGGGAGTTTCTTTTTACCGTACCGATGTTTTGTCATTCGGACTCACCATAATGATAGAAACATGGTTTTCAATGAACGAGAAAATTCGGAACAATAAAGTTTCCACGAGATTTTTTCATTCATTAATCACTACCATAATAAATACAGTATATAATTTTGAACTTCGCAAGAAAAATACAAAATAAGAAAAATCAATAACAGCTGCTTTCGCTTATTTCCGAAGGAAAAATTCAAAAATCGAACACACGCAAATGTGTTCACTTACAAAAAAATCACTCCCAAAATCTTACAGATGATGAACAGCAAAAAAACTTCTTGAAGGTGCAGCTATTTTCAGTGGACAACATAAATCTGTCATTTTTAGAGACTATCCAATCTATTATAATAGACAAAGGCAGAGATGTTGCACGAAATTCCTTCAATTTCGTTTCGGTATTTCTTTTCGCTATCTTGCAATTTCCTGTTAAAACGAAATTAAGCCTACTTTCGTTTTCGTTACTGAATTGCGTTTCCTTATTTCAGCCCAAAAAGTGTCGTTATTTTCGTTATTCGTTTTCGTGCAAAATGCATTGATTTCGCTCAGACGTCTCCAATATTTAGTTTCGGTATTTCCTTTTTTCAAAATATTCTGCTGTAACGGAATTATTTTTGTTTTCGTTACTGCATTTCGTTTCGTCGTTATTTCAACCCAAAAAATTTCGTTAATTTCGTGATTTGTTTTCGTTTTCAAACAGCTCCCACTGAATGAACGAAGAACAGCTGCGAACGATGAACGAAGGATTCTTTCAGGTCGTGAATACAAATCAGTTGATTCTGTATTGTTGACTTGACTGTATTCTGTTTTCTGAACTGAAGCTCGTCTGATAATAATAAGAACGATTATTATTGAAGAAAAGTTCGGTACTCATTTTTGTCAAAAATTATTTATATAACTTATTAATACACAGGTAGATGCATGAAGTCGTAAAGCGGTTGCATGATCATGTTTTGCAATTTTTATCAGTATGTATGAATGTATTTGTCAATGCCGATAGTTTTCTAGATCTCAGATAAGATGGCATCTTTGCGGCAACTTTTTCCGTCTTTCAGTACGTTCACTTGAAAATATAACAACTTCTCTTCGTTTCCTTGAATTCTAAAAAATCTACTCTTTTTCGATTTAGATCCACACGCGAAAACGAAACGTAATTTCATCAAAGAAAATATACGTAATGCGAAAGGATGTGCTCAATGTATCGCCGAAAAAAGACAGCTAAATATCAAAAATAATGATATATCAAGAAACGAGGTTAAAATATCGTATCTGAAGAATGTAATTCGCATTCATGAGTATCCAATCAACAACAAATCTAACCTCTCATCACTTTCACTTGCAGAAGTTTCAGAGAGCAAGATATAATAAATTCAAATCAGAAAGTGATCTAGGAAAATCCGAAGTAAAATTCAAAAATCGGACTAGCTCATCTGCCCTCAACCGAAAAGACAATCCGCATAATTCAAGGAATGAAGGGAGAAACGATAGTACGCGAAATTACATTAATTTTATTACTTTAACGAGTATTTATATGCACCATTTATTCTTACTCGATATCCTTACAGATCACGATTCGAAACTTCTGGCCAGTACAAAATGCCAGACATGTGGCCAATCTGTTCCTTCTAAGAATAAGGAGCTGAATGAGGAAGAAAAAGTGAGCGAGAAAAGTCATTATTAAGCCTCCACCGCACTGCCGATACACGACGGGAAAATTCTGTTCGTCTTCCGATACTTATCTCTTTTTTTCTTGTTTAGGGTCAAAACGATGACTATTTCGTTCAAAATAAACAGTATCACCAGTTAAGCCACGAGAAAGAAGAGAACTCCAAAAAGAGTCCTTTAAAGAAATCCTTGGACCTCAGTTGTTACAAAAAAGGCGAAGTACCTCGGTAAATAAATGTAGACAACATAGATTCAACAATTCTTCTTATTGTAGAATGTTCAAGCGTTGATCGGTTATCACGAAGTAGTAATACATATTAATGAATAAACTTATAAATTAATTTTTGATTTCTTTCTCACAGATACTTACAAGACCGGATGGCTAAACTAATGAAAGAAGAGAAGGAAAGAATAGAGCGCGAAGAACTAGCAGAGAAACTCGGATGGAATGATCCTAGATGTCCTCCAGGTCATATGTTAATGTCTCCTGAGAACCTAAAAAATTGTCTTGATAATTTTAGTAAACGTAAGTTCTTGGAACTAATTCTGATTATTCAATATGAACATAAATATTCGTTTAATTGTCCATTTTACGTTTTAGAATACCAAAAGTTGATTAACGAATTAAATACGATGCCAATTACCAAAGATTCTTTACGAATACGAAACAGAAAAATTGAAATTGAGAAGGAGCTTAAAGAGCTAGACGACAAAATAATGTTGTATAAAAGTGGGAAGGTATTCGTCAAAATACCTCACTGATACCCACATTCTTTCTCTCTATACAGGTTTAATATAATTAAGTACATGTTCCTTTTGGTAACGTAACTCAATTATTCTAGTCAATTTTGTTACCGAATCTTCCTCGTATGTTTCATTTTTCATTACATTAGTTTTTCTTCTTCCAACAGAAAACGTTGAACATTTGAACTTGGAAGGCATTTTTTTTTCTTTTTTTTATATACTAAACTTGACAAAAATTTGATGAGCGATACCTACGGTAACTTCTAAGGTTCATATTCATGTATTTTTCTTCTATGAATAAATTCTCGTTTATTAAAAATCACATTGTTTGCCCGAAAATCAGGTTCTTCATCTGCGTACCATTTATCGTAATCGAATTCCGGAAAAACAATTCCCAACTCTCTTCTTGTTGACTCTTCAGAATCTAAAAAAATTATCGAAAGCGATTTTTCCAAGTCGATTCACGACGATGAAAGAGTTTAATAATGTGCAAATAACTTACCAGAGCCGTGAGTGGCGTTTCGAGTGTCTGTAATACCATACTTCCCTCGAATTGTGTCCGGGTCGGTTATTTTGGTCTTGTATACTTTTGTCGGGCCCATCAATTTCCTCCAATCGATTATTGCATTCTCTTTAGCCAAGATATACATTTCCGAGGGACCACTACGCCGAAAGAATTTTTTTTAGATTTTTACATTGATCTACGTCGGATGGTCGTCCAATTGAACGATCAATTAACCAACCTAAGCATCTGCGTGATCAATCGATTGTAAAAAAATTTATTTTTATGTTCGCCGTAGAAGCTTTCAGCCATGCTCAAAGTCATCGGAAACCTTTTGGACCGAACGACCAAGAAACCGTTATTGACGATGATGCGGCGGATCCCCTGTAAATGAAATTCCAAAAGCCGGAATATTTACTACCGGCTATCAGGGTAATTCATGTACATCAAAATTGACTTACTAGTAATGTTGGAGGAACTTTGATCGCATGAGGTTTTATTATAGCAAGCGTAAGCTCTAAAGGAATAACTGTCATGGTGATGTTCGCAAACTAATAGGATCCATTTTCATATTTCAAATATACACGCTTTATTATTCAGCAATCAATCTTCGTCACAGGTCCGCAGTTTTGTCTCAGCAAACTTGCAGTTGCATGGTCATGATTCAATAATGTGAACTTCATCAGGAAGTTGAAGAGGAAATTAACAGAACGCAAATTATATCTCTCAACACACCAGCATCACACATGTGTTTTCTTCCGTTATCAATTCTGACCGCTCAAATCCCTTATCACTCATCAGTATAATATCTGCCGTACAAGGTTGAATTGACGTATATGCAAATAATGAATACGAGAAAAAGAGGCTAAATCAAGTACATCCATAACCTCTTTTCCTCGTATCATTATCTGCATATACGTCAATTCAACTTTGTACGGCCGATATCAGTACATGATGATGAATTCGTTTAGAGCACGGGTTTCGAGTCTGTTTCGAGTTAAATTCAAGAACTGAAAACCGTTACTGCTATATTCTTTGAAGTTTGGAGTGTGTTGACTATTGAAACAATTCGTCACGGATTTTCCAAAGGAAATACATTGAAATCATCCAACATAAATGTGATAATGTCCACTCTTTCGGTAACCAGTGTATGCGAAATCTTTTTTCAGGCTGGGTTAGATTCAGTTCTCAGGTTCTCACCAAAATTGGTACAATAGTGAAGATGCTCTCTCGAAAATAATAATTCCCAAGTAAGTGCGCTGGCCGAGCGGGATCAGAGCCTGATGTTAAAAAGCGCTTGGGTGATCTGAAAACAATTTCGCTAACGCAAATCCGTGTACGTATCTGGAGTGAAACTACTCATTATGCCGATCTCATGATAACGATTTATTCTTATCAAGTTATACTCGAGAACGTTTGAAGAACACGCATCGCCGTTCTCACGACTTAGCAAAATATTTCAGTTCATCAAGTTCGATACTGCCTTCTCAGAAATGATTTGTGTACACTACATTTTATTGCTGGCTTAACCAACAAACTAGAGTAATACTGAAGGAGAGAATTGCCATTTGCAGCAGGATGAAGGTAGTAATATCTATGATATTAGTTTGAATTTCGATAAATGTTTCAGAATACATTGAAAGTATCTACAGGAACGCCGAAACTCTGAATTTAATATCTCATCGTAGCAGGTTACTTTACGTGAACGTTTCATTTCTCGAGAACAAAGCAGACTTGAATATGATAGAAATATTAAGGGACTGCAATCATCGTAAGAGTGAACTAATGCACATTTGAGTATGAATGATGAAACTGTAAATTGAGAGATGAAGAAGTGTTCGAGTAAAATGATATAGGAGTAAGTATTGGTACAGATTTATGAACTGATTATAAGAACTCACGTACTCGTGATAGTAAGTCGATAATTAGAGATCTACAACTTTTCAATGATTTCTCAATTGCTGACAGATAGGAAAGACTTCACCCAATAAACTATCAACCAAACAATAAACCTATACACGAATAATACAGAGAGGAAGTGGACGTGAAAAGAAGTTTCGATTTATTCGTTTTCTTTTCTACTGATATCTCATTTATCGAGAGCGAATTTATTTGAGAAATCAAGATGGAAAAGCTTTTACGTTTACGGAATGTTTATAAGATCATTCTGATAGATACCTAGGAAATTATTGTGATACATTTCGCGGGTTACACTTCTTCGGAAGTCTTTTCAAAAGTAAATATTCTAATTTCGCTGCCAATATCTTAATACTATTGCGTTACCAAACGTTTAGGTTTCTTCGTCGCTAACTAGTGGTATTTCATGAAAACTTTACCGAATGAATGACATTCTAGTCATTCATCAATTCAGGTTAGATATGTTAGATTGTTGCGGTTGATGATTAACTTATGGATTACGGGCCAATGAAACTTTTACTTGTTTACTTATCATGTTCTGTTAGGTATTCATTACTGAAAACTTTACCTGACTAATACATTATATTTGGTGATAAACAATAATAGGTTCTTACATATTTTCTTTCCAATGTTATTATTTTATTTATTTAACGAGCCACGGAACAATGTTGAAGCTCAAAACACTCATAGACTTACCTGGTCTATTTTACAAGAAATTTTACTTTTTTTTTTTGAAACTCTCCAATTTTAGCTCCATTTTTTAAAAAATCGGTACTTAACGTATATCTAAAAAGCCGAGAATCATACAAAAACTTTTCAAATTCGCAATTTTTATAATGTTGAAAAAAACAAAACTAGGTACGTAAGATTCCATTAAAGAAGAATCAAAACTTTAAAAAAACTACGCGAAAAATTCCTTGAGTAATTTCAGTGTAGAATTTAAAAAACTTGGAGATATGTGTACCTATATTATACTTGTCTACAAATTTTACTCGACGTTGCTTTGGTTGATGAATTTCATCTCAATCTATTCATTATTCAAACAAATTATCGTATTCATGTAACTTCCGAAAATACCAAAAACCTCCTGAAAATCGTTGTTTTGGAGTTCACTCCTCTACAAAGAATGACGTCCACTGAACGTGACTTGATGAGTATCTGAAACAATTGATATTCAATATTCTTATTCAGTTTATCAATCATAAAATCGAGTCGTTCCTTTTTTTAAAATTTCTTCTAGAATTAGGAAAAACGTACGATATACCTATGTTGTTTTTTATTCTCTACTCAAAATGAATCAAGTTATTTCAGACAAGTAATTTTTCTAAAGTCTACAACCGGGCTAAAATTTTGGTGAAGAGAGTAGATATATAGGACTGTAGGACTGTAGGTACGTAGTGAAGAACTGTAGAGGAATTTTAAACTGTACTTTAAGTTTTCAGGAAGAGAAAATTAGAAACTAATGAAGGATTAATTTATAATTTACCTACGTGCACACGAGCAAGATAGACTATTTTCTGTATTTTAATTTGAAGTACCTTCGTCCTCGAATTTTTTCTTAGGTGGGAATTACTTTCGTCAACCTTCTGATGAATTTTTTTTTCTATCACTTTAGTTCGTTGTGATAGTTGAAAGGTAGTCTTAAGATATTCTAAAAGTTTTCTGCGGTTTCAAATTAACAAAAAAACGAAAAAAAATGATTCAAACCAATAACAGTGAAAACGAAAAGTAAAAAAGACGAACATCAAATTCAGTTTATCACAACTTTATTGGAATTTTTATAATAAAAAAAATTCTCGATGATCTCTGTCTTCTCCATTATTACCGGTATATTTTACGTTCAGTACGGAGTTAATTTTTCATATTTTTTTTTTCAAATCATTCCTAGAATATTATCTTTTTTATTTATTTCACCAAAAGCAAAACTATGAAATTTTGAAAATAATGTAGAGACTCTATTAAGATCTCAAAGCTTTTAAATCAAGAACCGATTGAACCATTGATAGCAAATTTTCGCGATCAGAATAATAAAAATGAATAATAAAAAAAATAGGTTAGCATCTTCTTTAGCTACCTACAGTTAATTTAGAAGATTCAAAGATTCATATAAAATTGAAAATTCTTAACGTCGAACTTTGAATACAGTAGCTCTATTGTTTCGCTTTCTTAATAGATCCTTTGTTCTTGATACTATTCGGAAAATTTCATTTTTGTCAGTTTCTCCTCATACAGTCATTAAATCCCTAACAATGCTTGCAGAAAAGAGCTTTGCATACATTCATTAATCATCATGATAAAAGAGGTGAATACCTAGTACGTCTCGGAAACTCAAAATGGAATTATTTAGTCTTAAAATGGATCAGGAATAATACAAGCTGCTATAAAATTTCATATGAAAAAAAAAAATAAATAATAGGTAATTAATAAATTTTAGGTATACAATAAACTGGAAGGAGATTGACTTTTTTACAATAGCCAGAAAGTGAAGTTTGCCTGTTTTTTTATATATAAATTATATCAGGGAGTTCAAAACAGTTTTACTTCTCTTTACTTCGGCAAGAAATTAGGGAAAATTTTAGTGCTTTTTATTGGATCATCAACATTTTTTTTCTTACTGGGACCCCACTGTCACTTTTGTTGGACGTACATTCTTTATGAACGACACTTCAGGATCGAGCGCGGAGGTGCTGAGGACCAGAGGGCGGCCAAAAGCTAAAACTGTTTTTATTAGAAAGTGCAATGATAAAATTAGTTTAATTAACGGGAGTACCGTGAACATGCATGGTATTTCTTGAGATTCAACTTGTTCATGATCAGATGTACCATTGACTATATGGATGTACACAGTACACACTCATATCTGTCATCGATTTGGACGTCATAAAAAACATTCTTTTTGTGAAGCAGAGACAAAGAAAGAAGGAGTCGAGCGCGAGCTCTACAGCGCTCTAGAAGAAATACCATCCGAAAACATTTTATCAACGATTCAGTGTAGATGGCGTTACCTGTTTGACAATTGTTGGCACCAATTTGAAAATCAATGTCAAGGTCAGAACGTCCTGTTTCAGAAGTCGATTTATGTATTACGTTTACGTTTATTAATTATTCCCAACAACATTTCAGCCAGACACTCTGGCACCGGTACGATGACTATCAAAAACTTCTACCTACAGCGTTGCTTCGGGTTTCTATTGTTCTATCGTTATTTGCAGCGGTCGGTAGGAAAATGTAGTACTGGAAGGGTTTCTGCGAACCACGCGGACGGACTGAAATTTCTCTTCAATCAACCGGCGACCAATCGATATTTTTCTATTTGCCATAGGTAATTTTGTAATCGTGTTAAAAATTTACAGTGCGGGCATTTTTATCTACCGTATAGGGCTGTCATCAATACCGCTCTCACCTCCTGCTACCGACATTGTTTGGCAGAATTGAACTTAAACACATTACATGAGGTATGCACAACCACATGTACGATACGTTTTATGTAATTTATATACTGGCGCAATTTAATTTGCACTAGGTTCGTCGAGACGCTATAAAAGCATAAAGCTCGTACACATTGAACTTACGACAATATTATACCGAATCGAGAAGGAAATTATACCATAGATAGTGGTTCCACTAATCTACATTCTACGAATACACGACATTATTCGTATTTCCTTTCCCTTTTTGTTTGCCAATTTGTTGATTCCATTATTCCGCAGTACTCTAATTAAACGGCGCGGCAGCGAATAAATTGAGATTTGATGACATTATTATGGGTCCTATAAGACTTACGCAATCGGCTAAAGTCGAAGGAGAAAACTTCCGGCATTTCATCTGGCGGAGTTGCGAAAATGAAGAGATGAATTTGGAACGAGAATAAGTGTACCACACACGCACACTGCACCCATGTTCGCTTTTTTCCTACGTGAACTTTCGAGGCTAATATTAAATATATCGATAATTTGTTTCGACGAGAATTAATTATGCACACAATTTCACATGTGTTTTGTTTCTCTCCGACAATTTAAGGTCATCTCGTATGAAACGCGTGTAAAGATCAAAGTATTCAATTTTCTACCAATGGATTGAGATTCTCGTGGTCGGGAGAGGATTGAATGCGATGAAAAAAAAAAAAAAGTTAATGGGTGAGAAGCTCCTAAAACCACGTGCCGAGTATTGACATAATTATTCGTAAATTCGAGTAACACTTTTTTGATGATTGTATGCGTCTCCGACAAGGGAAATAAATTTTATGCATCATTATAACCGTCGAAAAATTTACCACGCTCGCAAACGATGCAACATTCAATATTTTACGTATGCAAAATTTTGATTACTTTTCTGACGACTTGAGAGAACAGCTTATGATAGATGTTTGCCATTCGCGATGATTCATTTGAAATTATACAAAAATTATACCGAACATAATCGGGTATATATTTTTATTATTCATTATTTTATAAACCTTTTTCAATAAAATGCAAATTGATGCGAATGAATAAATGACAAAAAGAAGTGGAAGAACAAAAGGGAATGGCGCTTCGAGTTTTATCTCCTTTCACATTTGAGAAAAATTGTTCTCTTTTACAGGAAACGCGCTGTTATTCTTGTTGAACCTACATCTTCAGGAATTAATGTCCACGTATGGATGACCTTGACCTAATTTAGGAACTTGAATGAATTTTCGTTTCCTCTCTTCTTCCTTCTATTTTTTGAATTTTTTTATTCCTCCTAATGATACTCTATAAGGAAAATTGCGACGGAATGTCAGAGACATGGCGAGTCATGAAGTATATTATATAGAAGTGGACTTGAGAAAATTTTGGCTCAAAGAAAGAAATAAGACATGGCTAACTGATCTGAGCAGCGGAGAAAAGTTATAAGGTTTTCTAAAATATGTTTTTGTATGATAAAAACTTTATTACCTACTGATATTTTTTGATTTGGAATCAGATATCTATACAGGAAAAAAGAAATAAAAAGCTTTTCAAAAATTTATTATTTTCATCTAAATCGAAGTCTACAAATAGATTCTTTTGTTGATGAAGATGAGTTTGATTTCAAAAATATTATGGTGCCAGGCCTATAGGTACTTTAAAGATCCTATTTTCAGAACAGGATCAAATTATGAAACTTTGCTGGATCAACTTTCTGATAGAATTCAACACTCACCTGAATCTAAAAAAATAAAATTATTACCTATACTAAAGTTATGGTGAATAATAATGCTCATTTAAGAACATTATCAAGAATTTTTGAAAGAGAAATAAAAGATCCAAGTATTCCTTATAATGATTTTGAATCTGATGTTGAAATAAATCATGTACATAATTATAGGTAATATTATTTCTATCAGTTTTTGAGTTAGAATTTGGTTCATTTGCATGAGATTTATTTCCAGATTCATATCTATAATCAGGTTTAGTTAGAAAATCATGAACTTGATATAATTCATCAAGAAAAGCTAAAGTAACCTTCCAATTTTTAATTTCTTTATCTACATCGATTTCTTGAGTCATTTCCATTTTGATGATATACCTATTATAAATACCTAGGTACCTATTTCATTTTCAAGAACTCCCTCTTTATTAAGATTTTTTCCAAATGTTGAATAAAATCTCTTGGTGTGGTTTTTAATAACCCCATGGTAATGTATCCGTTTTCCTATCAATTGAAAATATTTTATCATCAAATGAACTTAACCCTCTTTTATTATGTTCAAGGGTAAAAATATTGCATTTCCTACTCCTTTTCACCTTCCGTTTAATAGTCATTATTTTCTTTTCAAATCTTATAATCATTATGAACTATCTGATCTTTAGTAATATTTTTCTTCACTCCTTTAGCTTTCTTTATTCCATTATTTGTAGCAAAAACTTTATTAGAAAATAATTGAGAAACTAGTACAATAAATTCCTCTCTAAAATGTTTCCATTTATCATCTTTAAATTTATCTAACACCTTTTTATTAACTTGTGCTAAGTCATAAATATCATCTTTCTTATAATATGATGTATCAAATTCATCAACCATTCCTTTCATATCTTCATGAAGTCTTTTAAATGTTTAGAAATAATTTATGAATCAGTATTGGTACATAATTATTTTATTCTATCTCCATATCTTTCCTTTAATCTATAATAGAAATCATACATCAATGTTTTTAAAATATCTAAAATAGCCACTCCCACATAAATTGGATGGCTGAATTTAATCATTATTCTTTTCATTTGTATAGCCACCCGCGATATCTTCCACAAAATGTTAATTTTTCAAAATTAGGTTTTGGAACATAGGTACTTAGTATATTTATTACCTTCTAAAATTAATTTTGTATACACATGCTTCTTAACATTCATCATGGTTCTTCCAAAAACAGAATTATTCATTACTTTAAAGAAGTCCGTTTCAAAATCATTCTTTGCTTTTTGTCCTAAATCAGTATTTTTTTCAATATGTTATACTTCCACCCAATCAGATTGATCAAATTTTATAACTCTATGTATTTTCTCAAATTTTAATCCTGCTTTAAGAGCTTGATAAATGAAAATTTTGATTAACAATTTATTTATTATATTTAATTTTATTACTGATTCAAATAATGGATTATTAATTTGAATTTCTATAGAAATATTTATATTTATTATTTCTTTATTATTAATTAAAATATTAAATAATATAATTGAATTTTTCATCTTACAAATGATTCTTTCAATAAATTTTTCTAAGAATCAAGTAATGTAGGACATGTTTCTTTTTATCATACAATGTTGTAAACAATTTTGGAAGTTGATTGTCATCAATTACATTTTCAGGGCAATAGAGTAGATCAGAATGTTTTTCCCACAATGCTTCAGGATATTTCAAATCCGCTTTAAAAAGATATTCAATTTTCTGATCAACATTCATTCTTCATTAAAATATTCTGTATTTCTCCAATCAGATCCTCCATAAGGTAAATATTTACAAGCAGCCCATCCGTACAAATTATATTTGCATCTAAATATTGGATAAAATATAGAGTTCCTAGTTTTATTAAATTTCTTTCCCGTAATTATACTTTTTATTAGCCTTTGCATATGTATTTGAATACTGAGGAATACCTCTTTGTTTAGCTCTTTTAAATATTACAAATCTACATCAGTTAATAATTCTAACTGTTGTTTTGTTGTTTTCAGCATAATTATATAGTCCCAAGCAAATCCAGATGTTTTGCATTACCAAACTGGGTCTGATTTGTATATTTTGAGTGACGTTTCCCTAAAATTTTTTGATGTCAGTCAGTAAGAGTACATCTTTTATATTATATAAGTAACATTGTAAATTGTTTCATATTTTTAATATTAAAATACTTTCAAATTTCTTGCGCGTAATGATATTCTCCAGCATCAACATGCTCATCATTTAATACATTATGAAAGTTTTCTCTCGAAGATAATTTTTTTGTTGCTTTTTCATCAAATCATTGTTTGAAATTTTAAAATGACATCTTTTTAAGTTTTTAGCTAATTCAGATGATGAACTTGATAGAATTTTAAAGGAATCTAAAAATCTAAGCTCAATATTGTTGAAAGTTTGTTTCATTTTTATTATTCTTTAACCCTGAATCATATTTTATTATAAATGTTTTTCTTCATTATTTGGTATTAACTTAATATTATGATCCTCTCCAAATTCTTTAACAAATAAATGATCGTCATATCCAGATATAAATCCCTGAAGAAGGTCAGAGCCTCTATCGTTCTTGGAACAACAATTTGCTGAAGGGACGGCCTCGGTTCGAAGTTGAAAAATTTTTCCAGGTCCTTACATTAGGTCAAGGCCATCGATGACATCACCTTAACAAAATAATTGTGACAGAAAATTGGATCGTGTCGCAAAATCATGACAGTTTCCCGATCCTATGAACATACAAAACGTTAAAAATTATGAATTGATCTTCATTTCGTTGGATAATACAGGGCGTGACAGTTTCGATGCGAGATCTGATAGAAAACAAACAAAAAACTAGACTAGAATTCATAGTCTATTCTTGAAATTGAAGGAACTATAGATTCATGAAGCCTGCAACGCGATATTCCTCACCGACAGCGTTGCCAAGTAAAATCCTTTTTCCATCAGACAGGAACAACTAAATTTATCGTGAGTTCAACAAAAAACCTTCAGCTTGTTATCATGCTTACTAAGAAATTTAGCTCGCCCTATTTCAAAACGCCTTCTACAACGAACTCAAGTAACAAGGACAATTTATGCAGAATCTTCAATGTAGTGCACCTATCAAAATTTTAGGGATCTTGATCACCAACCAAAACTCGCACACAAAAACGGCAAAAGGCAAAAATAACGAACATACTAACGTCATCATCCGCTTTGTAGCTCTCCCAAGTTTTGATAAACGTTTCCGAAAGCCCCCCTCTCCCCACAATATAGTCTTTCTATTCTTCTTTCACATTATGAATTATGATGTAACTTCCAAGTAATTAAAACGCCGGGTGGTGTATAGTTTTTCGCTCGGTTCATCTTCCAAACTCATAAGTCTCTCTCCTTCGTCCCCAATTGAAAGGAGGGAACAGAGCTAGGTGTTAACTTTATTCGATAATTTGTTCATTTTTCGCTCGGGTACTGTAATTTACTTTTGAAGGTATCAGCTCAGATTTCGAAGGATTCAATTAACGCTACCTCCTTTCCTTCCTCTCCGAATACTCGGGCAAAAAAAAAAAAAACTAAAAAAACACGGTAATAACGAGATGCGGTAGTCGTAGGAAGCGCGAACATTAATCAATACAGATTGTGCTTTACGCAGAATGCAATATTCACAAAATTCCAATTATAAAAATAATAAATTTATCCCGAAAACCCTCTCGCAGCGAATCTTCCGCGAGTTTTTAATGCCGTAAAAAGCGCGCTAAATTACGCACGTCAATATTACCGGCGATGTATACAGTATACGTACATACGAGCGTGTTCGACTCGATAAAAATATTAATTTTGGAAATTAATTAAGCGCGTTTTGCTTTCTTTTTTCCTCCTCCTACAGCTATCCTTTTCCCACCCCCTCACAATTTTCCTGTTACCTACGTAACATTGTATGAGGCATACGCGGATGCATTTATATTTCGTTGTCACCGGGGCGACATGATTTATTGCGAGTTGAAGAAATAAATTTCTTTCGGACGTTTGCCAATGCAACCGGCATTCATCTTGTAATTATCACACAGAAAACAAAAGAAAAATTTACAGCTCGTTTAACCTCCGTTGTGCCGCGGCGAGCTGCCGAGTCGTTCTCGGGCGCGATCTTCATCGGTCGCCGACTTACCGCGATATCGTCGTCACCGGATACAATACCGCGTAATTTAAGGAAATTGTAATTTCGTTTCTATTTACGTCTATATACCTATGCAAAAAGTATAAAGACTCGCATTAACAAAATAATAGTACCGAGAATTTTATTTTTCGTGAAGGGCGACGAAAAAAATTAACATCGATATATAGACTTCGCCTATTGTGAACCTGTGTACACGAATAATTAGCCCCCAAAAATTGTATAATTATGTTCTATTTTTGGTGCGATTGTTTTTGGTTGCATCTCGCAGGGCAGATTTCACGTCAGCCAATGAGAAAAGCAGCTGTTGCGTTTAGCTTGTGTTCTTCAACCAAATAACAGGAGCGTCATATATGCTTATACCCTTGAAGAGAACTGAAAACCTCACAGGCGTTCATCTAATCTAAAGAGCAGGAGAGGAGACGACAAGAATCCATCATCCCCTCTGAACTACAGTACATGATTAGTCCAGGCACTTTAGACCATATAATGTGAAAATTGTGCAAATATTCAGGAAGTTTTGATTTTTAGTATGGTGGTTCAAAATGCTCCCCTAAGTAACATATCAAAAGTCTACTGCGTTAAGGGGTGAGCCGGAGCCATAGGGGGGCCGCAAAGTTGATTAGGGGTCATAATGTCGTCTAATAAATGGGATATCTCGCAAAATATTGATGATACAACAAAGATACCTTAGATAGAAAATATTCCTCGAGTAATTTTGCATCAATAATGTTCTATACATTTTTTCCAAAAAATGCACCATTCTGCCGTTAAAGTGTTGAAAAGAAAAATATAGCTGTGAATTATACCCATTGCTCCGTACATGCTACGTGCATTTTTCTATCTTGTTTGTCTCAATAAATAGTGAAGGTAGAGCAAAAATACCTCTTATAAAAATTACTCGTTATAAAATTTTACAAAAAAACTTCCCTATGTCCTTTTTCTGCAAAACTGTCCAGAAAACTGTGAGAGGCAATTCCTTAACTCGACCTCTCAGGTGGTGTGGAACTGAGTTGATAATCTTGTCATATAATTCAAATCGAAATTATCATTCTACATTCCCTCCTATCATATATAGCTCGAGACTCGAAATTCTTCTAAGTCCCCCTCCTATCATATATAGCTCGAAAGTCACGATTCTTCCAAGTCCCCCTCCTATCATATATATCTCAAGACTTGAAATTCTTCTAAGTCCCCCTTCCATCATATATAGCTCAAGACTCGAAATTCTTCTAAGTCCCCCTCCTATCATATATAGCTCAAGTCTCAAAATTTTTCCAAGTTTTTGGTTGGACGGCGGACGGTAGCTCGAAAGTCAAAATTCTTCCAAGTCCCCCCCCCCCTATTATATATGGCTCGAGACTTGAAATTCTTCCAAGTCCCCCTCCTATCATATATGGCTCGAGACTTGAAATTCTTCTAAGTCCACCTCCTATCATATATAGCTCGAGACTTGAAATTCTTCTTAGTCCCCCTCCTTTCATATATAGCTCGAGACTTGAAATTCTTTTAAGTGCTCCTCCTTTCATATATAGCTCGAGACTTGAAATTCTTTTAAGTCCCCCTCCTATCATATATAGCTCGAAAGTCACGATTCTTCCAAGTCCCCCTCCTATCATATATATCTCAAGACTTGAAATTCTTCTAGGTCCCCCTCCTATCATATATAGCTCAAGTCTCAAAATTTTTCTAAGTTTTTGGTTGGACGGTAGCTCGAAAGTCAAAATTGTTCCAAGTCCTCCCCCCCCCCTATTATATATAGCTCGAGACTTGAAATTCCTTCAAGTCCCCCTCCTATCATATATAGCTCGAGACTCGAAATTCTTATAAGTCCCCCTCCTATCATATATAGCTCGAGACTTGTAATTCTTCCAAGTCCCCTTCCTATCATATATGGCTCGAGACTTGAAATTCTTCTAGGTCCCCCTCCTATCATATATAGCTCAAGTCTCAAAATTTTTCTAAGTTTTTGGTTGGACGGTGGACAGTAGCTCGAAAGTCAAAATTCTTCCAAGCCCCCCCCCCCCCCCATATTATATATAGCTCGAGACTTGAAATTCTTCTAAGTCCCCCTCCTATCAATGGCTCGAGACTTGAAATTCTTATAAGTCCTCCTCCTATCATATATAGCTCGAGACTTGAAATTATTCTAGGTCCCCCTCCTATCATATGTAATAGCTCGAAAGTCACGATTCTTCCAAGTCCCCCTCCTATCATATATATCTCAAGACTTGAAATTCTTCTAAGTCCCCCTTCTATCATATATAGCTCGAGACTCGAAATTCTTCTAAGTCCCGTAACCTAACCTAACCTGCGGACGCGGACGTTTTCTGAGGATGTAATCTCCTAATAAAATGGATAGCGGGTTCCCCGCTAAAAAAAACTTCATTATGTGCACCGCCGTCTTTAACTAATAGGTCAGAGCCAACCACTCGACACTGTCAAACAAAAAAGCAGAACGTACATGTAAATTGCCAGTATCATGAGAAATTTGAGTTGACCCTTAATGAAAGAAAATTTCACAAAATCACGAGCTACAACTTTTGTTCTCTTCTATTTTTTCAAAAATTCGATGCTGTAGTGCATGCTACCGTAGTAAGCGCTTATTGTTCACTAATTGCTGGCTGTCAACAGTAATAAGGTTCTCTAAACTTGATACTTCTGTATTATTCTTATCTTTGAACTTGAATTTTGTCAAAACTTAATTACCTTGTTTTTGTAGATTTTTGGTATATCACTCACAGTATTTTAAATAACTATATCTCCAAAGTTGTTTTTATTCGAATTTCTATGTCGTTACGGCCCAATTAACACTAGTATCAAGGAGACACCCCCTCCTCTGAACTCGGTTATCGTCTCTTTTGATGTTACGGGCTTGTTTCCATTCATCCCCCTTATGGCGGCGGTTCAACGTATGAGAGAGTTGATGAATGAGGCCAACGTCCCGATGGAATTCTGCTCCGAGTTTTCTGTTCTATTGGATGAACGCCTTTCACCAATTATATGCCAGTTCAATGGGAAGATCTTCATGTTTCCGGAAGATATAGGAATCCCGATTGGTTCACCTTCGGGATCTTTGGTATCGGAGGTGTTTACGTCGTTGTTCGAGGAACAATTGTAATGAACTCATTCATTACGTAACATTTTGGAAGCGGTATGTGGATGACGTGCTTTGCATATAGAACGGCCCGGTAGGCTTGCTTGATGATTTCCTCCAACTTCTCAACTCCAAGTACCCTTCTATAAATTTCACAATTGTAATCGGCGAGAATAGTATCCATTTCCTAGACTTGACAATTTCAATCAGAGATGGGACTTATAAGTTTGGGATCCATCGGAAAGCCACCTCTACCGACATGACAATACACGGATCTTCACAGTGTCATTAGAGGTATAAAACCGCAGCGTTCAACAGCTACATCCACCGTTTGATTACTGTCCCCTTCACCCTACAGGCTATTGATGAAGAGGTCAAAAGAATTAAATATTTGGTGTGGCCTCAGTTAACGAAATCAACGTGGACATTGATGCTATGGTCTGGAGGAAAATGACAAGACATTTTTTAGACAAGACCACGTCTTTGCAACGGAATGAATCTAGGTGTAAGACCAAGGGAAGCTCACATCCGAATTGAGCCACATCATAAAAATAGTAAAACTTCGACCAGCCTACTATTCTTCTACCACACTTATGAAGTTATTCAGCAGAAATAAGGACCCGATACCGAAAACAAATTTGAGCGGTGTATATAGGCTTGAATGTCGTGATTACTCAGCAGTATACGTGGGTAAGACAGAGCGTGCCTTGAAAGAGAGGATTAACGAACACGTGGAAGCGTACGCTAAGAGCCAACCTCAAAAGTCAGCTTTTGCAACCCACCTCATCGAAGTCGGGCACACAGGAGGGAACGAAGTCCTGCTTCATAATGAGAATGATTATGAAAAAAGAAAAGCATCGGAGACTATAGAAATGGTTCGCCATAAACATCTACCTAATTATCAGCTCGTAAACAGGTATTTTCCTGATGATCCGTTGATCAAGAAAATTTACTCGTCGTCACCATAATATTATGTGACGCGATTTATGAAAAGGATCCGCTTTGCGCAAAATCAAATATCTATATTTAATTCTAAATCATGCCGTGCGCCGCGCTACTTGCGGATGCGACAGTTTTAAGTGCGGGAGGGTGTATACTAACATTTTCCATCAATTTTGTCAAATTTCGCGAGAGCAAGTTTTTTTGACCTATTTTGGCCTCTCCTGTAAAATTTGATTTGGCGCAAAGCGGATCCTTTTCAAAAATCGCGTCACATACGAAGAAATACTTGTATGATAGGTAACATTAATCATTTGTCCAAATTTATCTTGTTTTATTTTGTGTTTCTTCTCTCTGTAGTGTATGCTCTCTCTTCTCATGAGTATTTGTCAGTTGTAGCTTGTGTCTCCCTATAGATGGTTGTTTAACCGAGACGTTTGGAGAAAAATAAAATATTGTGTGTTTCAATAGTAAAGTGTTAATTCATTAATAAATATATACAAAGTAGCAAAACTTCCTGAAATTTTCCACACATTACTTCTTCTTCAAAAACTCCTTCTTTGTTGGTTTCTTTTTTCCAAGTCCCTTCAAAATATTTAGAACAATTTTACAAAAAAAGTGTGTAGGAGAGTTGTTTTGTAAAGTTTTATATAAATAATTTCTATTAGAAGCATTTCGGCGTTATCAATTACTATTTGTGGGAAATAAAACGGAAAAACCGCGCAACGTCCATAATGTACACCTAGCATGGAGCAATAGGCGTAACTCTTGAGTTATATTTTTCTTTTCAACGCTTTTGTGACAGAACAGTGCGTTCAATAAAAAAAATGTATAGAACGTGATGTATGTAAAATTTTTCAAGGATAATTTTTTGTCTGAGGTATTTTTGTTGTATCATCAATATTCTGCGAGATATCTCAAACATTAAACGACATTATGACCCCTAATCAATATTGTGACCCCCCTGTGGCTCCGACTCACCCCCTAACGCGGTAGACTTTTGATATGTTACTTAGGGGAGCATTTTGAACCACCATACCAAAAATCAAAACTTCCTGAATTTTTGCACGGTATAAACCTAAAATGCCTGGACTACTCCTGAGCTGTTTTTTAGAGCAGATTTTTCTAAAACAATCTAACTTATTTTGAAGTTCGAGTTGGCGTTGCAACAGATTTCATACAAGTTAAGAGACTGTTTTTGATAAGCGAGGCTGAAGCATTGAGGCCTAAGATTAGAGAGGACGTACTCCAGTCTTACAAATCAATACAATCGCCAAACCATCGATGAGTACGTTGGAGACCTCTTTCAAAGTGGGGAGATGTGAAAAATCAAAACGGTGAGGTTTTGATCGAGTTGGAGGTGGAAGATCGATTCAATTAGCTAAGACGGATTTCCAGGAACTTCACTAGGATCTCGTAAGAATCAGTTGGTTAAGTTGATGACTATATTAAGCTACTTTCGCGAAGAAATATGTCGATGAGAAAGTGGACGTTGTTTTTAATGGAAAACTTTTCGATGTCGCGAGTGATGAAAAATCGACCGTAGGGGTGGAGAATTTTGATTCTCGGACATTTTCCTGAATCTTTTACCCTGAAAACCGAAAGCCTGAATAACTTTTCCCAGAAAATTATTTCCTGAACGTACAATTTCCCTGAAAAAAAAGCCTGAACAACAAAGAACCTGAAAGCTATCCTAAAAAAAAAGTTCCCGATTTGACATCAACCTGAAAATAATAAATAATTGTTTTGTCTACGTATACGCTGACTAACGCACGAGTTGACGGACCAGTCAACGACTCAACAAATCATGGCAGCGAAACTAATAGGCACCAAGTTGCACATTGATGGCTACATTTACCATCGTGGTAGATTAGCGAAAGGCAAGCGATACTGGGACTGTCGCCTTGTTAGATCGGGCGAGTGTAAAGCGCGGGTTGTTACTAGTGAACCCACAGCAGATGGAAAAGTGACTACCGTATACAAGGGACCAAAGGAATCTACACACGCGCTTCCTCCCGAACGAGAACAGGTGACTGCTGAAGAGATCAAGCAGAAAATAAGAGACGAGGCTGTTTCACGTCCTGAAAAAACTCCCACCCAAATTGTACGTGCTGCAATCTTGGATGTTGACAAAGACGTGCTCAGCCAGCTTCCAGAACAGGAAGCTTGTTGCGTACAACAAGGAGGACTCGCGTAGCTGAACTTCCGCCGAACCCTCGGAAGCTGTCATAACTAAGGGACCTGCCTGAATGTTACAAAGAAACCTGCACGACTCTCAGCCATGGGATGGAAATAGCGATGATGACGAGGAAGACGAGGACGATTTTCAAGTCGAAGAGGAGGGAGATGACTACTGGTCGAGTACTTGTTTTTGCAACGAAAAAGAATATTCAAATTCTCTGCAAGAATCCCGTTTGCAGTGCCGTATCTCCCATGAAGCTAACGAAGCTGAAGCTTCGGGCGGCAAAATTTTTAGGGCGGCAACATTTTCAAAAAAAAGGTTCAGAATAATCTGAAAAACATTCTCGAATTCTTTGGTGGGGGTTAGGGGCGCGGATTAGTGATTAGCTTCGGGGCGGCAAAGAGCTTAATCCGCCTCTGCCCGTTTGGTTTTCAGACGGAACGTTTAAAACGTCTCCGTCTATTTTTACACAGCTATTCACGATCCTAGGCCTGGTGAAACGAAATACACCGCTTGGCGAATCGATGGCGCTATCACTTGTCTACGCCTTCCTACCAGGGAAAAGACAAGATTTGTACGAAGAGGTTATCCAGGCGGTACGAGATGCTGCAGGCCGGTTCCGGATCAACGTTTGCTTGTCTGCACGAATCATGACGGGTTTTGAGCTATAGGTATCATAGAAGCCGCTAAATCCATTTACCCAGGCGTCCAAGCATCGTGCTGCTTTTTTCATTTAGGGCAAAGCATGTATCGCCGAATACAAAGGGTCTCGCGACAGCTTACAATGATAAAGATGACAGGACGGTCAAAACTTTCACAAATATGCTCTTGGCCTTGGCGTATGTTCCTATGCGTGACGTAAAAGCCAAATTTCAGGATCTTCGAGACGACTGTCCAGCTGAATTGATACCAATCTTCGATTACTTTGGTAAAACGTATGTCGTTGTTCGAATGAAGCGGAACCGACCTGTCACTCCTCCGCGGTACCTACTCTCTGGAACCATTATGAGGCAGCACTACACAAAGAAGCAAAAACAAATAATGTGTCAGAGGGGTGGCATATCAGGTTCCGCCTCCTCGTAGTCAAACACCACCCTGACTTGTATTCGGCTATTTGTAGCTTGTCGGCCTGTCTCCATATTAGAGAATTGAAGGTACGTCTCATATACTAGGCTACGTATATGTATTAGCTCAGAACTCAAAGCTTTCTCTAGTCCTTAGAGAAGGTCAAGGCCGTATACTGCATGTTAGGCTAACTGGTTCACAGTTGCAGTATAGGCCAAGTTTAATACTGAAGGTTGAGCTGTCTGGAAGAGCTCGGAATTAAATTTGATGTAGATTATCTCATTTTTAAAGCCTAGTTTAGTGTTTGTTCGGCCTAGTACTCGTATAATACAAGCCTATAAAAAAGATGAGCTCGTGACCGATGAATTGGAAATTCGAGATCTTTGGAAGACATATGCTGAAACGGTGTTGAGAACGATGAGCGAGGATGGTGGTCCGGAAGAATTAGCGGGACTAAATATAGAATCGATAAGTTTTCTTTCAGTCTGATGTGAAAAACGCGCGCTACATACAATGGAAAATGTAAAGTCGCTTTGACACGACGAAACATCTGCTGAAGCGCCGAGACTCGTGGGTCCAAAATTGCTCACGGACTTATTCATTAACATATTATACAGAACTGACCGAATACCAAAGGATTATACCAACGGATTGGTTGAAGTCGACGTTCGTGGTGTGACCAAAGAAAACACAATCGAAAAACAAACCGCCTAATGAGCCATGGCCACGCCTTGAAAACATTCCTAATGCAATACTAGGCCCAACATACACTAAACTAGGCTCATACTAAGCCACAAAATTTTTCCAAGGCAAATCAACGGACGATGGGATATGAAACAGGTCAAAATCTTTTCAAATCCATAATCAAGTCCAAACTAGAGAGGCTTCATACACTGTATGTTGGACTTACTACAGCTCATCCCGCCACCTCGTATCAGGTCAAGGTCACTGCTGTCGTCATACTACGCCTCGGGTGAAATTTTTCCGAGTCCCTTCGCCACGCTTTCGTGATGATTTTTCCGATGTGCGCTTTACCAGCATGTTTCAGTTTCAATATGCGCTCTACCAGCATGTTTCAAATTCAATATGCGCTCTACCAGCATGTTTCAGGTTCAATATGCGTTCTACATGCATATGTGTGTTCTACAAACTAGATGAATCTAGATTTGCTGGTCGGTGCAAATACACTTGCGGTCGTCTTCTGGATGGGGATTTAGCAACAAACACCGAGGACGAGGACGCGTATGTGGAGAACAATTGGAACCACGGAGGAAGAGTTGACGGACTTTGGGTCTTCGCATAGACTGCCGGTACTTTTTTGTTGAGTGACGGGACAAGGATACTCTCTGACCAATAATCAAACGCGAATGTCAACGGGGTTCCGTAATTCATTCAGACAAGTGGCCCAGTCACCGCTGCCTGGAGGCGGAAGGCTTTGTACAATCGACTGTCAACCACCAGCAGAATTACGTCGATCTGGACACGGGTGCACACATCCAAGGTATTGAAAGGTCCTGGCTGGACGCCAAAATCTCGATTATGAAGAAGAAGAAGAGAGGTGTTCCCGTCCACATATTGTTCCAATCTCACCTAGACCAATTTTGCTGGAAATAGTGGAGAAAAAATGCGGACAATTCCTCCTCGTGGTGTCTCCTGGGTAATGCTAACAGGCTTACAATACGGTAGAGCGCACATTGAAACTGAAATTTTACATCGGTAGAATGCATACGCAGTAGGAGAACACGCATGGCATGGTAGAGCGCATATTGAAACGGCACCTCCCAGTCTCATAAGCATATAAAATTGTTCGGACGTATCTACAAATTGGCTCTCTTTAAGTGATTACCTGCACACGCACCCACTAACACTCCTATCAAGCGGATGATTATATTCTCTAGAACGTTAATACCAATATGTCACTTCAATTTTGTATGGTAATGTTGCCAAGGACGGTCACTTAATCGCCGCTCAAATAAGTGATGGGTCTAATGCAATGCACACATTGAAAAAGAATGACGATATGAGACTCGTAGTGGAAGATCGTCACGTCCTTGAGCCGATGGCTGCAAAACAAAAATTGCCTGAATTGCCTGCCGGCGCTTACTAAGTGTTTCTGATAAGTAGGGCTGGAGCATACAGATGATAGACCCTAAATTGGGAAAGGTAAATTCCAGTCTTGCGTATGTTCTCTCACATAGTTTCAATCGACCATTCCGAAGTATTAGTAAAGAAATTTCAAGAGTCCTTGTGTCTGTCAATTCGAGAGAAATCGAAAGTGTCACACCAATGAATGTTGCCACATAAGAAACGCGAGGAAAATTTAGCATATCTTTTAAAATACCACAATTCTCACATTTTTTCCTCAAAACGTCTTGTCGAAAATAGAAAACGACAAAAACTATCCCAGAAGTTTATATTAAAATTTGGCATGTGGCGTGATGAAAGCCAGAAGTCATGGAGCTTAAAATTTTTCTTATTAAGAAAATTACTCTGCGCGGCTGGTGTTTTGCTTTCCTTCTTTTTTTCAGACAACTTCCTACAAGGAAGAAAAAAGAACGAGCAGCCTTTTCAGTGGCTTACAAATGTCACCGAGACGTACTGCGACAGTGGGTTGAAATGTAAATTTTATGATCGAGAATTTAAATGCACATTTGTGCCGTTGGTCGTTACTCGGTTCGTATATTTGAATGGCTTTACTCGGCTGCACAAAAAGCCAGAATCAGCGTTAATTCTATGTATGCGAGGGGTTCCGTAATATTCTATTGCCTGTAGAATGTGAAACATGTGCGCATGTGTGCGTGCATTGTGTATATTGTGCTGTTCTATGATACAGAAGCAGGATACCGGAGTTCGAGATTTATTTGTCATTTACGAGCCGAAGCGAGTCGCTTTTCCTTCGCCGTATTCTGAGGTTTAAGTTCCCTTTTCTCTCCCAGTTTATACCGCACGAAACACTCGACGATTGATGGGTCCGTCGTAAAATTTAATTACCTCGTAAAGTTAAAACGGTTCTCTTTGTGATACTGCGGTATTTGCTACCCTTATTAAACGTTAAAAAGGTTTCCGCATACCGAAGGCTTTCGTCGTACACTTTTCGTGTATACGGTAGCTCTTCCGAAGAACTTTATTCTCTTTACTCGTGTCTTCTTCTTAAATAATCACACGATCACGTTTTTGAATAATTCGCTTCCGTCGAATAACCAAAATGCATTTACGGTTCGCGGTTTTCGGAAGCCGGCTCTACGATTACCTACAAGTACCCTACACTCCCTCATCTAGACCTGACACGTATCAAAATGTGACGTGTTTCTTATTCTGTTAGCACGATATAAGCACCCGTTATCATCCGTGCAGTTGGGAAATGGGTTCAAAATTTCATTTTGGATGAACACGCTGACTTGATTGATTTCCTTGCATGCGGTGGCAGTTGTTGAGCTAATTTCATGTTCAGAAGACTTTCGATGAAAATATATCACGTATTACACCACACACATGTTCGCGTGTGTAAAACGGTATAGCTTTTTAACATTCTTTTCCTCGTTTGAGGATCGTGTCTTATACCTCCACTTCTGCGTACGAACAATATAGACCTATCTTCTCAACTTTAATAGAGTTTTCTCCTCCCTTATGTATCTATTTCGATCGTTTAATACACTCTGTGCACCGAAAAAGAAACGATCTCATTTTGGTGAATGCAGCCGCCGGAATTCACTCTACCGTCCTCCTGAAAAACGGTTTGGGTTTACTATCGCTAGCGCGCTTTTACGCGATTTTCCCAACAATCCAGACAGGCGCGTTTATTCTCGGAGCAAAGCGAATATCGTAAATTTACTCATTTTGCTCGGGCAATTACACACATTTTCCTCAGCCCTATTCTGACCGCGGCCGCGCGTTATGTTCTCTGTTCGCTTAATAGATACGGCTCTATAGAGGATATAGAGTTATGGAGTGCTCATAAACTGCGTCTCTTTATCAGCGTTGTTCTCGCTGCCTTTATACGGCCGCCGCTTTTGAATTATGTCCGGAGAAAATTCAGAGAACGTACGGGCGAACCAACACGCAACGGTGACTATACAAAAGGGATAAAAAATAGTTTCATACCGATTTCATTTCCTAGTTTATATACGCGAAGGATAAATACAATACAGGACCGGCGATAGTTCGGGAAAAGTTATATACCATCTCCACGTACCCTCTGCGGAGTAAGGTCGAGATTATCTGTTACTCACTTTTGTTCGCGCTTGTACGGTTTAGCAGCCGCTGAATACTTTCGCCCGAAAGTTAGGTACTTATTAATATCGTTCGTGAGAATGAATCTCGCCTGTGGTATAATCTGCCTCTGAACAGCTTCGAACTTACTCTCGACTCGAATCAAACTAAATTTCCGCACGCGTATACTCTCCGTAGCGTGTAAGAAGTCTAACCAAGCGATGAGTTTTTTGGAGTTCGTTTTTTTAAACGGAGAAAACGAGTGCGAGCGCGAGCGCATTCAAATTGTGACGTCATTATTTTCGGGACTTGGAAAAATTTCAGCCCCTAAGCCTTATATGGTAGGTGGAGGACTTGGGAAAATTTCAGCTTCTGAGCTATATACGATGGGGGGGGGGAGGGACTCGGAGAAATGTTGACTCTCAAACTATATATGACGGGAGGGGAACTTACAAAATTTTCTCCCTCGAGCTGGGGCTCAAAAAAATGTTGACTGTCCAGCTATGTATGATGGGAGCTTAGAAAAGTTTCATCTCCTAATATGAGTGGTGGGGGGGGGGGACTCGAGAAAATTTCAGCTTCTGAGCTATATATGATGGGGGGGGGGACTTGGAGAAAGTTCGACTCTCGAACTATATACGACGGGCGGGAGACTTACAAAATTTTCTCTCTCGAGCTATGGCTCAAAAAAATTTTGACTCTCCACCTATGTATGATAGGAGCGTAGAAAAAATACATTCATATGATTAGTCGTTTCCCACAGAACAGCGAAGCCTGCGGGTTCGGGGGCGTCCATAAATTACGTGAGGCAATTTTTGTGATTTTTCGACCCCTCCTCCCCCCTTGGTGAGATATCGTGAGATTTGCCTTGACCCCCTCCCTCCCCCCTCTTATCACGCGTGAGATTTTCCGAAATGTGTATTTTAGCTTTAAATACGTTTATCTGTGCTTAATCGCGCTCATCTATTAAAAGAACGTAATTTTCTTGATCACATTTTATACCTATTCAAAAAGAACTAGTTTTTATTAAATTTAAGACCAGTTTAGCAATATTTTAGAATGCATTTGTGTGAGAAAAAAATTACGTGAGATCTGTCGGCACCCCTCCCCTTCCCTGACGTGAGTTTTGGTGAGACCTGGCTGGACCCCCTCCCCCCAAAAAATGCCTCACGTAATTTATGGACGCCCCCTTCCCCGCTCCCATTGCAGAGTTTGCAATGGTATCTAAATTTTATACCAGCAATTTCATGAACTTCAAGCTACATAGAAATATTTTAGAGCAGTGTTTCTCAACCTTTCTTATATCGCGGCACATTTTTCCATGAGATGATATTACTTCGGCACAGCATTTCCAGAATTCCAAATTGTACATCGAAAATTTTTGTATGTTTTGACATTTTCATGTCTCTACAGATTTCCTCCTCCTAATTTCCGAATTTGTAGCCTACATGATGGCTATATGAGGGTCATCCTTCTTTCTCTGTACTACGGTCACAAGAAACAAGAGCTTTGATCTTCCACCGGGACTCAAAAAAATTTTTCCACCAATATACGCAAAAAAGTCTGGATGCTTCCCGTATTTACTGGAAACCCTCCGGCTCTTCTAATTCCGAAATTTATGAAAAAACATGAAATATAATCTGTATTTCTAGCCAAGTCACAGGAAGTTCTTGATTTTTATGACAGTGACTGCAAGTTTGGACTCAAGTTTAAGTAATTATAACTGGAACTGACATCATTCAAACATTGGAACACATCGGTCACATAGGGCTTATGATTACTTTTCCAAGTAATTTCATCAATAAAATATTCAATTTAAATCTTTAAAATTAAAATTATCAATTTGATAAAAATTTTTTAAAAATGAATTTGATAAAATTAATGAATTAATATAAAAGAAAATTAATAGTTAATATTTGGATTATAATTAAAATTAAAATAATTATAAATAAATAAATTATGAATTCAATTTATAATAATTAAATTAAATAGAAAATATACAATCAATTAATTTTATTTTAATTTGTATTCATGTATAATTCAAATGAATATTTTAATTTATTTTTTAATAAAGTATATTATTCAATTTTATTTAAATTGGGTTTTTTTGATATCATTAATAAATCCAATTATTTCATTATCTTCAAGTATTACTTTTATAATTCTTATATTATAAAGAATATTAATTTTTAAATTTGAAATTTAATTTTTAAATTCTTTTGAAAAATTTAATTTATTCAATTTATTTAGTATTTTATTTTTTAAATATGAAATTATTTTCAAATTATATATTATTAATGGAATTTTTTATTTCATAATTTATTGTTGATAAATTATTTCGAAATAAAATAAAATCAGAGAAAATAATATATCGTCGGGGTATTCTATATATTATAATTCATTCATGAACATTACCATCAATAAATATTAAAATAGATTGTATCCTCAATCAATTGAATAGAATTACAGATTGAATTATATAAATTCTTTTAATATAATTCTAATAATTCAACATCGAGGTAACAAATTAAAATTTTTTATTGAATCATTCTATTATCCCTAAAGATATTAATATTGTAATTATTTAAATCTATTTTCTTAGTTAAATTAATAAATTAAATTTAAAAATTTTAATTTGTACTAAGAATCAAAATTATTACTGTATTATTGTATACAATTTTTTAATTGGAAATGAGATATATTTATTTATGTTAATAAAATGTTTTCAATTTATTTAGTTAAAGTAATAACATTAATTCGTCAAGTTATTAAAAAAAAAAAAGACAATTCTTTTTTAGCTCATGTTGATTTATGTTTTTGATAAGACTTTTGCGGCACACCTGAGGCGGGCTTGCGGCACATGTGCCGCGGGACACCGGTTGAGAAACTCTGTTTTAGAGCACTTGAAAAGCTGGGTTAAAAATTTTTGACCGTGTCCGGTGAAGAGAAGTCGTTCCTTTCGCTTGTCCAGACTTTCCTAGCATGGACTCATTTTATAATTAGAGAGGGGAGTTCTCAAGGAAGAGAACTTGCCTCCTCTATGTACCACACAAAGAGCTCCGGGAAAGCATCCTTCCATCTTTAAGACAATATCTATGGGGAATGGAGGACTAGGGGAAATTCCGACTATCGAACAATTTCGTTAGACCAAAGAGGAGACCTACGAACAACGCACCTCCTTACATGCAATCTTTGTTGATCTTGAGACGGTCTTTGACATAGTTATCAGTCAAGCCCTCTGGCAACTACTGACCATATTTGAATACCTGTAAAAACTCGTCCAAATAATGATACACGTCGTTGCCTCGTAGATAGCTTTGAAATGGTCAATGGTGTACGACAGGGCTGCTTGACGGCACCTTTGCTGTTCATCATTTCCATGATGACAATTCCTATTGTCGTGAACCGCAAACTGCGAGACCGAGGGATCAAAATTAGGTACCGCATTGATGGAGGCCTGCACCACCTAGCTAGGTTTAAAGGCGGAAAGAACATATTATAGATAATCATAAAAAAAAAGAACAATTTTCTGGCATAGCCGTCATCTTGAAATATTTTGGTCTAGGATTCTATTAGGTCAAGTGTTTGTGAGATATTACTCGTTTGGCCCCTTACCTTTCTTGGAGTCGTATAAGTCTTGTATGAGAAATATTTTGAGGTATCGCCTTTAAAAATCGATAATTCGGGGTCTTGGCCACATTATGACATGCCATTGTCTACAGCTTCCAATATTTCGTCTAACGTGAATATCGGCCGGTTCGCAGTGGCGGCGTTGTCGGCCGCCTTCACAGCCTTCATAATGAGAATGAGGCACACACTTTAACATTACCTCGTAATCTTGTAATTGACTGAGGGTTTTTATTACACGTTTCGAGCTCCACAATTGAGCGGGGCTTGAACGTAATATGCTGCTTTTTTCTTGTTTTGTTGGTGGTTCCCCGTTAGACGTCGTCCACTCTTGGGTGAACTCCAGCCAATACGCCAATTCACTCAAAAGGTTACCTTTTGGTTTTTTCGTTTTCGACTGTGGTGGAAAATCCCATTCGACATTAGAGAAAAGTCGAACTCCATTGTGCGCTGTTTTCTCGTGGCCACGCTTACTGGCAGCTGTAGTTCTTTGGACGACGCATTGAAATAAACATGTGAATCGCCCATTAGACAATTCATCGGAAATATCATCAACCTTACTGTCCAAACAAGCACGTGCCATCGATCGACGAGCAAATCTAAGTCTTTTCGATTATTAAATATTTCTATACACTTTCCCACACAAGGGACATTCACATTGGGGAACATGTACCGGCCTTTTTCACTATGCACCTTATCATATGGCTTGTCGGCATTCAGGTGTTGGTAGTAATGCCTCTGTGTTAGAAAGGCGTGCGGGCAAGCCACCCAGTCTGAAGAAATGGTGGGAAAGGACTAAATGGCGCTTTGAAAAGGCAGATGTGAAACCTAATGATATTGTGCTATAGCACCTCCTACCCTCTGGAAATTAGGGAGAATAAAGGAGTTACATCCTGGTCGAGATGGTCACTGTAGAGTTGTAACACTTTTTTATACAACGCCATCGGAATCAGCTCAAAGTGATAAGAAGTCTTGATTTTAAGCTAAAACTCATAAGTCGGGGTGTACTCGCAAATTTCTGAATCACTTATCGGGTAGAGATTTGCACGCGCACGCGTACGGTCTCTCTTGACGGAGGGGGGGAGGTATACTCGCGAATTTTAAAATCGGGGTACGGTGAGACAAAAGACATGAAACATGTCAAAAAAAAATATTACAGAACGGATTTATTATCATAATTTTCAAAAATTGTCAACGTTTCGACACAGCCTCCGTGTCATCAGGAGGAAACGGAAAATTGATAGTTTTTGAAAATCATAATAATTAAAGCCGTTCTATATTTTTTTTTAGCGGAGAATCCGCTATCCCTTCTGTTGAGGGGGTAATTATACAGAAAACGAGCACGAGAGCGAGTGCGAGCGCATTCAAATTGTGACGTCATTGTTTTCAGGACTTGGAAAATTTCAGTATCTAAGCCTTATATGAGGTGGAGGACTGAGGAAAGTTTCAGCTTCTGAGCCATATATGATAGGAGAGGGGGGACCTTGGAAAAATTTCAGCCCTCACGCTTTATATAATAGGAGGGGTATAGGAAAATTTCCACTTTCGAGCTGTATATGATAGAAGGGGACTTCGAAAAATTTCGACTTGCCAGTTATATACGATAGGAGCTTAGAAAATATCTTTTCTGTTGCGGGGGTCCTCTCTCGAGCTATATAATATGATAGAAGGGGGACTTGGAAAAATTGCGACTCTCCAGCTACGTATATATGATAGGAGCTAGGAAAAGTTTCATCTTCTGAGCTACATATAATTGGTGGGGGGGGGGACTCGGAAAAATTTCAGCCCCTAAGCTTTATATGATAGGTAGACAACTTGGAAAAATTTCGACTTCTGAGCTATATATGATGGGAGTTTAGAATAGTTTCAGCTTCTGAGCTATATATGATAAGGGGGGGGGGTGGAAGAATTCAGCCTCCAAGAGAGGGACTTGGAAAAATTTCTACTCTCGAGCTGCGTAAGACAGGAGGGGGACTTACAAAAATCTATCCAACCGTCTAACCCCTATTCGGACGCCGAGATACATCGGCGATCCCCAACATGCAAAAATTGATCACACAGCTACAAACTCTACTCTCTTATCTCAAATCCCCGACCTCACGTCTTCACCAGCACACGACCTTGAAAACTGTTGTCGTTCCTTGATTCTAGATTCTTGGCATCAGGTATTCGAGGACCAACGCCATAACAAATTTAGAATAATCAAACGTAAAACCTACCTCTTTGTCCTTCTCTAACAAAAACGTCCGCCATGAAGAAGTCATTCTCTCCCGCTTCAGGATTGGTTATACCCGACTCACCCAGTCTCATCTTTTTGGGCGCCTCTCCGTCATGTACGTAACTACCACCACAAATAATTTGACATTCCTTCATCTTCTTGCATGTTTTGCTATCCAAAACCAAAGAACTTTCCATAACTCACCCCCACTTATATCCTCCGCTTTACTTCATAACTCTGAAATAATCAAACTCCATTCCACCGACTTCTTCCCATTACTTAAATTTCTACGTTCATACAATTCCGGCGTATATTTTGTAATTATTCGAGTTGATGACCCTCGTGAGTAGTCGTTTAACTCGTTATATAGAAAGAAGAAAGATTCATTAGATAAAAAAGTGAACCATACCAAAAAAATTTGCGGCCTTTTGATGAAAAACTAACGCGTTCGAAGTTTAGAGTTTACGGTGACCCGACATTTGTACCATCTGTTACGTATAATGCCATTAATCAATAAAACGACATTATATTTACAAAGACGAAAAGTTTAGGCTGTTTCCAGTCTTTGTATACACGTGAAGTTGAAGTTATGCAAATATTGCTGCACTTCTGCAGTGCTCTCGATTAGTTGATTATGTCTTTGATTGATTTATAATTCATGGGTAATTTATTTGGTCTTCTTCTTGAAAATTTGATTTACCTCCACTACCCTCGGGCAGTATTCGCTTGCGCGCTTGAAGAAATGGAATAATCCAGCAATTCGAACGTAAAAAGGAAGCGGCATTTGTAGAACAACTTCGATTTAATAGAGCTCATGATTTTTATATTTGAAAATCAATCATTTATTTAGCTTTTGACGTAACATGCGCTGTAGGCATATAACATTTATGACTTCCACTAATAATGATAGTCGTCTACGGCATAAACACAGTAAGTCATGTTAATGCCATACAAGCTCAAACTCTGTAAATGTACTTTTGTCTTGAGGGGAAAGGGCTAAATTTCAAACTATCGATGTGGCGTGTGTTATGTATGTGCTAACAATTTCAGTAATCGAGGAGGCACTTGCACTGTTTGTTCAATATTAATGAATATTTGTGGGTATTTGTATGCCTCAGCTAATGCATTCTCGTACAGTGAAACGAATACGAACTTGTGACATTGTAGACTTCATTGCTGAACGATGTGTTTCACGTATTTACAAGAAGCTACTGTAAAAACACGCAGAATAAGCAATTAGATCTATAACGTAAAAATGCTACCGTGAAACCGTTTTTGTACATCAGCCTGTATAGGAAGCTCTTATTTTTGAAGGTATAATCACAATACGAGGCTGAGACGAAGTGTAAGTGAGAAACAATATTCGAAGACTTCGATGGTGGAAAGCTTTTAGGAAATTAACGTACGATGGGAAAGAAGGCGAGACGACTTCTAACGTTTCGACTCTCAAGACTGATGTTTAGGGTACCCATTTTCCCACGAGAATCGAGCCTGAAAATTTTTTCGTATCCGTGGAGGGTTTCATCTTATACGTAATGTTGAATCAATCCATCACAAGCGTATAGGAAGATCGGACCGTCTGTTTTTATCTCAAAAAAGGCAAGAGGGTGGTACTTGAACCTAATAAGACGTTAGAGGAGTTCGGTGATTCTTTCTCAATGATGGCAGAGAGGAAGAGAAATAATTGATCTTTTTGAGATCGAGTTGCAGTACACTCAAACAAGAACAAAATGAAGTCAGAATATTCTCGATAATAATCTCTCTCAATTTTTGAGGTAGGTCCTATTTTGTTTATTACGGACATGTCTTTGGGAATAGTGAATATTTTGTTGTAACTCCAACGATTTCGAACTTAACACACATATTTTACATTCAGGTTTGAAAATGAAGCTTGATATGCGGTTAATGCGAACCACTTTAAATTTCGTATCAATACGATCGATAACGTTAAAACTTTGATGGTTATTATGACTTTTTTTGTTACTCACTCTCCGGATTAATTGTAATCGAAGAAAATAATACGGAGTTTTAACAAAAGTCGTTCTTGAAGAAGCGGAACAATAGGATTAAGGAGCTTTTACGTCAACGTAAATACTCATGCTTATTTTTCAAAAATATTTGTTTTTCCGTTCATTACAGGTATTGTTTTTTTTTCTCTCTCTAAATGAACAAAATACGAACCGCGTGATAACAAGTAACGACTTATTTTTCAATAAACTCGTACAAAAAAAAAAAAAAAACTTTTTATTGTAAAAGGTTGCAAAAAAATTGTTATCCGGATATTGTCATTTTCTTTGTGCAAGATGTTACTTATGATAGTATGCGGATCGTGAGTCTTCCATACCCCCTCCCCCCTATAGAAAAGATTGCCTAGATTCACCCGATTAAATTCAAAAGTTTAAAGTTTTCGAAGTACCTTCCTAGTATTTTTGTCGTCAGACCTCGTTTGGGGGCGTCCATAAATTACGTGAGGCATTTTTTGGGGGGAGGGGGTCCGGCCAGGTCTCACCAAAACTCACGTCAGGGAGGGGGAGGGGTGCCGACAGATCTCACGTAATTTTTTTCTCACACAAATACATTCTAAAATATTGCTAAACTGGTCTTAAATTTGATAAAAACTAGTTCTTTTTGAATAGGTATAAAATGTGATCAAGAAAATTACGTTCTTTTAATAGATGAACGCGATTAAGCACAGATAAACGTATTTAAAGCAAAAATACACATTTCGGAAAATCTCACGCGAGATAAGAGGGGGGAGGGAGGGGGTCAAGGCAAATCTCACGATATCTCACCAAGGGGGGAGGAGGGGTCGAAAAATCACAAAAATTGCCTCACGTAATTTATGGACGCCCCCTTTCCGACGATCTCTTTCTGTCACGTTTGCGATTTGTGAGACGTTATACGTGTAAGATATAAAATCTTGACAAATCTGGCGACGCTGTGTTTCCACAGAATCGAATCAAAAAGTCGAGTTCCCGAAGGAAAGGCAGGTCAGCTGACTCCACTCGGAAGGATAAACAGGACGAGAGAGGAATAGCGTTATATGGTCGGAGCTCCGAACTTTGTCCGTGAGTAGGAGAGTGACGCGACTGACAGTGAAGAACGTTCACGTTCTTACATACATTCGTGATCACATGAGTCGGTCGCAGTCGAGATATGGAGTGGGTGCTTCCTTGGGTCGCCCAGCCTTGGGTTTCTGTTGACGGTCGAAGATTCTTGTTGCTCCGCTGAATCTCTGGTCTCCAGGTGTTTCTGTTTCTGTAGAGTTCCTCCCAGTTGTCGCTGACCCCGGCGTTTCTAATAGGGAACCTGCCCTCCCCCCCCCCCGGAAAAAACGTCCGCTGTCCGGCCGGCCGGCAAATCTCGGAGCTAGAAAATCTTCTAAGTCCTCCTCCTATCGTATATAGCTCAGTGGTTGGTGTGTATAGCCTAAAAGGAAGCCCCTTCACATAACTAGATATGCAATTCTTCATACACCAATTGACTTAGCCCCTTCAATGAGCCAGATATACGACGCTTCAAACACCATAAGACTCAAAACGTCCTTCTAAGATATTTCAAGTCCCCCTCCTATCATATACAGGGTATCTACTGAAAGGAAATTCTGAAAATACTTGACATTTACTTGACCTTTTTAGAAAGTAAACGAGTTAACAAGCAAGAAAAAAAACCTCGCGAGTTCTTTAATAAAGTTAAACGAGGGGTGGAAGGGGACCTGTTTTATGGCGCACGTGGGATCTCAAAAATGTAGACTGTGACGTCACTTGTAGCTATACATAATAGGAGAGGAACTTGAAAAATGCTGACGACGTCATCAGATGGTGACGTCACAAGGTTTCCGCATGAAATCATCAAATTGTGACGTCACTGTCCCCGACTTTGAAACTGTATATAATAGGAAGGGAACTTGAAAAAAATGGATCTATGACGTCATCAGATTGTGACGTCACAAGGCTGACCTATGAAGTTATCAAACAGTGACGTCACTCGCCCCGCTCACAAGCTAGGAGAGGGGCTTAGAGGTGCGCTTAGAACATTTTCGAGCTGTAAACTTGGCCGGCCGGCCGGAGAACGGACGTTTTTTCCGAAAAACTCCCAATAAAATACTTTCCCCGCTAAGAAAAAAGTCAAATTGGCTAAAAATACTGTTTCAACAGGCAACCTGTTTCATCGGCGGGTCACAAAAAACGTCCGCCATCCGGCAAAGCTCGGAGCTCGGCAATTTTAAGTCCTTCTCCAAGTCCCCTCCTATGCTATATAGCTTAGGGGCGGAGCTTGTGACGTCACAATCTACATTTTTCAGATTCCACGTGCCCCAAAAATTAGGTTCCCTGCCACCCCTCGTTTAACTCCGTTAGACAACCTGTGAGTTGTTTTTTTTGCTTTTTTCAGAAGGTTCCTTTTGTCATTTTTCCCATTTTTACTTGACCGTTAATGAAGATACTTGACTTTCACTTGTTTACTTGACCTTTTATCAATTAATACTTGACTTTTACTTGATTTACTTGACTTACTTGACCGATAGACACCCTGAATTATATAATTTCGAGGTCGGAATTTTTCCAAGCCTTTCCCATTATATATAGATCCAATGTCCGCGCCTGTGACGTTACTATTTGATGACGTCATAGATCTGATATGTCAACATTTTTCAGATCCCACGTGCCCCATGAAACAAGTTACCTGCCACCGCTCGTTCAACTCCATTACATAACCTGTCAGTTTTCAGTGTGCCATGCGACCAGTCTTCGAGTCGCTTTGTTCATCCACCTTGGGGACTCCAACCATGCCCGATTTCACCGTAGAACGCTTGTTTAGGGAAACTTTTCTCCGGAATTCTCCCGATGTGTCCAATCCACCTCAATTGGTTTCTCGCCGTCAACTGCTCTACGGGGTCGCAACCCCGGTATCTGGAGTACCTTCTTATCATTAGGAGGAAGGGGTCTGAGGTTGGGAAGGCAGTGAAGATGTGATTTAAGAAAATGGAGTCGAACAGCGAAGCGGTGCGAGTAGGTAATTAAGGTCTCGAAGAAGTAAGAAATTGACGTTATAATGAGTGGAAGTGAAGAGGAGCGAAGACTATTTGGAGTGCCGATGGAATCTCAGAGTAGATTTACTGGATTGGGTGTAGACTGGCGCACCATAGTCCAGTTAAGAACGGATAAGGCGTTCATACAGTTGGACGAATAGCCTAACCTGGTTTGGGATAGCTGTATTTTAGAATGATCGCTTCAAGTGATTTTATGTGAAGTGTCTAAGAGAGTTTTCCACTAGGAATCTAAAAGAATAAGGAATGTTGATAGGTAAGCCTTTGAGGAGTAGATGAGGGATATAGTTTGGGGAACGGCGGTGGTTTTGAAAGATGGCGAGTCCTGATTTACCCGAGGAGAATCAAAAGCCACGATTTGAAGCTCACGATGAGATTTCATTCAAAATTTCGCACTGCTGTATGAGGGTTTGAACACTGGAAAGAGATGGAGTAATCGTCAGCGAAAAAGCGTTGCGTTAGGTAAGAAGGAAAGAGTGACACGGGGTGATGTCGTTGATAGAAATCAAAGAGAGTGGGACGCCCCAGAGTTCTCCTTGCGAGAGCCATTAAAAGAGTGAGTTATTGAGATAAAAGTTCTCGAAAAACTCACATCTTACCATGAGGGGAGAGGAAAATAGAAAATTTGCCAAAATCGTATCACGTAATTAATGCACTTAAAAATTTACTATTTTACGCGGATAAATAGCTCAAATTTTATTTGATCATTTTCTCCCCGACGGCAAAACAAACATGATGTACGAGCATTAAGGGTTACCTAACAAAAAAAAGCTGAAAATATAATATCTATTGGAAGTGTATTTGGACGGCATGTCGACTTTAGAAAGAACGAAGTAAATATCATGCACTTATTCATTTCTGATATCGAGTATATTATCGAAATACACGTGGGACTTCTCAACCAATAGGAAGTTGATGACCGCATTACTCCTGTCAAAGAATGTTCGTTTCCTTCGTTTTCCCTTGCCAACAAACATTCAGGTGAAAACTTCCTGCTGGCGTTTAGTTTGTGGAAGAAGAAGCATTATCAATCTAAAACTGAAGATTAATAAAATGTGAGCGGAAAAATGAAAAAAAAAAAAAAAATTGACAAAGAACAGTTGATTAAATGATTCATTGCCGGTAGAGCACGCGTGTTAAACATGTAGAACGTATAATTTATTGATCATAAATTTATGACACACCTGTGCTGGGTATAGTTCGGGACAAAGTAAATATGTACAGTTCGCAATAACCGGTTAATGTATTCCTTGTGATAGTGTAATGACTCATGTAATGATTTTTTTTTTCTGAGTTCGTAGTTTTTGTCTATGTCTCTAATAGCCGACTGATATACACGTTGTTCGTAAAAAGCTTCGACAGGCGATACCGTGTACGACTATTGACGGGTGTTAAATCAAGTTTTTGAATTTTTGTACACGAGTTTGGTCGAGAACTAATACAATATTCGACAACTTTGTTGCAGGCTATGGATTTATCGAAAATTTTAAATGAGTTTGGAGTGATGGAGATTTTATCGAGAAATATAATATGTATTTGTTTTTCTACGTATCGCAGATACTTATAATCGAATATCCAAAATTCTCAAACTCCAAACAGAATATTTTTCTCGCTTCTCTTTTCGCATTTTTCGCTCCCTCTCTCTCTCCCTCTCTCAAGAACATTTATATCTATAGCACCATCTCTCTTTATGGTGATGAGTCACGCATTTTTTTTTTTTTTTCGCTTCAGAATCTCGACGGAAACAAAGAAAAATAACTAATTTGTATCGAAATAGAATGGTTATTACATTATGATCGAGGGAGTGAATCGTTCATAATTTGTAGTAGCCTCTGCTGTATGTTTTTAGTTAGACAAACAACATCGTATTCATGGAACTTGAATAAAAAAAAAAAAAAATACCCGTCGAGTAAAGAAACCGAAACGATAAGTGTTAAGTGTTTACTCAACAAAGTAATGTGACTTACGCTATGCTATTTGACATTTACACTTAACGCAAAAGTAAATAAACTCGGTAAAATTACAATATTAGTATGGATAACGAACCGTACGCCCAACCGAGCGAATAATATTCTCTTCTCACTTTGTATGATGACAATCCGAGAATGATTCTCATTTTTAGTCGCTGCCATCGGAGACTGGTTACCAATATAGGCCTACCCACAGATACCCACGTTCATTCTCAATGGGAAATTATAATCGTGAAGGACTGCGCATTTTGAAGTGTCTCGACGGCAGAGGATTAAAATCTTCTCTTACGTTCTTCAGATTTGAAGTGCGAATCGCAAACAAGATCGGACAAGTAGAGAAAATAATTTTCAATCTCAAAATGGTCATTACCGCGGTGACTTGCGACCTTCGTACGATCATGAAAAATTATTTTAATAAATTGCACGCCTCTTCACGAGCGCAATTTAATCAGTTTATCGATCATTCCTATACCGGTCTGATAATTAACTAGGAGAAGTGTCAACAGAATAGTAGGTAACCAGTTATACGGTACGATGGAGTCTTTCTTACCTCGAGTTGCGATAGGTTATGAATAAGAGTCACTTGTCGGTGATTGGATATAAAAATTTTAAAAGTTTTCATAAAAATTTGAAGAATCGTTGACTCCTGTTTGAAATTAACAGTGTATAAGAAAATTGAGGGTTCACAAACGAAATTAATTGTGAGAAGCCCGTGAGATTTCAAATTTTTTTCTAACGAGGGTAGAAAATAGGAACGTCTGGGCTAAAGAATAAAATATGAACTTTTCTAGCCGGAGGCTTGAGTCATTCAAACCTTCTTCCTGGATTTGCGTTATTTTGGCATCCAGTCTAGAGAAGCGCGCACAATATGTCGTCTACATACCTATGCCAGTATAAAAGACGTAATTTAGAAGTACCTGGCCCGAAGAAAACAATTCGCCTTCAAATCTGGACATGAAAACCTCCGATATTAATGAGCCCAAAGGGGACCCAATAGGGATCCCCACTTCTTCCGGGAATTCGAAGAATTTTCCCTCAAATTTACAAAAATTGGGAGCCCAACAAACTCTCAGAAGGTCGAAGAATTCTACCAATTCCTCATGTGGGACACCAGTTTTTACAAGCAATTCGCCCATATGTTGGATTGCGACAGCCTTCGGGATGTGAGGAAATAATCCCACCACATCAAAGGAACATAAAATCGTTTGAGTTCTGAGAGTTTGTTGGACTCCCAATTTTTGTAAATTTGAGGGAAAATTCTTCGAATTCCCGGAAGAAGTGGGGATCCCTACTGGGTCCCCTTTGGGCTCATTAATATCGGAGGTTTTCATTCCAGATTTGAAGTCGAATTGTTTTCTTCGGGCCAGGTACTTCTAAATTACGTCTTTTACTGGCATAGGTATGTAGACGACATATTGTGCGCGTGGACTGGCCCAGTGGAACTCCTTAGTGAGTTCCTTTCTTACTTAAATGGCCGATATCCTTCCATAAAATTCACTCTGGAAGTTGGCTGATTATTAATAAATTTCTTGGATTTGTCCATATTTATTAGAGATGGCGTCCATGAATTTGGTATTTATAGAAAAGAAACTTCGACTGATATAACAATCCATGGGTCATCTTTCTGTCCCGCTGCACACAAGATCGCTACCTTCAATAGTTTGATACATCGACTGACTAGTATTCCCTTGAGTCAGGATGCTTTCCGGAAGGAACTAGGGACGATTAAGTACCTGGCCAGAGTGAACCAAGTTCGAGTGGACATTGATTTAATGGTCCGAAGGAGGCTTACGAGAAAATGCCTCGATTCTACCACCTCCCTCCCTAGGGATTTGCATAACAGTAGAAAACGTTGGATTAAACTCCCTTACTTGGGCAGGTTTTCGTTGAAGTTGGGCCGGGTACTCGGTCCTTTTGGGTTCTGCCCGCGTTTTATAATATTAATACTGTAAAAAGTTTATTTGTGAAATTGAAGGACCCGATTACTCCAGTCGAGAGAAATATACAGTATAGCGTGCAACGATTGCCCAGGTATTTATATAGGGATGATCGTGCGTCAGCTCCAAATAAGAATTGAGGAGCATAAAAAAGCGTGGGAGAAGGGTAATTTGGGTGAGTCGGCTTTTGCTGATCATCTACTCGAGAAAGGCCATAAATTCAAGGAGGGCTCTGGTATCCTCCTCCATAGGGAGAACTCATATTTTAAACGGCTGGCTTTAGAAAATATAGAAATCATACGACACCGGAATAACGAAGACTTCACGGTTTTAAACAGGTTCATTCCTGAAGAGGGTCTGATTGAGCTAGTATATGAGAATGATTTAAACTTCGATGACTCGCTGGTTAAATCATGATCTTCTGGTTAACACCCTCTGCCTTTGTTGATGTTGGATTCAGTCGCTTTCGTTTATGCTTCGATAATGGTTGTTTAACCGAAAACGTTTAGCAGCTGTTTCGCCGGACATATTCGACCTTCTAAATAAGTTTCTCTTGTGGTTCAATATAATTTGCTACACCTTCGGGTGTACACTCTTCTTGGTAAGGTAGTGAGCATAGATGGTGGTCGGGGATCGTGAATATAGTGAAAGGAGAGGGGACCGGGACCAGATGTCTATCTGATGAGGGTTTAGGATGAAAAAAAAAAATTCTAGGAAGGATTTCAAACAAGATTTCATAATAATTATTCCGAAGCAAACTTTCAGTTTTGGGGAGAGGGTTATTCTCAAATCTTTCCCTACCCCCATAGATGGACCACTGGCCTGGACTACACCCTCCTAATTAGCTTAATGATATCGGATCTTACTTCGTACTTTTTATTCCGATTGACCTTGAAGGACTATCACTGAGATTGAAGGCCCAAATTTCTTTCAGTCCCCTCCTGATATACAGTACACAACTTGGTAAAAGAAAATTTGATATGGATGTGTCAGCAAAATACGACGTCACGAGTTGATGACGTGACAAAAATGTATGTGTCTCAAGGTTAAGAGTGATGACGTCTTGAAGGTTGGGGTTTATGACGTCATAAAAGAGTATTTAGGTCTTGAGGTTAAGAATGATGACGTCATGGGTTGATGACACCACTAAGGTTGAGGATCTCAAAAAAGTATACGATTTAAAATTGAGAGATATGACGTCACTAAGGTGATGCCGTCACAAAAGTGTATATGTTCCAAGTTAAACAAAACGAATAATTATACAAGTCACGATTTTAATTCACAAATTCGAGAATGACTGTTGAGTCGAAAACGCTCACTGTACTTGTGAATTTGTGAATTAAAATCGTGACTTCTTGTATAATTTTTTGTTTTGTGTAATTTTGATTATGAGTCACTTATTAGAACGTGTTAATGTTATAAGTCCCAAGTTTGGGGATTATAATATCATTGAGGGTGATCACATAATTTATTTGTGTATGGTTATTAAAAATAAAAATTAAAAATTATTTTATTATTTCAAAATTTAATTGATAAATAAAATTAAATTGATTATAATTTATTTAATAAAATTATGAATCATTAAAAAATTAATTATAAGGATATATATAAAATTAAATATTATAAAATTATATTTAAATTAAATTTCAATTTCAATAGTAGGTACATATTCCCCGTCAATTCAAAATTATTGAACAAGTCGATGTCACTGGTTGATGACGTCACAAAAATGTGCATGTCTTGAGAAGGGTTACGATGTCACTGAGATAGGAGGGTGATGACGAGACCGGTTGATGATATTACAAAAGTGTATATGTTCAAGGTTAGCGGTGATGACCAGACGGGGTGACGACAGCACTGAGAATGCTCGCAATGATGTCAAAAGTTGATGACGTCATTGAAATGTGTGTATCTTAAGATTAAGGATGTGAACGCTACTGAGGTTGGGGTTGGTGACGTCACCAGAGAGTGTATGTCTCGAGGTTAAGGGTAATAACGTCACAAGTTTCTGACGTCACTAGGGTTGGCGCTAATGACGCCACGAAACGGTACATGTCTTAATTGAGTAAAATTTTAGCGTGAATATTACACGTAATTAACATAACCCATTCAGATAATAGAAATTGAAAGATATGTGATAATATCATCAGTTGGATGATGACGGATATCAAAAGAAAATGGATTCTTTGATTGAAATTCAAATAGATTAGAGTCGAGAAGGAAGAGGATCTGAAGATCCCTCCTGCGTTTGTATAACCTGGAACGTAAGTCAACTTAATTAAATCAATTTCAACATACAGAAGACAAAAAACTTAATAATTTAGTCCAAATTGCGGTTAAGAAATAAGGAATTTCCAAGTTCTCTCAGGTATAAACGACACAAAAGTTTCAAATTTTCAAGTCTTCAAAGAAGTTCAGAAGGTTCCCGGGCATTTATCCAGATAAATTACCCCAAAAGAGAGAATCCATTGGGACGTTGGAAAATGTAGATTTTTTTAAATAAAATATCTTTCTGCCCTACTTTAGGGACTCTAGGCCAAAGTCAATCGGAATCAGAGGTACGAAGTAAATCAAAATCATTGAGACAAAGCCATCCACCATACTCACGTCTCTCATCCCCGGTAATACCCACTCTAGATCCGTTAGCGTATGATATACTAGTACATTTAGCCAGCTTGTGACATCATCTGATGGACTATTTTCCCTAGCCTTATACCCACCAGAATCTAGCCTACGCTTGGATACAAATCTGGAAAATAAGGTAAGAGTTTCTCGAGGCTTCAAATTTTTCCACATTTGAAGGTTCTGGTCGTATGGACGTTTCGACGCAAGAAAATAAAGTAGAGGTTTTCTTCTAGACTCTGTCTTAAGATGAAACCTTTCAATAAAACGGGTTGGTCTTCACTAAGAGATTCAATTTCTCCCGGGAATTTGAAGAATTTGAAAAAAAGTGACTTAAGCCTCAACAAAAATGATGATGCTTCACCCCTGATATGCATTATTTAACTCTACGACAGATGTCAAAATATTTCCGATTTGTGAACCTTGAGGCCGCGCTAGACGATCAAGATTTTCGTCAATTTTCCCCGTCAATTTTTTAAAAAATCGAGTTTTAAACCAAATTCTTGACGGTATCATCAATAAAATTCAACAAGTTTCCACGTCAAGAAATCGTATAAACTCGATTTTTTAAAAAATTGACGGGGAAAATTGACGAAAATCTTGATCGTCTAGCGTGGCCTTTACAGTGGGATACGAAGAATTAATAAAGGACTTTTTCTTACATTTATTTATGTTAAAAACCGACGTTTCAACTGTCCAGCAATTATTATTATCAAGGTGAACTCGGAGACAGAATTCAAAACTGTATTGACGTACTTCCAGGATATGCGGAATTTCTTATTCACGTGAAATTTTTAAAAAATTTGCTATTCAAGTGTACAAAAATGGGGGAAAAAAATAATAATACTTGAAAAAATATTGTTTACAAAACTTTTTTGGGATAACCTATAACAATACGAGAAATTAACACAATAGAACTTTTCATTGATGGACAACCCCTTTTTTTTTCGACAATGTCAACATTGCAGAATTAAATGATGTATTACTCCTCTTTTAAGATAGAGAGCGCTACGTCATTCTACCGCATGATGGAGAAAAGAATGAAGAGTAGAAAAAAGCAAAAAAAAATTTAAAAAGGCATGAGTCAAGTTAGGCCCTTTTGCTGGAGACGCGTTCAATTTCTTAAAATTGTGGATAGAATCTAATCCAATGGTTAATGAAGGAGTATCTTCTAGCTCTTTTTCTATTCGATCTTCACCATCGTCTTCATTTTTGTCATCCCCAAGCTCGTCATTCACAATGTCGTCCATATCTCTCAGTTCACAGGTAACATCATCGTCTATACGATTCATGACCTGGAAAATCGTTTAGTTTATCAACTAGACATATTCTGACGTGATATCTTGTTTAAAGGAGAGCGCGTTTTATCCGGAGATGCAAGAGCGTATTAGACGTGATGTTTTACATGTAAAATAACTCGAAAATCAAGGGACCGAACAAAAAACGCGTATTAAGCGGGAAATTGCATTAAACGCGAGCGTTTTAAGTGGAATTTAATTTTGGTCTGTTGGGTATTCGAATTTTAAATTTATCAAGGCTTTCTTTGTTTTTCAAACGGTACTAATGAAACGAGAAGACAATTGAATGCCGTATACTATTGATGATGACCATGAAAAGCATGTAAGTTTACTGTTGCATTGTTTGCGCCTGGGAGAATGATCTGCATGATCGCAGATCAAAAAATAGGGAAATAAAATGATCCTAACAGTGAGTATCGCAGATTGCCAATTTACAATCCGTGATTTGTTACCCTGGAAATTTTCAAGTTTTCGAATTACCAGATAAAGCTTCAGAAAAGTTGCTGAGATGAAAATTCAATAAGCTTTGACAGTCTCGTTGATTCATAATATATCTATCGGAGAATTGGAGAAAAGTTCTCAAAAAGATTTCCGGACGTCTACAAGAAAATTACAGTGATGCCTAAACTGTCCGTTGGAGCTCCGAACTCCCAAGAACAAAAATTAATTTGATAAAGGATATATGATGTATTCACAATATCCTCTAGACTCAACTCTCTATTTTGTTCAATCAATCTTTTTCGGTGCGAGCAGAGCTCTTGTGATGAAATCTATTGATGGAAAAATCTTCGAGCATCGTCGGAGACCCTGTATAATGGTTTTGAATAGCCTGACCAGAAAGAAAGGGCTGTCTTGTTTTTTCAATTTTTCATTCTCAGAGTTGTACACAATTTCACAATTTTTGTAGGTTCTTTTTGGAAGCGCAAAGGGCGTGTCCATCTTCTCTGCCACTGGGAAGTGTCCAAATCAGGACCCAGAACCGGATATTCTGTCTCCATTCAGAGTATATATTCACCAACGAACTTGGCGCAATATTTAATAACTCTCTCGTTTCACCCTCTTCTCTCCTCCCCGCAAATTCCTTATACTTATACTGACGGTCTAAGTCTCTGACATCCTTACTTGCCAGCTAAGACCCTCACTTTACCAATCCTATCGTCCAACAAATCGTCATTCTTCTACCCTGCAGGTCAAGTTCTTCCTCATCCTCCATTTCTTCTCAGTGAATACCGGCATACATCGACCTCGATGGACGTGGCGCAGTGGCCACAAAGCAACTGATCAATTCCCTTCCTCTTTGTATGATCTCAAATTTCATTACCTCCCTCATACTCTCCTTTTGATATGATTTCTGATCCTTCTTACCCTCAATAGGCTCGGATCTATCGAAGAAGCTCCAATTCTTTGGTCTCTACCGAGCCCGACAAGAAATCATCTTAACCCGTCTCACCAACTGCCTTTTACCTCCTTCATGTCTGTACTGTAGTGTTGACCATCTATTCTTTCAAAACTTTCTCCGTTGCCCAGCTCTCGAAAACATCCAGCTTGACCATTCTGTGTCTCCCTGAATCACAAACTTCCTTCCATGACACCGCATCTAATTCATATTCATACTTATTATCCTCCTCATCTGCCCACTACGAGCCCGCAACCCCGAATTTAATTGCGAGGTTTGTTGGAAAAAACAAAATACTAACGAACTCCTTTATTTTTTCCAAAATACTTTTCAACTTTAGCGAATAACAATTATGATACAAGAAACTCCATTTTACGAAGACTCAATACATTTTTACGGCTTTGAACTTGTTGGCCTCTTGAACCGCGTCATATTCCGGATTCCGTACAGAATAAATTCCAAAAATATCATTTAATACACAATACCTAATACGACCTTCGAGTTGCAATTTGATGAGAATAAAATTGACAGGTGTGAGAATTTGAAAATTTACAAAAATTTTGAGAATGGTTACAACTGAATTTTTAGTGGGATTAGCTATATAAAACTCGTTCCTTGCATTTTTGTTTTATTCCATAAATGATGTAATTAAAGAGCACCGAGCAAATAGAGATTCTTTTTATGAGGTCAATTTTGGGTTGAATATCGTCGATCATAAATTAATGTTTTATAAGGTCAACTTTGCTAATTATTCGCTCGCAAACTTCCTTAATGATTTTTTTTAAACTCATTGTGCAATCTTTTTCGACATAATATTTTGTAGATCAGATGCATGTTTTTCAAAGCAAACTTCGCGGAGGCGATTGTGTTATTTGCAAACTTGATCATGAGATTAGTTCCACCGCGAGAAGTCTCCGTACATCTCATTAGAGCGCATATTCGTTAGTTATCACAAAATACTTGATCGATCATTCGTGGCACGTGTGTAGAAAATAATCGACGTAAACAACCGCTCTAGGCAGAGAAAAATATAAGCCTAAAAGAATACGAGTAGTATTTACGTAAACGTGAAACAGATGAATTGGGCAGTTTGTTCGGTGTCAGGGACGGTAAGAATAATAAACGAAGGAAAAATAATCCATTTTTCTAGACGGCCAAATTGAGTTGACCCGGGTATATGATGTGCATTAAACTTTATAATATATGTACCGTTTGTTTGAGGAAAAAGTTATCGTGTCCTTGGTAGAGCAAAAATTAACAGTGTCAGTGTAATATCATTGATGTGTTGATGAAATTTCAGGAGCCACGTGTATTATATTATTTGACAAGGTCGGACATGCTGACGTATAGGGATGTCGAAGTCGTACATTACTTGCGGTGCAAATCAATCAGTAGAACTTTTCATTTGTATCTTCGAATAAAAATGATTATTTCTAAATGAGGTTTTGCTCAGCGAATTAATCTGAAAATTCTTCTATGATAAGATCTCTGTTTCGCAAGTAATCAATTCACCCGTGGACATATGACTTATTACTGTTCTATGTTTCAAGTTCCGATTTCCATCGCGAAACAACATCCGAGAAAATCGTCAACCTCCCAAGATAAACAAATTTTAATATTCACTTTTTCCCTTCTTTCTTTCGATCTTGACGTTTTTCTCGTGAGAGCGAATTACTCGCTCCCGTTTTAATGATTCTATTTTGGTATAAATGATGAACAAAAACAACAAAATTGAAGAAAGAAAGAAGACGAGCACGTGCATCCCTACATCATTACTGATAATGAAAAACTCTCGTACATGCGTAAGTGTAAATCGTTCCAAAAATGTGGGCAAAAAAATTGACCATGAAGTTGCCACACGGTTCCGTGTCGCGGGGCTCATGGCCGCTCGACATCGCATGTGGTGACGGTATGAGAAAATTTCTGTTGTACGAGCCAATGATTTCTTATTTGAATTATATTTCTCTCCAAAATGTCCATTTCCCTTCTCGAAGAGCTTCACCTAATTTATTAGTGTAAATAAATTTTGATAATGTCCCTCACCTTTTTTTTTATATACCCATAGCGATAAAGATGGTGATGGTGTGAGACGACGGCGATAGTTAATTTGTAATCCTAAAAGATGTGTGACGTCATTTCGCAAGACGCCAATAATTTTTCTATTAAAATTTGATGATAGTCAAGGTCACAAAAAGAAGATATTTCTTTTTAACGCTTTTTCCCAGCAATACTTTGATATAGGTGCCATGACTTTGTGTTTGAAGCAGTAGTATACTCTGTCTGATGGCAGTACGTTCACTATTTTACGCATCAAAAATTAAGAAATTGTTTTTAGTGATGTCTGTACAGTGACCAACCACCTGTTTGTCCAAAACAATAATTTTAATGTTAATCGTCGACATTCTTTTGCTCTTTCCTGTTCAAAAAAAAAAAACTTCTTCAAGTTCTTTTGTGAGGAAGTCATAAAGTGATTTATAATTTTGAGTCTAGGCTACCGGCGTGTTACGATTGCTTCCATTTTTCATTGCGTAAAGAATAAACCAAAACAAAAACGTGCTCATCTATGCTTGTAGTAGCGGACGCCCAGTCCGAATCTGTTCAAATTACCACTTGAATGTACCTCAAGTAGGCCGCAAGTTTTTTTTTTTTTTTTCAGTACCTAGGTGGTGGTCTGTAGCACAAAGTGTCACACTTACAAATATACGCTGCATAATTGAAGGTCAACAAGAAGTCATTTACCTTATAAAAGTTTTGTTGTTTTGGAAATACATTCACCACTAAAAGGTGTGATAAAGGGGAGGGGTAGTGAGCAATTTCATGGTAAGATATCATATAATACTATAAAAATTCAGAAATATTAACATGTTTATGAAAATTTCCAATTCTTTATGGATGAAAATTGGAGTCTTCAAATAACCAAGGGCTTTACAGGGATGTCTTGAGGCTATTCTCATGAAGACGATTCTTTGTAATCGTTTTAAGAGGGGTCATGTAACTTTTTTTTTTTTTTTAGCTATAAGAAATTAAAGTTTGAGAATGGTTTCTTCATTAGACCGAGGGGATCACGACACCTCTGTTCTACAACTTTTATCAAGGATGTATTCTGATCAAATTCTCCGGCATTGTTCCTCTGTTTTTCTTGGGTATCCTTCTAACCGCAAGAGTTTTTGTCAGATTTTCACGCAAAAATAACTCCCAAAAAGAGTCATTTGAAAAAAGGCCCAACTTTGGTACTTTTCAGTCCCATATTATAATTATTGTCAATAATTTGATACAAGGGGCATGTTTTGTTTTAACCTCGAATTTAGAACGTACATTCTTTGATTTCATCCATTAATTAATCCCCTAGGAGCCATAGTTTTTTGGGTGTAGCATTTTAAATCTTTAAACGCGTTTTTTTCGAAACAGGTTAATTTCAAGTTAAGCCCTTCTTCCGGAGACGCGTTCAATTGTTATCTTCATTCAGTGATTCTGAAGCCCGCCTTCAAAGCCTCAATAGGTTGACAATTTTTTGTCAAGGGAGGCTTCAAAACAATTTTCCCGCTGTCCCGAGTCCCCTCGAGCCTGAAGTTTTTCCAAGTCCTAAAAATCATGATGTGACAATTTGAACGCGCTGCAATTTCAAGGAAGCCGTCGTCTTTTCAAGTCCCCCTCCTATCATGTACAGCTCGGAGGTCGGAATTTTAGCTCATGATTCAAAATTTTTCCAAGTCCCCATCCTCTCTCAGTGACGTCATCAACCCCGCTCGCGGACGAAAATTTCCTGAAAGTACCCCCAACAAAAGGGATAGCGGGTTCAAATTTCGACACCTATTGTATATAGCTTGGAGGATGAAATTTTTCCAAGTCCCCCTCCCATCATATATAGTTCGGAGGTGGGAATGTTTCCAAGTCCTCTTTCTATCATATATGGCTAGAGGGTCGAAATTTTTCCAAGTCCTCCTTCTATGAAATATAGCTCGGAGGTCGGAATTTTTTTAAAGTCCATATCCTATCATATATAGCTTGGAGGTAGGAATTTTTCTAAGTTCCCTTCCTATCACAATATGGCTAGAGGGTTGCAGAAACAGAACCCTAAGAACGTTCTACTACTACCCACCCAGGACACCCCTAACATTCTCTCCAAACTGCAGAACATGCCGAAGGCGAACCCCATTACCTTGGGGGTTAAATGGTATGTCCCTTTCCCGTCAGGAGCAATGTAGGTTTCCTGCTCCTCCCAGGAAAAAGCAGACGCCCTATGCACAATTGCCTCTAGCGTTGGTATTCAAGAAAAGGGACAGGTTAGGGTGTTAGGTAGGATAGGACAGGATTGAGCTCCGCTCACCCCAAGTGACAGACGTGTGTAAAATTAGGCAGATTTTTATCAGGGAACCTGTTTTATGGGGGGCTTTTTGAGAAATTGGCCGTGCGCCGTCCGCCGTCTAGCAAAAAACTTGGAAAAACGATGGCTTCCTTAACGAAGTTAAACGGGGAACGCAGGGAACCTGTTTTATGAGTCAAATGGGATTTGGTATTGAAAATTCAAGGAAGCCAAGACCTAGATAAAACTAGTATAAAGAAGGCCTAGACCTACTATAAGCCTAGTATAATATAGTTTGAGAGTCTAAATTCTTCTCGAATCTCCAGCTATATATGATAGCTGAAGAGTTGAAATTGATCCAAGTCCACCTCCTATCATACATAGCTCGAGAGGCGAAATTTTTTCCAAGTACCCCTCCTATCATACTCGTACATAGCTCGAGAGTCAAAATTTCTTTCAAGTCCCCTTCCTATTATATATAGCTCGAGAGTCAAAATTTTTTCCAAGTCCCCCTCCTATCATATATGGCTCGAGAGTTGAAATTTTTCTAAGTCCCCCTCGTATCATATATAGCTCGAGAGTCGATATTTTTCCAAGTCCCTCTCCTATCATATATGGCTCGAGAGTCGAAATTTTAACAGGGAACCTGTTTTATGGGGGGCTTTTTGAGAAATTTGCCGTGCGCTGCCGCTGTCCGCCATCCGGTGTCCAGTGTCCGCCATCCAGCAAAAACTTGGAAAAATTTCGATCTCGAGCCATATATGATAGGAGGGGGACTTGGAAAAATTTTGATTCTCAAGCTATATATGATAGGAGGGGGACTTGGGAAAATTTGGACTCTCAAGCTATATATGATATGAAAGGGACTTGGAAAAATTTCAACTTTCCAGCTATCATAAATACCGTAGCTGGAGATTTGAGAAAAATTTAGACTCTCAAACTATATTATACTAGGCTTATAGTAGGTCTAGGCCTTCTTTATACTAGCTTTATCTAGGTCTAGGCTTCCTTGAATTTTCAATACCATATCCCATTTGACTCATAAAACAGGTTCCCTGCGTTCCTCGTTTAGCTTTGTTAAGGAAGCCGTCGTTTTTTTTCTCTCTTTTCTTTTTACTTTTTTTTGAATTACTTATAAAGAAAAATTCACAAGGTTCTTGAAATTCATTTTGTTATTATGTTAATACGACAATCAACAAATTATGCGTGGTAGACTACAGCGAAAAATTAAATAATTTCCTAGTGCAAACAGGAGCAGATAACGGCAGAAAACTTTGAATTTTCTGCCGCAAAATACAGCAGAAAAAAATCAGCCGCACAACGCAGCGCAGTGCAGCGCACAAAAATCTGCCGCAGAGAATTTGGTCGGCACACGCTCCGTAGCGTTTCGCGGCAGAATTTCAAGATGCTTTCAGCGCCTTGAAATACGTCGATATTTTATTGATAGGGAAGAGAAGTATTAGAAGAATAGGAATCTACAAGTGGTTGAACGTTTGCGCACGCGTAGCTATGCGCAACATTCAACCATTTGTAGTTTCCTATTCTCCTAGTGTTTACACACTCTTTTTGATGCGGACACCGTGGTGTTGGAGCGAGAGAGTAGTTTAACATGTTGAATAGCGTGTGGCACAGTCTCAGCACAGTAAGCTGAGACTGGTTTCATATTGGAATCGAACTATTATGTAATTAATTTCAAACAATTAATTTTCTAGAGGGGAAGATTGGAAATTTGCTCCACCTCAAAGGCAAAGAACAATAGTCCGCGTCTTTTTTGGTCTCACGTGTGACAAGGCGTGAGGCCTCATATAGCCATCTAGGCCACAAATTCTGAAATTAGAAGGAGGAAAAGAGACATAAAAATTTTAAAATGCACAAAAAATTTGGATACAATTTTGAGTTCTGGAAATACTGTGCCGCAGTAATATTGTCTTATGGAGAAATGTGCTGCAATATAAAAAAGGTTGAGAAACTTTGACTTATAGAATTGGGTTGTTAAAGTTATTGTTTCGCAGTTCTAAATTTTAATATTCAAATTATTGAAAATTCATTTATAAAATAAATTATTTAAATGAATATAATAAGTTATTAGAGAAATGTCATTCAATCAAATTAAAAATATTTTTAAATTGAATTTAATTTTCTTTTTTATCGAAAATTATTAAGTCAAGTTGGTAAGTGAAATATTTTATAATGAATTAAAAATTAAAAATATTGAAAAGTTCATTTATATAATTTAGTTGAATTTGTAATTTTAAATTTTTTTGAAATATTTTATGTAATTCATCAGAAATTTTTACATTCATACAAAAAGTAATAATATCATAAATAAAATTTATTTTATGAATTTAACAAATAATATTATTATTTATTTGTTTATTGAAAATGTATGAAATGATTTATTAAGATGTATTAAAAATACTCTGCTCAATGATTGAATAATGAATTGCTGTAATAATTATATTGATTATGCCAGGGTAGCGAAATGATAGCTAAAGGCTGAAGCTGTACAAAACTTGACAAATTCTTGAACTCTCCGTTCACTCCTATAGGCAATTTTATGAGCAAATACTAGTTTGTAAAGGTATGATTGTAGATTGTTGGGTGCACAGAAAGTTCAGATTCTCACTCTGCCATTCCAGTAATTTTGATGATAACTTACAGAAACAAATGAGAACTCTAATAATTCTAAAAAAGTTCCAACCGACGATTTAATTCTCAATGCTTCTCATTTCTACAAGATAGGTTATCTTCATTCCTAGACCATCCTAGAGCCCCATAAGCAACGAGGAAAGAAGAGTTAATTTTCAGTGGCATTAGTCTTTCCACACAGATGAAAAGTCGAGGGCTCTTTGCCTTTATGAAATTCAGTCAGTTTCCAATTCGTGATTTAAATAGGGTGTGGTTTATCGGCCCAGGAAAAATAGTTAGCCACACTGGAAAAAGAAGCCGGTAACCCCGGATTATAGTAATAGTTGAACGACATAACAAATTTTCAACATGAAAAGACAAATTAAAACAGGAAGGAAAGTTCTAAAACGTTATTTAACGTAAAAAAAACGGGAAAATAAATGCTCACCGACATTTTAATATTGTTTGAGCTGGATAAAGAAAATTCACACAGGAATCCGGGAAATAAGAACAAAATAACGATACATAAAAAAATATCATTGCACTAGTAAAGCTTTTATTGCTTTAGCTGGGCGTCCACGCTTCAATTTTTGGCCTAGTGGAATGCACTTTGCCTCTTGTGGCATTTTCACCAATTTCAATTTGATCTTCAACCCGATTGAGTGCTTGCACAGATTCTTCTTTAAGAAATACGGACGTAAGACCTTATTTCGATTTTCCAAAATGTGCACCACGATTTGTAGTCGTCGAAGCTCTTCCATTTACCCTGTTTGTGCTCAATGGAAGCGAGATATTTGGCTGACATTACTTTCTTAGAGGTTGTGGATGCCGTGAAGTACTGCGTACGAACATCGGTTGCACGTTGCAGGACTGGCGCATTTTGAAGTGCCCGATGGTAGGGTTTCGTTCACATAGCCAACGATATACAGAGAGTATCAGCAAACAGCACAAAGTTGACGAACCCTGGGACCTTCTTTTCATCAAACCAGAAATACCGCTAACAAACTGACCAACAGGGAGCTGTTCGTGGAGGGTATGCTCCCGCTTGATAACAGTGTTGGTCGACTCGATCCCATTGTTTGTTGACGGGTGGTTGGGAGCTGCTCCTTCATACCAGTTGCAGTGACGCTGTAACCATTCTGATTCGAAGTAATTAATGAAGTCAAGGATTTGAGGGTCGGGTTTTTTACGCCATAAAACGGAACAAAGAAATTGTTTTCCAAAAATACAAGTACGTAGGTGTATAAATTATACGCATATAATTTCCTGTGATAAAGAAAAATTTTCATGTTCAGTAGCCTTCAAATGACGTGTCCGCGTCATCCCGCGATTGTCGTGATCTCAGAATTATTCCCCGCACTGGAGTTTCCTGTTTAAAAACCCTTTCGATGGCGTGCATATTATTAACCCCCATTTAAATAGGTTGTTAGATCAGTTGTTCCCATTCAAAGCATTTGTCAAAAAATTGTGCGACTAGTCATATAAAGCTTTGATAATGTGTATTACCCTCCTATGTAGATCATCCAGAATCCAACCGCGTCATTCTACCCGGCGACAATATACTGAGCACAGTTTGTTCAACCGCATAGTGGATGTCAAAACGACATTTTCGTACGTCCTCCCTTATCATGTAAGTCTAATAAGATACATATTTGAAAATCTGTTGCCGACAACTGAGCGTACATTGTTCACACGAGTTCTTCACACCGTTTCAACTAATTAAACAAATGCGAAGATTTATATATTGATTAAACAATGGATGAGTAAGAAGATAAACACACTGGTCTGGTATTTCGCTGTGCTCAGTCATCTGCATCTCAAAAACAAACACAGACTTGATTAATAATTGTGTTCAATGTACTCGTACTACACAATTGTTAGGCTGTCAGGTAGAGAGTTTGATGCCGTACAAATTTCGTATTTTGAAGTTTCTGCGCTTATCAATTCGAAAATGCAATTCGTTATCACACCGTATAACGACGAAATAAAATCTTTTCTAATTATACCACAAAGTCAAGGTTAGGTCAATGAATTTGTAACATGATACCGGAATATTGTAAATTATTATGGCGAAGTACGATAGTAAATTACTAGAAGCTGAGAACACTTCCGTCTTTTTTAAATATTCGGCCCTAGGCTACCTTTTCGGACGATGATAACTAATTTATTCGATGTAAGTTACTTTCACACGTAGGAAATGAATTACAGTATGTGGAGAAAAATGTACTGCCGTAAAAATTAGAGCAACGAAATATGACCTTGGTTGAAGACTAAGCAGAGCCGAAGACATAAAACTCAAACATTAATAAGTGTGTAGAAAAGAAAATGCACAGTAAAAAGCCGGTAATAACGCGTCGGTCTATTTTGAAATTATAATTCAGTTACGGAAGTTGTAGTTTATAAGTTACGAAGGCGTTTATAGACGTAAATAACCTTAACTAAAGCCAAAGACAATGATTTACTTTTTCTACTCGAGAATACGCGAACAACGAAATGTATTGTTTTCACATGAAAACCTATCTCAGATTTTCTTTTTAAAGTCCAACGCCCGTATTGAACGTCGCCGCATGCCGAGCAAATATATTTCATGTATTTCAATCCCTCTCGGATTATTCACAAATCTAGTTTCTGTACCTTAATCCAACATTTTCACGTTATTTCAAGTCGCAGGCAAGGGAATCACTTCCACTTAGAGTAGTGGTTCAATCATCACCAATATCCAAATTAAGCTTTTTCACATCTTTCGATGAAATACTCGTATCAGTCTTACCTACCTCTCTTCTAATCCACAGGGTGAAAATCCTGGAAAAATAATAACAGTGAAGAGTGGTCATAAAAGGATGATGAGATTTTTCCCAATTTAGTGATGGTGATGATAAGACGATTTTTCAATATAGGTGACTCTTTGAATGGTTTATTTTTTAGAAGAATATTACTTTGGTCATGCAAATATTTGCTTTACAGTGCTTCGTGACCTTCGGCTTTGAGTCTTCTGAGGATGAAGAATCGAAAACATTAAATTTTTGAGGTAATTCTGTATGTGTGTAATACTATGGGCCCTCCTTCAAATCCACATTCTGCTTAAAGAATATTTTCATTTTATTTTTTTTTATTTTTAATTAACGAGCTACTAGCAGCCTGCCTTCAGGGCTATGAGCTCGGCTAGATTGTGTGATTATATGCGTGAGAGGAAGTTGGCTTGTTGTAAAAAGTTGAATATGTTAGGGATGGAGGGAAAGAGATCTGAAAGTGCTTCTGTATGGTTGTGAGGGATGGATAAGGAATTACGGAGTTGGGTCAAGTTGGGGCAGCAGAAGATGTGTTGAACGGATAGGAGGTGTTCAGATTCGCAGTGAGGGCATGAGAGAGGCATAAGATGAGAGATGAGATGGGTGTGAGTGAGTCTGGTGTGGCCGATTCTGAGACGGGTGATGACTACTCCTTCTCTGCGTAATGACAGATTTGAAGAGTCCCATGCGGTGGGAATATTTTTAATTTGGGCTAGTTTGTTTGAGTGTGATTTGAGATCAGACCGATGTGTTTGGAGAGATCTGAGCGTGAGGGGAGGAAAGAGCGGTTGACTGATGGGTTATGGGTTGCTAGTTTGGCTGCTTTGTCGACATTTTCGTTTCCTGGGATACCCTTGTGACCAGGTACCCAGATGAAGAATAATGTGATGGGGATGGTATGGAAGGTGTTAATGAGAGTGTATATACGACTTATGAGTGGGTGGGAGGAAGTGTGGTTGGATATGGCGTCGAGTGATGATAGGGAGTCGGAAATGACTAAAAATGGGTTGAGAGGAAGACGGGAGGGTAGGTTGATGAGGATGTGTTCTAAACAGCTAAAGATTCAGTGGTGAAGACAGATGCGGTGTTGCGGTGTCAGTGAGAGACTGTGATGTGATCTATTGAGTAAGCAAAGCTGGTTTTGTTTTGATATTTAGATCCATCGGTGAAACATAGTACAGGGTTGTGAAAGTTGTTAAGGATTTTGTTAAACTGTGCTTGGTATTCTTCGGGAGAAGTTGAAAGACGAGGGAGGCGCGGGTGGAATAAAGAGTCAAGGAGGGGTTGAGGGAACGATGTGGTTAAGGCAATGGAACTTGAAGGGGCGTGCTAGTTGGAGTTCTAGGTTGGAACGTAGATTGGTCGAGGAATTTTGATTATGATGAGGGGGGAATATGCGATGGTGGACGGGGGTTTGCGGATATTGTAGGACAGTTGTGAGGAAATTGGTTGTCAGTTTGAGGCGTCGATAGTGAAGTGGGGGGAAGCCAGTGTCTGCAGAGAGGCCTTCAGCGGGACTGGTTCGGAATGCTCCAGTAGCTATTCTGAGTGAAGAATTTTGGATGGTGTCGAGTAGTTTTAAATGAGAGGGAGGGGCGAGACCGTAAATGGGTGATCCGTAATCGAGGATGGATCGGATTAAGCTCTGGTAGAGGTGGAGAAGGTTTTTTCGGTTACAACCTTCTTTAGGGTGGGAAAGGAATTCCAGGACATTGAGAGCTCGAATGCATTTTGATTTAGTTAGTTTGATATGGGGGATCCAAGAGTGACGGTTGTGGAAATTGAGGCCAAGAACTTTAGTAGTTTTGACTTGTGGGATCGGGTAGTTAGCTATTGTGAGAGGGGGAAATTTAATCGTTTTCTGGTGTGGTTTTTGGAAAATGACGAGTTTGATTTTGGGGTAAGAAATGCGGAATCCTAGGAGGGAAAGCCAAGCGTGTACTTCATCGATTGTTTTTTGTAGCAGACGATGGGCGCGAGTTGTGTTAGTAGAACGTAAATGGATGCTTAGGTCATCAGAGAATAGGAGGGTTTGAATTGGAAATTTTATGATTTTTGTTATGTTGTTGATGGCGATGAGAAAGAGGGTGCCACTGAGAGGGGATCCTTGGGGGATACCATTTCCTTGAGGGAAGGTTGAGGAATAGTGATCGCTTACGCGGACTCTAAAAGATCGATTAGTAAGATAATTTTGAAGTAGCAGAGGGAAGGGTCCTCGAAGTCCAAGTTGGTGTAGGATGACGCATATTTGGTGTTTAAAGAATATGGATGAATGCGGACGTTTACAAAGAATCATACAGATAAGGAAGGAAGTGGAACAATGATGTCCTCAATACTTTTCGAACTCCGCCTCTCTGACAAGTAAGGCGAAAAATTTTTGCTGGGGTAGGCGAGGCCCGGCGATAACCATTACGCTACGAAGCCCTAAGATTAGATCGTCATATCTCGCCTTCAGATAGAATTTCTACCTTGTGAAAGGGAGGATACGAAGACCACATTGCACTCATCATGAAAACGAGAGGTCGCGGGTTCGATTCCCTCTCTGACCGGGAGATTTTTCTCCCTTATTCACATTTTCCTTTTCATACGTAGCTCAGAATTCCAAGTCCCTAGACTATGTGAGGGCTCTCTTCCTCCCAGAAAGCCACGAATACCTTCGAAAACTTTTCTAAATCTCTAAACTAGTTTCGAATTGCTGCTTTTATAGCTCAGAAAACGCAATTGAATAACGTCCCTCGAAGCATCAATTTACCGGAAGGGCTTTCCCCAGTCATTGGAAAAATGAAATAAAAGAAGAACCCCTGACAGTACTGTGACAAAGTATTCCGCAGCATACGTAGAGAAGTACACAAACGAATACATAATTTATCAAACACGAACACCGCATACTCGACAAATATAAAGAAACAGACACATACAACCAATAAAGAAGTAAAGGACAGTCCAGCGTACAAGGACATTTAACGGGGCACCAGAAGAATTTGAAGAGGGGAACTTGACCAAAGGAGCTGGAGTTTGATGCTGGAGAAAGATGGTGAATACTCCACAGCATAGTTGTATAACGCTGTGGACGCCCTTCTCCAAAACCACAATAAATTTTTTCAAGTCCAGCATTGACTACGTGAGAGCTTAATTTTCCGACCACTAAACCAGCTTTAGAACTACAATTTGCCCTCTTATAGCTCGGAAATCACAATTTTTCATAAATAATGTCGCAGCCACCGTTCCCAAGAATCCTCAATTTGTCAGAAGGAAGGTGCACGACTTTCGCCAAATAACTTTATCGAAAGACCGACAAATATCGTGAAAACGGCTTCCCCAGTTATACCGAGCAATGGACAACTTCGAGATCCATCGATACGCATACAAACATAACAGTGATAGTTCTATCGCAAAGTGTTTTGCAAGGGTGACTTATCCAATAGTATTTCAAAAATAATGTTCGCAACAAACACACAATTTAGGTCATAATAATTCGAATTATGTACACGCGTACGTGTAAAAGTATTCAAGGAGCTTTCATGCGGTTATCAATATGATGTAAGACCTACATTAGTCTACATTAATGTTGTTTTTTTTTTTTTTTGACCTCTATTTCGACAAATTTTCTCCAATTTTTTTATTCGTGTGCGCCTTGGTCACATCGCGACTGTACGAGAAAAATGAGAAAATTTGAATATCGTAATATGTAACAAACAACGGTGCTCTGTCTGCGACCCAATAAAATCTCGTACGATATCGATCTTAATTTTGCCTTTTTGCATTTAAATGGATTCGTCATTTAATACGAAAATTTTATGTTCGAAAAAAATTTGGCAAAATTTGCATGTTTTACGTAATTCCAACTCTTTGCGGATCTCCTGAAATGTGTATAAAGTACTCGTAATTACCGAAAACAAACTTTTTTTAAAACGCGATTTATCAAGCCTTATGATCGCGGCCTCAACTCGGCGAGATATAATTTTTTACAGCTACCGAATTTTGATTAGTTCTTTTCTCTCTCTCTTTTTTTTTTTTTTTTTTTTTGTTTGTTTGTTTTCATCAGCGCATGTTTGTATTGAACCACTCTCGGGCATTTAAGGCCTGTTTTGAACACATTTGTCGTGATAAGTAGGTATTATAGATTGTATACTGTAGATACAATTGTATGCAATATACGGTAATAAAATAAATTTTCGGAAAATTTTTCAAGAAAGAAATGATCCATATAAAATTTGTGCAATAAGTTGACCAGTAAAATATACTCGTCTGTTTTACCGACTTTTTGATAGTAAAAAGTGAGGTATTATACCAGACGCAAAGTATACAAGGCGAGGGAACAATAAACTTTCTCAACGTTTCGGAAGTCCTAGATCACTTCTCATCAAGCTAGAAGCGATCTAGGACCTCCAAAGCATTGAGAGAGTTCGTTGCTCCCTCTATAAGAATTTTACGAAAATGAAACTCGTCATCTTTATTCTGTTAAATGTCATTTCTTGTTCGATCTTTCTTAAAAAATCGACTCCACCTTCATCAAATGGTCGAGGTTGATAGTACTTGATACATTCGTTATTTTTTCCTTATAAACTTGAAACCTTCTATCACTACGACCGATTACACTTACTTCGCTTTTTATAGAAGTTTTGAATTCGTCAGTAAGGTGATAGCACGAATATATTCTTTCAAGATACCTGAAACAGTAATAATAATAATAATAATAATAATAATAATAATAATAATAATAATAAGGAATGTTAGTAGAAAAACGTTGAATATCGAGGTATACATAGATATGAGGATGAGAGAGGGAAGTTGTACACGGGAGAGAGGAGTGGGCGAAATTCCTATGTTTCAAGTTCCGACATAAGAAGAGTGCTTCAATCCTCCTGTTCAAATGTATGAATCAGAAATCGAAATTTTTCCAAATCTCCTATTGCATGGATAGTTCGATGGTTGAAATTTTCCCAACTCCCTCTTCTCGTACCTTTATGCTAGGCCATGTGCTGGACTGAGAAAGAGGAGGGAGCAGGGTTGGGATGAATGGAATAGAAACCATCGCACACTAAACTATACTAGGCTAGCAAGAGAGTGAGCTTATCAGCTGATTAGCCTAACATATAACTTAAAGGCTTATACTAGCACAAACTAGGCCACGATTTAAGCCCTGATGACGTCATAAGGTACACGTAGCCTTGGCCTACTTTATTATACAACATAAAACATCTTCATTTTTTGCGCTGCAGAATTTTTCTCATTCTCAAAGTAGGTCACGGTCATCTGGCATACTACTCACATGGACAGCTTCAAGGTCAAAATATTATCTTTCTTTCGTAGATTCTTCATTCCAAACTTACTTAATGGGAAGCATATGTACAGAAGTAGAGAGATTTTGACATGTTTTCATGTCTTTTGTTTCACCGTACTCCGATTTTGAAATTCCCTCCCCCCCCCCGTCAAGAGAGACCGTGCGTGTGCCAATCTCTACCCGAGAAATGACGTTACGCTCTCTTGCTTGTACCTTTCTAGTCTTCATGTCTGGCGCTGAAGTGTCATACCTTGATACTTATAATCTTCTCAAGTGCTTCGTCTATCTCCTTCTGACCATCTTAAATACATTGATGACGTCATGCACTTCTTCAACTCATATTTTTATTAACAATCCATGGAGCTCCTCTCCTTTATCATGTTGCATACTCGTTTGCCTGATTCTTGTTGTAATAGTACTTGCTTTACGTTGGTCTCATGGCAGGGGAATCGATATGCCATCACTACGTATTCAACTCCTCTGATGCCATGGAGCACTATTGACTAAGTTCAGGCCTTGATCGTAGTAAGAAAGAGGGTCTTAGCCCAAAATCCTTGTCTGGGGCTGGCTTATATCAGTAGAGGATAAGACTCCATAGTTGTAGCCCAGCTTGAAGGTAAAGAGCTCAACCCCTCTCTGGGTCTTGTTCTAAAGAGGTTCATAGCTTCCAATTTTTGAAACACAAAATATTTTCAAATCCCTAAATTAGATAAAGGCCATTGATGACGTCAAAAAAGTCGGACGCAAAAGTGTTCTGAAGATATGAACCCCGTAACTCCAAATTAGTCTGAACGTAAGAAGTCTTATTCTGAAATGCTCCTCTGGACCTGGTTAATCTTACGCCTTGATTATAGATTTATAGCTTGTAAATTTCCCACCTCTACAGAAGTTCAGAGCTCAAAATCTTTTCTCTTTTTACGAGAGTTTTATAGCTCGAACTTTTATGGCTTATAGGTTTATAACTTGAAACTTTTCCACCTCTACAGAGGTTTATAACTCAGACTTTTCAGGAGTCCTTTCTTTTGAGAGGTTCGTCAATCGAAACTTTCTCAAGTCACATCTATAGAGGATCGCAACTTAAAATTCTTACAAGTCCTCAAATGAGGCAAAGGTCATTGATAACATTACAAATGTCGGACGCCACCTCTTCTAAGGATATTCCCTCTTCCCCCAACCTTTTCTATTTCATTACTGTAACTTTTCTCAAGTCACCTCCATAGAAAATCGAAGTTCAAAATTTTTCATGTCCCCAAGTAAGGTCAAGATCATCGATGACGTCTCAAAAGTCAGACGCGGACAGTTTCTGAGGATATTTCCTTTCCCCTATCCCTCTGTAACTTCTCTCGAGTCACCTCTATAGAGAATCGGAACTCAAAATTCTTCCAAGTCCTAAAATAAGATCAAGGTTGTTGATGACGTCACAAAGGTTGGATGCGGAAGTTTTCTGAGGGCGTTTCCCTCTCTCTCCAACTGTCATTTTCGGAGGCTCAGAACTGTAACTTTTCTCAAGCCACAACGGAGCTCTAAATTTTCCAAATCTCCAAGTCATTGATGACGTCACAAAAGTCAGCCGTGGACGGTTTTCATGAGAATAGCAGCAACGAAAGGAAAGCGGAGACGAAAGAGTTATAAAAAAAGGAGTGAGTGAAGCTGAGACGGTGTCATTCTTCCTTTATTCTAAACTTCTTACGGATCCAGATTTTCAAAAGGCGTGTGAGAGCAAGCAAGGATTATGCAATGAAAGACAAATTTAAATGGGAGAAAAGTTCTTAGTTGCCTCAAAAGTCAGTGGGTGACTTGGAGGTCTCCAGACTTTGTTCGAATACCATCTCAGATGGAAGTAAAAACGTCCTGAAATTTATTTCTGAAGTTATCAACAACCTCAGTAGAGAGACCACGATTACTTTTTTCATTGTCGAAGCGAAATCCTGAGGACAACCTCTCGGTATACCGAATTTGGATATGTTTTATTGTATTGTATCGTGTTCTCTGTACCGCTAAATTCTTCCCACTGGCTTAATTTCTATCCCAATAGAACTTCGGTCCCATTTTTTTCTACATTCATGATCACAAAAGAACAAAAATAGTTCATTTTAGCCTCGTTCTCACTGACGAATTTGTCCGTTCGGCGATAAAATCTCGAAAAAAAAATTCTAAGAAATGCCAATGACAGTAATCGATATTCTGCATATTACAGCGGATTTGTAGCGTGTAGGTACTGGAATAATCCATATTTAAATAGCAAATTATATTCCGAATCAACTGCGCAATATAAGTTTTTTAAATGCGATTCGTATGGATTTAGATTAATTTTTTGCTGAAGCAACCTTGCTACTCACCACTTTCGTTTCTGCGCTCTTCTATTACTTTGGACCACTGTAATTGGTCGCTGAATAACGAGACAGAAAATGTTAATCCGAGAGTTTTTTTTTTTTTCTTAAATGATAATGCCACCTCTTCTTCTGAACGTAAATACTGTACCTGCAGTATTTATGCGAAATCTTACAGCTTGAGTCGAGCTATTAATAGTCTAGCGTTTTCTTATAAGTAATTTTTACCTTTTGAATAATTTATTGAAGTCGAGCCGTCGTCGCAGCGTGTATATTATGTCGTTATTTGCAATATTCACTCGAAGTGGGTACTGTACAATTTTTGTACTCAGAGGCAGCTTGGCTAATCGATGAAGTCTGTGAAACGAAACCTCTGAAATGGGAGAGGAGAAAAATTGAAAAGTATACCCTATTATTTTTTTTATTATTATTATTTTTCTTTTCGATGGTCAATTTTTATTCACGCGATGGCGGTGGTAAACAATCAGCGTTTTTTCAACAGATTATTGTTTCCACAATCGGAGGTCAAGTTACACGCGTACATTATACACTTATAGTCACAACTTCCTTTCATTCACCGTTGTCGAAAGCGAATCATTTTAAAATCAATAGGTTTCAGTACTAATCACGCGATTATATGTGTTTTTTTTCTCTCACGATCAGATTTGCATGATTGATAAACCAGTTTCTGGCAAAACATTTTTACGTTTCTGTATGTATAAAACGTATATATGTCACGCGCTATTTTTAAAACGATTGCAAAAAAATTCCCTCGCCCATCTCATTTCGCGTGGAGCTTAACAACAATAATTAATTATTAAGTCCATCTCTCGACGAGCGCCATAAGCTAATCTTTTCATAATCCTGATTTCTAGAGCTCAGTTAATCTGTTCAAGTTTCGTTCATCAGTAGTTGCAAAAAAATATATCATTCAAAAGGTTATACCTAGTGCAACTACATTCGCTCCGACTCGTGCTCGGATTTCAATGCAGACCTGATAATAAATATTTTGGTAAAATAGTAATACCTTATTATCAGCAACTGTGAAATTATTGTTCCTTTGTTCAACTTCTTTGAGATAATTGCAATTGCCACACGATGTCCTAAGACGTAAGACGAGAAGTTTGTAAGGGTCGAAAGAAAAACCTCTGTCAGACCATTCCCTGATGTCAACTATTGATGTCAAAAATTATGAGTTGATCCTAAAAAAGCTGAGATTAAGGAGAAAAAGGAAGAAGTTTCAAGAAAATGAATATTTTGAAAAATATTGAGGAAATATTTCCGTTTCAATAAATTACGAAGTCACTCCTCGGACCGGTCAGTCTTCAGGGGGTGTTTTACGGGGTGGGGACTCAGGGATATCCTCTCCCCCAAACCTAAAAAATGACAGGAAAAAATGTAGTGCAAGGGAAAAGCGTGAGTTTTATTTTTTTAGCCCTTCTGTTGGGGGGGACCTTCCAGAAAATTTTCGTCCGCGAGCGCGAGCGAGGTTAAAGACGTCACGAGGTTGATAACGGGGGGAGGGGGACTTGAAAAAATTCCTACCTCCGAGCTATATATGATGAGAAGGGGACTTGGAAAAATTCCTACCTCTGAGCTACATATGATAGGAGGGGGACTTGGAAAGACGATGGCTTCCTTGAAATTGTAGCGCGTTCAAGTTGTCACGTCATGATTTTCAGGACTTGGAAAAACTTCAGGCTCTAGGAGACTCGGGGCAGCGGGAGTCCTGCAATGGCATCTAATTTTTTTTCCTGCTTTTCGAATATTAAATGTTAATTTCCTCTCCCAAAATCGGCCCTGGGTCTTTTGCTTGAGACAGGTTCCTCTCAAATAACTGGTTCAACAACGTTTTCCAACTTCGGTCTACACAACGAATTAAATTTTTTGTTATTATCCCCCCTGCCCCTCGTATCGAAATATGAAAGTCGGGACATCACTGGAAAGCGACCAGGTGATGATCTCAATTAATTATTGACGATAAAAAGAACTACTCAACGGTAGAAATGGGGCATGACGGAGGGGCATGGAGGCCGAGGAGGAGATGGGAGTCGGTAGGTCGGGTGTGGCCAATCCTGGGGCGAGAGAGAATGATTTCCTCATAGCGGGAGTTTCTGATGAAGATGATCAAGGGGTGGGTTGTGGAGTAAGTTTTTCCGAAGGTAATCTGCCGATAATTTAGAATTGAGGAACGATAATAGATTTTGAGGTCGTATGCTGGTGAAGGTGTGAGGTAAGCGATTTTAGATAACAGAACGGAGTTTTCGGCTGCGTAATCAATTTCTCTATGTTGGGAATCGCCGATGTGACCCTGGATCCAAATGAAGGTCACTGACGATTAGACAGGTGATAGGGTAAGGATAATGATGAGGATGTTTTGTGAGATAGGGTTATGTAAAACGTAGTTGAGGGCGCTAGGTACGTAAGTTTTAAAAGACAGGAGTGAATGGCCCTTGGTCTAGCAGTGAATCAATTTTCTCATCCAAATTGGGGCTTGAATTCCTCAAGCTGCCGATTGGTCGTGATTGAGTCACTCATGAATTGAATATGCAAACCTGTTTTGTTTTTAATTTTGGAGCCATCTCTGTAACATATTATATGGTTGAGGAATTCGCGATATTCTCTGAATTTAGTGTTTGATAGAGTTTTATCCTTACAAGGTCAAGTCTGATACTAGGGTGAATGAATAGCCGTGGAAGAGGGTTGAGTTTAGAGAGGTAGTAGAAATGTGATTTAAGGAAATGGAATAAAAGAGTGAAGCGTTGTGAATAGGTGGATGCGGTCGCCAAGAAATTGGCAGGAGACGTTCGTGAGCGAGAGAAGGTTCTGCTGCTTCAGTACAGACGCTGAGTGTTCCAAACTCCATCCTAAAGGCTGATAATTGGATAGTCGTTTGTAATTGAGGACTAGATTTACTGGATTAGATATAGATTGGGAAACCATAGTCTGGCTGGTATTAGAAACGAATAGGACTTGTATTCAGTTGGAAGAGTAGTTTACCGTTGCATCCTAGTAAGGTGGAATAGGTATAAGAGAATATTAGTGGCATTCAAACGTTCCGCTTTGAATGATTTAATCTGAGGGACTAAGTTAGTTTTCCATCGAAATTAAGTCCGGAGAATGTTGATAGATAAGACTTGAATGAGTGGGGGGGGGATGGATTGGAGAACACGTCCTTTCTTAACCGAGCTCACAATGAGATTTCACTCGAAATTTGTTGGTGCAGTCGCTCTGCTCTATGAGGGTTTGAGTATTGGAGAGAGACCGAGTAATCGTCAGCGAAAAGACGTTGTGTTAGGGGAGAAGAGAGACATGCGGCGATTTTATTGATAGCTATTAGAAAAGAAAATACTTTATACTTCTCCTTACGGGACGCCACTGAAAGATTGAGTTATCGAAATAAAAGTTCCCGAAAAAATTTTCCGGCTTCATGTCTCTTATATTTTATCAGTCATCTTGAAATATTATTTTAGTCTGGGATTCTACTAGGTCAAGTGTTTGTGAGATATTACTCGTTTGCCCCCTTACCTTTCTTGGCGTTGTATAAGTCTGGAATAAGAAATATTTTTTGAGGTATGGCCTTTTGTGGGGCTCACTCGCGGCCTTTCTTGGTGTTGTATGAACCTATTATGAGAAATATTTTTTGAGCAATCAGCTTTTGTGGGGATCACTCGCTCCGCTCGTTCGCCCTCTTCCTTGGTCCCCATCTCGGTTTAGTATAAGTCTGATATAAAATATTTTGGGCTTTCGCTTTTCGCGGGGCGAACGAGCGGATCCCACGGGTATACATTTGCACGCGCAAGTGGGGTGTGCTCGCAAATTTGAGATGCTTTTTGGTTTAAATCCTTACAGAGGAGTGACGTACGCAAATCAGAGCATGATATCAAATAAAATTACGGTAGTTACATAAAGGGAGACGACTTTCAAAAGTTTCAACTACGTAGAACGAAAAGAGAAGAATTCACGACAAATGATAAACGCAGATTGGGGTTTCCTACTCTTCCTGCAGAAGGCGCAATGGCCCCTAATTTTTGACATGTTTCATGTCTGTGCTATGACCTTACCCTAATTTCGAAATTTGCGTGCGTACGTGCGTGCAGATGACCTTGGGACTTATGATTTTTTTCATATTGATTCTGTCCTCGAAAGCCTTTGTACTTTACATTTCTCATCAGCTTCCATAGATACCATTTTGTCTAACAATAGCGAAGATGTTCCATTCAGCAGACTGGGAGAATTTTTTCGCTGAGAGTATGAATCGAAAATTATTTCCAGAAATCCAATGTATCATTACAAAGTTGTATACAATTCTTGAGGCTCATTCGTCTTTTCGGGCTGAAAACTCTGCGTTAACCTACTTAAAATTACAATCAAAGCCCTGACACCTCCTCTCTCCTTCTTTCCGCCACAACATTCTTCTGTTGAGTCAACTGTTCTAGTGTACCTTTACTCCTGACAACACGCAACACTTCGTATTAGTCTTGACTTCACCAATCTTCAAAAACTCCCCAACATCAAATCACAAACATTACAATCATACACTCACCCTTGACTCTTGACACACTGTCTGCAGAGTACTGATTTTTGGGGAATGAGGTAGCGGAGTTTCTTTGTATTTAAAGAGAGAAGGAGGTAGAGAGAGAAGAGACGCTCCGCTCCGCTGTAAACAGGGAGGATGAGCTCCTGAGACGCTAGTTTTATTATCAACTTGAATACTCATATCTTCATCAGGTATCGACTATTTTTAGGAAGAAAAAAATTGTAAAATTGAGTGTCCGACAATTATGCAAAAAAATACCATGTAAAAATGAATAACTAATACTCGTACTTTTTTCCTATACTGGAGATAAAACACAGAGAAGTTCGTAATACTGCGTAATACGAGCGTATAGCCAAGTAGCCGTATTTACTGCTCTCACATCGAACTCCTGCATTTTTCTAATTATGTGATTGTTTGGTCTTGGAATCGCGATCAATTCTGCAAAATCGACGAGATTCGACACAAATTTTCCCGTTTGCAGTAAAGTAAGAAAATAGACAATTTTTTTTAATACAAGAAGTCAAATTGGCATTCTTGGGTGATTTTGGTATTCTTCATAAAAACGTACGCGGAAATCATAACCCTAAATATTTCATTAGTCTCCAAACGAGAAAATATTTTTTTACCCTTCGTTATTTTTTGCTTTTGCACTTATATGTAAGAAAGAAAAAAACGCGGATTCCTAAATTTATTTGGTTCTTTTATGCCGTTACTAAAAAAGATAAAATCGAAAGAAAAAAGAAAAGAAAACACTCATCACTGCACTGGAAGTTTTTATGTCAACGTAAATTAGCACTAATACGATGTAGCAGGAAGAGAGGGTAAAAAATTCTTGGCATTGAACTTGGGTACCATGTCATCTCACGAAGTTCGTTAATTTCAGTATATGTTTCAAAAGTATATTTCGTCGCTCAAATTAGAAGAAAGAAACCGAAGACAGGGGAGAATGACGAGGAAACTAGAAACGCAGTACTCGAATTGTCAAAATGCCTAAAAAATACGTTGTTCTTTCTGTTATAGAAGTTAATCCTATTAAATGTTGGTTAATTTTTCTCTTTTTCACTTACGCCTCTTCAAGTCCCTTGAAATTTCGGTAGACACGTGTATGTATAATAAGTGGTTGCGCTTAGATCATTTTGTACGAAAAATTACGACACGCTTATTAGGAAGGCCGTTATTATGTACAATTGCGAAGAGGATTAAATTTTTAAATGTACAACATTATAGCGGCCTGAACCAACATCCGTGTACGTCTTGTCGAAACTAGGAAACAAAAATAATATTCCTACTCGTATTATTCGGTCGAATTAGTCAAGTCAAATTTTTCGCGCGTTTTTCAAACTATTTCAGTATCGCGAATTTAATTAAACTTTTGTCGAGGTTTTTCTGATGCAGTACCCGGCGTTGTCTCTGCTCCCGTCTACCCCTTCAACCGAACGCGTACTTGACGTACATTAAATGCAGTAATTAATTTTACTGAATGTGGAAAAGAAAATAAACATCAAGCTATTAAATTCGGTTGAGCGCCGCGAAAATTTACATTTTATTTTTAAAAAGGAAAAAAAAAAAAAAAGGTTTTCTATAAATACTGGTAGTAAGAAGTTTTTATTTTGTTGGGAAAATAAACATAATAAAACGTTCCACAGTCCTAAAAATTAAATAGGTCAAGTTTTTCTTTTTTCCTCGCACTTTTTTTTTTTTTTTTTTTTCTTTCTTCTCATTCCACTCGACGAGTCAAACCACTTCCGAATACAACTTTGTTTAATTTTTTGGCTTCATTCGAAGCGTCGAATGATATAGAAAAACTAACTCTGACCTCGTTTATATCCTGCAAAATTCGTGGTGGATGTTTAGAACGTAAATACAGATATGATGTTCGCACGTTTTTTGAGAATGACGGTTTGAAAATTGAAGAACCTCTTTTAACAAAAAATCATACCAGATTTGCCGGAACAGTTTTCGTTCAAGTGTTTGAACAAGGAAGGTCAGGATATATATCATCACCGCGCGTATAAATAAAGCGAGGATCATGACAGATTTTCCCTGAATCGGGTTTTCGCAATCTTATGAAATCAAGCACGTTAGAAATTTTATGTATAGATTTCGCGTTAGGATACTTCGGTATAATCAAAATGATGTCGAAAACTCGATAACATTCGATATTTTCTTTGGAATAACGAAGCAATAATTGATTGAAACTCGTTTACAAATATCGTACAAGACATGGCTTTATCCACCAAGAAGAATCAAATATCCCGGTATGAATAAAGGCTTCAGTATCGTTATTCATTTACTTGAGCGGAAAAACCTAGAATCCGATCCACAAATGTTTTAACTGATTTGAGGAGTATCTTTCAAAAGGTTGCAGAAATTGTACGAAACAATTAGAACGTCTATAGATTCGAACTTCGAAAAATGTCGCAAAGAATACAATTCCAGCGTTATCTTTCAACGTCACGGTCGAAATTGAATATTTCGCTCTCCATGACAAGTTGTTAGACTCTAACGTCCTTGAACTTTAAGTAGGAATACACAGGTACCTGAAGAGCTGGCAAATCTTATGATAGAGAAACACTTAAACGAAGAATGACCAAAATATTGAATACATCAAGTAGTGCACTACCAACTTACAGACGAAAATTGTGTTCATAAACGTCGAGACCGATGGGCAGTACTCCTACTGCTCCTGAAAAAACAATGTGGGTCGCACTCTTCCAATATCTACAATGGGTAATGACATAACCAGAGAGGCGGTTTTGACATGCACATGTCTTTGGGCTGGGGGTCAGTCGAAAATTTGCGAGGGATGACTTCACCAATGACCTTGACCTAATTTAGGAACTTTGAAAAAATTTCGATCTTCGCTACTTTGGAACTTGTATCAGTCTTCGTTTCACCATAGGCTTAACATACAGTGTACTAGGCTTATAGTAGGCCAAAGAATATCGGTGAGCACGTCGGCTAGTCAATCCAACTTACTCCAAATATGCGGTAATAAATATCAAAAATTATGCCACTTAACTATCCGGCTACTTTACAGCAAAATCGATAAGCACCGGCATATTACAGCTCGGTAGCTTATGTACGCACAACTTTGACTGCGAGTGCCGATGCGACGCTACCAACACGGAAATTCGTGAGAACGGTAAAGCGTTCTTACATGTATTCCAAAAAGTAGACTCAAGTCTATCTGATGATGTTATTAAGTAAGAATCCTCTAGAGTTCGGGTCCAGGCTAGGCCAAGCATAGCCAATGGCAACCGCCTGTTTCTAATTTTTTTTTTTACGCCCAAAGACATATACTTCATATGACCTGATGTTTTTTCTTGAACTGAAGAAAGTTCCTGACATTAGCGGAAGGGGGATGCTACCATCTAGTCTACCAGCGCTACCATCCGATCTGCCAGAACTACTATCTCCAATCTACTAGCGCTAATATCTAATCTACCAGGACTACCTTTCGTCTACCAGCGCTACAATCTAGTCTACCACTCAGCCATGTAGTCTAGTATTCAGTTCCCAAGTAGCGAAAATCGAAATTCTTCCATGTTCATGTAGAAGGTCACACATGACGTAAAGCCCGACACAGTCTATGTTAAGCTCAATATAATGAAAACCGAGGATAGAGAATCGAAAGCGGCGAGGATCGAGATTTTTAGCGGGGAACCCGCTATCTCTTTTGTTGGGGGTATTTTCAGGAAATTTTCGTGCGCGAGCGAGGTTGATGACGTCGCGGAGAAGGGAGGGGGACTTGGAAAAATTCCAACCTCTGAGCTATATATGATAGGAGGGGGACTCAGAAAATTCCGACCTCCGAGCTTTATATGATAGGAGGAAGACTCGGAAAACTTTCGACCCTCTAGCCATATATGATAGGAGGAGAACTGAGAAAAATTCCGACCTCCGAGCTACATATGATATAAGGGGGACTTGGAAAAATTTCGATTCTCGAGCTAAAATTCCGACCGTCTAGCCATATATGATAGGAACCCCCTTGGAAAAATTCCTACCTCCGAGCTATACATGAGAGCTATATATGACAGGAGAGGGACTTGGAAAAACTTCAGGCTCCAAGGGACTCGGGACAGTGGGGAATTTTTCTGAGTAGGTCAAGGTCATTGATGGCATCATAAAAATAGGACGCGGACTTCTATTCAAGGAACCTCCTCCTCTCCTAAAAAAGACCTGCAAGTCGCGCTACATCGGTCTTTTCTCTTTTTTTTTTGAAAATTTACCGAATATCTTCCTTTTTGAGAAAAACAATAAATCATGGACTCGTGTTTAACGTACACCGACATTACATCAGCTTTCCATCTAAACTAATCGGACTGATTCACGATTGCGTGTTCCATGCGAGAGACTATACGTGTCCTGCACAAGAAGATGTGTTGTTCTAAACTTTTACACGATGATGAATGTACACTGAATATGTGTGCGATGAACCAAGTTCAAGAATTTAAACTTTACTTTGCATGGACCTCTTGTTGACAAGGTGAACAGATACGTCTGAAAGATAGTAAGCTCGTGAGGTAGTTGCCCAAGACACAGTATACCAGATCCTCTTTAAACCCGCAAGCTAATCTGAAATTCCGACCCGCTGATGACGTCATAAGGTAATTGTGATCTCGACCTACTTTAGGGGCGAAGTATGTAGAGCATATAAAAGAAGATATGAAACATGATCTTAACAATAAAGAGGAATACTCCGACGTGGAGTAAAAAAAAAAAAAAAAACCGCAGAAAAAATGAAAATACGACGAGCGCTTTCGGTTAAACAACCATCTTCGAGCCTGAAATGAAAGCAACTGACGAACAAAAGAGAAGAACGAGGTATTAAGATCGTCCAAACGAGAAATCACGGTGTGAGTCATAAACAAGTTCGATCAGGCCATCTTCCGGAATATACGAATTAAGAACAGTGATACCGTCAGTGTTGAGATGACGAATTATCTCTATATTCTCGAGGGCGATACGCTTACGGTAGGAATTCTCCTTATGGAGGAGCTTTTCGGATCCCTCACGGAAGCTGTGGCTACTGTTTATTAAGTGATCGGCGAAAGCTGACTCCCCCAAGTGTCCCTTCTTCCAAGACTTCAGGTGCTCAGCTACTCGAACTTTCATTTGGCGGCTGGTCTCACCAATATAAAAGCCTCCACAATCCTCACACTCCAACTTATACACACCACTCCTCTCATCAACAGGTATGGGGTCCTTCAGTCTCACAAACAACCTCTTGACTGTGGTAGGGTTGTAAAACGCGGGTCTGAAGCCAAACGGGCGAAGGGCCCGACCCAATGCTGGGAGAACTTCCCCAAGAAAGGGAGACTGATCCAACGCAAACGGCGATCACGGATCGTGTCTCGGGGGAGGGAGGTGGTGGAATCCAGGAGGCGCCTCGTAACTTTCCTCCGAACCATCACGTCAACATCAACATTGACCCCATTCACTCTGGCCAGGTGTTTTATTGTGATTAACTCTTTCTTGAAGGCAGACTGACTCAAAGGAATACGAGTCAGTCTGTGAACTAGGCTATGAAAAGCAGCCATCTTGTGAGCAACAGGACCGAACGAACCACCGTGGACTAAAACATCGGTCGTAGTATCTTTCCTGTAAATTCCAAACTTATGGATACCGTCTATTATAGAGATCGATAAATCCAAAAAGTTAATGGAAAATACCTCTATTTCCAACGTAAATTTGATGGAAGGGTACCAGGAATTGAGATACCTCAGAAACTCACCAAGGAGATCTGGGGGACCAGTCCAGGTACATAGAACGTCATCAACGTACCTGTCCCAATAATGAATATGATTAAGTACCACCTGGTTCGAGGAAAAGAGGTCAAGTTCAAACTTAGACATGAAGATTTCGGATATGAGAGAGCCTAGTGGTGATCCAATGGGGATCCCTACTTCGTCAGGGAACTCGAAAAATTTCCCTTCAAATTTACAATAGTTAGGGGACCAGCAAGTATTAAGAAGGTCGAAGAATTCGTGAAGCTCATTATGAGGAATGTTGGCTTTGACGAGTAGCTCACCCATACGCTGGATAGTAGCAGCCTTAGGAATATTCGGGAACAAACCAACAACATCAAACAAGCAGATGGTCGTTCCCGGGGGAAGGCTTACATCCTTGAGGACGTCAGTTAAAGAGGCCGAATTCAAGACCGAATGAGGGGATTCAAAATCAATACGATTTTTGAACCAACGGTCAAGGAATTTAGCAAGGAGGTAGGTAGGAGAGGAGACGAAAGAAACAACGGGTCGCATCGGGGTATTGTTCTTATGCACTTTAGGCAGCCCGTACAAGAGGGGGGGTGTGGGGTTAGGAACGAGGAGGGCTTTTTTCAAAGCAGGAGTTTTGATAACAGCCTCACTCCTGTTGATGACACACCTAACTTCTTTGACGTGCTTGGGAAAGCTGAAATCCTCACTCTCTTTAGCACCACACTGCTGTAGGACTTCATGGACCTTAGAAGAATAGGCCGATCTCTCCATCACTACAACAGCGTTGCCCTTGTCAGCCTTAGTGACGATCAAATCTCCCTCTTTCATCTTCCTCCTTAGACCCGGCTGGATAGCCGTAACTTAAAGGAACGGATTCGTGAAACATGATCTTCTTTTTTTCGAGCCAGAACATTTTTTCCGGGTTTGTAGAAGCATCTATTTATACTAGGCTACTTGAAATTTTTTTTTATACCGAAACTAAGCTACGTATCTTACTAAATTATAATTAGAGCCTGGATTTGCCGGCATTTGTCAATTTTTTTCCTGAATGGGGAAACAGTTGTTAATAAAATACAAGTTCGAATCACTAGCTGCCAGGGAAAAGAGTTTTAGTTTGCCGAAAATCACCGAAAGTGAAATAAATGCCGAAATTGTGGCAGAACCGTTAGTTTTAAGTACAACATTTGAAACTGTTGCCTGTTCATTCATGAACAAAAGGAGATGTGTAAAAATTTTGCTTAAAAATCAATTTTGGTGAGAATTGGATAGTAGTAGTTAAAAATATTATTTTTAAATCAAAAATTGAAAAAGTAAAACTTTTGATAGAAAAATTGCTAGGATTTTCAATTGATGAGTTTGATCCACAAAATTAATTTATTTTGGTTAAAAATCACGTAATTGTGGTCGGAAATTGAATAATTCGGGACGTGAATTTGTAAAAGCACTAAAAATGCGTGCTTTTTCCATTTTTTTATTGCCGAATAAACTTTGGGGGTGTTCCGGGGCTCGAGCACCCCTCGAGATTTTCCAAGGGGTGCGCCGCACCCCTTGGGAAATCTCGGAGGTGGAAACACGTGCGTGCGAGGCGCGAAATTTTTTGCCCCCACCCCTCTAAATTCACTTCGAGCATCCCTGGGGAAAATTGTAAGTTGCCACCTATGGCCGGGAATCCGGGCTCTAATTACAATATTGTAAAGATTCCCTGTCATTTGCCCGAATGCAATTTGCCCGAATGTCGCGTCGTTTGCTTGAATACAAAAATGCCCGAAAATCAATTGTTTCGAAAGACAATTGCTTGAATACATTTTTCCCGATTTTAATAATTTCGTCCCGAATTTAATAATGTATTAGTGCACATATTTCAAAATACATTTTTGTTTGTCCCGAATGTAACAATATCTTCATAGCGGTGTATACTTCGAAGTAAGCACATTTTTTATTGGTCCCCAATTTACCAATAAGTCAAGATATGCGAACGTTCGATGATATGCGGTCTAGATAATCCAATATGTCGTTCAAGTTGTATTCTGTCGCGATGCTCTCAATGCGTCAGCGCGTCCCGGAGAGCAAGTTCGGTGACACAAATCTCTGCGTGTCCCTGCTCCGATTGTATCTCCTTAATGAACGAGTAAAGATCGGGGTGGTCTTTCCCCATTAGCGTGTGAAATCTGTTATGCCAGCCTTCGGCGCAATTGTTCGTGCGGTGGCTTCGTTGTACGGCTGTATCGTATTGGTTCCACAAAGGATACCGAGGGGCCACAGCTCGACGATTTCCCCGCGCTGGCTTTCGAATCTGACTCATTTTCTAAATCTGACTCGTCGTCCGGTGGACCACTATCGAATAGGAGGAACCGCTCACTCGTCATCGTGGCCTTGTACTCATCAGGAATGGCACGAAGTTTCGACAGCTTCTTCGGGTTCACTGGTGAGAGTGCAGCACGTTCTCGTCGCATCGTTCGCAGCATGGCTGGCTGCGCGGGCAACTCGCTGAGTACGTCCGCTGGCCCCTTGCAATTCGGTTCTCAGGATACGAGAAGGTGGCTCCGCTGGGTGCTCAACCGCCTTCCTCTTCACACTTGCGATTATCTCTTCCGCGTTTGTCTCTTCACGGTTAGGCGGATAGCTATGCTTAAAAACATCCGGACCCTTGAACACCTCTATATCACCTCCGTCTGCCGGGTCGCTAGTAATAGCTCGAGCCGTACATATTCCTCGGCGAAGTAACTGACAGTCCCAGTAGTCTCTGCCTTTGGCCGCGCGTGAGCGAACGTAGATGTAGCCGTCTATATGGAGCTGCTTACCGACTATTTTTGGCGCCATTATGTCGCTGATTGCTCGCGAGTGTACACTTGTACTGAACCAATCATGGGAAGAACGTAAACGAGTACGCATCACTTTAAATTTTCCTTAGCAAAATACATTTCAAGTTTTCCTCAGTATCTTTTCAATGCAGTACCCACTCTCACAAATTCCTTCACAAAAAAAGAGGTACTTTCCGGAAAAAATTCATTGGAACAAAATTTAAAAGAGGTAGGTACTTCTCACATGAAATTTTCTTCGAGTACACATTTTTATTTGGAAAAAATGTATTCGTGCAAAAATATATTCGGGCGAAATGTTTTCAGGAATGTATCTCAATTTTCTGTTATTCGGGCACTTGTCTTTCGGGACACTTAATTTTCGGGCATTTGTATTCGGGCAAGTGACCGGATACCGCCCTCATGACGTCATCTCAATTTAATCATGTGAATTTTAGAGTATCCGTGTCGAAACTTTTTCTGATTATCTAATTTCAATTCAAGAAACAGATTTTTTCATCTAGATTATTTACGTTTGCAAGTCCAACACCTCCGCTCTATGATAATTGCATTAATAAGAGACTGACAGTAGCACACCTTATCAACGACTGCTCTACCTACCACAACGCCAGACAGAAAATTTATAGCTAAGTCCAACGACTGAGGATAAGAACATTATGGAGGATTCAATGGAATCAGTCACCGCTCTTCTGAATTTCATTGAAGAAACCGCTCTTTACGATCTCATCTAATTAAATTAACATTAGTCGTAGCTTGTATTGTAATATTTACAAAATTTTGTTTATTGTAATAATTTGAGTCATATTGTATCTCAATATTTGTAGACGCTAAGTTCATGCATCTATCAACTTCTAAATCCTACTTTTCCACTAATATTGTAATTGACATTCTCAGCTATCGTTCCCAAACCTACATTGTGAACAGAAAAACTCAATACGTTTGCCTTAAAATTAACGTGAAATTAGTAGAAAAGCAAACCATGATCTCAGTCATTCTAACTAAGGAAGACAATGCGAGTGATTGAAACGTTCGAGCTGCTACTCATTATTATACGATCAAGTAAACAATATGCAGCCAGAGCCAAATATAATTCAGCGTATTTTCCTCTTAGTATACTTTGTTTTACGAAAAAACTTGACTCATAAAAGAAGTTGATAATATTGTGGAAACAAATCGCATAAAATTTAAAATAAAATATCGAAATGACTGCTGACATCATACTTAATAATGATGCCGAAATAGTGTATTGACATTATCACAGTACGTAAATAATAATATTACTATGTGAAAAGATTTTGCCCATGCAGAATCAATTTAATTAACATTGTAATGTCAAATTTCTGATCTCTAAATGAACATCTTCGAAGATGCCGTTTTACACGAGCTCATGCATTGTTGCGAAACCTACGTCCGACCCTGACTTCTAGGTATGGGAATTTTCTTTCTCCTTTCTTCTTTTCTACTCTATTCTCTATCTGGCACATAATTGTGACAGATATGAGAGGGTGGGAATGAGAGAGGCTAGGGTTCTAGGTCTTGTCTGACGATATTAACGTACAAGCAAGCGAGTGGACAATTGATAGCTTCTTCGAAATGAAACGCAATCCACCTCATGAACTCTTGTTCCAGACTCCTCTTCATTTTAATGATAAAAAAAAATCATTCCGGAATCAAAAGCCGTCATGCAGAAAGTCTTAGATTGGAGTACACTAAGTACATGCACACGCGCTCGGCTGATTATTTAATGAAAGCTCGACTTCAGAGAAGAATCTCTTCTCCTAATAGAGGAAAGAAAAGAGGATCCCACTATCGACGAGAGATTAGAGAAATGTTAGAATGATTCAAAAACATCTTCAATCCTCGTAAGTCAACCAGGTTCTTCATGAAACGTCCTTCGTTACACAGATAATTTTGTCCCGAGGCGATTTGCACGGAATTTAGAAGTTGTAGCAAACCTTTCTGTATGAATTAAAAATCTGAAATAAACTCGTTCGATTTCCTTCGCCGACATAAGATTGAATGGGCGGATACGTATTCATTCCACTTCCGTCAAGAACGAGGGTCGAGTTTTCTATAAGTTTTTCTTTCACACCCATCTTGGGTGAGAAAAATATTCAATGGTTCAGCTGTTCGAAATTATTTTTGTACTTTCTAATATCAGTTTTACACATCGATTCATGTGAACTCTCTCCGTCCCTTTCTGTAGAAAGCAAGTCATTAATGCGAGAATACAGTATACTTCGCTTCTGTATATGAACATCTGACCACCGCTTAAAAGTACTTCTTTGCTTGGACCGGATTAACCGAAGTCTAACGTTTCATCGCAAAGCGTATTATTCTGTTGTCAGCTACGATAATAATTAAGACATCTTATTTTGTCAAGCTTCCTACAAATGTCGAGTTGTAGGCCCAGCGTATATCCGCTGACTACACCTTCTGCAACGGAAGAACCTTGTTACGCCTTAGATCTTAATAACTTTGTTCCTGCGCTACGTTCCATTCAAACTATTTAATACCGTAGCCGTCGCGATACGTGCATAATAGGTGTATGAAACAAAAAATTCCAGTCAGATTTTCCAGCATTCCGTGACCATATCACCGCATTAGAAAATAATAATATGTCGACCGACCGAACAAACGCGCGAGCGTAATAACACTGTGGAAGAAATGATTGCTTGTAGCCTTTGACACACTTCTCTGCCACTACCTCTGCCTTGTACTTCAAATCCTGAAGGTGATCTATGACAAAAACGTTGGTTCCTAGTTCTTTAATGCAAAATTCAGGGAAAATCCACGAATTTATAGTCCCTGTCGCACCTTACGACGAATAGTGGACAAGCTTTGATATCATAAATGTGCTCTATAAGTTTTTTTTATTATATTGTCCGAGATTTCCCTCTCCCAAGTTTTCGACCTTGCGACTGATAGAGAGGTAATAACACATCACAAGGGAATTTCAAATTTCGAGAAATATACAAGGGGCATTGAGGAAATTTTTGCCGTCCAGCTATACATTATGAAGACTGAGCTGTCGACTCATTGAAGGTAATGTGCGTCCGCCAACGGAAATTTGACAAAACTGATGGTGACCTGCTACACTCATCCATCTTTCAAAATAGCCAGCTGCTTCAAAACAGCTAAAAATCTCACACCTTCCATTGAATTGGCAAATGATATTAAGACAGATTTTTCGAAGTAGCGTGATAAATTTGTTACTCAATTCCTCTTTCTCTAGGTCCACTTTCATTTTTGTGAAAAGATCGGGGTTTTTAGACTTTCTTGACTGATCATCATTCATTAGTTCTGTCACTGGGGCGAGGTGTTTAGTTCATTGTGTCACAAGACTGTCTGCTTCTAGCCTCCTCACTGTTCTGGAGGGGGTAGGCTGGGCGCGGCTTTCCTTGTTTTGTAACTAGGGAGCGTGGTGTTCGTCCACCTTTGAATTCCTTATCGGTATCATGGCTCCGTTGGGCTTGGCTGTACCGCAAGCCAGTGTCGGCAAATTATTCGAATCCCAGAGTTTGCAGCTTCCGAGTTGATTTTTGGTTGCCTCATATACGGGATGAATGTCTAGTGACTCATCTTTCAAATTGCACTACTGGGGAGTGTGCTGGTGATGGTTGGTGATAGTTATAGCGTCTGGAGGGGAAGTTTCATCATCAGAGGTAGGGATGTGGACTTTGGTATCCATTGCTGTTGCATTATCGTCCTAGAATGTATCCGAGTCTGAAGGATTTGTGGCAGATGCAGCTTCGTTTGCGCACGTCATCGCGTGCCAACTATCCGTGGAATGCTCAGCGCGTTACGCAGTGTAGGCGAATTAGACACAAATATGAAAAATAAAAACATTTCGGGCCATAAAAGCTTTGATGGCTGAAAACGGTAGAAAATTATGTCTAGAACGGCCCTCGAAAAATCCTGCTGAATCCCCCTGGAGCATTTCCCCCAAAAATAAGTTTTTTGCAAATATTTCGCGAAATATACCGATTATGTGAAAAATACCTCAGTTCAAAATTGTTCCTCAACAAATTTCCTATAGGATAGTGTATTTCATCTTAAGCCTACTTCTCCCCCTCGACTGGTAAAGTTAATAAAAGTACCCCCATTCTTCGAAACCTGTGTAAATAGCATTCTAAAAAGTAGAGTAATGGCGTTTCACGGGCTTAACAACGTGTACAAGTGTGGTAAGAAATATTTTCAATGAATAAATAATGGGGAGAGGGGGTGGCACCTTTCACAAAGTACTTTGCCCTATATACGGAAATTCCTTTGAACACACGCTATGTTTATCTTCTACGGTATACAAGTGCAGTAGTACCGAAAATATTATTTAGCGTGAAAAAATCCTCGTTCTCCGTTGCCAGGAGGCGGAAATTCATAGGCCAGAATTTTGCAGTTATAAAATTCGAAAGATCGGCGACAGTGAAATCGTTGGTCACCATGTCACAAAAGGTGAAAATTAAGAAAGAAGAGAAGGTGTCGACAGATCCCTTACTCTTATTTCAAAGAATCGCGCTGTTGAACGAGAGTAAGGAACATCTGCGCGACTACTTCACGTACAAATTGACACCATCACTGTCTCTCTTTGATGCTGTTGGTATGAGGAAAATGATAAAATCCTCTATGTATAATTGCTTTCCTCCTCTCGAAGTGCCTGAGGACGACATTGCGGAAGAGTGCACTGATATCTGCGTTGAGTGTAATTGGACGTGAAGGCTGCAGCAATAGTATGTAACCCCGCTCAAACAAGGTGGTCCTGCTGAAGGAGTGTTTGAACAGTAGATTGAAGAGGAGGAAGGAGTTTAGGGAATGACAAGTGGGAGGTGAGAAGAACATGAGCATGAGGACGTGCATTAGGACTGCTGCAGGAGCTTCGCTGCTACTGACTAGACAGTAATCTGCGCTCTAAGCCCGGAAGAACCGTTTCCAGGTGGACCCAAAGGACGGAAGGGTCGTGATAGCGCACTGGAGTGTTGGCTAAACTCGCCTCTGAGCCACCTCACCGTGTCAAGATTGCAACTCGATTTGAAGTGGACACAGTTACGTACTACACACTGGATTGTATGCCTCCTCCCGTGTACAACCTCCTAAGTGGAAACCTACTCTAATTCAGGCAAATGGAAAAATTTTTGGTCCAGGCACATGATGAAAAAATAAATCGACGTGAACGTAAAAATTACTGGAATCGTAAAATATATTTAATAAACGCGAGCGCTTTCGACTAAAAAGTCATCGTCAGACAAAATACAATGACATACAAACAAGAAGTAAGTAGAGGTGGAAAAAGCTACAGAGTTACAATATTCGTCAGAAATTAATTGTCATTAACTTGCAATTTTTTGAAAAACGCACCAGTGAGGAATGATGATAGGATGATCTCGTTTACTATAGGTGAGTAATTACGAACTTCTTTCGATATCTCTACCGTTTACAATGTGATTCTTTTGTTCCTGTAGCTCTCCTCATGTGAGAGACGAACATTTTCCGGTCTAGGGAAAAAATGTCCACATGCTAGAAGATTTAGAGTTGGTATGTAGTTGACACTTTTCAAATGCTGTTTGATTCGAGTTTTTAGGGCTCGACCTGTTTGCCCTACGTAGGAGAAACTGGATCAGGCATGGGGTCCTTAAGATGAGGGAAGTGGTTCCTGACAGTGTTCACGTTGTAAAAGCCTGGTCTAAGATGTAACATTTTAAGTAAACGAGATATGTGGTTGGAAAGCTGACCGAGATAAGGAAGGCGTATCCATTTCTCTTCCATCCGATTTGTGTCTCTCAAGTGGGAGATGGTAGCATCAAGAGCTCTAGAAACTAATTTCTTATGTATCACTTTATTACCTAATATCCAATTTCATATGATTGGCTTTCGCTAAGAGCTTTTAATAAGTTTGAAGGCTTCAGGGGTGAGGGGGGTGGATATCAGACGATGGATCATACTAAGAAAGGGTGCATGCTTATGTGAGGAGGGACAAAATGAGGAGCCATCTATAATTATGTCTGTATAGGTAGGCTTCCTAAAAATATCGAATTCATATTTGCCTTTATTTAGAGTGACGGAGTGGCCAAGAAAATTGATGGTTTTACCGCCGACCTCAAGCGCGTGAACCTGATTGAAGGATACAGAGAATTGATGAATTTGACAAATATTGTAACTCTCTGTTTACCTGTAGCTTGTTCCACCTGTACTTATTTTTTCATCTAATATGTGTCGTAACCTTGAGAACTGAATTGAAAGTACAATACGTGAATTCCAATTAAAGAACAAAGGAGTGAGATGGATGATCGGGATGAGGGCGACACGTCATCGACGAAAATGGAAAAATTTAGAATGTAAAGTGGTCCATTTCAGAGACTTGATGCTCTGAAGAGGAGGAAGAGCTGAGAAAATCGTGATTCAAGAAAAAAGAGTGGGGTCGCCTGACAAGGATTCAGAAAAATTACAAGTCAATAGCTATATTAAGGAAGAGAACTTGAGAAGATCTAGACTCAAGGGCAGGGAGGACGTAAGGTGCTGGGATAAAACCATTCACCGCGGGTCTCCCACTATCCATAGGCAGCAGTGGCCTATCTGTGGAGTCGAGCCTTCCGACTCGGAAGATCCGGACGTGTCAATTATTATTTTTCTCGGTCTTTTCGCAGCAAAAAAATACTTCTTCGAAAATTTCGCTTGCATTCGTTCGTCATGAGACGTTCTGCGCCCATTCGGACCGGGTTTTCAGCACACGACCACGTAATGTGCCGGATTGAATAAAAAGATAAGACAGAAATACGTACGGTTTTTCCGAATTAAACGAAAACCCCGGCCGATGAAATTTAATTAAACGAAAGCGTTTCAATCTCAATTACAAAATCTAAAATAATTTTACGATATGTCACCATTGCATAAAGCGGCGCAATTTTTTTCTTTCAAACGTACGAACTCGAATTCAATTTCGAAACCTAAATTGATTTTCTTTTCGCGAAGTAAAAGCTCGCTCATCCCTCTCTAGACACTGCTGCGTGAATGATAAAGAATATTGCTTTCCTTTGATTGTCTTAAAATACATTTGTACCTGGATACGCGTGCTTTCCGGATCCACCCTTTCGTAAAAAAATACAGCATTCGAGACTTTGAACTTTTTTTTTTTTTCATTTAAGAAGCTTACCTTATGTAAATCATTGTTGAAATAAAAGAAATACCGAAAAAGAAGGTAGCTTTAAGCGAAAAGAAAAAGAATGAAAATTTCTGAAAGAGTATTAGCCCACACTGATCATTATTAGATGATGATTAATGGTTTTCTTTCATTTCCCCTCGCTTTTCTTCTTTTCAGTTTGTTCTTTTTTTGAAACGCCTTCATTCGGAATCCTCGATGTGGAAATACTAATACTGCAGCCTCGCGGTAAAATGAATTTTTAAACTGACAGAAACGTGCGTTAAGAATACAAGCTCGGTCTTAACTACGGAATATTAATCATTTTTAATTTCTTCCAGATGATATCATTGATTTTGAATTTACTCTACAGAGACGGAATGAAGAAATCTGACGTTTGGTCAAATATTATACACATTATTCTTCCTCGGTTCAAGCAAATGGAGCAGTAGCCTGTTTTTGTACGCTCCCTAAACACGTCCACAAAATGAATATGATTTTTGCGTTTCTATTAATTGAGATTAGAAATATTTAATCTTTATTTGTTTTATCAGAAAAATTGAAATCATAATACTATCGTTCATCAAGCACTTCGGCCTCCTCCCATTGCCACAGGTCAGATTTTGTAACGTTATCTTCGAAGGATTTATGTTTCTAATATAATACTGAACTCCCTTTCAAGGATTTATGTTTCCAATATGCCGATCGATGTGTACGGAACAGTTTTAGAAGAGTCTGCGCCGGATCATTTTTTGACTGCAACGTCCCGCAGTGCAGACTTTTTCTATACAGCATTTCATCATATGTTCACGAAAACGAAAAGATATTAGTTTATAAATACATCGACAGTTGAAAGGTTCCGTACACTTCTGCGACTACATCTGTTGTACATCTTCCAAACTATAAACGTGCTATGCTGAACCAATTTTATGCAGAATACGTGGTTGTCTCGTAAAATTTGGATTTATGTACGAGAACGGTGTGAGAAAAAGAAAGACGTACAGTTATTTTTGCCTTAGATTGATGACTTTTGCGCATGTGATACGATTCCAACGGGTATATGGATACACCATAGTTTAAGGTATTCAGGTTAACGTATAATAAGTATATATAATAGTAGCCTCATTAAAAAATTTACGAGTTTTCGATACTATAAGAGGCGTATGACGGCCTGGAACGTAACACAGTGCACAATAGCCTCTATTAAAGATCATAGATTGGAGTTAAGCTAGATTTACGACATTCGTAAGTTATTTTGTCGTCTCTAAGTAGGAAGAATGCCAGAATTATATCGATTTATAAAAGTAATACTTTGAACTTCTCGCGCGCCTTTTCGAAAATTCGGTGAAGATTAAATTGATGAGCAACGAAGGAGGGTTAAATTATTGAACAAAGTTAGCTCAAAATTATAGACTATTTTTGGTCTCATAAAAGTATCACGGATCTTTTCAATTTTTCCGGAAAAATGATGATAATAATAATTTTTGTAATACAGATTCAAGGAAAATTGTGGATAAAATGAAATGACTTGTTTCAACATTGAAATAACTTGAAAAACATATGAAAAAACTTCTTCGGTACCGAGAGGATCTCATCTGGATCACTACACACGCATGCGTATATTGACATGTTCACCGAATCCTCAACCTAATTTGAAATTTTGCGAGACTCTCCCCTCTCTAATAATAATGTTACCCCAAGACATCGGTCTAGGAAAATCTTCCTAACCTAATCTGAAATTCTAGGAGTCCCCGCCTGTCGTTGAATCGTACCTCTCGAGACGTGAAAAAGAGAGAGAGAGAGAGAGAGAGAGAGAGAGAGAGAGAGAGAGAGGGGGGGGGGGGTTTAAACCAAATTTCATGCAATACTTCACCTGTTTCTGTAATTTTGGTTTTTGAACTTCTGACATCGCCCCTCATTGCTAGGCCATTGGGAGCGGTGAGATTGTCAGATAGTTAGCCTTACATACAGTATACTGCGCTTACTGCTACCATCAATTCTCTAATGGGTGATGGTCCTGTCTGCAGGACCATCCTCAAATATACTACACACCTTGGACGCCATACAACACAGGTAACATCCTTATAAACTGACAATAGACGTCCAATTATACACGAGCGCTGGCGGTGGATTGCTGGTAATGTGGCAATTCTCTTCGTACAGTGTGGTACTTGATCAGTTTTCCTTTGGACTCGGTTGCTCCACCCTCCAGCAGAACGGAAAAGTAATGCGACCCCTAGCAGTGTACACACTAAGGGCAGGAATATGTTAACTCGATAAAAAACTTCAGAACAATGCATTAAAGAATATTATAAGAACCACTGCTATAGTTTGGGAGCAAGGGTCGGGCGGAACATGCCCAACGGATTACTGGTGTTTTTGATCAGCCTTCACTCAAAAATATAGTGAGGATCTGTCCTTTCGCACTGGGAAATGGCTCAAGAAAGGCCACTCAGGTTGGACACCGAGTCACGCAACATTCACAAGTCACTGCATCCTTTTTAACCCTAGGTTAGAAAGTCAAAAGTAACACTAACGAATCTGAGGGATCTCCTTGGTTTATCCCATCTATGACGCTCTCTTCTCCTCCTCCCCCCAAGAGAGGCTGTATAACGTTTGCGCAAATTTACATGAAAACCGCCAAAAGTAGGTAGAACGTTTGCGCACATGAGATGTTACCGTTTGCGCAAACGAGATGTACCGTGTGCGCATATTTGAGATAACGAGGAAAAATTGTAAGACTTGGAGAGTGTAGTGTGTACATGTAGGTACTGCAAAAAAATATTCTTCGCTGTGCCATGTTCAAACTTGTTACTTGTTATCAGCTTGAGTTTTGCCTTTTTGTATCACTTTCTTTATCAGATGGGAGGTCGGGAGAGTTAGAACAAAATTTTTCGACTGATGTAGACCGTTATTTTTGCATATCATAACGTATTCGGGTAGCTCGAAGTGCAGTTGAACATGGCTCTAGAAATTGCGACCACATTAAAAACTCGTCGCGGCAAAGAGTGTATTGTTATTGATAATTATAAATTTCGCGAGTTCCGACGAATGTTAGATGGTACTGTTCAGTATCGATGCACGAATAAAACTTGTAAGATGAGTGTATATGTTCAGCCTAGTGCGCTTACTGTCGAGAGAAGTACTGATGATCATGACCATGAAGCGTATACTGATAGGCAGATTACCAGAGACGAAGTACGCACTGCCGTAAAAAGAAAAGCTGATGAAGAGCCGCACACGAGGCCCATTAAATTAATAAGAAGTTCGATCGTGGCTACAGACAATGCAGTTGATATACTTGAATTTGACGACTACCGGCTCCTACGGAAATCTGTGTACGAACAAAAACGAAAACAGTTCCCTGTATTACCGAGATCCTTCGAAGAAGCCATGGGACAACTATTGGAATGCAATACTTTTCATCGCGGTAAGCCATTCGTATTTTTCTCCGCCGATGAAACCATACCTATATTTACGACCGAAGGAAATCTTCGTCTTTTGCAAGGGGCGACTGATGTATTGGGAGATGGAACATTCGACTGCGCGCCTAGGTTCTTCACCCAGCTGTATACTTTACACGTCTACGTTAACAAATTCTATGTTCCGGTGGCATTCTCCTTCTTGCGCGATAAAAAGACTTCAACTTACGAGAACTTGTGGGAAACGATTCGAAATTTATGTGTGAAAGTTTGCGGTAGTGTACCTCACATTAAATGTTATTACGCCGACTTTGAACATGGAGCTCACAAAGCAGTCCTGAAGTTTTATCCCGATTGTCGCATCATAGGATGTAATTTTCACCTGGGCCAAGCATGGTTCAGGAACATACAAGGTGACACCGCACTACGAAAAGCGTACGTTGGCAGTAACACCGACAGTGGAAAATGGTTACGCTGGTTTTTCGGCCTCGCCTATCTTCCTCCAGACCAGGTCTATGAGGGCTTTGTCGACCTTCTGGACGTCGCCCCGATTGAAGCTGAATCATTCTTAGAATATTTGTTAGACAATTACGTCAGGGACGATTCGCGGTTTCCCCCTACCGTTTGGGCTGCTGCACCTTCTGATGGTCCGCGGACAACAAATGCGGTTGAGAGCTTCAATTCTCATTATAACGCCTTATTCTATCACTCGACTCCTCATATCCACTTAGCAATCGATGCGCTCCTTAATATTCAAGTTTCCACCGACCTGGTCCTAAATTCTATAAGGAGAGGACGCACAAATTCTCGGACATCTGAAAATGATACCCGCCGTACATGTCTACGAGAAGCCTATGAAAAATACCAAAAAGGCGACTATACCAGGCTGCGATACCTTAAAATTGTAGGATACTACTGCCAGCCGAAAAAAATTCGTTAATTTGTTTTATTGATTTGATTTGTTTTTTGTACCAAGCCACTGTACGTATTTCACGTGTGCTATGACAACATAAATTTTGTTTAATTAAAGTAATAATTTGTACCTTCTTCTATTTTTTCTCGCTTGCGCAAACGTGTACACCTTGTGTCCGCAAACGGACCATCGCTTTTGCGCAAAGAGGCTATTTTCATTTGCGCAATTGTGTCGTTTTTTCACGAATTTGCGCAAACGTATACCGCCCCCAAGAGAGGCTTATGCTAGGCTAAGAATAAAGGCGGACGAGCGGAGCGAATGTGCCCGACAGCCAATCAACCTGATAAACAACACAGGGCTTCCCCCAGTTTGCCTCATCCTTATCGCACTGATACTTTCTTACATTGGTCTGATGACAGGGAATAGATATGCCATCATTGCACATTCAATTCTTCCGCCATTTGATGGATGTAAAACAAATACAATTACGATAAGAATCAGACAAACAAGTATGCAATACGATATAGGCGAAAAACCTTATACAAGGCTTTGACCTAATGTAGGGACCCTGATGACGCCTTAAGATAAGTGGGACTTTGACGAAAATCAAGTAATACGTAAAAAATACATGAAACACGATCTTCATTTCTTTGGCTTTGCCAGAACATTTTCATTGTAACTGATTGAACTCAAATATAGACTGACCTGTAACTCAAATGGGAATAGTTTCAACGAGCGGATGTCGAATCGGACCACAATCCAGTTGTAGCCAGCTTCAGTTTAAGTTGGAAAAAGATCGAGAAAAGGAACCAGAGGAAACCTCGAGCCGACCTGAGCAAGCTCAAAAGCAAAGCATTCAAAAAGCAAATTACGGAAAAGGTAAACGAAACCTTTGAAAGAGAATTTGGCCAGACAGAGGGAGAAAATGTGAAACATAGAATCTCAAGAATCAGCACTGGGATTAAGGAGCTGTGCCAAAAGGAACTCAAACCGGAGAGAATGCAGAGGAAAAAACTATGGATCACGGATGAAATAATTGACTTAATGGAGGCAAGAAGAAGAGAGAAAGGGAAACCGATGTACAAGGAAATCAATAAAGATATCAAAAGGAAATGCCGTACAGCAAAAGGAAAATGGATGAACGAAATGTGTCAGGAGGTGGAAGAACTGGAGAAGAAACACGACTCATTTAACATGCACCGTAAAGTTAAGGAGGTTACTGGCTTGCTTCGAAGGAAAATTCCAGCTAAATTGGTAGCGGATGATGGAAACTTAGTGACTGATGCCGAGGACAAACGGAAAGTCTGGGTCAAATACATAGAGTCCATGTTTAACGATGTGAGACAAGATGTAGAAACAGACCTACCTGAAGAAGAAAGACTCGATATAATAGAGGCAGAAGTAACCCACGCCATAGAGATGGCAAAACCCAGGAAAGCTGCAGGACCAGATGAAATATACAGCGAAATAATCCAGCTGCTGGACCAAGAAAACTTGAAGAAACTGACGAAACTGTTCAATGAAATATATGTAACTGGGGAAATACCAAACGAGTGATTACAGTCATTATTTGTTACACTTCCAAAGAAAGCAACAGCCAGCAAGTGTGATGAATACCGAATGATAAGCCTTATGGGCCACCTACTGAAGGCATTCATCCGAATAATCCATGCTAGAATCCGAGGAGCCTGTAAAAGCTCTATGGAAGAGAGCCAATTTGAATTTCGGCAGGGTTTTGGAACGAGAGAAGCACTCCTTGCAGTCAACGTTCTCCTTCAGAAATGTAGAGACCAGAGGAGAGATGTGTTTATCTGTTTCCTAGATTATGAAAAGGCCTTTGATCGCGTGAAACATGAGAAGCTGCTACAGATCCTGAAATGCCGGCGTATAAACCCTTTTGATTTGAGAATTATTAAAAAGCTGTACTGGGAGCCAACAGCTGGTGTACTTGTGGAAGGCAACGAAACTGAAACCGTAGCTATCAAGAGAGGAGTACGCCAAGGATGTATCCTATCACCCTTGCTGTTCAACATATATGCAGATGAGGTATTTAAAGAAGCCCTGCAGGATGAGGAAGTAGGGATCAGAATAAATTGAAAGTACGTCAATAACATCCGCTATGCCGATGATACAGCACTGATGAGTGACTCTCGAGAAGAACTACAGGAAATGGTGGACAGCATAAACGAAATAGGGCAGGAATACGGCCTGAGGATTAATGTGAAGAAAACAAAATTCATGATCATCAGCCGAGAAGAACACCTTGATGCAGAACTGGTCATTAATAACGAGCTGGTGGAGATAGAAGAATTCAAATATCTGGGGACCATTATTACCAACCAACTAAACGCAGAGACCCAAGAATGGGATACGCCAAGACAGCTTATGGGAAAATGAGGAACTTCCTGAGCGATCGAGCAGTTAATCTAGCAACAAGACAACGTATGCTAAGGTGCTATGTGTACTCAGTCCTCCTATATGGGGTAGAAGCGGCTACTTTCACAAAGCAAGCAGTAAAAAGGCTGGAGGCTTGCGAGATGTGGTTCCATAGGAGGATGCTACGGATTTCATGGACACAGAGGGTAACCAATGTGGAAGTGCTTGAGCAAGCAAACACAGAGCGGATGTTGATGAAGATCATCAAAAAACGGAAGACAGCCTATTTTGGACACGTGATAAGAGGCCCTAGGTACCAATTTCTCCGCCAAATCATACAGGGAAAAATCGATGGCCAGAGAGGGCGAGGAAGAAAGAAGACATCGTGGAAGAAAAATATACGACAATGGAGCGGCATCCAGGGAATTGGAGACTTGGTTCGGGCGGCTGAAGAAAGGAGGCTACATGTCTAATGCCGAATAGGATCGTCAACGCGCAGGCATGCTTGAGACACCGGAAGAAGAAGAAGAGGGTAGAAATGATTCATCACAGTGTCAGGATGATAAAACCCCTTCCCATCTCTCTTTCTCTTCTTACACGCTATTTAACTACATTAAAATTCATAGCTCATCTTACTGTAAGTCCGAATAAAACGGCGAGAATGGCCAATGAAGAGATATTTTCGATAATGGGTAGTATTAATCGATTTGAAACAGATTTCAATCTAAAAATTTGGCAAATCGCTCTCAATTTGCTGAGTGACCTAGCTTCCATAAAAGAGGGTGTAACACCCCCCTCCTTTTAGAATTGGCCTAGATATGGACCGGAATCACGAAGGATGAGTTTCAAACTGACGACGAAACCACTTTAGAGAGGAGAATTCAATGTTTCTTCATCTAACAATCCCCAATAATTTTTGTTCTCGGCATAGAGGCGATCTATATAAACATACGCACAAAATAACAGAAGTGTCTATGGCAAAACAAAGAAAACTGCTACCTATATGTACCTGAAATACTGTATGAAGGACGAATTATCTGGGACAAAATGCTCTCCTCAGTGAAACTTGCTGAGTGAATATTTTTATCCTCAAATTTCTTTCATCTCTTCCGTGGCGCGTTCTTTCTGGAATCATCAATATGAAAGGTCATAATTACAATTACTGTAGTCGTAGTATTCTGTTGTAAGTTTATATTAATAATTCAACTACATCAACACTTCCCTACAATACAAACTAATGCTAGTGCTGTTGCTCAATTACACAGACAAGAAATTATTACCATAAGATAATTTCAGGAGGCTTGAACTCCTGGAAGCCTTGCTCTGTACTGATCTTTTATGTAAGCTCTCATCTCACCCAGGTCCCGTTTCTCGCACCGTAGCCTCACCTACCATCCTCTGGTGGAAATCATGACTACAGAATTCAATGGAGTTCTTGAGTATGGTGAAAAAGGAGGAGACGAAGTAGCTCCGCTCAACTAGTGAACTTAATATTCTTGACCTAGAGAAAGAGAACGCTGATTTCACGCCCCTGGTTCAAGATATAGTGTCAGGAGAGGATTAATGAGGCCAGTAATCGTGAGAGATATGAAACCTCTATTAACGGGGAACCTGTTTTATCAGTTTTTACAACCGCCGTCCGACCAGCCGGAAAAGCTCGGAGCTCGAAAATTTTCCAACTCCCCCTCCTATCATATATAGCTCGGAGATCGGTGTATACAGCCTGAAAGATAGCCCCTTCAAGTAACTAGATATGCAATACTTCATGCACCAATTGGCTTAGTACCTTCAATAACCAGGTAGGCAACGCTTTAAGAAACTTTGAAAACGTAAAACTAACAATTAATTTATGAGGACTAAAAAATTATCAAAAACAAAGTTCAAAATCCAAGGTTTTGCCTCATTGGAACTGCCCTATCGTCTGACAACTCAAAGATCAAAATTTTACAATTTTTCTATTTCTACCTAACCATGATCGTACAACTTCAAGAATACCCGAAATACAACCAGTCTATCAACGTTAAAACAGGTTCCCTGCCTCCCCTCGTCTAGCTCCTCTAAAGAACCCGTGCGTTATTTCAAGTCTCCCCTCTCATTATATATAGCTCCGAGGGCCGGGTCTGTGATGTCACAATTTGATGACATCATAGGTCATGCTTGTGACGTCACAATCTGATGACGTCATAGATAAGTTTTTTTTCAAGTCCCCTCCTAAATGGAAACGAGACCATGTCAGAGGAGATGAATTTCTCTAACAGAAAACGTTCGTAGCTCGTAGCTGTTTACTTATTAGGGTCATTTCTTTCTCCTGCACCACCGAAGCGTTTTACAAGTTTTAATCTTCAAGAACTTTTCGACCGAAATGAAGAAAATACCCTCCAGAATTTAGTCAACTTTTCAAGCAATACCCCTACATCAAAACTGGAAATCATTCTGCACGTTCAATTTTCTCATGACGTTTTGAAGCTACGGAATATTTAGTGCAAACGCCTACTTGTGGTACGGATACGAAACTTGCAAGACCGAACAAGGTTTCCATACACATGTATTCGAAGCGTGTATCCACTGGTACTCGATTAGGCCCATCAGGTGCATAAGGAGTATAAAATCAGCAACTGACCTTACTCAATACCAACTCAACTGCATTTATTGTCCTTCCGCGTCTCTTCTATCTTCTGTCTTCCAACCGCAGCTGGAATTATTCATGTGGAACGAAAAGTCGGCGATCATATCAGTCTTCCGTCTCTATACACGGAGTCAATTTCCCGCATCAAACCTCTCAATAGTAACAGATACTCTGTACGTATCGCGTCGAAGCTTGTTTCATATCTTCGAACGGATAGAGCCTTTTAATAGGTACTGTAATTATAAGTATCGAGCGAGCGAGGCCTACTCTGCATTGACATGGAGGCTATGTGCCTGTATGAGGTATCATCGAAGTATCCTCGAATAATGTGATGCTCTTGTCAATTTTGCTTACACGAGTACAGTATTAATCAACGCGAAAGAAAACGATGACTAGAATTTTTCATTAATTCGGCTGTTATGCGTCTTCGAACCGTGGCCCTGAAATGTTCGTCGACGAGCAAACCTTATCATGATGGTTGGTATACGTATAAAGGTAGCCTACAGCCATCAACATCAGTATATTATGTTGTGGCGTGAAAGCAACCAGTTTCTCGCGCCGGGTACACGGTGCGGTATCGCTTCTTTTCCGCTGCTTCCAAAATCTTGTATCGTTCTCTTACCGTGGCTACTGCATAGCGCACACCACCGCACAGTAGTTAACAGTAATGTACAATTATGGAAACAATATTCCCGCATCATTAAATTCACGAATGAAAGGCCAACGTACAAAATTATAAAAATAATAAAAACGATTAGGTCTTCCGTCGTTTCTTGAATTTTTTCTCTTTCATTGTATCTGTGGAGCAGTCTTAATAACAGCAGTAGAAAGCTTTATAAATTATGAAAGGGCAAGGAGAAAAAAAGAAAGAAATATAGAAAACATCGGTAATAAAAACGGTTAGAAAGAGAACGAAAAAGCAGACGAAGAACGGGAGGAGTTGAAAAGATAAGAACGATTTTCAAGTACACATTCGACATAGCTTAAAGTCACGCACGAACGAAACAAAGAGTTTCCAAATTGAAATGCAGCGTAAATAAGTTGGGCTGGAGAACTCAATTATTTAACAAGGTGAATTCAAAGTCAAACTGCTTTATTAAAGTACAGCACACATATCTGTTATTCTCTAGCTATAAATACAATATTTCCTTTTTTTCTCTCTCCTTCTCTTGATAATTTGCTCTATCTATTTTTTTCTTCTTCTTCGTGTAATTTACTTTTAAATTTTTCCCTCACTGACAGTATACGTTTCATTTATTCAAGAACGATTTTACTTACGAAACAGAATATTGTAACAGCTGACTACGGAGGAAATTACATTTCGTAGTCGTGGTTGTCAAATTCGTCTCGTCAATCAAAAAAAATTGTTTGAGATACAATTCCCGAGCGACGATGAGAAATCATTACAATACAGACCTGTACCTACAATTTACTGACGGCACTTTAGCTGATGTTGGATTTTTCTCCCAATCAAAATAGTACCTCACGGCCGGACAGAAAGGTGGGTATTATTTCGGAGGAAAATAGAGGGGAAAAGGAATAACGGTGAAGATATTAGCAGTGCTCACGAACAGTAACATGAATAGATTTTTTACTAAGAAAAAATGAGCAGAGTGAAAATTTTGAAAAAGTTGAAAATGTAGAAAACCTTTTTGAGGACACAATTATGGCTATTGATATGAGGAAAAATAGGGTGAAAAAGAGAAAAATTCAAAAAAGAAAAATGCAAGAAGCAGGAAATATTCGTCGATGGAATGAAAAAAGCGGAATTTGATGTCTGTTAAGAAAGGTAATTATCATTTCCACGAGCCAGATTATTCATTTCGATTTTGCTGTATAAACTATTTTTCGCTATGGCCATGGAGTACCAGTGTAATTTGAAATTTCTCCCTTTGTGGTAAGATAATAAGATTCTGGATATGTCTCCCTTGCTCTTCATTATCATTCATTACCCAGCGCTATCTGCATTTGTTATATTTATTTAATTAAATCATTTATATTTATAAATTAAATCAACTAATTTTTTTTTTTAATTTATTGTTTAAATTTATTAAGATAAGTTAATAATTTAGAAATATTTTTAAATTATTATTAATAACTAAAATTAATTTTAAAAATATTTAAAATACTTATCAAAATTATATTTTTTATTTTTTTATTCAATTTTATGTTCAATTAATAATAAATTATTAGGTTTATTTACAACAATAAAATCAATTATTATTTTATTTTTTTTACCAAATTTAAATAAGTCAAAAATGTTTGATGATAAATTTATTTTATTAGAAAAATTTTTATTCATATTTTAATTATAATTTTAATAAATTTTTAATTTGACAAATTATTGTTACTATTTTAACTAAATAAATTTAAAATATTTCATTATTATGAAAAATATATTCAATTTCCAATTTAAAAGTTTTATAAAATTTAAATTAATTCTTAGTACAAATTAAACTTTTGAAATTTAATTTATTAATTATCACATGTAATATTCATGCTACAATTTTAATAATTCAAGACCCAACTATTATTTTATTCCATCTCTGATAGGCCAGCTTTACAATGCAATGGAGAGATGATATAGCGAGGCTAACGGGGATTAAGTGGGAGAAAACAGCTCAAAACGGGGAAGCGTGGAAAAAGCTGGAGCAGGCCTATGCCCCAAGAGGTTGAGTAGTTAGGTGGATTGGACATAGTTTTGTACCTTCCCAATTTTAAGGCATTTACACTTTTGGAAGGTCAACAACCCGTGTGTTCTCAACCTCAACTTTAATGACGTTATCCGTTTCAAACTTATTAACTTTGTTAACCCGTGTCGTCATCACCACAAACCTCAAATATGTCATCACGTTATCATCTCACTTCTAATCTTGAAACGTGTAGACTTTTGCGACGCCATTACACTCGACCTTAATGACGTCATCATCTCTAATTTTAAGACAGGTACAAACGGGTGAAGGTTTTGTCGGTCATACCTTGATGATGATTTGCTAGTTGTCTTTTGCTCTCAGTTTTGTAGTTGGTTGGGTCAGTTGCTCTCATGTCTGTTTTGATGACGGTTATTGAATAAACAATTGGTGGCAATGCTGGCGAGGTAAGCTAAGGTGCTATTAGGTGCGCCTAGTAGGTGCGTCTGGTAGATGCGGTATCTAGGTGCCCTTCAAGGGAGAGGAGGAAGGAGGAGCAGTATTTGAGTGCGTCTAAAATAAGGGAAGGTGCGATTTCGAGTCGATATCAGAACACCAGGTGGGGGAAGGAGCGGAGAGGTGTTGTTTACGGGAGGTATGGGTGTGTCAGATGAAGGGAAAAGCGTCGGAAGGGTGATCTTGGTCCGGTTGATAAAGGAGGAACCAGAAATATGAAGAGGGGGGAGAGGTAGGGCAGGTTGAGGACATTGTGAGAGGGACAGGTAATTGAGAGAGAGCATGAGAAGGGTGGCTTAGGTGCCGAGAGGTTGTGAATGGTAAGGAACGAAAGCGAATGGAGTGAATTTATGAATAGATAGGAACTGGGGAGTGCGAGGAGGAGCATCAGCAATTGTAGGAAGTTGAAGAAAGGGAGAGGAAAACTTGAGGAGGAGCGAGAAGAGCTATTGCAGTAGGATGAAGAGGGAGGAGGTGAGTGTAGAGGGGGAGGGAATGACCGACAATGAAGAGAGAGGAAGGGGAGGAGGGAAATGGAGCAAATCAGGTGGGGAAATGCCAGGTTGAAACGGAACTACTATTCTCGGGTAAGACCGCACAAGCTCAACCCCATTCAAACATGTCCGAGGATCGCTGGCAGCTGGCCAATTACTGTAAACCGAGCCTCAAACAAAGATAGCTAACCGGAGCACGTAATCTAAGCCGTGCAAACATGGGTAACTTGGGATAAAATACACATGGCCACCCGGCCCGACACACCAAAGTCCAAGAGTAAATGAAGAGACTTATTACAAGGGAAGGAATATTAGGCGGAGGTACCGCTCAACATGTGTCGTTCTGAGTACAAAGAAAGGGAGATGGCACGTGCTAGTAGGGTAAAGGAACCGAAAGCGCTCGCTCTTTTCTAAAAAATTCCTGTGATTTTCCGAACTCTCTTACTCTTTGAAGCATCTTTCATTATAATGAATAAACGTAACTTGGGAAATCGTATTAATTTGAAACTCTTCCATACTTAACCAGAATTCGACCGTCCAAATTGGACGAACGGTACGCCCCAGCGAAATCCAGTTTTGCTAAGTATCTAATTTCGGTTTTTTACTCCGGCCGAAGAGAAGTTTCATTTCTGTCCTATTATAGCTCCAAACTAGAACGGGAAGAATACAGATGAAAAGACTAGAGGTGTGTCAGACTTCCGAATGTTGTCAACAAGGTAGTTTTGGACTCCTCACAAGCAAATTTGATACACGTTGATTACGAAAATATTTGCTATAATTCGTTTTTCGGGACAATTCAGTACATGTATATTGATGTATAACTCTCTTTATCGTACTACTTAATAGACCAAAACAATTTACAGTCACGACAACCATTTGAATGAAATCTCCTTGTTCCAAAGTTTCACACAAAGGTTACTGTCATTGCTTTTTGGAAACGCAGACATATGGAGTATTCGAATATAGTTTACGAGGAAGTACTGAATAATAATTAAAACCGAATGGAGACCTGAAATCGTATTCTTGCAAAATTATTAGATCGCCTACTGTTCTACAAAGTAGGTTGGCGTTTCTAGAGGAGAAGTCGAATAATTATAGTTTGCTCGATATCGAGAAGAACAATATAACGCTGAAGGTAACCCTAATTCTTTTGTATGCTATATTTCTAATAATAATCTGTATAGAAGTTTTTTTCTCGGAATTAAACACTCCCTCGACCTACAAGTTTAATTTATTCCACGGTATCATCCTTCCTCGTACGTGAGCGCGAGAGAAAGAACTATGACTTCAAAACGATCTACAGTAAATAGGAAAAATTCAGAATTTTTGAGACTTCATAGGGAGAAAACGTACACGTATGTATAGTCGAATCATTCAACCAGTTCAGTATTGATCAATTTTCCAGACTCTATAATATCGATTAACGTATGTGGTCTAGAATATTTACGAAGGTGCCGCTCGGTTCAATGAGGCTATTGTATTCTGTATTATTTTCCTTCCTTATTTTGACGTCGCGTCGCACTGTCAGTGTGCTCAACAAAATGAAAACAAGCATGGAAATTGGAAGCTGAATTACACGTAGGCATACATCCAGTAGCGAACTGTATCTTACAAAGTATGAACATATTTACCGCACGCAGATGCGCGCATTATGAATATTATTTTTGATGGAAGCATTATGTATGCTTTCTATTATACAGATATTGACTAATGGAGGCAACAATAGTATATAGCTGGGTAATATTGTGGCACTATTAAACCTATTTTTGTTTTATAGTAACTTGTTACTAGAACATATGCCTTGCCAACTTTTTATGTACTACAAAAAAGAGAACCTGTCGTTAATTTTTATCTTGCTCTGTAATATGCGATAATTCCTCCTGTGTGAGAGAGACAGTTTCAATATTTACCTTCAAAAATTAATCTCTCATTGAATCTCCTCCATATAAAAGTTCGTTTCTTGATAAAAAAAAAAAAAAAAAAAAAACTGATAAGTTACATTTTTCCTTATTCAATATCATAATTTCACTTCACAACTTCCTTACTGATATTTGTGACAAATTCTTCGATCTAATATCGCACCTTCAACAAATGAACATAAAAAAGTACGGGTGCGACATAAAAATTGTGTCTCTCATGGCAGAATTCCGCTAAGGTTGCCATGATCTTGAGCTCCGTTCAGCCAACCTTTCCTCACACCATTAGTAGAAGTACAAAACTCTAGGTATCCTTAGTATGACTGAATTAAATTTTTTGAAGATTCCAAAGAATTGAGAAATTTATTTCGAAAGCTGATTATTGCTGACTTGAATGAGGTGATTGGGTGATGACGTCACCAACGTCGGGGGATGATAATGACGTCACCACGGTTTGGGTTGAGAACATTACGGGTTGATGTTGTATTAGAAGTTGAATTATTGTGTGTAGGTTAGGAGTGATGATGACATCAGTGAAGCTGGCACCGGGTATTAAACTTATCTGATATGAGAATGACACACTGGGCGTATGCACTGCTGAAACAATTGTAGCGGTGGTGAGCAGGGTAAACCAAGCCCCAGCGGTAGTGACGCGTTGGATCGAGTCGGTCAAACTAGAACTTGCAGTAGGTAAGACGGAGGCCATATTATTAACGACTTGTCGAAAGTTCAGTCCACTTACGTTTCATCTGCAAGGTGTGGAAATCAAGACCAAGAAGGTAATGAAGTACCTAGGCATCTGGTTTGACTCAAAGCTGAGCTTCAAGCACCATTTCCTAGAGCCATAGAAAATAAGGGTAGGGTAGTTACATACCTAGGCTGCCTGATGAGAAACCTAAGAGGGTCGAGAGACGCAAGAAGAAGGATTATGGTGAACACCGCCTTGTCGATACTCCTACATGGAGCCTGAGCATGGGCCGACTCCATGAAGATACCTTATAGAAAAACAGAGATAAGGTGTGTTAGTGTCTACCACACTGTCACGATGGAGGCTTTTTGCGCAGTAGCGTGTTCACCACCACTCGTGCTCCATGTTGAGGAGAAAGTGGTGGTGATCGAAGCAAAGAAGAAGACAATGATGAAACAAGAGGCTTCACAGGTCAATCAGGAGGCCAACGTGTGTTAATATGCGACCTTCATGAGTGGATGAACCGAGACCATGGTCAGCTGAATTTCTATTTGACGCAGGTGTTAAACGACCAGGGCTGCTTCAACAAGTGGACGAAACGCAGGAGATTAATTATAATTACGAAGCAATTATTATTATTACTGACGTACTTTTGATCTAACTTCAAAATTGTTATTGTTAATAAAGATTTCTCATTGTAACGTAGATGCTTCGAACATCTTTCACTTTTTGGTCCTCCGGGCCGGATAAGTAATATATTATGGATGAACCAATTAATCAAGAACAGCCGATAGCTGTCTTGACCACTGGCGCAGCTTCAAACCCAGACATCAACAACGACATCGACATGATCGAAAACGAGTTGCTAGCCAATAACAATGAAACGCTCTCAATGGAAGTGTCAAGTGGTGATCATACCTCGGCAGATTCGGATACTCCATTTGAATGGCGTGTCATAAGGCAATTAGACGCAGAAAGATACGAACGTCGACTATACAGCCATAATACAATAGTAGAATCACACCAAACTTGATATTGGGCTTGCAATATTAATACAACAATTACCTTATGAGAAGTTCGAGAAAATTGAGCAGGCAACGTGTTCGCACTGCATCCAAGGGTGGGGTGATAGACCATAGCACACCTTATTTGAGTCTGAGGGTCGCTTGCTCCAAGTAGCCTGGTAGCCACATACTAAGTTCCAAGAAAGTATGGAACCAGGTGTCTGCATTTGCGGTCACAGTCGTGAAGAAGAAGATAGACCTGGAATGGAATAGGTGAATGCAGAACCACGCTATGGTCTCCCCAACACCTATGTACCATCCACATCCAGATGTGCAGGAAGAAAAGGAAGATTAAGTGAGCCTGAAGAAAGAAGAAGAGACTCCAACAGCGATCTACTATATCTAAGGTGGTTTTGTTGCCTTCTACAGTTTTGCGGGGCTAGAGCACTGCAGCTTGGCGATTGCCCATAAGAAAAGGAGGCTTGCCAAAGCGATTCTTCCTACACTGAAGTTATACTCGAAAGGGTCGATTCTGGTGTTGGAGGAAACAAAATTAATGCATACGCAAACCGCACCCACTCTGCCTTAGAGGAAGGGCGGCGCTGCATATGCGACAAAGAGGATGATGATATAAGAGGTGGTTGTTGTGATGATATTATCGATTTATGACGTCACAAAAGTGCATGGGATGAGGTGACTGGATGATGACGTCATCAACTTTGGGGTTGATAATATCCAAGGTTTATGATGTCATCAGAGTGGTGGTTCAAAACATCATGGGTTTATGACATCTTGAAAGTTTGGGTGTCTCAAGGTTGGGGATGATGATGTCGTGAGGTCTTCATGAGTGTAACAATATTACAAGTTGATGACCTAATCAAGGTTGAGAACGTCACTAGTTGATGACGTCACAAAAGTAAAAATGTCTCAAGGTTAGGAGTGATGACGTCATCACAGGTGAGTGTGATGATGTCACGGATTGATAACGTCACAAAAGTGTTTGTACCCCCAAGGTCAAGGATCATTTCGGGTTGATGACGTCACAAAGTGGTATATCCAAGGTGAAATGTGATGATGGTGACAGGATGATGATGTCCTTCAACGCTAGGGGATGATGCATGAGTTGATGACGTTTTGAAAGATTAGAGGTGATCACGTCACTTAGGTTGAGGTTAGATCGTCACGATTCGATGACGTCGCAAATAGGTATTATGTTATACCTTATATTAGTGAAATTGTGACATGAATATTACACATTATTTAGTTAATAGAAATTGAAAGATACCCAATAATATCAACATAAGATACTGGGTCGTGAATGATCGAGACACATCCACGATTTCAAGTATTCCCCAAAGGAAGAAATTTATTTCTGCGATTTGCGTCAGTAAATTCGCACACACTCTGTAGCATAACCCAGAAAATATCGACTCACAATGTTTGAACTTCCCTACAAATTAACCTAGACTAACTCTGTCCTAATGTTAATTTCTGGTTGGGCCAGTGAGGCACAGATGCATATTGAGGACTTTTTTCGCAAGATCAAGACATCATTCCTGAACGCAATATATTTCCTCAGTCACCCTCCGTATTAGTTTGTTCATCTGCAAAATCACTTTACAATTGTTTCATAAGACTAAACGTTATCCGGTATAAGGAAAGGCAAAGTGCACCTTCGTTTCTGTATTGCACACGAACATCATGCATAAATGAACATGAAAAAACAACATCTATCTTATCGTACTCGCGTTCGCACTTTAATATATTCAACGTTTTGCGATTACAAAAACAAAGAAAAACTGAAAGTGAAAACATAACGCTATACGGTGCTCCGGAAATAGCGTTCAATTTGGTACCATCAGATATGCATAGTGGTGTTGTATAGCTAGATACTGAGTTGATGATAAATTTTTCAAATCATGAAACTTGAGCGCGCGTTTACACAATGTGTATATGATCGCGAATTTCACGTACACGTATACCCAGAGAAAGGTCTAAATCACTCTCTATACATTTTGTGAGAGAAGAACGACTTAGGCCTACGAATTTCCTCGATACCGGTTACCGAAGAAGATACGATCTTGCGTGCAATCACTTATCTTGATATTTTCGACAAAAAATCATTTTGCGCAGCCCGTACAGATGGTTTGAAAGACCCGGCCGAGTTTAGTCTACGTGACTACATCCATTAAGACCCGAATCAAGGTCGAGGGAAAAAAATGAAAGATGACAAGAAGGAGGGGCAAGAATGGTTAGCCTCTTCTACTTGTCAGTGGTCTCCTTCGTACTGGCGCCTCATTTAATTTTTTACGACATATGTTATAAATTCGTTATTTGTTTTCGTCATTGTTTATTTTCTAGTAGCAATCTCCGGTTTACAGGGGGTCCACCTATTGTTCGAGCGAACACGCAAAGGCTTAAAACATGGTAGCGAAGGAGAGTTGTTAATTTTCTTTGTTATTTACATGCGAACACATTTTTCCCTCCCTCCCACAGATGGTTTAGATGGAATAGGCTAGATACGTGCTACGGTTAGCTCGTTTAGGGATTTTAGGGTAGAAATCTTGTCACGTCGTTTACTAAATTATTTGACATAATACAGTAGAAAAATAACTCGTAAATTATGTACCAAAAACGCTACCGGGTACTGCTGCAGCACGCAGTGCTTCTCTCATTCCGATATTTTGCGCGTTGACTTGATTCAATTTCTGGTACAGCCTAGCCTTTCTTTTTTTCCATTTTCTTCGCTCTTTCTTTTTTTTTCTTATTTGCGAAATGTACTATGTACGCTTTGTTTCTTCCAAACCAGAACCACTTTTGGTAGAAATTGTGCACAGCGGAACGTATTCGGCCGCGCTACATAAATACACGTCGACGTATAACATCGACGAAAAAGTTTTAAATTTTCGAATTTTTTATTATAAACTATCATCTGTACCATTCGGTACACTTTCAGAGCACAAATATATTCACGTCCACACATTGGTGCCTTTCTTTACAACTACACAGCGTGAAATTATTTTCGATTTATACATTTCGTATTCATTATATTCTCTATGCAGTAATAACAGATTACTCCTATAGTTGCCAACTTGTAAAACTTACCCAAACAGTATAATTTACATAAAGTTTCGCCTATATACAGGATAGTATTGTTAATTAGTATCCGAGTATACATCGTACCATACGTACAACGTATACGAAAAAAATAATACCTAATTATTAACAAATCTGGCACGATACGCTAATTCGTACATACTTAGTCGAATGTTAATTTTTACAGTTGAAAAAATTTGGCTATAATGCCGTTTTATAAACTATCGCTCGGAAAACAATAGCGAGGAGTCGACCATCGACCACGAGGATATCGCCGGACCAACAAGTCGTTACAACCTACTGCATTTTAATTAAACTAATTTAAATTTTTTGTAACGGTGCAAATCTGAATCATTGTAATAATTATAACGATTTGAAACGGACGAAGAAAACATTATTGAAAATCCCGCGATCGAATTGCAATGCTAAGATGGTATGCATAAGATCTACCTTAGAGGTACGTCTTCCTTCTCCACAAAACCCATCACGAAAAGTCTGCAAGTTCAACGAACAGGAAATTCCGCAGTTAAACGACTGTTCGATCACAAGACTGGGAAAAATTTCGAAAAACACCCTGGTTTTCCTCGCATTACAGGGCCGCACCACCCAAACTTTTTGAACAATTAAAAACAACTGAGACAAAATCCTCAAACTATTTGAAGATTGAGGTCAGACTTGATGTTCAACACCATCAGTCAACGAATATAATATTGAATATACTTAGAACTTCAAAAAGATGAGATAGGTGCTGAAAACGCAGATTTTTGCTGATGCACAAAAAATAAAGATCATGGTTCATATCTCTCATCAGTTTTGAGCGGAGGGAATACTTCTGCAAAACTCGAATATCGTTCCTGTGAGATCAATAGGGAACAAAGAAGAGCCCCGAAGTTATGGTGCTTGGCAATTGATCATCATTTTTCCGGTTTAGACAAGTACATGAGGTCGGTTGAAATTTTGCATCACGACCGTCACGCAAAAACCAAAATCCATCACTGAACCTACATGGACAAGAATTTTGACCTTGCCTATACTGAACCCAGTATATGTATGTAAATGGAATATAAAGTATTTCCGAGTGAATATTGATATGCTTAGCAATCTGTATTATCTGTACAAAGATATTGAACAGTAAATATCTCTGTCTGAGTCTGCTACCTTCTCGAACTTATTAAGGGTTCTACAGACGTTGATCAAGAAAACAAGACACTTACCCATCTACGTCGACTACTATAATTAGACTAACATAATTATGCAGGAAATGTTGATAACGCTTCCATAATGAGTAGAGAAATACCAGCAATAAATACTTCAGCAGAATCAAAAACGACAGGATAAATTTGTAGTCAGAATGACCGAATGATCCTTCTTAATCACGAGGATTGCATTGCTTGTCAAGGTGGCTTTGAATAAGGTGACAGACTAAAAGACTCAATCAGAAATAGTCCAATTCTACCACAAGAATGTTGACCTTCGAAGCTATCAAGGTGAAAGTGATTTCTTTACACCGCAACATTAGGACGCTGTTGAATTTCAATACGGCCGTGTAAATGGAATATACCCAGGCACAGTATCTTTGAGTAAATACTGATACCAAACAATGGATATCTCTTGAAGCCTCTCTAAACCTGCTATTTATACATATAGCTTTACTATGGTACGTTCCAAATAAGAAGGCACATAATTCATAACAGCAATTTGGGTAAACCGGTGAAGAGAGGGCCCTTCTAGCCAATAAATTATGGAGTACAAGGGACCTTGACCTGCTGCGGGCGACCTGGTATACGTTACTTGTAATATAGAGCGAAATACTTTGGTACATAGATTTTTTGTAGACACACGAACTAAGATTGATGACGTCATAAGGTAGGTATGGTCTTGACGTCATCCACCGTGAGAAATGAATTGACATGTATTATATTTTTGGGCTGAGGATCAGTCGGAAATTTGCGAGGCGTGACGCTAGACTTTGACTTACTTTGGGCACCTTGCAAATTAGCCTACAATATACTAGGCTAAACTAGGATAAAAGCGTAGCTTAACGTAGTCTGTGAAATAAATTACGCTGCCACGGGCCTCGTTAGCTACTCGTAGAACAAATATGGAATGAACTAGCCTAAATTAGTCTGAATGCGTAGCCTAACATAAAGTACACACTTATGCTAGGCTAAAAAATGCTGATGGAAAGGCGAACCTAATATGTACTAATGACACTGGAAAATGAACTATGTTATCGAGTTCTCTGATGACGTCATCAAATGGGTATCTTCTAGACCTCAGATCAATCTTCTTCCCCTTCCTATTTTTCTTAAATACCAGAAAACATATGCATGATCCCCACCCGTCGAGAAGTTTTCATTTCATGCTGATAGAACTCTAGATCGATATTTGATCTTATCTTGGAGAATCGATAAAGTTGCACCTCTATTCAAATCACAGACACATAAAACTATATTCGTCTCCTACGTATTCTTCATTTGAGTGAATAAAAGCTGTTCAACCATAAATTAGGTGGTTTAGAGGGGTGGTAGAACCCAGGACCACGACCCTCCTCTTAATCCAGGCCCATAGTTTACCTTCTGAATTTCGAACTCGCATATATAGCGTCTTCGGCAATTCCGAAACTTTCAGGGGCCGTCATTTATTGGTCCCCCTCCAATCAGTGCCTGATGTTGACATTAGTATTTGTAAATTGAGGCTTCCTTAGTGATGTTGAACGAGAAATGCAGGAAACCTCTTCTATGGGTCGAATTTTTTTTAGGGTAATGAGATTTATAGGCTTATTGGGTAACCACTATAAATCGCACCATCAATTCTACCTCTAGGGTAGTGTGGAACTGAATTGAAAATACAAATTTTTCTAAGTCTTTTGTATCATATTATAAAGAAAGACAGAAGGAAAGAAAGAAAGGAAAAAAGAAACTAAATAAATAAATGAACAAACAAATAAATAAATAAATAAATAAAATAATATGAATGAATTAATTAATAAAATTAATCAATCAATAAGTAATTAATTATACAAAAATAAATAACTAAATAGAGATAAGTAGATATACACATAAATAAATAAATAAAATTGATTAATCTAATTAATTGATTAAATAAATGAATAAATAAATCCAAGTCGCACTCTCATAATTCCCTTCCTATCATATAAAGCTCAAGAAAAGAAGCAAAATTTTTCCAAGTCCATTTTGGCCGGACTTCGGATGGCAAATTTTTCAAAAAAAAAAAAATATATAGAACAGGTTGATTGCTAAAAGTTCACATCAGTCTCTATTCAAAATTGACAGCGGAGTACATATATTTTCATTTTTCAATTTGAAGGGGTAAGATCCATTGATCTTAGAATTCAAGTTCATGGAAGACAGAATGTACAGAAATGAAAATGAGGTCTCATATGTGTAGGATTTTAGAAGACGAGGAATTTCAAATGACGACTGATTTACGGCTAAGTAAAAAACTGGAAAAGTGTTTCACCTAATGAGACCTTTAAAGTAAGAATAAGTACGAGAAGTCTAAAAATTTGAGCTCTAATTTACCCACTGACACGTTATTGCAAGGTTACGGGAGAAGGGTTTTGAAATATATATTGGTCATATTTCTGAAGATGATAACAAAACAAACCCAGTATACGGGAACGTTTTCCACTCGTAGCCTTCTCCGTCTAAAAGAGGAATCAATTATGAAATACATAGCAGAACGCAAGAGAAGCAACCACGTGAAATGCTCTGCTATATTCTAGACTGTCATTTCTTTTATCAGGGGCTGTAAAATATTTCTATTCGATTGATCTCGAGTACCCTCTCTCTCAAAACGATGCTACAAATATTACATGAGTACTTCATGATGACGTCATCGATGAAGGACTAATTATTTATTCGTCGACTGATCTTAATCGAAAACGCTAGCACGACTTTTAGTGTTGAATTCCATCAATTCCTCATTTGAAGCCGGGTTCACAATTTTACCCTTAATTTCATTTTTAGTAATTTATCCTTCAAACTGTAAACCGCGAATCCCTTAATTGACTACTCAGACCATAAAAAGAAAAAAAAAAACAACAATTTACCAAGTTTTTTACTTAACTACAACCTCATCAACAGAGACAAAGGTATTCTAAAAAAAGCCGGAATAGACTCTCATTTATTCGATATTAACCTATGAGTGAAAGATTTGACTTTATACCTATACTAATGGTGCGGAACAAAGGGGAAAAGGGACGTGCTCGACGTGCAAACGAGAAATACGACGGATCAATACTAATTTTATCCTACGAAGTATAAACACGTACAGTAGGCGATACAAATATTAAGCCACACGATGAACTTTCACAAAGAATGATTTTTTGTATTTTACTTTTCTATCTAAGTCTAATTTTAACGTAACTCTATCATGTCATAATACCACTGGTGACAAATATATAATCCAACCCGCAGCAGCTAGGCTTTGTAAAGAACGAACGAACGAACGAAATCTATTTTCATCCCTCGAATTGTGAAACCATTTATAAAACTGCTAACCTGTTTTAGACTCTCTTTTCAGTATTTGTATAACAGTATTATGCTCTTTGTATCCGTATCTAGAAAAGAATAAGACTTACATATAACATCGGTGTGCGAGAAATAATTAGAAATATAGCGACAACGACGACGTCACGGCGACGACAACGAAAAATATAAAAGTACGAAAAGAAAAGAGCAGCAGAAAATAGTGAAAGTGGTGTTTTATGTTTGACTTCTCTTGACTTATTGTCATTGAGAGTTCATTCAACTCCAACAGCAGCATTGTAACCAACAAGAGTAAAGAAACTAAGTGTTGCTACACATTCTTCTTTCGCACAACAGGGCTGTATTCATCGTCGGATGGTAATGTCTTCGCATAACTGTTCACGACACAACAATCACCGATTGCGAATAATTTATCATTGTCTTGGGTCAACATCCACGACACGGCGTGCGAATGGAGCAAGCTAGAATCGGGCCATCGGTTGACATGCAGATCGCTTCTGATTAACGATCGAGACTTCGATACTTTCGACACTATAACCCACAAAAGTCAAGTTTGGACAGGTTGCACTAGTACGTACCTACTCTTTTCGTTTTCCAAGAGTTCAGTGTAAACGCTTTACGAGCTATTTCAAAACCATTCTTTGGTAAGGATGGGAACACGATTTAGAACAACGAACTCCTAATTTGTCGTAGATGGTCCTGAAATCGTTGTTTGCGACTCTAATGATTGTGAGGTATTCGCGAGTTCGGTAGCGGGCGTTAAAGGATTCGAAGCAATGGATAAAAAACATTTCTCTAGGGCACTTCAGCACGCCTGAGAACATCCGAAGTCCGTTTGAGGGGGGAGTGACTATGAAAGACCTCAGAAACCGCACAAAATTACAATATAAACAATGACATTGTCTTGAACTCTCCATAGTTCTTCATCTATTGGCAAACCATCTTGCCAGTTTCCCTTACTTAAGACTATCACCTCGTTTCTCCTCCTTCAGTTCTTTCCAACAACTTCTCACGCCCATCAATCTTCGAATGGCATCTGGTAAAAGTACTTGAATTAATCTCACTCGTCGAATATCTCGACCACATTTGCACTCATGGCTCCAAACCTGGGTAGGAAGTATAGAATAGTAAGTTACATACTATACAAGGGGATCGAAATTAAGATAAGGGTAACACGTGCAAAATTTCAAGAAACATGCCGAGGGCATTCTAAGAAAACGTACGAGTAGCAAGATAGAGGGCCAGTTGTACCAATATTCTGAACTCAGTTTAAACGCAGTTTTAATCCAGTCAGACCCAGTTTAAAATCTACGACGCCCGTTGACGTCAGTTGGTACAACGGGTCCTAACACTTCAAGTCGCCTTCATTGCACTGAATGTTTTCTGTTTTTTTTTATACTAAGCAAGCAAAGTTTGAGAGAGTGTAGAAAACGGTGATTATTGAATCATGTATAGGTACGTTCTTTTTCAAATTATTCAAAACTTTTGATTATGTAGTATGAGGAAGCGCTAGATAGAAAAGAAATTTAGAATCGTTAACTCGTTCGAGTCAAGAATAGAATTAATCTTCCGTACATCTAGTCTGAAGAGCGAGAGTTACATGTAGCTCAGCTCGACATGTGCTACACTAGGGGGAGTAGATCGAATTTTTTTCATGTTAATGGGTCATTGTCATTTACTTATGACGTCATCATGCAAAATTTAAGTAGGTCAAGATCACTCACTAGGTCATGATGTCGTCAAAATACGGTACATTTTTTCGCGACGCCAATTTATGATGACGGTGTTGAAGCGCGCCCCTGCTTTGAGACATAATTCATACTAATTCTCAAGTCTTTAATGTAAGTCAACGTCACTAACTCGATCATGAGATACTTAACTTGTAATTTCATTCGAGAATCTTACTCGAAATTTCTTCAAGTCCTTAAAGTATATCGAGGTCACTCACTAAGTACGGTATCATCAACTCGTGACGTCATAAGAAACCTTATTCAAAATCTTTTCCAGGTTCTTAAAGTAGGTCAAGGCCACTCACCAGGTCCTGACTTCATCACGTCGTGACGTCATCGAAAAATATCACTTTTTGTAAGGCTAATCTCTCATCTGAATGTTAGAATGACCCCCCTTGAAACACAATATTTATTTAATTTTTTAAGTCTACAAAATAGATCAAGGTCACTCACTGGGTCATGACGTCATTGGAAAATATTGCACAAAATTTTTCAATTCTTCGAAGTAGGTCAAGGTCATTCACTGGGTCATGACATCATCGGAAAACATTACTCCAAACCTTTTTAAAGTCTCTAAAGTAGGTGAAGGTTACTCACTAGGTAATGATGTCATCAGAAAACATGACATTTTTTTGTAATAAGAATTACGCAACGCAAAATTCAAACTTACAACGATCCCTTACCTTGGAACATATCCTTGCGTTTAAGGCGACATTAGGCTCTATCTTTTCCCTGCCGTGTTTATTCCTCTCTCTTCCCATTCCAAATACGAACTGTTGGCGGACTTTTTCTCTCATCGGCTTTTTGAAACATAAAATTGTCGACATTACCGCACACGGAACCACACAATATAGCCGCACTCTCACCTACAACTCTTACTCTTTAGATAGTTTAGATATTGGAAGTGTTCTAAATGGTTTGTCCTCCCTGCCAAAATAAACTTTCCTTTGGAACCACTGCCTGTCCACAAACTACCACTTGGGCAGTTTTCCGATTTTCTTCAAACATCAACCTAAACAAGTTCCAAGTTTCTAAAGTAGGTCAAGGTCACAGACTGGGTCATGACGTCATCACTTCATCAGAAAACATGAATCATCCCCTCCTTTGGTCATGACGTCATCAGAACACGCTACACTTTTTGTGATGCGGATTTCAAATGCCAATTGCAGAATGACCCCCCACTTACAGAAATACTTGAAAATTTTCAAGTCCCTAAAAAGTAAGGTCACTCACTCGATCAGTACGTCATCAATTTGTGACTTTAGCAGAGAACATTGCTCGAAATTTTGTCAAGGTCACTCACTGGCTCATGGCAAAATATTTTTGACGTCACTCAAAATTCCAAGTCCTTAAAGTAGGTGAAGGTCACTCACAGGGTCATGACGTCATCAGAGAACATTGTGACGTCATCGGAAAATGTTACTCAAAATTTTTCTTCAATATTATTATATTGTAACTGCGTTACATTTTCCTAGAATTTCAACTGCAATGGCCGAGTAAAGGGGTACCTACTTTGGGGTCAACGTCCCTCTCGTTGAAAATGATATTCAAAAATCAATTTCTCATCTTGTTGCACAAGCTCTCAACTAAATAGTTTTTCCACTTTACAACATGGACGTTAACCTCTAACCTCCTAAAACGCCCGTCCCCCTCATGTCAATATTAGGATCTTTTTACGCCAACGCTCAATTTAAAACCATAATGCTTCCTGTCTTTTAAAATTGTTGAAATTGTTACGTTGAACCTGCTAAAGACGATCACCTTCGAAAACAGGAGCGTATGAGCGTGCACGCATGCCTGAAAAAGTCTCCACAACCCCACCTCCAGCACTGGTATCAACCGGTTAGGTCATTGCGTCGGTAGTCCGGAGGGTACGAATCAGGGGTGGCGTGGCTACTTGAGGTCCATGCGCAGTGCAATGTCCGTCAATGAGGCCACTACAGGGTCTACCCTGCTGATCAAGAGAACGCTCGGCACTCAACCTGGTATTTAGGTAGTCCTGTACCATGGACGCACGCGTGTCTACTCCTCCACCAGAGCTTTCAGTCACCACTGGGAACGCACTAGGAACTCACCAGCAATACTTCGTGACTGTGGCTTCTCAGGCGGAGAGTTCTTCCCTCTTCTTCTTTGTAGGTTTGTTTTTTTTTCAGCCAAATGCAATGAAAGTCTGACAAAAAAAACCAATAGAGTCTCAATTTCACCCAATTTGTACAAATGTACCATCTTTAATCATTTTAAAAATCGTCGAAAATTGACTAAATGAAAAGCTCCTTGGTAAGACTGAATTAATTTTTTCCATTACGAAATGAGCGAAAGTGAAAACAAAGGACAGTACTTGACTTGTTTTTAGATCCGGATTTTCGATTCCTGTCGGTATTTTGTGTACCTCGTTCGTCATTAGTAAATTGAAAATATGTTTGAAGAAAAGAAAAATGTATTCTGTCTCGAGCACTTTACTCGCTAATTTTTCTCCTCTCGCGATGGCATAGCCGTAAGTCTGCTCGCAATAAATCACTCCATTCATCGTTAAAAAAACGCTTAGCTGAAAAAGTTGAAAAGATGAATACAACGATATTTGTAGACATGATTTTATGGTAAATTTTTCAGATCTTTTCGTAAATTCGCGACGCTCTTGATGCGTCAATTATTCGAGTACAACGAAAGACAAGTTGTGTAAGCTGACTTGTACATTACTGTGATATACGTATGTTACAAATAGGTTCACTTTCTTCGCTCTTTCTCTCTCCGACTTATTCACTTCGCCGCAACACGATATACACGGAATCACGATTAAATTTTTTTTTTCCTTCTTTCTTTTGTTTTTTCTTCTTACGCTTCTGACACTTGCCTTCTCAATCTCTCACATAGCTCGTTGTTCCTGCTCCGAAGAAGATGGTTGCAGATTAATGCTTTTAAATTAATCGTTTCGTACCAACCCGGAGGCAAAAAGAACCTGTTGGGTAACTTTTTGGTTTCTCTCCGTCCCTATCTTGATATATGGCCACTATGTATAGGGTATTTAAAACGCAACAAAAGGGTTTTCTTCAATTCTCGCCCCCGAGTACGCACTATACAGATTACGTACAAGGGGCGGAAAGACAATGACAGGTAGACAAGTAGAATGAATGAGGGTGTGTGAGTTGTATATGCGTATTTAGACCAAGACAGTATAGACACTGTGTAATGGGATGAGAAAAAAAAAAGAATACATATATATCTTATCAAATGGTCCTCTCTCACTAAAATAAATTAGAAATATCCACTGAGCGTAAACTCGTACTCGTTTTCTGTCGCGGGTGCTGTCGTAGAATCGTGTGTTTGGCTACAGTTATGAGGGAGAAAAAAGAAAGGTTCTCTCCAATCTGGGTTAATTTTTTCAAGAATACACGACCAGTGAACCTGTAGAACACAGTAGAGACGTATACTGCCTATATGGAATCCAAATCTTTCTCTTTTTTTCACCGTATCACGACAAATCATTACTTCGAGAAGCGTTTAATATATGGGATAGCATTTACGCTTTATCATTATTATTATTCATAAAAATGTTCGTTTTATTATCGTCTCGTCTCTATAATTATCGATTGAAAAACACGCCAAATTGTTCCACCAAAATAAAATACAATATCTCATGGTGAATTGACTCTATATAGTGATGTGGTGAAAATGAAGGTATGTTGTACGCTTGTAATAACTTATGTATTCTGGACTTGATTTTAATATCACGAGAAAGGAAACTAATAATAAATATTAACAGAAAGAGGAAAGTATAATACTACGGTTCGTGAATTGTGTATAATCTTAGCTGCTACGGGCACTCACAGAGAAGTAACAATGTATGGACCAAGATGTAGCACTCTGACGTATTTTCTCTACCTCTGAATAGTATTAAAATTTAAGAGATGAAGGTAGACGAATACTCAGGATTATCCAAAGCTGGTAGCGCTTGAAGACGACAGGTTATTAGGGATAGTACCCGATAAACCAGATCGACCAAATATCTCAGTCGATTTTGAGTAAATGTTGACCAAAAATAGACTGAGGGGCGCTCTGATGAGTGACTAATAATAGACCAACTTTTTCGGTCGACTTACTTCCGCTCTTCCCTACCATATTTAGACCACATTTAAAGCAGCTTGACAAAATTTTGTATGAAAAAATTAGTCGATCTGTAGGTGATGTAGGTATCATAAAATGGTCTATCCTCAGTCATTGGCCATACTTCCTCTGCAATTGACTATATTTTGACGATTTTTGACCAAAAAAAGAGTCGATTTCTAGGGAACCTTGACGATATAAAATATTTTCTCATAGACAATATTTAATCATTGTCAACAAACCACCATAGTTAGAATTCTTCTGACGAAAAAGATTGGTAGATTTCTGGGCGATGTAAACGATTATATAACAGTCTGTTTTAGCCTATATTCAAGCGATATTAACGGACCACTACAAATAGACCCCTTTTGACAAAGCAGAACAATCAAGTTTTGGGCAATAGAGACGCCATAAAACGGTCTATAGTTAGATGATATTAATAGACCACCATTTTCGACAGGAAAAACCAGTCCATATAATCTAAGGCTTTCTCATGTGAGAGAAGAAAGAAATGAAGATAGCAATCTCGTTAGCAGGATTATATCGAGAGGAGTGCGATTTTGGTCTAAAATTACAATATTAATTAGTATACCTTCAACTATTTATGGACAATGTTTAGAAATTTGTGGAATTTGTCATAGATTTATACTAATTAAAATTGAATCATTTAATTTAAATAATTTTTTAAAGTGAATCTAAATATTATAATGTATCTATTTATTTAAATTTAATTTATAAAATTCGTACATTATTATTACGTAATTTTATTTTAAATTTAATTATTATAATTTAATTGATATAATACAATAATTATCATTATTCTTTATCAATTTATTATTTATAAATTAATTTCTATCAATTTAATTTATGTTAATTTATCATTTAAATCAACTGTTTAAAAATTGTTTTTTAATAATTTTTTTATTTGTTATAAATAAACCTAATAATTTTCTATTAATTGAATGTAAAATTGAACAAAAAAATGAAAAATATCATTCTGGTGCTCTGATTAAATAATTAATTCTCATTTAAAGGATCAAATATGTTAAATAAATTGAATGATATAAAAAGTTATTTAGTTTCAATTTTTTAGTTGTTTTACAATAATTTTTATTGAAAATTAACATAAATATTTTCATTAAATAAATTATTCTGAAAAAAAATTAATAATTTTGATTAAATCAACTAGGTATATAAAGAAAATTTAAATAAGATCTTCAATTTTTCAAAATAATATTATATTATAAACTTCTTAAATAAAGTTGAAATTTAATTTCAAAAAATAAAATTGATATAAAATTAAAATTTAAAATAATTATATTTAATAATTATTCCTGTTGGAACTCCTTAAATTGAATATAATAAATCCAATATTTTTATGATTAACAGAATATGTTCATTTATTGAACAATTTTATTATTAAGAATATTAATTTTTAAATTTCAAATTTTATTTTAAATATATTTATTTATCTGCGAGTTTACGAGCAATATGACAGTTGATTCATTCCTAAGAAATGGGCCGGAAATTTTGGGCAAAAATGAGTGACTGCGGTTTGCATGAGAATAGACCAGAAAAAAGAGTAAAAATATTGGTAGATGTTGAGGAAAAATCTACTCAAAATGGATCAAGGTATCTCCCAAAATACCTGCCCAGAGAAATCTTAGTCAAAATTGAGTAATAGATACAATATCAATTTTAGACTAAGAAACGAGGAAAAATTCCATTTTGTGTTAACAATTATAACGACCAAAAGATGGGTCGAAATGTATTCCGCATAGTGATCAAAAATCAACCAATAATAAGATCAAAATTTAGTAGGAATAATATCAGACCAACAATCAACTGAAATGAATAGACAAAATTTGGTCGATTTATCTCAAAAATTTACTAAAAATCCACCATTCTCTGATGGTACCATAATATTTGTATTTGGTCTTTTTTCAGTCGTATGACCAAAAACCAACCAATGTCGACCATATAGTGATGGTCGATTTTGTTTATCGGGTATCTGCCATCCTCCAGCAAATTGTAGTTTCGAAAGGAGTGGGGCTATTTGGGGAATAGGCCTTTCAGGAAAATGTAGAGGAACTCTCGACCTGCGGCGGAGACATCGAAAAATGTTGGTAGTCGAGCTAGGAGTACCATCGATATGATTTTCAGTAGAAAAAACACGAGAGCAGCACTCCTGTTTTCTTGGACTCAGGAAAGCGGTCAATAGGGAGACGCTATAGGTCATACGGTGTAGTCAGTATCCATCATTCTTTTTTTCCAATTTACGAAAAAGACTTCCACGCCAAAACTTTGATACGAATGATTGCCGGTAAGAATATGACAGACAAATTTGAAGTGACAACGGTGTGCGGTAAAGCTTCCTTATGGCTCAGTTCCTTTTCAATGCATTCAAGGCGGCATTTTTTAATCCACGTGGATCGAAAAATCCTGAACAGGGAAGTCGGAATAAGATACCGCAAGATGGCGGTCTGCATGACCTGGCTGGGCCAAAGGATATGAAGATGTGCAAACCAAATTTATTATGGAGCTGTAGTATGCAGATGAAGCAGTGATCCTGGAACACTCAGACCTGATAACTCAAAGGACAGCAGATGTATTCCGGGAGGAATACTATATTATACTGGCATAGGAATGAAGTCTATGGTATCGATATATGATGCATCCCCAGAGCCGAGAGCTGGAGCTATAATAGAGACCATGTTATATTTCAGAGTTCGGGCTGCAATCACGAGCTACCAAGCTGCGGCAGGGAATAGAGACAAAAATTGTGGCCTATAAGGTAGTAGGGCAACCCTGTTGTTATATGAGCGTGCAGTCTGGACGTTATCCTCTAGAGATTTCACCAAAGATGGCTGAGAAATATGCTCTGGATTAAATGGCAAGACTACATTCCGAATGCAATAATGCTGAAGCGGGCAAAATAAGGGCAATCAAACACATGCCGGCTAGGATCAAACTCCGAAGAATGAACGATATCAGGCTATCTAACTAGACTCTAAACAGTAAGCTAGACCAGAGCCAGAGGGCCTCAAGGAAACAGACTAGAAGATATAAAGATAGGATCCACGTAACTTTGCAGAACGCTAAGATTAGCCGTAATTGAGAGACAATCTGTTACGACCAAGCAGGTGGGAAGCAATCACTCCACGGCGGAATCATAAATGAGCAAAGCCAAACCACCCACAGCTGACATACCAATCATCTGCCCTGGATCTGCGGAAGGTCAGTTGGGTCACGGATTGGAGAACCACACCAGAACACACAGAGAGCGAAGATGATGAGCCCAACAACGAATATGGAATGTATGAGAAGAAATCCCGACTGTCCAGCAATGCATATCCGGATACTTCGGACCAACAGCTATAAAATAAGTTACGTTCTAGGAACTCGAAATCTTCGAAGAGAGGTAAGGCGAAAAGAATGGAAATTCTATGAACTTATAATTTTTATTAGGGAACGCGCTATTTGTTTTGTTTGGGGAGAGCACATCCTCAAAAACGTTCTATCTTGCCCAGGCTATAACGTTCTATTGGATGTTTCGGAGAATACCTCAATAAGATTGGAAAACGCGTGACCAAGAAATGTCCTTGTCATCATAGAGTGGAAGAGCTATACCATCCATTATTTCTGCGGTCATCTACGCGTTCCTCTTGCGACACTGTTCTGTGCCAATTATCTCTTTCTGTATCGTGGCCTGTTCCATGTTCCATGTTTACCAAATTGCGCGTGGATCATCTTCCGACTGCAGCTCCGTCATCACCTTCTTCATTTTTGCCGTAGGATGCATATGAACCTCTGGCTTCAACAACTGCCGAGTGTCAATACGCTGTTGTGGAGGTGGTTTTTTTATCCATCGAAAACGCAGCTTCATAGTCATGACTACTGGAAGATGGTCAGGGCGCCAGGAAATGGCACCACTATAATATAATTACTTTTAAATAAATAAATAAAATATGTCTCTACCATCTTAATATCTTTTTTGAATGGTTTGTGAAGGAGGATAAATCTATTTGATTGCGGATCATTCCCGACGGTGACTCCCATGTATAGAACCTTCTGTTTGGTAACTGAAAGAAAGTATTGGCGATAAACATGTTCGCTTCCTCATAAAATTGAACCAATCTGTCTCCTCGGGGGTTTCGCCGAAGCTGAATCGACCAACATTTTGCTCGTGGCTTTCTTTGTCAAAATTGTGAGTGCGTTACCTATGTTAGTTTACAATGCTAAATGGCTTAAGGCTGACTGCTGTATCAACATTGAGTGCTGTTTCTCCTGATCGATAACGCTATCGTATGTTTTCGATGTTGGGTAGTTGTAAGCTGTTCCATCTATACATTTCTACTACGACTGTTCGAGAAGATTATCGGTTCTTAATTAATATATTAAACTGTTCCGACAATATCAATGGTTAATTTTTATTTGTGTTTATTAAATTCCGACATTCTTTGCAAACGTTTGCATTCCAATCTCCCAGGACCCCCTTTTTTGGTCAGCGCCAGAAACTTTCCGATTTCTACATAATACTTCTCGACCTCTTCATCGTCCTTATCCGCGGTCATCCATCGATAGTTAGTTTGGATTCTCAACACTATTGGTACACACTCTGTCACAGCTCCATTTATGCATTTATCTACTAGCACAGCGACTCCCGCTCTATGACTGGGATCATTTGACCCGGAATAATACATGACTACCGCGAGCCACACAGTGAGGGGTCTCGACTTTTGATATGTCAATTCAGACACCAAATCTGAGATATTTCCGTCAAATCTAGAACCTGTATCCGAGCTCTAGTCATATATACTTAATAAAGGTGTACAAACCGCAAAAGTAAACATTTTTACTAAGCCATTGCCTCACGGAAAAGCAACTTTAAAAAATATCGAGTAAAACGAGATGCGAGTTTTCCAGAAGCTCAGCACGCTCTTGCGATTCTCATTTTTCGAACTCTCACGTACATACAAATTAGTTATAAGCAATACTTTGGTTGTACCTTTCTGCCTCTGGGATTGATTAAAAATGCGGTATAAAATTCTAATGTAGTTGTCTCGTCTTCATATGCTGGATCATTTCCCCGACGTCTCCCAACGACGTTGGTCAGCGACCACGAATCGGCGTTCAAATTTGTAGCTAAAGGAAAGAGGATATGCTGCACGTTGTATTTTTTTTGTGCGTACATTTTAACTGAATTATTTCTAAGATATGGTGTGTCTGGGTTCTTCTCCGGCTTCTTTGCCATCATATAAACATGACGAACATCTGAAATATTTGCGACGCCAGTTTTTTCCACAGCAACTTCGGCGATTTCGAAATGTTTCTTTAAATCTTCGACCAATTTATGAAATATATCATTCCGATATTTATGATATCCAAGAAGAATATTATTCTTGTTTTGACAGAATTGAATCGCTTCTTCTAACAAATCTTCGTAAACCATTCGATGTACTTCGTTAAAATGAGCTTTTGTTTTGATGAAAGCATTTGATGAAGGATTAAAAACGTTATAGACTAATGTTATCCGATGGCCGCTCGTAACTTTGCTAATCGAATGTTCCAAACCAATATCAAAATATATGAATCTTAATGTCTCTTTTGGCATTGTTTCTTCGAGATTGAAACTACCAAAAATGATATTGCCACCAGTGTAAGTCGTTGGTAGAATTAAAATTAAGGTCCCCACCAGTCCGTGGCGAGGAGTGTCATGGTGAACACCGAAAAAACATCCCTCGTTGTACAGATTTAATTTGTAAGGTCTAATCATCTTATCTTCAATACCCAACTCCTTTGCCATATCCAATAAATTCAGATTCAGGTCGAAAGTACTCGTAAACTTGGAATTTCTCACACGAACATCCCTCACAGTTTCATTACCATCACCAAAGTACGCCAATTCTGTGATGTTGTTTAAATATTCCAAATCTCCCGCAGTGATGTTGAAAACTTTTATTTTTCGTGTATGCACAGTTAAAGTGAGGTCCTTTTCAGGTTTTAAAAAACCACTGCGAACTCGGAGATGATCTGAAGCCTTTGAGGTCCGTAACGTTGAATTCGAAGTTGAGTTGCTGACATCATTTTTATCCTAAAAAATCAAATGAGTAAATTTTGAATCCAAGATTAGATGTTTTGAGCGTTGATCGAAAAGTAATCAAAAGTATACTGGAATAGGAGTTTTAGAATTTTTGATATCAGATTGTTAATTAGGTAGTTTTAAGCGTTTGTATTTTTCCTTCTCTCGAAAATTTACTGATAGATCGTTTGAATACGAGTAATTGTATCTACTTTGAACAAAATGAAAACAATTGTGTTAAAAAAAAACGGATTTGGCGTGACGAAGGCTCTTTTTTGTGGGGGAGGAGGGAATAGAAACTGCTCAGATTTATCAACCAATGAAAATTGTTGTTCCATTTTAGGCCTTGATCTGGAGGAGGGCAAGGAGAGGACTTCCCCGGGCTCGTTTTTCTTCATTTTTTCAGGGACAACGACAGATACTCGCCATAATTATATAATTCTTCCTTTCCCCTTCAAGATAAGCCTTCTAAATACGGGTCAGTACAGTTCGCCCACTCTAACGTGTCATTACGGAATCTCCGCTCCCCCGTCACTTCACCCCTGGAGATCCATGATAGGTACAGGCGAAAAGAAGTTGGAATTAAATTTTAAAAATTTAAATTAGAGAGGTAATGAAATTTGAAAATCTCAGGATATATTCAGTTATCAATCTGGAAAGTTAATTACACACCGTCCCACAGCAGAAAAAGACTCGAGTATGGTATCGAGGTCTGAAATTCAGCTATTGATTTTAGAAACGACTATGCATGATATGACCTCCCTCGACCTCTTATTCCCGATCAAGCATGCGCACCGTCGATTTTCGGTCGACTTCCAGCATCGAAAAAAATCGATGTCAGGTGGACCAAGAATTCAATTCAACAGGGAAGCTGTTTTATCGGGAAGTTTTTCGAAATCAAATGGCAATCATAGATTCTATCTGTCCTAATTATTCAAAATTCTCTTCGCAGTCTCCGTAGTAAATCACTTTTGTGTAGATAGCTTTATCATACCTATCATTTTACAATTATATGTGGTAGATTCAACTGATAAGCGGTTACCGATAATCATAAGCTGAAGCAATGTGATGTAACAGAGAAATATAGGGAAAGCACATGAGTTATATAACAAATGGATTCTATATCGTACCCGCTCTTTATTTTAGCTTATATATAAATACTTTTTTATTCAGAAGTTTTTGCCCAAGTTCGAAGGTCCATAAAACTTTGCTTCAAACGTAAAAGTTTGCTGATGAGTTTTGGACATTTCGCGGTATGTACTAAGCGTTTTGCGAGATGAATTGCATCAATATTCTTTCATTTTCCACTCATTTGGTGAAAATTCGATGCAAAATTTCCACCAATTTTCGTTTTCCAAGCCTTCTTTGCTTGAAATCAAGAGTATATTACTGTATATCCATCGATATCTCCTTTGTTTTGCTATTTGGGCGTCTGATTAGTAAACTCTCGACCTTTATAATTAAAACGAACAGTCCTTCAAATTTCATATACCTAAACACAACTGAATTTTAAATTTTCTAGTAAAAGATCCATGTCATTAATGGCCTCACTAATTACAAAAGATTTTAAATAAATAAAATTTAGGCTCCATACTGGATTTTTCCTAATTTATCGTATTTTCTATGATTCGTCTAAAACTGTAATTTCTTTGAGTTCTATTTTTGTGATAAGAACTTGATTTTATGATTTTTCTGAGATTTAGTAGAGCTCAGGTTTCAGAATTTCTTGCAGTTCCACCGTTCTGAAAACCATAGATTTGAAGTATTTTCTCAGTCCATTCCTTAGCATGCAATATAAACCAAAAAAAACTTACACAACAGGTCAAATGGTATTTGTAATTAAATACGACCACAAGCACCACTAAAAAAGTTCCAGAAGATATCATTTAAATTTGCATGGAAATCGTTAAAAAATAAATTCAAATGAAAGGCCGCAATTGAATTCAACTTAATTTTCTTACATACTCATGCATAAAAACACTGAAGGTTCTAGTATCCTAGAACGGTTTTAGTATCGTAGAACGAGGCTAGGATGTGTGGTGTGAAAAACTGATAGAAGATTTTTATCATTTAATTAAACTCTAACCGTGAAAATTACACACAATATGAAAAAAACAAGAAGAAAAAACAAATTTCATTTCACTCTAAGTTTCTCCCGCAATAACCCCTAACTTTTTAAACGCGTACCTGGGATTTTATCAATCAATTTTTGGATAAATTATCATCTACAACAGATTCAATGTACGAGTATGATTCCGAAAATTAGTTGATATTAATGCATTCTTTAATAACTTGCGATGTTATACGTGTCGATACCCAAACCACAGCGAAAAATAGAAGGGGAGGGGGAGGACTTGAAAAATTTCCACTCTCGATGAGAGAGACGCTTGCATTATATTATTATATTAGGCCCGAAGTCATGGGTTTTTGATTCACTGACAGGGTAACGAGGGTAAAGGGGGGGCTCACTCGCAGTTTTTTAGACTAGGGGTTGGGTCTCAGGAAAGACATGAAATATTTCGATGGAAACAAAACGTTCGCGTCCAACTCTGATGACGTCATCAACCTGAGTTAGGTTAGGTTGCTAAGAAGAATTTCTCCAGGCTAGATTATAGAAATTTTTCTAGGCTAGATTCTAAGAGTACCTGTTTCGCCTCTGGAAATATTTCAAAAGAAGATAATACAATGTGTTTGTTTCCATCAGGTGTAGAATATTTTGTGATTATAAAAACGTACATAATTTTGGACCTAGCTGTTTTTGGAGGGGAAACGAAGTTCGAGTACTTCCCGCTGCCATGGCAAAGTTTGCAATGGCCTCTAAATTTTTTGTGCAACTTCCTTTCACTTTTATTGGAATTTGGGAAACATTCGTATAAATCGAGATCCATCAAGATGATGATACTGAGGGCCAAACCTTTGAATTTATTCCAGACACGTTATTTAAGAATTCCATTCATATTATACAAGACTGTATCCATCGCTGTCGAATTCTGTTCTCTTCCAACAACTATAGCATAGATTCGTCATCATCGTAAAGGCGTCAGCTTCAGTCCCATGGTGCCTTTTTGAACGGCTTAGTAAGTACTTTCCTCGTAAACAGGATGAACCAAATAACAATATTCTTTCTTTGTATTTTAATTTTTTTTTCTTCGCTTCGCCGCGACGTTTGCCTGCACTTTTTTATGTTACATATTTCGTAGTATAAACGTGAAAATGATATAACAGTAAAAAGTTGGTCGTATCAAATAACAAATAAAAATGTACTGTGATATCAGCAGTTCGTCTGTCTAGACAATTATCGTTTTGAATTTCGCAGTATTTTCCATCAAAAGAATACGAAAAGAAAAGCACATTGAACTTCTCGCATTTTCCGAATGTCGTATGTCGAAAAAAAATAAAAAATGCTACTAAAACTTTTCCTTACGATTATCGTTTCCTAGTTTAATTTTCCAGAGCGAAAACAATTCGAAGAATATGAAAGAATCGGCAACAAATATATCGCCCTCGTATATAAAAACTAAAAAGACGCTGACTGAAGTGAGGAAAAGATCTGTGTCAGTTCTTATCGTACTCGTATTCGCAATATGGCAAATTTTTATTAAACGTTCAAAAAAATTGAACGAACCAAACAATTTACACTTTTTTTTTTCAAATAGTTTAATACTGGAAACAAGGATAAAGTTGAAGCATGCCATAAAAAACAATGAATGCCATGAAAACTGGTAGAAAAATTTGCTAAAGAGACAGAAGAGAGGTTCTCAAAATGTACGGTTGTCCAGATTTGGAAAATTGAAGGGTTTTCTGGTCCTCACATGGAACAAACAAAAGGAAGAAGAGTAACACAGGGACGTGGCAGTGGGCTTGTGACATTGCCAAGCCCAGATGCAGTCCACCTAGTGGACCGATAAAATTGTCACTCCGCAAGGAAAGCATATATCAGCGTAGTAGAGGCCGCGAAGAGACGCAGATGGTTGTTGGACAACACGAGCAGGCTCGGAAAGGGTTAAAGGCTGCAATAAAACTAAGCAAGAAATAACGTTGAGATGAGCTCTGCAGGCTCGCGGATGAAAACCCCTGGAATAAACCTCATAAAGTTATAATGAAGGAATTAGGGGGTCCATCCTCACCGAGCCGAATGGAGTCAGAGGCTGTGGAATGCGTGATTGACACTCTATTTGCACAAGCCCCGCCACTTATAGTTATGCCACCAGAAGTGGAGGAGGACGTGCCCCTTTTACTACCGAGGAGACCAATGCAACCGTTCACAATGGAGAGCTCTTGGAACATACGAAATACCCAACGCAGTATGGAGCGCTCTCTGCTGCCAAGTGCTTACAATAATAAGGCACTAGCATTCGGGGTGTGCCGCTGATAGAAAGAAGGACAAGCCACTTGGCCTGCCGTCCTCCTACCGACCGCTTTGCCTTCTCGATACGGTCGGCAAGTATTTGAGCGGCCAGTGGCAACGCGGTGTAATGTCCAAGAAGATAATTTCTGGCAGTCAATACGGTCTCCGAGCTGGACGCTGTACTTCGGATGCCGCAATCAAACTAAAGAAAATAGCCTCTGCGGTAATGAAGAAGCGCCAGTTCTGCGCAGCTGTCAGCCTCAACTCCATTCCGTGGCTGAAGATATTGACGATGCTACAAAACGCAAGAGTGCCTAGTTAGCTACTAAGGATCATCTGCAGTTCCTTAAACTGCAGAGAGGTCAAAGTAGAGACGTCTGATGGCACAGTGAGAAGAAGCGTAGCACGCTCAGAGCTCTGTCTAGGGCCCTACTTTGTGGAACATCGCATTTAATGGCCTATTCAAGACGAAGCTGCCACCAGGGGTGCAGCTCATATAGTATGCCGACGACACACTCGTGGTTGGCTCGGCCGACACTGTTGCCGAGGTGAGGACATAGTGAACCGGCTAGAAGCTCTGGTGGAGGGGTAGATACGCGCGCGTCCGTGGTAGAGGACTACCTAAATTCTAGGTTGAGTGCTGAGCATTCCCGTGGCCTCATCGACGGACATTGACTGTGCGCGGACCTCAAAGAGCCAGGCCACTCCTGATTCGAACCCTCCGGATTATCAACGCAATGCCCTAAGAGGTGGATATCAGTGCTGGAGGTGCGGTTTGTTGAGGAACACTTTGGGCTTGCGTGCACGCTCATACGCCCCCGTTACAAAAGCGATACTCGTTTCTCCGATCTTGCTTTACATTGGTCTTATGGCAGGGGAGTAAATATACTATGCCTGCATATTTAATTCCCCTGCCATAAGACCATCAAGAATCGGGCAAACAAGCATGCAATATGGTATAGAAAAAGCCCTACAAGGAAAGATATAATCGACTCTGTTTTCAGTAAAATTAGGTCGGCAGATGATGGCTACATTTAAATCATCTGTGCTCCAATGACGTTACTGTACGTTGATGATGTCATTCTACTCCAAAAATGCAAAAATGCAGCCTCCAGCAGGAAACTTGATCCTATACAAGATGGAATCCGATTATATCTTTACCAAAACAGATCTCAAACAGAGAATCTTTTGATCAGAATGCAAATAAGGATGGATGGTAGGCGCTTTACTGAGTCAAAACGCACGAAAAAACCGAAAATTGTGGAGATGAATTGGTTCAAACACAACTTGTATCTTATACAGGTATTAGACGACTCATTGTAATGTTCCAAAAATTCAAGTATCGTGACGTACATTTTAGGTACAATTTATGAAGAAGTGATTTAAAATCTCATCCTTCATTCAATTTTTCTATTTTTTAACAAGCGAACGACTGTCTACATTTTGTTTTAACTGTGAAAAGAAAGGAATAGCGAGAGTAAAGAATGACGTTATTAGATAATGAAAAAACTCAAGAAATACTGAAGTGCTCGTACAAAGGGGGAAACGAGTCACATACACACGGTCGCATTTACAAAATCTCGACAAATTGAAGAAGGATGGTTGAGTACAAGGTAGGTAGGTAGGTACGTCATACCTTTCTTTACGACTTAATAAATCCTTCTGTAACAATTACCATGTGTTAGAAAAACCATTCTACTAACGTGATATTCTTTCATTCGTCCGTACTTCAGGAGATAATTCAAAGGAAAACTCATTAGAAATCTGTGTTCAAAATCTAACGAGAGCGCAGCAGTACATGCGGCTGACAAGTGCTTTCTTCATCTCACCAATTCCCCGTGACCAGCGTCAGCGTTATCGACTTCTCATTTTAATTAACGTACCTATCTTAATTAATTAAATTCGAGCTTACCCGCTCGGCTTAAATTATTACTTTCAGTTGGAAACTGAGCCCGAAGAAGTAAACAGATTTATGATAGAATATTGTTGCAAGATACGTTTTAAAATTCAGTATCATTAATACCCAACCACTATACACATACGTATTGTAACATAAGAGATCGTTATCGCGTTCGAGCTACTACATATATTTATTGTTTTGTTCCGTCATATGGAAACTGCATTGTTATGAAACGGAATACAAAAGCTATATAACTCTGGTTCGCGGTACAATATTATAACATCCAATCTAACCATGCTGGCACGAATTATTATTTACAAAAAAAAAAAAAAAATCATCACTTTTATTTGTTAATTGTTTTTATTTTAGTAGGAGAATGTATTATAGTCGAAAGTTAATGACATGTAAACATATAGCATTTTAACATGGACCTATTCTGGAACAAGCTGAAACAGTTGCTGATGAAAGTAGAAATGCTAATGTGAAGAGAATTAAAAATTTCCTACTGTTAGTATTCAACCCTTGAATCACGTAGGGGGTTATTTGATGGGATAGGATACGGCACATTTTTATTAAGTTGGTTTTACAATTTACACCCTAAAGTTTGCCCGGCACGTACGGAGACGGCCATTTTTATTATAAAAACATCTCGTTTTAGCCGTAAATTATACCCGCTCACAATTTATAATAAACTTCGTCTACTCGTACGGTAGGCTGTTGCGAAAAGTGATTAAACAAAATGATAAATTTTTCCGGGTCTCGTAAATTTCGATTCAACTTCCAATTTTCCTTGTTTTCTTTCCAAAGTTTCTCCTTCGAAAGAGTAATAAAAGCTGCACGAAGTAAGGCAGCGACACCTGCAGTGCCGGAGTCGTTATTGGTGTCGTATGGTTTATGAAAAGACTGCGACAGTAATTTCTCCGGCGAGTTCGTAGTAAAATTACATGTAGGAGGAGCTTACTAGGGCGATTAAAAGACTTATTGCTCTTTGACCTTCTTTTTTCTTTTGCATCATATTATGGTAATATGTGTAATAATCGAGAAGTCTCGTTGATAATTTGGTTTCACGTTATTTTACTACATATTAGAAAATACGACACACACTCACTTAATACTCTTCTAGGCTACTAAAAGGAGTAATCTTCGCATGCACGAGAAATGTCGTTCTTTATTGATTTTTACAAGAAATTTATTATTTTCAAGGTGACTCATTTGGAGAAATGTTCATCCTCCTTTCGGCCAATTAGGGAGGCTTCGACTTATTTTCAGGACTTGAAAAAAATTTCGTTCTTCAACCTACAATAATATGAAAGGGCGATTTGGGAAATTTCGACTTTTGAGCTTTGCATATTCTAGAAGGGGACAAAAATTTCAACCATCGAATTATAAATATCAGAAGATCCCACGTCAGAGGCTGAACTGCCTCTCCCAGAGACACGCAGAGTAGCATTTTATAATATACTGGCTACATCTCAGAGGCTAAGTAGCTGAGCATTCACCCGCTTTGCTCGTTCGCGTCTCCCTACCCTGGCATATCGAACATATTGAATCGATTCTACCAATCATACCGACTTTGGAAACGTCTATTTCGGTCGTGACAAGGTCACAGTAACATCCCGCTTCACCTATATTTCTCAAGTTGGCATAGGCCTGTCCCCGCCCTACCTCCTCTCTCTCTCTCTCTCTCTCTCTCTCTCTCTCTCTCTCCCTCCCCAGTTTACTACATGTAACTGAGCCAATTCAGCCTAGTGATATGCAGCGCCGCCGGTCCTCCATGGTGGAGTGGGTACGGGAATTGTGTAAGTATTAATTTTCTTTCCTCCAACCCACCCTTTCGCGTATAACTTCAGTGTTGGAAGAATCTCCTGGGCAAACCGCGTCTTCTTGAACGAATTAAATACTCAAAATAGTAAAACGAGGAGTAAACTAAACAAAGCCACAGAAATACGATTACACACTGGAGCGCTTTCGATTAATAAACCATTGTCAACAGTGACATGAAAGCAACTGAAACCAATTACCGCTAGGAAGGAGAACATCCGACGAGATCATGACTGAACCAGCGAGTCATCACGATGTGAATCATACTCATAAACTAATTCAATCAATCCCTCATCAGGTATGTGCCTGTTTAGCACATTTAGGCTGTCGTTATTAAGGTGCCGAATAATTTCAATGTGCTCAAGCGCCGTTCGTTTGAAGTACGAGTTCTCTCTGTGGAGGAGGGTCTCGGACCCCTCTTTATAGCAGTGACCACTGGTAATGAGATGGTCCGCAAAAGCCGACTCCCCCAATTTCTTTTTCTCCCAAGCTTTCTTATGCTCGTCAATTCTAATTTTAAGTTGACGGCCAGTCTCGCCTATGTATATCCCTTTACAATCATTACAATTCACCTTGTAGACACCACTTTTTTCGAGCAATGGGATAGGGTCCTTCAATTTGACAAAAAGACTTTTTACAGTATTAAGGTTATAATAAGCTGGTCGGAACCCAAACGGGCGGAGTACGCTACCTAATTTAGAAGAAAACTTCCCCAAGAAGGGGAGCCTTATCCAACGCGTCCTACTCTCCAATGTCGGATTGCGGGGGAGGGAGGTAGTGGAGTCCAGGCATTTACGAGTCAACTTCTCCGGACCATGAGGTCAATGTCTATGCTCACCTCATTCACTCTGGCCAAATGCTTTATAGTCGATAGCTCCCTTTGAAAGGCGGTCTGACCAAGCGGAATACTGGTCAACCGGTGGACAAAGCTATTGAATGCAGCGGATTTATGGGCGACAGGGCAGAATATGACTCGCTGGTTCAGTCATGATCTCGTCGGATGTTCTCCTTCCTAGCGGTAATTGGTTTCAGTTGCTTTCATGTCACTGTTGACAATGGTTTATTAATCGAAAGCGCTCCAGTGTGTAATCGTATTTCTGTGGCTTTGTTTAGTTTACTCCTCGTTTTACTATTTTGAGTATTTCATTCGTTCAGTATGCTTGGCCATAACTTGCAGGACCGTATAAAATCTACCGCGTCTTCTTCTTGGCAACTGCCAAGCTGAAGCATCTCCAGGTACGCAAAATGGCTAGTGTATTATAGTCCAACTCATAAAGCAGGAAGCTCAATATTCTTACAAGTCCCCAAAATGAAGCTTCTTATATTGTATGTTAGGCCTAGTATGAAGAAGGTTAAGAGTAAGTGACTCTCGTTGAACGAGGGCTGGCAGGGAACCTGTTTTATGGGGCACGTGGCATTTGAAAAATGTGACGACACAGTCCCACACTTTGGAGCTATATATAATAGGAGCTTTAGGACATTCTGAGTCTCATGGTGTTTGAAGTGTTGCATATCTGTCTTATTGAAGGGGCTAAGCAATTGAGTATGCAGCATTGCATATCTAGTTACTTGAAGGGACTATCTTTCAGGCTATGTAGAATGTTCAGAGTCTTATGGTGTCCAAAGCGTTGCATATCTGTCTTATTGAGGGGACTAAACAATTGGGTGCGCAGCATTGCATATCTAGTTACTCGAAGGAGCTATCTTCCAGACTATGTAGAACGTTCTAAGTCTTATGATGTTTGAAGCGTTGCATATCTGTCTCATTGCAGGGGCTAAGTGAATTGCTGTATGAAGCATTGCATATCTAGTTACTCGAAGGGGCTATCTTTCAGGTTATATAAACCAACCATCGAGCTATACTTATATGATAGGAAGGAGACTTGAAAATTTTTGAGCTCCGAACCATGACGATTTTTCCGAAAGTAGTCCCAGTCTTATCAGCAAATAAAACCTTGACGTTTACGTGAAATCTTTTTCGAATTATTTTAGTTAGTTTAATTACCAATACCGGAAACTGTATAGAAAATACATTGAGCGCTGTTGCTCGTCGGTGATCTCCATTTATGTAATGTAAATCAGTACTAATCCTTACCGCTGGAGTACAAAAATCAATCGAAGTTTTCGGTATTGGACGTTTAGCGCATTTGATCCAACAAAAGTAAATTGTTACTGGGTCCTCCATAAATGCGGATGCGATTTGATCGAGAGATAAGGTACGTGAAAGTCATAGACAAATCCAGACCTTCCACACAAGAAAATTGTAAAGAACAGGAGACACAGATCCAACGCTATTTTTCCGTCCCGAAAACTAGATAGGCTGTCAACTGCAACAACCAACGGGTCTTGAAATGTGCTACTCCAGGACAAGTTCCCGCGGTGTAGTGAAAAACCGGTGGTCTGTGAGAGCCTTGATAAGCCAAATGATGAGAGCGAATATATCACGGTCCAGGAGATTGTGTCGGAACCACTCAGTGCCGGGGATTGACAGGATCAACTATAAAACTCTAAAAATGTTTAGTGAAAAATACCCAAGTGATGAATATTTGTAATTGCCTACGCTGGGAAGTTCTCCCTGAAATCTGGAAAAGAGGGCAGGTGATATGCTACCTGAAAGAAGGATAACGATGATCCTAGTAAATACCGACCGCTCACCCTCCTCCTAAAGTTGGGTAAGCTGCTCGAAAGATGCATTACCGCAAACGCGAATAGTCAGCTCTTCTCCCGGGAGCACGGTTTAAGAAGGGGCAGGTCATACGAATCTTGCTTGGTGGGGGTAATACCAACCGGTTGCGTATGATGACTCACCTCAAATTAGTATCCGTGGAAATTGGCGAGTTCCTAATGAGGGAAGAGGAAAACTATGTAACTTCCTTCACGAAAAGAAATCAAAGAAACCGAAGAATCTCCAGAAAGACTGCGCCAATAATTCGTAAATGTCATCTGTGGCTTGTCAATCTCAACAACATCGAGCTCGAAGTGGAGGAAGTGAGCGTATTATCAAATGGTTTCAAACATTCCCTCCCCCTCAAATAAATCAAAAGCAATAAACAACTCGCGGCAGATCTTTCAATGAACGTCAAAGTGGAGATAGTGGAGACTGTAGCGGAACAATGTGCTGACACTATTTTGTCCCATCCGATAGTTCCTATTGCACGCGACACTGAACGAACTCTTAAGACAATTGGAAAGGAGGTGAAAGACAACGATCTCATCGTGTCTGAAGCAGATAAAGTGAACATGACCGTCATTATGGACCGGAAAGAGGATGACGTCTCAGTGCGCAAATTTCGACTGTAGTAATGAAGCGCAGGAACTAATGGAATTGTACTTCATGTTCATTCCAAAAGTTCAAAATTTGTTCATGTATGTAATGATCTAAAGAAGATCATTCTTCTCATTAGATCCAATAAGCTTATGAGGAATCAATAAAATAAGTAGATAGTTAATTACTACTAACAGGCACCTATCCATTACTACGACAGTCTTTTGTTATCTTCATCATTGAACCCAAGGCATTACGTAATTTCCTAATGCCTCAATCATATATTTTTTGCTGACGGTTCTTTGTAAGCTACAAAGTACTCTCTTACTGCTACACACGTTTTTTTTAGAATCCATACGGCACGTGTAAAGAAGTTCGACTTACCCTCAAAAAGAGACGAGTACCATCGAAAGGAAGTAGTACTTTGTTGAAAAATATACTGAGCACACGGGCCAGATCTTGATATGCAAAGAAAATAATTCAAAATATTAATAGCCTTTTCGTGTCTTTTCTGTCTCTATCCACAGGTGCTAATTGGGTAATACCGGTTTCTGTAATTCGGATTCGCATTTCCATTTCATCGTTGGCCTTGCTTTAACGAGGAGAGGAAGTTTTGTGTATTTGGTAATCAGGAGTGTATGTAGACCTAATGTTCACTCATGAGTCATGTATATACATGTGCGCGATAATGAAGTCACCGGAATCAAGGATTGAAACGCATTACAGCCTACAACGTTGTTCCGATCGATGCTTCCCTAGAAATCAAATTTCACAAAAGAATTAACACGAAACGAAGAAGGTCATCAGTTAAGACTCTGAAGAATCTCTTTTAATGGTATAGCGATTTTAAACACCGTGTCTTAAGACACGTTCTGCTCGCGGAAGTGTCGCCTCTTAAAAGTACCAGCAAAGTCCATTGTTTTCACTCTTTACGAACATTATTTCGTATACATGTACCTAACAGTAAATCGAACGCACGGCTGTACAAAGTTTTTAGAGGAATCGCGATACAGCGACTCTAACAATTAAGGTTTTGCAGAAACATTCACGTTTTTCTTCACTCATTAAATCAATTTTTCATAAATACAGTTACGGGTAAATTGTGGATCTTCTCTACTATTTTTAGGAAACACCCGTTTTCGAAAGACTATAATATCACCAAGAAAGCAAATTCCGAGTTGACTAATTCAAACTTAAAGCAGACTAAAGCTGAGTTTAATTACAACTTTAAAAATTTAGATTCATCTTCTTTCTCATAAAGGGTCGTATTTTATCTTTTCAAGGCTTGGCTATAGCATCTCAGTTAATGTTTTACAAAAAAATACGAAGTCATCGAAAGTGCCTCGAGCGAGATTTTTATTTTGCGCATTTTTCATTTTTTCGAAGATAAAGAGTCTTTGTCTCGAACTTCATTAATAAAGATTATTCCAACTTCTTCCACACGAACGCCCAAATTACTCGAGTTCTATATCGCTGGTTAATAAGGAACATGCGAAAATTACATTAGCTCACCCTATGTACTCCGTATTCGTAATTTTTATTAGCCTACTGTCATTTCTACGGCAAAGCACAATTAACCTTATAAAAAAAAGTCAAGATCAAATTTCTCATTTTTCTAGGTCATAAAAACGATAATATACATACGGTCGAGACAACGTTATTTTCCTCATTTTTACATCGTCGTTTAGCAAATGGTTATTACCAGAGCAGAACCTATTTCGCGATTGATGAATATTCTTCGTCGGATAATACTTTGAAAAATTAACCTGTCAAAAGGGAAAAATGATGTCGAATACACTCCTATAGCAAGCCTCTATTTGGCGAGGCGAAAAAGTGGTGCCCTATTCCTGCACGAGAAAATAATTCAGTTTTTTTCCTAAAAAATCTTTTTATTCGTAAGAAACGAACTCAATGCTAGATTAATAAGGTTACCAGCTGTTCGAAAGGCAGTATCCACTATTATCATTGTATCTTTGGCTTTGCATTAATGCAGGTCATTCGCTGGGAACTACCAAGGCGTGTAATGTTGAAAGTGACATTCAAAGGTGATTTAACTTAACCGCATAGAAAAATGATTTCCACACGTACGGAAGATGTCAGATGTGAACGTAAGCGCACCACACCAGGCGTCCATGTCCGCAAGACGCTGGCGTTCTACTCGGATATGCTCTACGACGTGCGTCCAAGCCGAGGATATGCATTAACACGCGATTACTTATACATTTAATTCGCTTTAATTTCTCAAACGAGCGTAGTTTTATGTATATTGAAAACGCCGTAGACATTATCTCGACGAAGTCATCAACTTGTTCCAATTCAATTAAGAGCCACCAGCAATTATTTTGAATTTTGGTACACAGAACACGAACACCCTACACACCTCTTACTCATTTCTCTAACCATACATACTTTTTTTCCTTTTTTCTTTGTGACTTACATTTCCGAGTGTCAAGAATCCAAACAATGGTTTGATTTTTACGGAGTTTTAAACGTTCTAATTAAACGCTGCGCTGGTCTGTATCCGTTTTTTTTTGTCCGAGTTTACGCTCGGAATCAAGGTTCCGTAACAACAGCTTCTCGTTTCAGGAAAAGTACGAAGGTTTTTCGTAAGTACACAATCATGCTTAATGGTTTTAACAGAAAAATCAAAAAATCATCCGGTATTTATCTGTGGAATATTTTCGTACAGACCTATTCGTAGAAGACTTCATACCCTGATCACGAAGGTGAAGTCTACGGGTGGACTCCGCATTTTTTCTCGGAATAGCTGCGAGGGGTATCTTGGAAATGTGTAAATTTAAATATCAGTCTTCTCGAAAAATCAAACAATGAAGTGTCGAAAAGGGATCGAGATTTGCAAGCGTCTTCATGGCGATAAAATTAAATCTTTTAAGAGCCAAATCACTGAAATCTTCCCGCTGGTATACCACACCGAATCGTTTTGTTCTGAATAGATTTTGAAATAGTTTTGATTCAACGATTTTTCGGAAAGGGATTCATTGAGACATGGAAAAGAAAAAATTCATGCAGACAGGAAATTTAGCATATTTGTCGAGGATTGCTTCCCAATAGTCACGCTAAGAAGAAAAAATTCACTCTTGGGAGTTTCCCTTCCGGGAAGAAAAGATTATGGATACGTCTGTCTTTTCTTCAAATAATTCAATACTTTTTGATAAAATCTAGGTCAGGATCGAGGAAGTACCGCAGAAGATTTCAGATTCTATCAATCATGATAATAATGATTGTAGTTCTATCTCGAAACAAAGTGACTATTTGTAGGTACATTAAGTAGGACTAATACGCTATTTGTAGGTACAGTACCAAGGGGTAAGACGCGATTTGTATAGGTACAGAAATATTTGCAGAAGAGATGGAGTTCGTGTTCAGAAGAATTACGCATCATTGCACCATCAATTCATTAATAATTGAAATTACTGCGCAGGAATGTAGTCAAGTCACTACCGACGAGCACTTCTAACGCTAGGGGATGACACCAATAATTGCATTGAATGGTTTTTCTAGACACTGAAAGCGAAAGCTTGCAGTCAAGATTCCGAAGTCCTACAATTCAGAAGATCATCATATTTCTCGTCTCCTATTACCATGAACGAACTCAAAAAAGGGCTCAACTGGGGCGGGTCTCAAGTCCTCGAGGATTTGTGATACGCGGGCAAAGAAATTAGCGTGCTGAACCACGAAGCGTCTCTTGCTCTCAATAGTCGAGGACGTCAAATATTCCACATAAGTCTCTGCATGTGAGAAAAAGTGGGCATGAGCGTTCACACTGATGGACGGTAACAACGTGAAGTGTACGCTATCTCTCCCAGTGATGTAATTGTATTTTCTTCTGCAATCACCAGGCCTTGCCGGCACATTCTCCTGAAAAGGAAACATGATTTCCAAACAGTATTTTACATATCTTTATTCCATAATTGATACCTTCCACGTGGTATCTTCTGGTTCACGTTAACGAGCTTACATTAAAGCACTGTACCTACAAATAGCATTTTAGCCGTAAATAGTGTACCTATGAATACCACCAACCATATCAAAATTATCTCTATTGGTATGTCGGCTTTTATATTCACAGATCGATTTAAGGTCCAGCCCCTCCTCTCTCCCTTCTTAGCCTAATGTACGCATATACTGCAGAGTCGGCACTTTTTCATTTTTCTGGCCGGTGCAAACTCAAAATTCCAGTAATTAATGAGAAAAAAAAAAAAAAAAAAATACATGATAGAGAATTTTTCCCCGTAGGTGCTGGGAATTTTCAGTAGGTGCAAGTGCACCGTTGCACCACCATGTTCACCGGCCCTGGTATACTGTATAGCCCATAGGTCATTTAACTCATGTACCATAGTTGGAGAAAGTTTGAAACCAGTTAGAATACGATAGGTCAGGTTTAGCAGAATGGAGACGATAGCAGTAAGGCCTAGTATAATAAAGATTAAGAATGCGTGTCCCAGAGTAACGGAAGTCAAAATTCTTCCAAGTCCCTAAAGAAGGTCAAGGTCACTCGTGACGTCATCAGCTCCTGATATCATCTTCGTCTCGTGATTTCGCCGTACAAATTTCAGAATGATTTCTTCCCTTCTCTTTCAAAATTATTTCAAACACTCCTTTGGATCGAGGTAATTTGCCTCAAGTATTTTTTTAAATGCCCTAACGTAAGTCAAAATCAGGTCAAGGCTGTCAGCCTAATTGATTTTCTCCGGCCACTATACAAACGTTGATTGGGATCGAGGACGCAAATTCAGGGTCCTCAAGTCAAGCTCACTAGACCCACAGAGGGATGCGGGCCAACCCCTCCCTCTCCCACGACCATATTCAGGTCACACTCCAAAGGTAGGTCTTAATTAATAGGAATCTAGAGCGCAAAGTTAGGTTCTTACCGATCAAGTTCATTTGTAGCCTGATGTCCCACCTTAGATGTACGTTTGTACAGCGTACTATATAGTAGGATAAACTGTTGAGGTAAAAGGTGAAAGGAGTGGGTGGGGTTCAGAGGAAAATTATTCCGACAATGTAGGCTGAACCTTGTGTGGTAATGTCAGAGCATGCATCAGACTATATCAGGAGGGTAACTTTAAAAAATCTTGATCTCTGATTAGTACATGAAGAAAGGATTTGAATAAATTCGAGAAACTGAGCTACGTAGATCAGGAGGAAAAATTTCGACCAACGAGTTATAAATTTTACTTGAAGAAGGGAAGGGAAAGGAAAGGCACTTGATAAGCAGGAGGAGGGATTTGGAGAAATGTTGACTCTCAAATTATACAGACGAAGCGGTGGACGGAGAAAAATTCCGATCATTGAGCCGAGGAGGATTGATCCTAAAAGACGCGCCGTATTCATTCGCACTTCAGACTGTTGCCACAGCGTCGTGCACCATCTTTCTCCACTTATCACGGTCTTTGGCTAGGTGAAACATTCCTCTGGTGTGAAATTTGTCCACAACCGTAAGTTCCAGCCAATCCATCTCTTTCCTTCGATGCCTCCATAGATGATAGTCTTCATCAGTTCGTATTTTGAATCCCAAAGCACATGTCTAAGATTCTCGAGCTTCAACCTCTTGACCGTTGTCAAGAGCTCCCGTCCTTCTTCCATGCGTTCTAGAACATCCACATTCCGTTTTTTTTTTCTGTCCAAGAAATCTTTAAATTTTTTTCCTTTAACATCACATTACGAGTGCTTCCAGTCTGTTCATGATAGCAGTTTTTAGGTCCACATTCCCCATCCATATAGAAATCGTGACCAGGCATAGCACTTCAGTACTCCCAGAGACCGCTTGACGTCAATACTTTACTCCGTGCTTTTAGCTAGCGCAATTTGGACTCCCCATCCGGGTTCGTGATCCTCATTGATCCAGGACCCAACATACTTGAACCATGAGCCATATTTCTAACAACCGGGCAATTGACTGTATTGTCAGCATCATATCTCGTTAGAAAATGTTCACTCTCCGCCTTACCCCTGATTCCAGAAGTTGCTTCCGGGAGTCTGTGCGGCCTCCTAATATCGTACACTGGCGAAGGGGGGGCGAGCCAGTCAAATAGTCAGCTTACCATACATTTTGGCCTAAACAGGATACTAGGCTTATGCTAGGTTAAGAAATACTAGTGGAAAGGAGTCGGCCATCTAATTAGCCTGATATACCATTCAGGGACTTGGAAAATATTGGTTCCATCCCCCCCCCCATGACGGAATTTTGAGTCGCGACCAATGACATAATTTTGTTCACATTTTGTTCAATTTTGTTCATGAAACTTCGGATTTTGTTCACCCATCATTTCCTCGCTACATACATTTAAGATTTTGGGGCCTAAGGAAATGTATACACCTCCCCTCTCTCATCTATGGATTTATAAGCATAATTCACCCATATTTTCTAAGAAAATGGAAAAATTTTTGATTTTTCATTTTGGAGATCATCCAGGGCCATTTCAGTATTATTCTCGGATACGGCACTAAATTTTACTTCAGCAACTTTCGAAGATTACGCAATTTTTCATCTTGGAGGAATTTTGATTCTCTTTGGACCCATCATCCCATTTTGGTGCTCCGAAGTATTTTTCAAGCATTTTTTTCGGACTCAGCGCGAAAGTCCACTTGAAAATCAAATAACAATTCAAAACTTTGAACGATTTTCCAACATGGGGGAATTTTGACCCTTTTTGGGCCTATCAACCCATTTTGGTGCTTCTTAGGATTTTGTTACTATTTTTCTCGTTTTCCCCGTCCAAATTCACCTAATAATTTGATTATTAAAATTTTCGAAATTCAGCTCAATACTGTAAATTAATCAATTTCAAGCCCTATTTTGGGAACCCTGGCGATTTGGTAAATTTTTGGTCCATAACTCGGCTCAGAAAAGTCGTAGAAACTTCGGATATGGCTCAAATTAAAGATATAATTGAGATACAAAATTCGTACATACAAACTATACTCTAACGTTTTGCGTTTTCGCGCTACGACAGATTTAGCGCAAACTCCCATTTAACTGGTAACATCTTTCTGGTCCACCCTGTATACATTTCCTTACGCCCCAAAATGTTAAATGTATGTAGCGGAGAAATGATGGGTGGACAAAATCCAAAATTTTCTGAACAAAATTGAACAAAATGTGAACAGGGTTTGAACGCAAAATTCGAAGATGGGGGCCTGCATTTCCCCAGTCCCCTCCCCCAAATTTGAAATGGCTGTAGCGGGGAAACGACGAGTGAACAAAATTGAAAAAAATTATCACATGGATTTGAACTCAAAATTCGGAGATGGGGAGGAGCTGCATTTTCCCAGCCCCCCCCCCCATTAGAAATGGCTGTAGCGGGGAAATGACGAGTGAACAAAATTAAAAATTTGTTGAACAAAATTGAACAAAATGTGAACAAAATTATGGCATTAGTCGCGACTCAAAATTTCGTCATGGGGGGTTGCGGAAATGGAGCCGAAAAGATTTTGAATACTGAGCCAATGTAGAATCTCATAAATCTCTCGAAATAGCTCAAAGCTAAGGAACTCACGAGCTAGGCGACGATATCAGCCCTTTCATGACGTCATAGGATAGGCGCGACCTTGACCTACTCAAGATGACGTCATCCATCACGAGATATGAAACATGAATATCGAAGTATGAAATGGCAGAACAAAACATCGACTTTGGGGTTCAATAATCTCGGGAATCGAGTTTTCAAATAGAAAAAACTTCATAGCAACAAAATTGAGTTTTTTTTTCGTCTTTCTAAGCTATTTGTTTGCAATCGAGTTCACGTATCATTTTACCATCAGCACATGGAGGAATATTGTTCAAAATACAGTAGTTGAAGCCTCGTATAATGACTCTAAAGCGTCCGAATACATTTTGCAATAAAAATTTTCATACAATCGCCACTCATACAACTACTGCTTTTCTCAAGTGTTGGGAGAGCTTCCATACCTTAGAAATTAAAGAAAATACTAAAAAACCAAATCCTGTAACATAAATATTACTAAAATGAAACCTGTTATGAGACTGAATATTTCGTTAAAATTTTTTGAGCAAATTCGTAAACTTTATCCACTACCTTGCAGCCATTTCTGCCAATATTCTATTTTGATATCTTCTTACCCTCTTCTTTCCGCTACAAAGAAGATTATACGTGACTTTACTTCCAACACGAAAACACCAACCAAAACTTTGAAACTTTTTATACACAATATTTTCGTACCATTTTTTCAGCAACAGGATTTTTTTATCGACACCTCCTCAACATCGTTTTCTCTTTCACGCGAGTAAACACTCGTAGCATCGCGTGAGAAAGTCTTTGAAAAAGCGCTCCGACTTAGTCGACAGCTTTATCAATCTTATCGCCCGTCGTTTTCTTCAATTCGAACTTTTTCAATTATCTTTTCGTTATCCAAAAACTTCATGACAGGCACGAATGACTTCGCATCCTCCCATTTCGACCTGAGCTCATTTGGCTAAAGTTGATAGTCCATTTCACCGCAGCGCGTCCTTAATGTTCGAACACTCATTTATCATTCAAGGATGAACCTCATACCGTATAGGCTATAAACGACGATATTCAAAATTTGTTCCTCTATATACTAGAAACTCAACTCTGACTCCGCTCCGTTCTTTCGATCATTAATTTTCATTTCAACTTTCGAAAGATAATTTCTTTTAATACTCGATTGACCAGAATCGTGCGGTATAAATCCGCTATTGTCGCTAAACTTTTCCAGAGAACATTAGGAACCAAGACTCCGCTCCGCCGATTTGAAAACATCATACCGGTATATTACATAGTCCGATATCCAAATCACGTTTTTAACTCGACTATTATTATAATGTGTGTAGTATCAATATTACTATTATTTATAAGCGTATTTGCTCATTATTCGTTACGAGTATGAATTTTCAGCTCTGTAACCAGTGATCAAACGAAGGTAAAGTAATGATTTAGCTCTAAAATAACGTAAAGACCAGAAAAACTGGATTTTAACAGATGAGTGCTACACACGAAAGATTTACTTCATACTTAGCTCGAAGATGAAACAAAACATAATACGTACTCGTACGTGAAAAAAGAGGGTTAACGCAGAGAGACAAAGAAGAACTCGCGTTTTCAGATTAGGCTGAAGTGGGTTGGACGAAGAACTTATTATATATATAAGTTGCTTTCTAATGGGTTTCAAAGCCCGTTGTTAAGATCGCCTCATTGCTAACACTTATTATTCACCAAGTAAACAAGCGTATAAATTAGTTCTGAACCTTGTTCGAGCCTACGGCTCTGGAAACCGGTTTCTTCTCTACACATTTATATAGTTCGCTATTTTTTTTTGTTTTTTTTTTTTTTTTTGTTTTTTCACTTCACTCTCCTTTCATCCTTAAAGGCAGAGCTTCAAAAATTACAACATCCCGAAAATGGAATGATTTTAGCATCGAACGCTTTCCTTTTATTCTGATTCTCGTTAATAGGTCGGTTGCTGAAAATAAATTGGAATGAAAATTATATTCGTGAAGAAGACCGCGGAGCTACAGCTAATGAGATTTTTCCATCATTATACACATCTGAAATTCAAGTCGTAATCTATCCGAAGGAAATCGCTCGATAAATTATGAATCTTACGATTTGTTAAAATATACGCTCAGTTGACCGCACCTTAATTCGTTTTTTTGGATTCTTCTCTCTCTCTCTCTCTCTCTTTCACTCCCTCGTACTCTTTCTCGGTTTTTATATTATTGTTATTCTTCACGAACAGATAGGCTACATAATGGTTAGAGCGATCCCTCCTGCGCGTCGTCTAACTAGTTTCAATCAAGTTCACCATGGGCTTGTCCTATTATTCGTATCCGATCTCCTCCGCTATACGACCTATCCATTGTATTTTACTATAACTCGTACAATTGCTTACTCCATGCCCCGATCTCTACCTCATCCGCGATCGTTTGAATTTTCATTTTACACTATACTCCGTGCTTGTGTGCGAGTGTGCGTTTATGTGTCGTCATGTATCACGAACAGAAAGAGTTAAAGGTCATTTCTAGATCACCCAATGATAACATCTCTACAAGACGTTCGGTCGAATACAATATTCCGTAAAGTGGTGTTCATTTTTTCTTCCACTCTCTTTATAGGTTGCAAATTAAATGGAATAATATGTAAATGTTTATTGAAAAGGGAGAATTTTCTACGGTCTATTATCGTTAAATGTGACCTATTAACATGGAGAATCATTATTCTAATTTTCCTGCGCGCGTTATTTCCTGGTTAAAGAAGGATTTTAACTGGCAAACTCGTCCAGGTACAGGGAATATAATATTTTATTGTATACAATCACAATCAAAATAACCTGCAAATCATACTGGAAGATATTTTTACAATCAAGAGCTGATAAAAGTCATTTGTGTCAATGCAGCTTCTGTACCAATGAAATGTCCATTTGTACGCGGAAACCACGAAATTGTCAATTGAAAAACGTTTTTGTACGACGAATTGCAGTTTTCATGTAACGATCGAACCTATTGCAAAAACGTACCTACGTTAGCAGAAGAGAATAAAAATAATGACTTGCATGTTTACTTATTCAATTTTGTACGTTACTGCGACGAATATTGGGAATGGTGAGAGGCGAACAGGATGAAAATGATGCGATAAAATATGAGCACGAAGAAATTGAAAACACACTAATGCACATCTCAGATACAGAAGTCATATATAATTGCTTTCGATTTTTAAGTTACTGAGTACATGCATCTGTGGATTTTTTCCCCGTTTATTAAGTACGAGGATATTCAAAAGTGGTATAAATTATATTTACGTGATTCAGTGTCATAATCGTCTTTGGTTTTTTAAAACACACGAAAAACTCAAACTAAAAAGTTTTATCTTTTCTCAGGAATTTAGAAATGGAAATTTACAACAGAATCAAACTCAGTATTGAATAAAATTGGAAAGAACGATTAAAAGACAGTCCATTCGAAGATCATAATTTCTACTCGTTCTGATATTCTATCGATCAAAAAAATTAATACCTGACCACAGTCCGAAAGGAAACCCAGAATTTCCGCTGCTTTTAATCATTTGTCATGACTTCATGAAATATATTTCCTTCTTCTTTATGTATGTATTTAGAATTTTTCAAAGTCCTTTTTTCAAGTCCCATCTCTATCCATCTAAACCAAAAATCATTCCTTGAGGCTCTCACTTTCTTGTACTTCTCTCCTCTTCAGAGATTGGAAGCTATGGTTTCCGGACTTCTAGGCGCGGCCATTTGGGCGGCGGGTACATTCGGGCGCGAAGAGGTGCTTTTCAAATTTTCAGCGCCATTCACTGGTGGACCAATAAAAATGCCAATTTGTGGAAGGGCTGCAACTGTCACCGCCTGATATACCCGCGTATTAGAGGCCGCAAAGGGGAGCGGATGGTAGCCGGATATTATGGAGCAAATCGTAGAAGGTTTTTTCCCACACAGGGCGTCTACCAAATTAAGAAATTGGAAGTATTGGTTTCTTATAGAGCTCTTGAAAGGTGTTCCACAAAACCATAATTCCAGTGGTCTAGCACTAGGAATGGTGTCAAGGGGTCCGGGCTCTTTTGAACTTTGCCTTAAAATACTGTCAAAATTACAGAAAAAAACCCACTCAATCTAGAAATTCAAATTTCATTTTTTTTTTATTGGGTCAGAAATGAAATTGATGAAACTTTTATTGGGTTTATTGGACCATTTTAACAGGAAACCTGTTATATTGTTTTTTTTTTCTTTTTGGAAAAAACACTCGGAATTTGAAAAACCTTCAAGTCCTCCTCCTATCATATATAGCTTGAGGGACAGGGCTGTGACGTCACAGTTTGATGACGTCATAGGTCAGTTTTTTCCAAGTCCTCATCCTACTCTCCTATCATATACAGCTTGGAGTGGGGCCTGTGACGTTTGATGACGTCATAGGGCAGCCTTGTGACGTCAAAACCCACAATTTTCAGATTCCGCGCCCAATTGTCCCCGCGCCCAAAAGTCCGTGAACCGGAAGCTATGCCCGACCTAGATAATGCTATGATTTCATGTTCGTAATTTTTTCAACTCCCTCCTCTAGCTCCTTCCAACCACGGATGTGCATTGATGACGTCACGCTAGTTTTCAACTTGTATTCTTTCACAACAATCAATTAACCAAGCTTGAACCTATAGTAAATACTTACAGAGAGTCCTCACTTAAAGGAGTTTCAGCTCAAGATCCTCCTCTTGGCCTAGCTTTTATGCTTAGGAAACAATTAATGATGGCTCAGCTTGAAGGTTTAGTTAGAGTTAAACTTTCTTTCTGGCTCACTTCTACAGAGGTTTATAGCTCCATATTTTTTCAAACCTCCCCCCTACTCTATCAGAAATTTGAACTCAACATTTTCTCAAGTTCCTGAATTAGGTCAAGTCTATTGATATAACGTCACGTTCTCTGAGGATATAACCCCATAGCTCAAAAGTAATTTTTTCCAAGTCCCACCTTTTTAGAGATTTATAGCTTTTCAAGCCCCCTCTGATTAGGATTGCAACCTAAATTTTTCCCAGGTCTCTGAATAATGTCAAAATCCTTAGATAAAGTCACAACGGTCGAATGAGATTATTTCCTGAGGATGTACGCCCCGCAGCTCAAAATTAGTTTGTACATAAGCAGTCTGTGCCTAAAATGTCTTTTGGGCAAATGTACATTCAGCTTGAGACTCCACAATTATAGCCTACACCTTGTGAGTTGATAATTTGAAATTTTTCCACCTCTAGAGGGCGTCCATAAATTACGTGAGGCTTTTTTTTGGGGAGGGAGGGGAAGGGGTCCAGCCAAGTCTCACCAAAACTCACGTGAGGGGGAGGGGAGGTGCCGATAAATCTCACGTAATTTTTTTCTCGCACACAAATACATTCTATAAACGCGATTAAGCACAGATAAACGTATTTAAAGCAAAAATAGACTTTTCGGAAAATCTCACGCGAAATAAGAAGCGGGGAGGGGGTCAAGGAATCTCACCAAAACTCACATGAGAGGGAGGGGGAGGTGCCGACGAGTCTTACGTAATTTTTTTCTCACACAAACACATTCTATAAACGCGATTAAGCACAGATAAATGTCTTTAAAGCAAAAATACACATTTCGAAAAATCTCACGCTAAAGAAGAGGGGGGAGGGGATCAAGGCAAATCTCACGATATCTCACCAAGAGGGGTCGAAAAATCACAAAAATCGCCTCACATAATTTATGGACGCCCCCTACAGAAATCTAGAGATCGAAATTCTTCTAAATTTTTCTTCTGTAGTGATACATAGCTCGCACTTTTCTCGATTCCCCTACGTAGAATTGACATTTCAAAGTTGCAATTTTCTCTCATCCAAATTTCCATCCAATAACTTTTTATGAAAAAAGTCCTTTTGAAACTTGACGCGTTTTTGATTATATAATTGTCCGAGCATCAGACCTCGTCAAATAATTTCCTGTCTTTTCTACAATGCGTTGAATTCTTAGAATTATAAAGAAAATGCTACTGGATGTTCTAGACAACATGATTGAGATCATATTATCGCTGTATTTTTTAACAACTTTAATTTTCATTTTTCATTTCGCAGGGCGAGATTCTTCAGAAAGACGAGAATAAATTTTATCACGATGGAGGTTATGTGACTTGAAAATTCCTCGTAGCGACGATGAAATATGAGTAGGGGAATGAAAATTCAGTCGTTAATTATACATAAGAACGAATGAAAAAATGGAAAGTCTTCATCTTGCTTCAGTTTTTTCCCTCTACGGGTGTTATCTGCTTTAGCAGGTCCTGTAAATGTACGAGTACATACCTACTGAAAGTTTTCAACTTCGCTCGAAATCGACTTGATAAAGCGACACTTTAATTATTAAGTTCGAGCGTTCTTCCTCCCTTTCCTCTCTCTCTCCTTTTTTTTTTTTTTTTTTTTTTGTATTCTTACCATTATAGTGTACACACGCGCGATGCATAATTTTTATGACTCTATCTTCGGTGGCAAACCTTGATTTCTAATCACACATTACGAGTTTACAATTATAAATTGACACTGAAATCATTCTCACTAATGTAGTTCGTGATGAGGATCGAACGATCGATCCGACTTTATTATAAGAAGCAGTGGGCAGCGCAAAGTTGCGCGTGAACGAAAAAATTTCATATCTACTTCTCCGATCTTTAAATATGTATACTGTATTATACGACGTTACTATGCATCGAACGACTCAAAGATTCCTACTTTCTCCATCGGGAGGGATGAAATCGCGCCTACGCAAAGCAAGAATTGCTACGACACGAGTGTGCGCTGGATGAGAAAGAAGAAGTTAAAGTAATAATAATACGCTCGAGATAAAGAGAAAGAAAGAAAGAAGAAAGAAAGAAAAAAAACTTGATTTCTTGCACGAGTCATACCATTATCAAGAAAACCGGTTGCGGTTAGAGCTGGTTCAAATAAAAGACAATACACGTTAGCGTAAGACCAGAAGGCAGAAGCTTACGCCGCAGCATCCGAAATTAATTTATTATTACAAAACCATTAAAAATTAATTGAATTCGTGTACGTTCGAAATTAGAATTCTACGGGGCGAACTTCTCGGCAGAATCCGTCATGATGCATATTATACGTATTCCCAAGATAACTTCTAGTTCCGGAACAGTTCGAGAATATATTGCAATTTTTGTACCAAAAACCGCCGAAAAAATTTCTTCTACAACTTTTGTCCGCTGTGAATGAAATGTAGTTGAGATGGGCTTGTTTATATCGCAGCACCAGAACAAGAATTTTCGTAAATATTGCTTTAATTCTCGTGAAAAAGAGTATTGTACGAAAGAAGGGAGAGAGCAAATCCTACCAATTGATTACATGAAAAAGAATACAAATTCAAGTTCTAGGTAAGTACTTCTTAATACCTATCCCTAGAGAATGATGACATCAGTCTTTTGCAGATCCAGCGCATAAGTCCGTTAATGGAGTTACTACCCAATATTCAACTTTATGGGAGAACAGTTTGAGACTTCCCTGATCATATAAGTTTGGGATAATAAGTGTATGTCATGAGCCTCATTAGGCGATCAATCATGATGTGTACATTTGATGAGAAACAAAAAAAAGAAATCAATTATAAACGGATTGTAAAACACACTTTACCATCCTCTCGTCGAACTTTGACAGGTCCTCTACACATTAAGATTTGCACATTCTATAGTTCCTGGTGATGATCAGATAATGTTAAATCATTAGCTGATTAGCCAGTAATATCGAAGTGGAGGTGAGAATAGCACTTGAGCTTGCTCATCGTCTACGTCATCTGCAAGTATAATTATAATTTTAAAGTAGCTCAAGGTGTTGACGTAGTAATGGAAGAATCGAGAGAAACTGTGGAGATGTTTAATTATTCGTTGTTTGCAATCGAAGTCTAGACTTTGAAATTAATTAGCAAATAAAAAACGCCGGAAAAATGTATTTATGCTGCAGCGAAAAATGCTGGATGACAACTACCTCAAAATGTGACGAAAATGATAATCTACAAGGCAGTGGTGAGTATGGTTGAGTGGAAGCGAATGCCAGACGTTATACCGGAAACATCTCAAGTCTCCCAGAGGGTTCACCAAAGATAGCTGAGAAATATGCTCCGGATTGAATGCCAAGACTATATTTCGAGTGCAAGAGTGCTGGAGCGGGCAAAATTTGAGCCAATCGAACGCATTGGGCGTGTACAAAGAACGCACAATACGAAGCCAACCAAATAGATCCTAAATAGTGAGCTAAACCAGGACCGGAGGACTCAAGGAGGACAGACTAAACGGTACGAATGTTCAGGATTCGCGAATTAACAGTTTGAATTTTGGCGCCACAGTCGGAGATCCGTCTCGTAATTGCGGGTGGCCTAAGGGGATGGAGTCGATATCCATAGCAGTCTATCGGTCCTCAATTAGGATTCCTGTATAATTCTAACTGTTAAATCGAAAAAAAAAAAGTTACAAAATTTTTCAAATATTTCGGAGACGCGACGGACTTTACAACACCCAAAAGAGGAGTAAAATTCAAATTAAATATATTCCACGTATTTTTGCGGGATATCTTCGATAAAATTTTGAGGAAAATACAGAAAAAAGCTTCCCGACGTTCGAGAGGTCCCAGGGACACAGACAAATATTTTGGTGAATTCTTTAGCAAAATTTCCAGAAAATATACTCGATAATTTCTTAGGACCCTCGGAGGAAGCCTAAGGGATTTCTAAAAAACCTCAATCTTTCATCTCCAGTTGTGAAAATTTGAGTCCCTGAGCCTCCTCCTGGGGTTCGAAAAATATTACGCGACCACTTTCCCCGGATCTTAGGTCAAGTTCTACTCAGAAATTCACCAAAATTCTTGCTTCAATTTTGGGGGTTTGAATCCCCGCCGAAGCCTCCAGAGGGTTGAAAGAATTTATTTAGTACTTTTCCCAAACTCTATAATGTAGTGCAGGGGGGGCCACATAGAATGAGTTGAAAATTCTCGCAGGCCACAAAAAAAAAGTAAAATGTTCATTATTTTTTAATAGGTAATTATCAAATCAGCAAAAATATGGAAAAGGAGGCATACAATTTCATATCCTCTACCTATTAAAAAGTTACAAATATTGTTCACTTCTTAATCATCAGATTTCTTGCCATTTCCATTTTTCCCTTTTTCCTCCCGTTTTTTCCTTTTCTCCCTACTTTTTTTATTTCTTGTTACGGGCTAGCGGGCCGGGTAGAAACCTTTCCGCGAGCCGGATCTGGCCCACGGGCCGCAGGTTGAGCACCACTGATGTAGTGAATTTCATATAGAATATCTTTAAAATATTATCAAAATATTTCATTTTAATTTTATTCTTTTCTTAAGATTATCAAACCCTCTACGGCTTTATGTTCAATGAATTTCTTGAGCACTTCATTTTCTTGATTTTCATGGGAGGTATTTAGAAGACGATTTTGGAAGGGGAAGTCAACGAATTTTTTGATATCACTACTGAACAGCTATTCTGTTACAAAGATTCTATTACGTGATTCTTGGATACTTTTCAACGCTGAACACGAATCCGTTGTCCGTTTTTTGCTAGCACGTCACAATTTTTAGTAATCACGATAAATATTCACGTAACCATAACAAATATTTTCGTCTACTTGCCGCGCGCCGTCGCGGAACGTAACGAACGTTTTCGATAGCAACGCTGCTATCGTCGATGTGTTTCGCGACGACGCGCGGCAAGTAAACGAGAACTTTAATCGTGATTACTGAAAATTGTGACGTGCTAGCAAAAAACGGATAACGGATTCGTGTTCAGCGTTGAAAAGTATCAAAGAATCACATAATAGAATCTTTGTAACAGGATAGCTGTTCAGTAGTGTATTTCACAGGCAGAAAACAAAAAAAACTTTCTCGCTTTTTCCCTGAATTAATTTTACTTTTCCTCTTTTTCCTCTTATTTTTCAACAGGGGACCTGTTCTATGGGGGGTTATTTCGAAAAATTTACTGTGCGCATTATGATGTCAAACCAAAAAAAAAAAAAAAAAAAGGTTGAAGTTCCCCTCCCATCATATATAGCTCGCAACTCGAACTTAGAAAGATTTCGACTTTCGAGCCATAATATTTGACAGGCGGGGGACTTGGAAACCACCGTTTCCTTAACGATGTTACACGAGGAACGCAAGGAACCTGTTCTATGGGTTAAAAGATAATACATGACATGACCCGCATTAAGATAGCCCCTTCAAGTAACTGGACTTGCAGAACTTCACACATTAATTGGCTTGGCCCCTTCAGTGAACCAGATATGCAATGCTTCAAACATCACTAGTCACCTCTTCTATGATAAATTTTCCCGAGTCCCCCTCTTATCATATAGTAGAGCTCGGTGGTCGACATTTTCCTAACTCCAACCTTTGAGCTATACATGATAGGGGGAGGGGGCTTGGACCATTTTCGCAAATGATATTGGACTTGAATTTGGCCGTGTATCACACAGCGTGTGTCAAATTTTTCAGAATAACTTCTCATAGAACAGGTTCTCTGTTAAAAATTTTGACTTTCGAGCCATAGTATAAGACGTCGACTCTCGAGCCATAATATGTGATACAAAAAGGGCTTAGAAAAAAATTTCGACTTTCGACCCATAATATTCGATAAAAGAACAGATAATGTATGATAGGAAAGGGACTAAGAAAAATGACGACTCTCGAGCCATAATATACGTGATAGGAGGAAAAGGGACTCGCAAAAATTATTACTTTTAGGCTTCACACAACATGCAAGAGACTCAGGAAAACTTCAGGATCTTCAAGATTTAAATTCAAATTCTCACGACCCCTTTAACAGATTCCCTGCGCTCCACGTTCAACTTCCTTAAGGAAGTCGTCTTTTTTTGGGAGAGAAAATATCTCTAAGCCCCCCGAAAATCACCCCCAATGATTTAGCGGTTAGAGACACACAGAAAAGAAATATTTCAGGCACTTATGTGGATCAACTTTTTCCAATTAGGCAACCCAAAATTGTAGGGTTCTTACGAGGTCTTGACCGGTACCTAGGCTTAAATTGCTTGTTCAAGTGTCCTGAGCATTCGTACCAAGTTTCATGCTTGACTGCACTATTTGTCGAAAAGAAACAATGAGTTAGTCGAAGTTTGCTTTGTTTTCCTTAGTCTAAAACATTCAAGTCCTTTAATATATGTGTATCTTCGGAAAGTGCTACAGTCGATCTTAAATTTCCACGCCCAGAATTGTGCGTTAATTTATTAATACGTTAACGTGCTCGAGTTGATAACAGAATACGAACGAGCGAAAAGGGGATCGTGCGCCACAGGTAATACTTTTGTAAAGCCGCTGTCAGAAAAATTATTCCAAATTTGATTTTTCCCGCGTACCCGAGAAGCGCTATAGTTGGCCACAACGCGTATTATTACAAAAGTTTGTGTTTCCATTAATCCTACTCATAATACAAGCTCTACAGTTAGGAAAAGTAAATAAGATTTCGTTTCAAAAATAAATATTTCGTCGTCGCTGAGTAATTTCGTGTAGAATGCGATATTTCGTGCAAAGGAGAAGAGATGGGACCGACGCACATCGGAGCTCGTAATCGAGGGTTCGAGGCTGGAATTAAGCTTGGTTCTGCGTTATCGTCTTCCTTTGTCTTCCTTATTTTTTCCTCCCATTTCTTCGTTAGCGCTTATTTTCGGGTTTTATTTATATATATATATATATATGTTTCTTTATTTTCGGCTTCGTATATCAAGGACACGATTCTAACTTTCTCGCGTGACTCTCCTTCGTGTCTAATGGTATAACGAACTGAAAAAATTTCCGGCCTCTCGCGCGTCCTTCGTCCTCCGGCTGTACACAGAATAACAACTTGTTGTTTTCCCGCCCGAATAATGCTAGCGAATCCATTAGCAGTAACGAGATAAGGAGCTCCAATGACGGAATAAGTTCGAGCAAGACACACTAATTGAACCCAGGAATACTGTGATATTTTTTACTAACTGAGACAAATTTCCAAAACTAGCGCGACAACCAAGACGTTTTACGATGAAAAAAAGCGAGAAAAAACTCCCCTCAAGTTTAACTAATGATTGTATGAAAAGAAAAAAAAACAGTAGGTACTCTAATTTCAGCCTTAATTATTTTGAAGCAGTCTACTTGGCGTTGAATTACGTTCGTTTTCGAGAATTCTGTGTATTTTTTTTTTCTTTTTTCCTACAAAATCGATTTAAATATTCAAATTCACCCAGAAACGTTTCATCAACACGTATCTATCGCGATTTGAGCATGAAAATAGATATTTTCTCCCAAGTACTATTTTGTCGATCGCGTGAGCACGTGAAAACATATTTATACGCTAATTGAAATACATGCGTTATAGAAAAATACAAAATAAACTTCCTAAAAAGTACCTTATTATCGTCGGTACGTGGTTGATATTTTCTTTCAAAAATAAAACTAGTTTTCATTATTGATAGCACGTGAAGGTAAGCAATGATATTAATGCCATCAGTATACGACCGTGCCTCTCTTCCATTTCTAAATTCTGTACCCACTCTGCGATAATATCGTTTGCTCGCATGTCACTTTAATTTAGTTCGATATTGTCACTCATTACAATGAGATGTATGAAGTCGATCTTAGAATTAGAGTTTTATAATTTTCCAAAACCTTTTTCTAAAGCCCTCGGCTGAATTTATCTTTCAAACTGTATTTTTCTGGCAAAAGCCTCCATCTTGAACTTTAAACACCCATTTGAGTCAACTTGATTTTATCGTGGCAAACACGAGTGCTTCATTCTGAATTTCATCATAAATTTATGTTCAGGTACCGACCGCGACAAAAAGCACATTGTTGTTCATAACCTTGATAGCATAATTGCGATCAATTAATTTCTTCACATCTAAGCGATCTCTCGTAACTAATTCAGTATACTGGTATTCTTCACGTTCTTGACATTTTTCCATCATTTTCAAGATCTACTGATGAGACTTAACGGCATTTAACGACACATTACCTTCCCTATCAACTACTGGTATAGAGGTAAAAGTAATTTTCTGGTCTGATTATAATTTTTGTATCTTAGATCGATGTGTCTCAAGTAGGGGTCTTCTACAATAAACAAAAGTTGGCAATAAGCAACCGAGCAATCTAGTATCAATTGGACCAATGGTATTGCCTGTTGCTCGTTGTTCTTTGCCATCTATTATTCATTGAAGCACACCCCGTAGAATGTTCTCTTTGAAGTCTTATCGTCTCACTGTCTTAATTCTATGTCATTCATATTATTCATAAAAATTTCTTCGTTAAACGTCACATAAGAAGATCATGCGGTTGAATCTTTTGCTCAGCTCAAATCTCAGTTCTTTCTAAGTCAACTCGCGCCATAGTATTGTTTGATCTTTGTAGAGGGGCAAAGTAACCTGGTGGTTTCTGTGTTGATCGAGTTACCGTCCAAAAAGAATAATCAGAATCTTTCTTGGTTCCAAGATTGGTTACAAAGTGATTGAAGGTGTCATTATTATGATCGCAAATACGAGTCTTGAATGTTTTACAGAGTTTGTGAAATTCTTCTTTGTGCACTGGGTTGCAAGACTACTGCCAATGGTGGCCAGTCTGTCTTCATTCCCTGAATGGTTCTACGATTTCTTTTGGATAGCTTGGATATGTATACGTTTGGCCTGAAATTACCACAGGGGTGGTTGCTTTTGGCTTCCTGCTGCAGAAGATTGGTGAAGGATGCGACTCTTTCCTCGGTGACTTTGGGCGGATGCGAAGGTCAATGTTGTTACTGACTCCTTCACGAAAGGCATCCCAGTCTGTGAGCTTATTGATGAGTTTAGGAACCATCTGCATGCGTAGGATGGTATTGCCAAGCGCCAGAAGAAGTGGCGGGTAATCTGATGGCAAATCGACAAGATTGTTGATCTCAGTATACGTTGAGTTAGTTGATATACTGCGCGCGTGATGAAGAAGTCAATATAGTCTGGCATTTCGTTAAGATCGCTGGGCCAAGAAGTAGGTTTCCTTTGAAAAAGCAAGTTTGTCATGGTTGACGGCTTTCAGGGGTAGGAATGTACGATCCCTGAGAGGGATATTTTGCGTTGAATTCTCCACGAATATTTCACTTGGAACTTATATGGTTGAAAAAATGGGAGTATTGGTCGAAGGTAATCTTGTGTTTTGGAGGACTGTAGACTGAGCCGATGACAAATTGAGCCAAAGATGGCTAGAAGAAAACAAAATTTGAAGTAAACTTGCCAAAAAGACTGTGTCCTTGAATCAGGTCGACGTTAAAGACCTATACTCCAATAAAATTGAAAGTAGTTTGAAAAAAAGGGAATGCTGCAAAAAAGTTCTGGGAAAATTATTTGGAATAAAGTTTGATATTTCATATGTTCTAGGGAGGAGAGTTGACTACTCTATTCCCCCACACTATGCCACTGGTCTTCATACAGAAACTCAAGAATCACTCGACTAATATTTACAAAATAACCATCAGTTCAACTTCAAATCGTTATCTATATACTCGGAAATACGATAAAAAGTCACCCACGCCGCCTCTGACAATCGTGATGAATTCCATTTATTCTTCTTCTTCAAAACATTTGGTAAAGCAAAAGCTTCTGTTTTCTCTTGTCTCCTCAAGTTTTTCCATCACTCATCGACCATGTAGTAACATAGACCGCCGATCAGTTTGTGAACGACGTCATCAGTTGTCCTACCATTTAAAGATCAAAGTGGGTCCCTCATGGACGTTTCGTGAATCGACGTGGCAACAGGATGAAATGAGCCATGTCCAACGATGTATTTCACGTTCAAGACATAACCGACAGTGGTCGCCTCCAGTGTTCAGACCTTGTTCTCATCATCTATCGGCAGTCATGTTATTATTTAAGAATCATCAAGCTCCTGTTTTCTAAACGGATTCGTTCCTCCATACAGAAAAAGATTAAGGAGGGAGACCTGATTGTCACTCAGGCAGACAAGGGTGATGCCGTCGTGGTGATGGAAAAATCTTCATACGTTGCCAAGGTTAATGAAGTGCTCCAACAATGTGGGGCTAGAGAGAACAAGAATTTCAATTCCCCTGGCTACGTCAAAGAAGTCAGGAGTGCCATTAATAATTGTGAGGTTATTATTAGAACCCCAGTTATGCAAAAAGCTCTCCTTGTTCCCAACCCTATACCTCCTCTTCTTGATGGGTTGCCTAAAGTACGCAAAACGAACACCTGGGGTCTCTTTCGTTTCCTCCCTCACTTACCTCCTTGCTAAATTCCTGGACCGTTGGTTCAAACACCGTATTGAATATGAGTCTCCCCATTCGGTTTTGAATTCGGTGTCCTTGGCTGATGCTCTCAAGGATGTAAAACTGCCTCTGGGCGCGACTCTTTGCTCGTTTGATGTCGTGAGTCTGTTCCCACATATCCCTAAAGCTGCTACCATGCAACGTATGGGCCAGTTATTGGTTAACTCCAATATCCCTCATAATGAATCCCAAGAATTTTTCAATCTTTTAAATATCTGTTGGTCCTGGAATTTTTGCAAATTCGATGGGGAAATTTTTCGAGTTCCCTGATGAAATGAGGATCCCTATTGTATCACCTTTGGGCTCCCTCACCTCTGAAGTATCCAAGTCGCAGTTTGAACTTGACCTCTTCTGTTCGGGCCAGGTGTTACTCAATCATATACACTACTGGCACAAGTACGTTGATGACGTTCTCTGTATGTGGACTGGTCATTCAGATCTCCTTGGTGAGTTTCTGAGGTATCTCAATTCATTATACCCTTCCATAAAATTTACCTTGGAAGTTGGTGGCTCTACCATCAACTTTTTGGATTTGTCGGTCTCAGTTAGAGATGGGATTCATGAGTTTTGAATATACAGAAAAGATACTACGACCGATATTTTAGTCCGCGGAGCATCATTCTCTCCTGTTGCTCATAAGTTAGCAGCTTTTAACAGTTTAGTCCACAGATTGACTCGCTTTCCTTTGAGTCAGGCTGCGTTCAAAAAAATGTTGGCGCCTATAAAATACCTGGCTAGTTTGAATAGTGTCAATGCGATGGTTCGGAGGAAAATTACGAGGAAAAGCCTTGATTCCACCACCTCTCTTCCCCGAGATATGATCCGTGATCGGAGATTGCGTTGGATCAGTCTCCCTTTCCTAGGGAGGTTCTCTACCGAATTGAGTCGGGCCCTTCGCCCGTTCGGTTTCAGACCGGCCTATTACAACCGCACTACCATCAAAGGGTTGTTCGTTAAGTTAAAGGACCGTATACCTGCGGTTAAATGGAATGCAGGGATTGTAGAGGTTTCTATATTGGTGAAACCGGCCGCGAGATGAAGGTGAATTAGACGAACACCTGAAGGCCAGGAAAAAGGGACGTTTGGGAGAATCAGCCTTTGCCGATCACTTGATCAACAGCGGTCATAGCTTCCGTGAGGGATCCGCAAGTCTCCTCCATAAGGAGGATTCATACTTTAAACGGATTGACCTCGAGCACATAGAAATAATTCGTCATCTCAATACTGATGATGTTACTGTGCTAAACACGTACATTCCGGAAGGTGGCTTGATTGAACTCGTCTATGACTCACGTTATAAACACTCGTTTGATCAACCTTAATGATCCGAGGTTTCTTCTTCGTTCTTGTCAGTTGCTTTCATTTCAGTGCCGATGATTGTTTATGAACCGGAAGCGCTCGGCTTTATTTATTTCCTGCGGTGTTTGTAGTTTTTACTCTTCTTCGGAGTATTCCCTTCTCGTTGCCTTTTGTTTTCTCCTGTCTCCTCAAGCCTATCCATCACTCTTCAACTATTCAATAACATAAACCGCCGATACAGAGTCTAAACAAAGTTACCAGTTGTCTCATCATTTGAGGTCGACGTGGGTCCTATATGAACGTCTCGGGAACCGACAGGGGAATAGGATTTTCACATTCATAGGACCTAATCGACTGCAGTCGTCTCCAGTGTTTGGACCTTGTTCTCATCATCGATCGGCGGTCTTTCATCACCCTCACGATGAACCATAAGAAGACATTCTTTCCCACCTCAGGATTGGCCACCTCGACTTCTTTCTCACACACCCTTCTATGTCTGCATGATTCTCCGCTATGTAACTGTTGCAATGCAGATAATTTGACAATTCTTCTCTTTTGTCGTGGCCTGCTCTCCAAGATCGATGTAATTTCCGTAACGCTCTACGTATAACAAACCCCGAAACGGTCAGTATCCATCTCCTTTAACTATCTACGTTCTACCTACAGTCATTACTTTAATTTCCACGTTTATGCATTGTAATTTCGCCATGTAATATTTTGTGATACGATTCTTATGAGCAGTCGCATGAAAAAAACATTATGAACCTAATCTGAAATACGCCTTGCCCGATGTGGCTGCCTCTTGAGCCTAAACTTGGTTTCTCAACTCTTTTAATGCTTCCTTTCAGGAAATAAGTTCGGTCCCGAAGTCATTTGAGTAATTGACTGTCACAAGAAAGTTCCAACAAAAAAAAATTCGAGATTATTTGCAGGGATCCTTCAGGGAAATTCTGATAGAACTACTTCAGTGTATTTTTGGAATTACATTTGGTTATCCTATCTAAAGATAATACAGAACAAAATTATAGCTAAATATCGGGGATTATGTTCGCTTCCGTACGCCCTTTTTAGGAGCTCTTACATGAATTAAAAGCGAATTCCCCACGCTCTTATCGAACATTTTGCCGTGAAGAAGTTTTTGAATGCCCCCTGTTTTGTGTCGGAGAGCTGATGATACCGGTCAATGCCTACTGTATAGTGAGCGTATTGAATGAGAACTTCTGATGTCTTTCACAATTCAAAGCATACTCACCTACATCTGTAACTAGGTACCTTTTCAGCTATCAAGATCTTAAGACGTCGACTTTTTTTTTTTTTCTTCAGTATCGTGAGAAAGTAACGTCCTACGAAAACTCGTAAATAATGAAATATCCAACGATTATTGCTCGTTTTCTTTTCACTACTTCCCTACATTTTAGTTCGACCGATTCTATTTTTATCCTGTTTGGTAATTCGTTTTTCGAATTCGCGATTTCAACGGTCGAGAAACCACACGTTTATTCATCGCTGTTCGAAGGTTTTATTGTTAAGAATCGAGCGAGAATATAGGCGGACGCAGCTGTTCAATTCGTGTCTATTAAAAATTTGTCAATATTAGAATGTCATTGTACCGGCATAACAGCGTATGAACAAATATTGAGTACCACACATGCACAGATAAATGCGATATTTTTTAGCATCGATCATTACCAAAATTCATTAACTCGAGCTTGATTGTAATCCAATGGTAGACAAGGAGGGAGAGAGAGCTTCTAGGTTCAGAAATCGCGCTTCGTGTCGATGATTCTTCAATTTTTAACCCCGTCCCTCTTTCACAATTCTTTTCTCGTTACGAAGATAATTTTGTTTTCATGATTCGCTGGAAATTTAAATGAACGTAAAAATCACTCAGGCCGAATTGCAGGTCAGCCACGTGCATTGCAAAATCCGCTCCAGTATAGAATCGGAGCGAAGCCAGCAACTCGCTGACTTTTGTTCGTCTGTGCATACAAATGAAACGGGTACATAACAGTGCAAGTGTTGAAGAAAATATTATTTATAAAATAGAATAATATATAATATGTATTCATTGACATCGATCAGGCTTTCAAAATACGGTCGAACACCAAAATTAATCTTTCAACTCGCATTCGTATGCACGTGGTCGATTTGCTCTGTACCAGTACAAGAAAAAAGTGATGTCACGCACCGCTGATAAAACGGAGCCAGGGCCCGGGCACGCTGTATCGTATAACATGATAGACGTAAAACGATATATATATATATATATATACGATAGTATGATATAGTTTGATAGAGAATGAACGAAAAATTACAATGTCACTGCTCGTTATCCAACTGCCATTTCAGCGTCCATCAATTTGATGCGCCCAATTAAAACGTACTCGTTTTTAATTCGCCTCCAGAAATTAACGTTCGTTAATCTCGGTCTCAGTCGTATATTCACGATTAAGGGCATTAATAGAAGAAAGAAGAAAAAAAAAAAAAAAAACGGGAATTATCAGAAATTTCTTAACTCTCGACGGGCCATCATGCTCGCGGCCAAAATTGAGGTTGCCACAATTCCAACGATAATAATTTCATTAAGTACAATAACAGCAGTCTATTCGAGTCAATGCGACTATAGGACACGGCTATTGATCTTTTATAATGAACCGATAGATGTTGTCTTACCCCCCTCCGCTCTTGCAGAATATATCTTTCAATTAGTTATTTACTACTGTGGAAAAAATTAAAAGATAGTCAAAGCGAAAAAATACGCCGCCACCGTGAAAAGTGAACTGTAAGAACAATATACTATAAGGAGACTTATATACCCTCGGCAGCAGAAGGAAACAATTAATATACTGAAAGACTAATGGCCCACCTTGTAAACATGTTTTTCACCAATACATCAGGAAGAAGAACCTTGAGTTAAGAATGACGTCTAATTCTACATCCTTGCGAAGGTTTTGAATGTTCATTTCGTAGGAATAGGAACATTCCGGGAGCCCACCCCTCTTGAAGGTACTTATGCCTAGTTGTTCGGTAAACAAAGAAAAATTGGCCAAAATTGATTATTAGGTTTCGTATTTCAGCATTTCCCTCTTCCCCATCCCATATCAAGGTGTCTTCGAGCGCCTCGAGATATAGGGAATCAGAAACTGATTTTTGACGATGTCCTTGAGTCATGATCTGAATATGCACAACGTACTGATATTTTTAATGTCTTTAAAGGCACACCTTCGCATTCTAACAGTGAAAATTTGCGAGGCCGAGTGCCCCCCCCCCCATTGGTGGACTTGGAATCTCAAACCCTTGGCCCAGTCCCGAAACCTACGAGGCCGAGTTACAGTGTCTGAGGCTATAGAAACTAAGCTCAAACTAGCTTGATTGGACTTCAAACTAAGCGTACTATGGCACTCCGAAGTAAACACTACAAAACCGCAGAAAATTAAAACGACGAGCGCTTTCGGTTAATAAACCATCTTCAGGACTGAAGTGAAAGCATTTGACGAACGGAAGAGAAGAACAAGGTATTAAGATTGGCCAAATGAGAAATCGCGGAGTGAATCATAGACCAGTTCAATCAGGCCATCTTCCGGAATGTACGAGTTGAGTACAGTAATGCCATCGGTGTTGAGATGACGCATTATCTCTATATGCTCGAGGACGATGCGTTTACGGTAGGAGTTTTCCTTATGGAGGAGCTTTTCTGATCCCTCACGGAAGCTGTAGCCACTGTTTATTAGATGATCAGCAAAAACTGACTCCCTTAAGTGTCCCTTATTCCAAGATTTCAGGTGCTCAGCTACTCTAACCTTCGTTTGACGTCTAGTCTCACCAATATAAAAGCCTCCACAATCCCAACTTATAAACACCACTCCTTTCATCAACTGGTATGGGGTCCTTCAGCCTCACAAACAACCCTTTGACTGCGGTAGGGCTGTAAAACGCAGGTCTGAAGGCAAAGGGGCGGAGGGCCCGACCCAATTGGAGGGAGGACTTCCCCAGGAAACGGAGACTGATCCAACGCAAACGACGATCACGGATCGTATCTCGGGGAGGGGAATCAAGAAGGCTCCTCGTAACTTTCCTCCGAACCATCACGTCAACATCGACATTCACCCCATTCACTCTGGCCAGGTGTTTTATTGTGAGTAATTCTTCCTTGAAGGCAGACTGACTCGAAGGAATACGAGTCAGTCTGTGAACTAGGTCAGTGTTTCTCAACCGGTGTGCCGCGGTACATCACTGTGCCGCAAGCCCCCCTCAGGTGTGCCGCAAAAGTTTCATCAAAAACATAAATTAACATGAACTAAAAAAAGAATTGCCATTTTTTTTTTCATGATTTAACAAATTAATGATATTATTTAACTAAATAAATGAAAAATATTTTATTGATATAAATAAACATAATATTTAATTTCGAATTTAAAAATGTTATAAAATGAAAATAATTTCAATTCTTGGTGCAAAGTAAATTTTTGAAATTCAATTTATTAATTTAAATAAGAAAATAAATTTTAAAAATTAAATTGATAATTATATCCTTCAGGATAACAGGATGATTAAATAAAATATTTTTAATTTATTACCTCGATGTTGAATTAATAGAATTATATTAAAATAATTTATATAATTTAATCTACAATTCTATTTAATTGATTAGGAATAATATTTATTGATGGTAATGTTCATGAATGAATTACATTTAAATGGAATACCCCGACGATATATCATTTTCTCTGATTTTATTCTGTTTTGAAATAATTTTTCAACAATAAATATTATAGAATAAAAAAATTCTAATGATAATATAATGTATTAGAAAATTCAATTTAAATATAATTAAATAAAATTTTTTATTAAAAAATAAAACATGAATAAAATTGAAATTAATGAAATTAATTGTATATTTTGTATTCAATTTAATTGATATAAATTAAATTTAAAATTCATAATTATTTTAACTTTTATTATGATCAAAATATTGATTATTAATTTTTTTCATATTAATTTATTATTAAATTTTTTTTTAAATAATTTTTTTGATATTTTGAATTTTTTTCAAATTTAAATTATTTATTAATGAAATATCACTCTAAGAAGTAATCGTACGCACTATCCCACCGATGTGTTCCAATTTTTGAATGCCGTCAGTTCCAGTTATTATTTTTCAAACTCGAGTCCAAACCTGCACTCACTGTCATAAAAATCAAGAAATTTCTGCGACTTGGACAAAAATACAGATTTTATTTCATGTTCCCTGATAAATTTCGAAATTAGAAGAGCCCAGAGGGTTTCCAGTAAATGCAGGAAACATCCAGACACTTTTGTGTACACGGATGGCAAAATTTTTTTTAGTCCCGGTGGAAGATCTCTTGTTTCCCAGAACTGTAGTATAGAGAAAGAAGGGTGAAGCTTCATATAGCCATCTTGTAGGCCACAAATTCTGAAATTAGGAGAAGGAAATCTGTAGATACTACAAATGTCAAAACGCACAAAAAAGTTCGCTACAATTTGAATTTCTGGAAATGCTGTGCCGCACGAATATCATCTCGTGGAAAAATGTGCCGCGATATAAGAAAGGTTGAGAAACTCTGAACTAGGTTATTAAAGGCAGACATCTTATGAGCAACAGGACAGAACGAACCTCCGTGGACTAAAACATCGGTCGTAGTATCTTCCCTGTAAATTCAAAACTTATAGATGCCGTCTATTATAAAGATCGATAAATCCAAAAAATTGATGGAAAATACCCCTATTTCCAAAGTAAACTTTATGGAAGGGTACCAGGAATTGAGATACCTCAGAAACTAACCAAGGAGATCTGGGGGATCAGTCCAGGTGTATAGAACGTCATCAACGTACCTGTACCAGTAGTAGATATGATTAAGTAACACCTGATTTCCTTTCAGGCTACATATACTACGATAGAAGGGATGCAAAAAAACTTGAAGACTCTTTAGGATTTCAATTTGAATTACCAATGCCAAAACCAATTCACCCCAGGTTCTCTGCTAAGTGGAGGCAGTCTTCCAGAGAACGAGCCGACATAGTGCGAAAGAAGTTTCTTCCTCACAGGTTCTCTGCGTTCCTCGTTTAACTTCGTCCAAGAAGCCGTCGTGTTGATATCTTCAATGGTACCCAACCCCACCATTGGGAATCCGGGAAGCTGAGTTCCAGTTCTCAGTCCTAGCATATAGTAGATTGGCTAGAGGCTTTAACTAGGCTTCCACCCACGTGTTGATGTACTTATCCCTGATCTAATCCAGAAATCTGCGAGTCCTCGAGTTTCCCAGTCCTATCATAGTTAATATACTAGCTTTAAGCTAGGCCCAGCATATGCCTACGATACGCTACACTAATACTAATCTATAATAGGCTTGAACGAGGCTTAGTATATAGTATACTAGACTCCCCCCCCTCGCGCGGTTGATGGACTTACCCTTGACCTGATCCAGATATCTGCGTTCGAATTTTAGTTCCTCAGGCCTAGCTTATAGTATACTAGGCTACACTGGACCTAACCTTGGTCTAGCCCGTAACCTGATCCAGAAATCTGTTCTGAAAAACATAAGAACGTTGATGACGTCACAAGGAGGTTCAAACTGGTTGATGACTTTACTGTTCCTTCATCCACTATCGAAAATCCGCAATTTTGGGACTGGGTTTCCTCTTTTTTAATGTCTTTACCGGTGTTCCAGCCGTCTTTGGAAATTTACGAGTTCAAGTCCGAGTTGATCCCCCTTTCCCCAAAGATAATTTGCGAGGATTCTTTGACTGATAATTGAACAGTGTTTAGCAATTCAAGAGTATGGATTCACTGAATTGGGTACCATAATCTAGTTGGGAATGAATAAGGTATTTATACATTTTGGAATTGTATCCTAGCTTAAGGTAGACTACGACGTTATAGATAATTCTGACGTGCAAATAATGTTTGACGAACGTGCACTCCATTGGTTTTGGAGAAAGGACGTCTCTACTTCTTCGAATGATCAGGTCCCACATATACAGGTCGAAATATGAATACAAAAGAAACAGTATACACGAGAATAGACGAGACTTGAAAAATGGATGGAAAAAATATTTACCAAAAAAATAAAATAATAATATGAAATTAAAAAACAGCTGCACTGTAATGTGTTTATTTTTGCACTGGTGAAAACTCTTTAAATCTAATTCAAGACGGGCGTCTGTCTCCGCAGCCCCACAATGTCTGATGTTGATAGTCAAAACCTAAATTTAAAGCATTTAATGAATGTCTATTTATGCGGAGCAACAAACAATGAACATAAACTCACTCCTCCTCTAACTCTAGCCAGGGATCGATTGGTTTGGGCACACACAAAGTCTAGTCACGAATAAAGAGTTCACATGGGTAATATCAGAGACGGATTCTAAAAGAAGCTCTAGCAATCAATTTCAAATTGAATTGTTTGTGAGGATTTCTTCTATTTTCGTGGATACCCACAATACTTCAGACGAAATAGATCAGTGGTTCTCAAACTTTTCGAGGCTGCGGCCCTCTCCAGTGGCTTCTTCCTTTTCCGCGGCCCCTAAAAAAAAATTATTGTTAAATGTCAAAATACCAGAAAAAAAATGGTGCAAACGCCGAAAATTCAAGCCGAAAGTCAAAAGCATAAGTTTTAGGGATCTGATTATGTAAACTTATGGGACTTGGAAAATTCTTTATTTCACTGTCCAAAATACCAATTTTAAAAGTCTACCAGAAAAAAAGAATAAATTATTCTTTTTTCCTTTTCCGCGGCCCCCTAAAAAAAATTATTGTTCAATGTCAAAAGACCAGAAAAAAAAACGGTGCAAACGACGAAAATTCAAGTCGAAAGCACAAGTTTTAGAGATCTGATTATGTAAACTTCTTTACATATAGATAGGACTTGGAAAATTCTTAATTTCACTGTCCAAAATACCAATTTTAAAAGTCTATCAAAAAAAAAGAAAATATTCTTTTTTGTCAGAAAATTTTCTCGATAATTGTGGCTCCAATATTGTGACTTGGAGACAAAACCGCGAATATACGAAGACATAGGGAGTGAGGCATAAATATATAAAAAAGTCATTAGACCTTGGCAGACTTGCAGAGTGATAAAAATGGGGAAACATCGGTATTAGAGACAAAGGAAAAGGAGCGAAACTGTTCAAAAACTTGGATTTGCTGTAGAGAAGGAAAAATGAATAGCTCAAGATTAAAAAGAATAATTATTGGGAGAAATGTTTTTCGCTATATTGTATATTCGCATTCTTCATTAGTTCAATGCATTCTCCATTTCTACTTGATTGGACCACTATTTTTTAAAAATTACTTCAACCCTTCGCGACCCCCAATTTGAGAACCACTGAAATAGATGATCAAAAAAAATAAAAAATACTCTAAAGATATAAACAAATTAGACAAATTATACAGAAATTGTAAAGATCTTTCACGGGCTGTCTCACCTCGATTGGGTAAATTGGAGTGATACTTATGAATTCGAACTTTGTATTTTTAGCAGAAAAGTTATAATAACTTTGATCAGGAATAAATCTAATTCAACAGGGTTACCACGTTCACTTTTATTCTGGCAATCGTAATGAATTCTCTATGAGGCTCAAAATACAAAATAGGTTAATGAATTTTTCGGGGAGCCGAGAGATCATCTGCGAAATATTTTAATATTTTCTACGATCATAGATGCTATTATGACGAGAAATCGAAAGAGCAATCTGTTATCATAAGTTGGTTCTACGGTTCCTTCTTTTAGCTAGGAAGTTGAATTTGTACGACTGCACTTTGTTGGAGTACGTATATTTTTGCTGCACCATGCGACCAAAATTTGCAACAGGCCTCAAGACATTTATTTGCGCTCGTCGATAAAACAATCCAAGGTTACAGAAGAAATGAATGCAACTATGTGCTGTAACAAAACACAATATATCCGCCCGATAAGGAATATATTTTAGCAAACTTCGACACAATCGCTGAAAAAAAAAAAAAAAAAAAAAAACGTTCGAAGTTGTCAACAACGCATATTCTACACGCCGAATTATATTTTGTACCTACAAACTTTCTCAGCTAATTTTTAAACAAGAAGCTTTGAGGAAAACGATGACATCAGTTACACGAACTGTCATTCAAACCAAGACTTACACAAATCATTACCGGACATTGCAGTACAAGACGTTTTTTGTTTCCTACTAAGAGCTCCACCTACGACGAAAAAAATGTATCAAATCTCATTTGAGTCTAATGCCCATGAAACCAAGAATGCTAGTGAAAGTTTACATCAGCGCGTGGCTTTCACCCATTTTCCTTGGTGTGCACAAATATAGTAAGCACCATTGTAAGGCTCAAGTTTATATCAAAAAGAGAGCTTCACTTGAAAGCAATTCACTGGTTTTGTCGCCCAAGATACCACAACCAAGTTTTTGTAAAAAGAATGAATAATATACAGCAATCAGTGGCAGATATTAATAGGAAACGAAGATAACAGATCATTTCTGCTCTGTCCTCGGTCAGGTGATATAGCAATTAAAGCATCTTACTCAAAACTCCCCTTCTCTTGGTGCTTCTAACGTTGTTCCATTTCGATTCGCCAACGACAGAAATAGAAAATCAAGAAAAGTGCTTTTTGCCCTCGTCATAAGAACGAGGGAGACTCGGACCTTCGGTTTTCACTAAATGTCATAAGTTGACGCAAACTCAGAGCCTAAAAGTAACATTACAAAGTAGAGTTCAATATATGAGCATCACGTTATGCAAAAAAGGTAAAATTTAGCAGGAACAGAAACGTGAGTCATAAACGTTTTGTTCGAAGTTGTTAATTTTGCGCTAACAAACCGTAACAGATGGCTCGTTAAGAAAGAAAAGTATTTCTAGAAGTTTTACATTTTCCACTCGGCACGCTTTTTTCTTTGAAATTTGAAAATTACCAATACGCGGCACAAATTGTCAGTTTGTTCTACCGTACCCTATTCTATTTATACGTTTAAAATCGATTCAAAGAATTCTTCAGACGTTCACGACTTAGGTCTCAAAGAATGATAATTAATTACGTCTAGATCTACCGTGTCGCGTATCTGGTGCACAGACCACAAGTGTTTTGCAGAACTTATAATTTCATATTTCAAGGTTTCATAACCCCTAACATTCGAAGAATCGGCGCCGAAATTTTTCCAAACTCCTTTGAGTATCATGATTCCCGACCAGTGACTAGTGAATCGACGCATATAGTGTACAGCTGGGTAATTAAATAACAGCACATTACTCGCGTGACCTAAATTTTGCTTGTTAGACGACAGCTAGAGAGTTTTGACACTAGTGCAGTGTAGTACACCTGAGAGAGTTCAATGCACACGTCCTGTAGAATTTTATTTAGTAATATAGAAATAAATGCAGATATAAAAAATTGATGAAAGTAAGGGAAGGAAACTGTATGGAGTTGAAGATGAAATTTCGAAAAGTTTGAAATAATTTAGATAAATACGAAGAATCATAAAAGTATCAGTGAAAGAATGGCTCGGAATAGGAAGCGTCATCTCCGAACACTGAGTGAAATCTAAACATGTAATTCAAATTTTAGGATACTAGAACAACTCCAACGAAAAAGAATTCGAAGGTCTCACGGAAATTGAAGAAGATTTTCAGGGTAAATAAATATTTGAATTGAGAAGACGGAATTCGTTCGAACTACTTTCTTTAGATGCTCACAGCTTGATGTATTTCAAGACTCACTCCTAAACATGTACGTCGCGTCGTAGAGGTCAGAATTTTTTCAAGTATCACCTTTGCAGGAGTTTATAGTTCAAAATTGGTGAGTCCCAAAGTATCTCCTTCCTCACCTATGCATACGGCTTGGACGTTGAAATTTTTTCATGTCTTACATTTACAGGGATTTAGAGTCTGACATATCACTGTCACAGGGGTCGAAATTTTTTCAAGTCCTACCTGTAAGGGAGTTCATAGTCAAATTTTTCAAGTCCCCCAGAGGTTTACAGCTCAAAATTCTTCTAAATCCCGTTCTCTAAACACATCGCCATGTTGAAATTTTTTCAAATTCCACATCGAAAGAGGTTCAGAGGTCGATATTTTTGAAGTCCCACTCCCATATATGAGAGTCAAAGAACAAAATATTTCCAAGTTTCGTATCTTTAGGGGTTCTGAGCTAGAAATGTGTCACACCTGTAGGTATTGAGAAATAGAGGTCAAACATTAATAGGAATATAATACATCTAAACTGAGTCAAAGTTAGGTTAGGTTTGGCACGCGGAGAGACGGCCATCCTTCTTGACTCATTCTTCAAGGTTGAAGTTGTTCATACCTTGTCTGAGAGCTCAGATGAAAGGGTGAAGAGTAGAATTAACGTAACAAGAGATACGCTTCAGTCTTTCGATACTGTCAACTTTTTAACCAAACCTAATCATAAGGGAGAAAACTATAACATCTGTCTTGATACAAAGAAAAGGTACCTATATACCAGATTACCAACCCGAACTATCAATTAATCTGGACTCCTTATTATCAGTAGATGTATGGTCTGAAACAAAAATTTACTCAATTTCGCGAAACGAATACGAAAATAAAATACACGCTGCTTCATTTTCCTCGTTTTATGCATCAGTAAAATCGTATACATATATTGTATGCGTATATCGTTGGCCTGAATAAGAAAAACAATATCTATAATATACAAGTCATCTTATATTTTTCAAAAAAAAAAAAAAAAACACTATCGACACTCTTTATCATTTTTTGGCCGATTTTTGTCACCCCGAAGTGGCGATAAATTTGAAAGTTTATGCATTATGTATAAGTCTCCCAGTTTATCGCCTAGCAACGACGCTACCAAAATACGTACACTCATGATCGAAAATATACAATATTCGTACTTCTGTAAAATGTTAGTATATTATGTATACGCGGATGTACGTGTCTATAATAATAACAATAATACTTAAATCCGACATCCAGAAGACAAAATTGTTTCCTCTAAGAACCACAATAACATGTATTTAATGTATTTAAAATTTTCATCGGTTAGCTGAACGCAATCCATTGGCAAACTCGAACGGTTGTTTCGCAAAAATCGAGAACATTGTGTACATATAAGTTTATGGAAAAAATACAGCTCCCTATTACGATACTCGTAAAAGAAAAAAAAAAAAAAAAAAAAAAAAACTGAAAAAGCGTTTATAAAAAACTTGGATGTAAATATCGATGAGCTGTCCCGACCAAATTGTTCTGAGGAAATATATCCGATCAGTTCACTTCCTGTGATGTCAAAAACAAGATTTCTTTCTTTCTTAACGTTACTACAAAAATACTAGACGAATTAATCTGAATTTCGATCTAAGTCACAGGCGCGGATCCAGACGATCACTTTGGGAGGGGAAACAATCCAAAAAAAGTTTAAAGGACTTTTTTTTTTTTTACATTTTCTTCGATACTACAGATTTTTTTTTTTTTTTTTTTTTTTGGGGGGGGGGGAATTTTCCCCATCCCCCCCCCCCCCCGTGGATCCGCGCCTGAAGTCAGAGTTGGACTGACAGTGAAATAGGACTCGGGAAATTTTTGTACCGTATTGGCCTTCGCGCGAAAGTGTATTTTTTACGTTTTGCTTGTTTTTTCTTCTCCGGCTAATCGGCCCGAAATATACCGCTGCCCACTGGGAATTTCCCCATTCCCGACTGATCCAAGTTAATAATTTGTGAGAGGACCAGGATTCGGTAGCATAGCCGTTTTGAAAAAATTGACATTCAGTAAAAAATTGATCGCACGGTGCCAACCGATATTTCTTTTCAAAAATTTCTCATTCACGCTGTCAGACTGTAGAAGCCGGAGGGAGTGGACTGAATGAACTCAAACGCCCATTATGCTTGAGAATTGAGTTCGTGTGTATGCTTTTAGATTTTCAATGATAGAAAGCGTGAAAATTGGTAGGGCGAGTCATGACTCCAAAACAAAATTCTTGAGTTCAGGAGCCCTTCGAAATTCGCCTTAGAGCGTACGGGAGGAAAACTTTTAGGGAAACAGCCTCCAAAATGGGCTTAAGTAATATTAGCGGTCTTGGGGTCGATTTTATACTTTGACTTGTCATTAAATTCGACATCCGGCCGCAAGAAGTACCCCAAATTTCAAATTAAAAATTTACCTCTGTACCATTTTTGGGGAAATTATTTTCATTCTCTAGACCAAATACATCGTTCGAGATTGGATCATCATTATGATATTTGAGTAGTGCATGTCGAATCTAGTATATAAAGTAAATCTATTCAACTTTGGTTCTATAGCACCTACGGCCTTGACATTTTTTCTATCTCTTTTAATTTGTGTAGGAAGAATAATAGATTAAATATTAAAATTTTAGGAAATCGGAGATTATTTTAAAATAATGAATATCCAATCCTTTAATGAAAATTTCAGAATCATAATTGATTTTAGTAGTCTATACCTATTTGAAACTGATATCAATACACAAATAATTCCATTTAATTATCAAACAATATCAATTTTTCCATCTTTGGATATAATTATTAAAACATATTGTATACGAAATTACTTGAATAGAATTACAATTATATTTATGCCAATTAAAATCGAATCAATTATTATGAATTTATTATTATTTTTTTTTCAACATTAATTCAATATTATTCAAAAAATACCAAACAATTGATTCATTTTAGATGTATTATCATAATAATAATTTTTTTAAATCAAATTAATTAAAAAAAAAATTATTATGAGAAAAATAATTCAATAAAATATGATTAAATATCATTTTTATTTATTTGATATATTTGACCAATTGTACAAAAATATTAGAATTAATTGATTAATAATTTTAATAATTGATCAATAAGAAAATAATTGATTATACTAAAAATTATTAAATTAGAACTCTTTTGTCGCATGTGCAGCGCCGCCCGTCTTCCGTGGTGAAGTGGATGCGGATTGCGAATGCATTAATTTTGTTCCTCCAACACCGGAGTCGACCCTTTCAGGAATAACTTCAATAGTGGAAGAATCTCCTCGGCCAAACCCCCCTTTTACTCGGCAACCGCCAAGCGGCAGTACAACACCTTAGTAGATCGCTGTTAAAGTCTCTTCGTCAAGGGTGATCTTTCTCTCCTTTCTGCACATCTGTATGTGGATGGTACACAGGTTTTGAGTAGGCCATAGCGTAGTTCTGCGTTTGCCCGTTCCATTCCCGATCCATCTTCTTCTTTATGACAGTGGCTACAATTGTAGACACCTGGTTCATGCTTCTTCGGAACCCAGCATGATGAATACCAGGCTACTCGGAGCAAGCGCTTAATCCACCTCAATCTCTTGAAGAGACCCACTAAGCTTACCCCGCTCACGCCCCCTTACACTCAAATGAGGTTGCTAAGGTCCATCGTCCCGCCCTTAGGTGCAGTGCAAACTGGTTGCCACGGGTTGTCCATGTACCCAACTTGCTCTGAGCAATTCTTGCTTTCCATTTCTCAAGCAGGGAGCGTCCGACCTCTAGCTCGATCCGTTAAGTCTCTTGTTTGGTTGTTGTCATCTTTCTTGCTTTGAAAACCACCGCTCTCTCCTCAGCAAGGAGCTCGAGAGCCTCTGTCGAGACAGTGTGGTAGGCACTAACACACCTGAGCGCAGCTCTTCGTTGGATCTTTACTATCTCCCTCCTTCTGTAAGTTATCTTCGTTGAGTCGAACCATACTGGGGCACCATATAGGAGGGTCGACAAGGCGGTACTCATCACGATCTTTCTTCTTGCTTCTCTCGGCCCTCCTAGAGTCCTAGGTTCCTCATCAAGCGGTTTAGGTAAGTAACTACGCTGCCTGCCTTTTCCGTTGCCATCAGGAAATGGTGCCTGAAGCTCAGCGTTGAGTCAAACTAGATGCCCAAACACTTCATCACCTTCTTGGTCTGCGAAAGGTGGGTATGAATTCAATAGGCTAATGTTTTCAATTACATCAATTTCAATACGATTAATAATTATTTGTATAATAATAAGACGGTTTTTAGGTAATAAATTTAGAATTAGAAAATCAGGAGGATAGAGCCAGAGGACACCTTGATGGAGAGGAAGATTCTCGAAAGTAGATCAAGTTAGTCTGCTACTTGGTAGACTTTATCGTTTTTCTCTCTTGAACAATCTTCCTAAATTGAAACAAAATACTATTCCTCTCGACGTATTTGCAATTGGCGCGATGTAATTCGGAGGGATTGGTGAAAATTTTCCGAGTCCGACGTCTTAGAGGTACCCGTGTAATTAGCAAAATTTTAAATTAGGTAATGTGCTCATTAGAGACCCGAAACAAGTCAAAAACTGAGTTCACTAAAATTATCGATTTCTTCTCCCCATAATCGATAGGTAATGAACTGAAAAGCTCTTGAACTCGATATTCGAAATTTACGAAAATTGAATTAAGGTCTTGACCATTATTGTCTCGGCTTCGTTCATCATCACTTAGCCTTAAATCGTAGTCCGTATAATTATGTGTAGTTGAAAATAAGTACCTCTTTGGAAGAACGTCAAATTCTTCCCATCTTTTGAGAAGGTGCAATAATATGGAAAACTGCTGCGTGTAGATAATTCGAAAATTTGCCCAATGTTACACTGTTTCTTAGTTTAGTTTTTACAAAATGTGATCGGAAAAACTGCAGCTTTATACGTCCAGTTAGTTCATTGCTACAAAATAGCGAGTGTGTAATTTAGAGTATAACGAGTTTTAAATAACATCAATTAATTTACTGCGATAAAAAAAAAGTAACGCGCAATTATGATGCGTGCTGCTATAGGAGAAGAAAATACAAGAAAAATTTATCGGTAACAATTTTTATTTCATATAATTACGATCGCTCAACGACCATAACTCACGTACTTTACTTACGTCAAGCTATATTCATTTATTTATTTATTTATTTTTTATTCTGGCTGTCGTTCAAATGAGAATGCTTTCCTCGACAATGTCTGTCGCGAAAAGAGAATCGTACATCAGTGGAAGTGAGAGAAAACATAATATTTTGCATTCCCACTCCCTCAAGGCTATGGTGCGATATTAATTCGGCACGCGAAATTCTCTAGTTATGGAGATTAAAGGACAGTTTTAGAAATTTTTCCTAGATGTCATGTTATCGACCCCCGAATGAACAAACCGTACATAATATGTCTGTGTTTGTTATAAATGAGAATACATAATTTTCATCTTTGTATAACGCTAGCGTTGCAGATCTTCAGGTTCAATAGCCCTAACGTACTGGGCCGGGGTCTTTTAATACTCGGTATTTCGAAACTAGTAACCATTATTGATAGTATTTTTAGCCCACCTTAATTGAAAAAAGTATAAATATGGCTCAATGTACTATTCTTCAAAGATCTTAGGCGGTATTAACGATTGCCGATGACATTTTTACGTACGGTGTATAACATGCAGCCGAGGGTGACGAATTCTAGCGCAGTCATTAACTACCGATCAGCAGATTCGAGTAATCCGGGTCAACGAGTACTTCCAACATGGTCGTCGTATAAATTACGTTCGAAAAATAATAACGAAAACTAATAACAATAAAATCGGTAATTAAAAACCAGTTTTATTGACGATACGTTATAGAAGCGTGAAACCGTGTGTCTGGCTGTTCGCACGTCCGTACCTTCAGCATGCACGAAAAAGACGAGGAAGTGGTCCGTATCGTACAGATGGACACGAGCGAGAGTCAAAGAACGGAGAAAGAAAAGTTCATTCGATTCATACTCTTGGTGACTGGAGGAAATTTTCGTTCGCAGCACTCTGGGACAATTATGTTCTTCGTAATTTTAGCTACCCAACATAGAAACCATTTCATCAATCGTCCGATTGCCGAGACATGAAGATTCAAAATCTTATTTTTGAGGAGTTCAACTAACTTCTCTCATACATCATTTGACAACATTACATTATCTCCAATGAAAATGCAAAATGATTAGTTTATGATAAGCTTGTTCAACTCTTAAAGGTGGAGCGATTTCAGTCCCTCGTGAATTAGGCTTGATCCGTTTCCTTGACGTGACTGATTGGTTGAGAGTAGCGTGAGATAGTGAGAGGAGGGTGGCTAATGCAAAGACACGTGACTTGAGGTAAATTTTGTGACGGTTTTATTTGTGCTAATTTTTTCTGCGGGACTTTTTTTTAACAATGGGTAATGTTCATGATCCAGAGTTCGATGTCGTGGGGAAAATCGGATCTAGGGGGGAGACTTTTTGGCTCTTTTGACGGCTTTGTCGACTCCTTCGCCATCACTAATTCCAGGGCGTGGATGCGTGAGTGAGTTAAGAATAGTACACGTTGAAAATCGCAGTTTGGGTGACATGAAGTCAGGAGCAATAAGAAAGGTGTGTGATAATGGAGGAGGTCCATGTAATATTGATTCTAAGCTTTGCAAGATGGGCCAAACTTCGGCTGTCAGGATCGAGACATGGTTGCAATGGCGGGGACAGAAATGTTTGTCGTTAATTGGATATGCAGCCCAAGCAACTGATTCAAAAAAGGAAAAGGTTTTGTATGAAATCTAATATTCCCTGCCCAACCATTCTGCTCCCTTACTCGCTACAAAAGATCGAGCTTATGTATTAGGTGAACTCATCACATCTTTGATAATAATTCCTAGAGCTTGGTAATTCTTTCCCCTTCCATTACATCTCCCAACAATATGGGTCCAGAGCATGCTAAAGAAGACGACTCCACTCATCTTCTCAGGGCCTATTTTAACGGACAGCTGGGCCCATTTCGGGCAGTTCCAAAAATTTTGAAGGTAGTTCCGAAAAAAAATGAGCAGTTCAAAATTGTATAATCCTTACAACTTATAATTGTTAATTTTGAATAAGCGATATAATTTGAAAAACCCTCGAAGTTACAACCGTGAAAATGAAAGTATACGTGTCTGTACTGTAGCAGGTATCTTACTAAAGTACAACACTTGAACATCAGGTCTTGAATCCGGATTCTATTAGAAATTAAGGGTGTGCTTTACTTGTTCGGAAACTCCAAAACGCTGTACCATAAGTTGCATAAACATCCCCAAAAACCCTGCAAGGTTCGGGAGGCCAGCGGTCACTACGCGACGCTTGTCGGGCGTGCGTGGGTGGTCCTCGTAACAAACGACGAGGAATGATTTTGCAAGGTCACATCTCAGGACTGCATTTTCCGACGAATTTTTTCGATCTTTGGAAATGTTGTACAGAAGGGTTCGACGAAAGGCGCTATCGGAACAGAATCCTAAATTTTGGCTCCAGAAGAATTTCACTCTCGTCAGAAAATAGACGAATTTTCACCAATTTCAACGTTTAATTAAAAATGTATAAAAAGAAATTTTTTAATTCTGCTTCGATATCGCTCCTGGTTAGACCATTCTGGAAAACATTTCAATTATTCAGAAAGATCCGTTAAAAATTCGAGTATAGTAAAATAAGATTTTCGGTACCATGTTTTACGAGCATATTTTCACAAGTAAAGCACACCCTTAATCTTCCATATGAATTTATACCAACATGATCTTATTATCTCATTAAAGGCCATAATAAAAGTAGACTTTTTTTTGTGATATAAAGCAGCAAAAAGCAGACAAGAATAAAAGAAATCGCGAGCAAAAACTTTTCTACCCTCTTTTGCCCAAAAATACTTAGTCGATCCAACTTTTGGGCAGTTCCGAATTTTGACATGTTTCATGTCTTTTCTCTCGCCGGACCCCGATTTTGAAACTCGCGAGTACACCCCCTTCCCCCCCCCCCCCCCCGTCAAGAGAGACCGTGCGTCCGTGCAAATCTCTACCCCGCGGGTGATTCAAAAAGCGAGTACACCCCGCGTGCGTCCGTGCAAGCTGCGCGTGCGCCCGTGCACATCTCTACACCGTGGGTGATTCAGAAATTTGCGAGTACACCCAGCGTGTTTATTAAAATAGAACCTGCATCTTCTTCAAAGTTGTAATTTTCGAGTCCAACCAAAATCTCTCGATCGCTTCACTGTTCCACGAGTGTAACCTTCCGTCGTCAAATATTGGTAAGTCGACCAATCATCTGAATGAATCTCCGAACCCGTCTCAAATTGTGTCTCGGTGACTGGGGTGAGGGCACGCTTGGACGAAAAGTTTGGGTCGCTACTTAATAAATCGTCTGGTAGACCGCAAACTAAAGCAGAAGGTTACAACTGAGACCACACAAAAATTTGTAGCACCGATTCATGACTGTGGCCTTACAGTGAATTTTAATGCGCAGCTGAGTCGACACCATCACTACTAGACTCGTTCTCGTCTACTCACTCACGAACCGAATAAAGGGAGGAAGATGCGCACTGTCAAAAGAAAGTGGATCGTCAGCCCAGAGCAAGCAGAGCGACCAACTAGAAACGGAAGTTTTGACTGAACAAAGAAATCTATCCTTAGACGAAAGGTTTCCCTCTGTGATAAATGCCAGAATGGTTCACTGTCAAACAAGGTACAAGATGACACAAACTCGCGAGAAAACTCCACAACACGATAAATCTAGGAAAATATCTCACATTTATGCACTCTCAAAGAGGAGAAACGGAATTCTGAGTACTGGAACATTGTACGATACTCTGACTCTCTACAGACCAAAAATGAGGCACACCTGATGCAGGGAAGTATTTCGTACAGGTAAAGGAGAAAAGGAAAACAAGTGTACGTTATACCAATATAATACTTCTTAATTGATCCTCGATTGTGATACAAACAGAGAGTCGAGCGTGTAATACGTCATACATCTGTCCAGGCTTGTTGTAGTTCTTCACGATTCCAAGACAGGGACAAAAAGTGCGGCGTATTGATCGAACCGTGAGCTTTGGGTTTCGAGTCTCAGAAACCAGCGATAGAGAGCGACCCCGGCAAGCAACTTCTTCAGACTCAACATTTAATGTACGAGTCTCATAGTTCGAATATGAACTGCGTGGCTCTTTACGCTTTCAGCACCACCCATAGGGAATCTTTAAACGGCTACTCCTTACACCTGAGATCAACCCACTCGAGCAGGCACAGGGATAATGAAGACGAAGATTTCGATGTTTGAAAAGTAAGAACAATCGCACCAATCAAAAACTCGACCTAATTAGAAAACTTTTAAATAGGTGAGTCTGACGTGGTCACATTTTCAAGACCAAAGTGTCCGTAAACCGTACTGATCATTCGTTTAACGGCTCATTGACTCATTGATACGATCGCGTGTCTTTCTATCATCTAAGTAGTCTCCTTTAACGTTTCCTGTCTATTATCGAACGTTTAGTTCATTCCCAACCTTCGCCTTGTTGAACATTTTCTTCCTCGAAGCCCCTCCACTGAGTTTGCAATGATGCCGGTGCCTCCAGCCTTGGAGGGCGGTAAGATAAATAGTAATACACAACTCGCAAACAATGTACAAATATACATATTAAAGGTTGTGTCGGTCTTCCATCCAGGATCTTCTTTCCTCTCCATAGTGGTCATCTAAGAGTGCTGCGTGTGGTTGACAATAAATGACGGCTGAATTTGAAGAGCAAGGTCTAGCAAGTTCGAGCGTTTGCTCGACTCCTCGCTCAGTCCCGTCCATTAGCTTCCTATCCTTCCTTCGAAATGAACAAATGCCAGCAGGGCAGAATTTAATACATTTCGTTAGATTTTTAATGCACAGCTAAGACGGAGTGATCCCAAATCTCATGGTTCCACTGTATCGATACCCGGCCATTTCGTCAATTACGTAGGTTCGTTAACGTTTCACCTTTAAGATTGACTACAATATACAGAATTGTTCGTAATACACATTCTTCATGCGTAGGAATGTACGAATTTATGAAGATTTTGACCCAAGCGCGCGTCATCGCATCTTTGTCTTTGTACTAGAGACTCATTCTTCGGTGTATATTTGTAAATTTTCACATTAAAAAGTGTTCACGTCAGTAGTTTCTGCATGATGCTCGGGTACATTCGGTTGATCACACCGCGAGAAATGGTTTCAAGGCTGGAAGCGTTCCAATTTTATGCTAATTTTTGGATTTCTTCAACGAACTTACCTCTGCCCAACCATAACACTTATGTCGTGAACAGCTCGTGAAGAAATTCTTTTTGCTTTCCTTCTTTCTTCTTGTATCGTTACTCGTGTCAGTTGAATTTTATAATGATCTGTTTTTATTTCAAATATATTAAAAGCTGACACTTCCAAGTACGAGGGAATATCGTCGATTTCCCTTCAACGGAAGTGTATTACGTATGTATAGGTAAAGAGAGCGCGATTCGAACAGTTTGAATGATAGCGTACTTCGTGAACTGCAGATTTCTCGCAAATCAGCGAGAAATGATGAGCGCATGTGGGTCCGCTATTACGTGACATGAGCCTTGTTGATGTCGTCGGATAAAATTTAAGAAAAATAAATCTCTTCTCTCGATCTCTCGCCTCCTATATTTCTCTTCGCTATTGAAAAACAAAATACAGATATAATATAGACCTGAATTGTCTACGTTCACGTATCACCTCCACCCTATGATAGGCCTCGATGATACGGAGCATACGTCTAAGGTTTATGAAAGATGATGAAAACATATATTATAATCTTTCGATTACATTGTTCGGAACAAGCAAGCTTTGTCAATTGCTCATGTCAAAATACTACGGGTATAATTATCATGCAGCCCGCAGCATACTCTTGCTCACGTACACTCGAAATCTTCTCTTTATTTTTTTTCTTTTTCAAAGCTGCCCACATATAGCGCGTGTTTGCTGTACCGTATACCCTCTCAAAATTTGAATCGAATAGTGTACATTGCGGTTTAATTAACGACTAATATTCCGGCGTTCGTAAGGAAATGAGAAATTACAGGTTGTCTGATGCCATCGTCTTCTATTTCGCATTCTCTATTGTTGATTTTTGATTCGCATATTGGGGTCCGACTAGTTCCAGAAGCCACCGTCAAAGTGATAATCGCCTGAAATTGATTCTTCCCCGCTAGTGGATTTTATTCCTAAAAATTCTGCGCCGAAGTGGTCGATTGCCTAGAAATACTTGAATTCAAGATAAAAATTTAATAAATCGCCTCCGTCTCATAAGGTTAGATTTACAGTTGTATCCGAGTCGCTGATATTCTTTAAGCCTATACAATCTCCCCGCTCGAGTACATACCAAACATATTTCCTCCACCTCGAAAGGAGGTAGAAATGCATTATATTCGAGAACCGACGTCTGGTAATGGAGGTAAGACAGGAGACAGGTCGTAACGAGATGCGATTACGCCTAATTTTTATAATTCGTAAGCACGGATAGGCAACCCGTTCGACATTTATTCGTATCGAAGAGGTTTTTTCAATTAGCAGCGCATTATTAATCGTCAACGTTTCGTTCGAGAAAACTACGATAAACGTTCGCTAATAATTATGTCAACAGGTTTACGAGTGTATGTGGAAGCAAATATCGTAGTAACGCAGTTTCCGCACGTGCTGTGCAGTCTGTATTCGCGTCGGACCTGTACGAGAATGAGAATATTTTTCAAGTTGGGATGACGCGTCAGCAAAGAACCAATCCGATTACTAGTATCTTCTTTTGTTTCATCTCTTAATAAACGTACAAGTTTGTTCGAACTTGAAAATTTCAAGTAAAAATATAGTATAGACTGGTTGTTTGTTCAGAATTTTTACGTATTTTTTCCTCTCAAAAGGTTTATATTATATTCTTCCATATTATTCGTCTCGTCTGTGCTTGAATTTACAATGAATCGACGGTCGTAAAATTTGATTGTATTGTCTTCTCGGTGTGAATAGAAACGGCGAAGATGAGCGACTACAAATTTTGGAAGTTTGAATAAACAAACAGATCGAATATCCGTATCTTTTTTTCCATCTCCTTCGCCCTTACTATAACTTGTTCTCGAGCTCGAGAACTCTTAATGAATGAGAACATATTTATCGAGTCTTCGTCGGCGCGGTTTCATTCGCCAAACTTTATTCTCGCTTCACTTTCCCGTTTCCCATAATAATCTTTCAGGCTTTTCGATCTTCAGGCTGGACTGCTACAAATCCAAAGTTGAATGTAAAGAATTACCGCTCTTTATCTATATAGATCCGTCTGCCAAAATTAGTCAAATATTTCTCCACGTTTTTACCAATCTTTTAATTATCTCCCTCTAAATTTCAATCTGAATTCTACTCTTTCACAGTAGAATCTAGAATATGGCACTATCGTGTACCACACATAGATTATTGTAGGCTTAAAGATCCGAGTAGAGGGGGTTTCGAACGACTAGATCAAAATACTACGTTATATCAGATAATCAGAGTGAGAAGGGGGCGAAAAATAACGAGCTGCACATCGGGAACTTATAAATGGGACAGTTTCCTACTATGAGCCTGTGCCATAATTGGTCTGTCTCCGATTGTACTCTGTTAATCCTTGCAACCTGGAAAAGAGAATGGCCGATGGAGAAACAGGCAGATAGATCTATCTCACTCGCAGAATACTTCGATTCCGAGATTCTGAGGGTGTGGCAGCAATGGTGGAACAGCTGTCCATCAAGCAAGATGTCTGGCAGCTAAACGTAGTTGAATAGACACAAACACAATAATGAGCTTGAAAGCACTGTCGTCTTAAAAATTTTTTTATTACTTATACGACGATCGACGTTTCGAACGTACACACGTTCTTCTTCAGGATCGATATAGCCTAAAGTAAGATTTACCTCCCTAGAGGTGGATTTTTATACAGTAAAAACCCCGACTAGGTACGAGTGCTTCAGAAGCTACCTATCAAAATTCAAAAAAAATCTGATCCAAACAAGGAAGAGACGGCTGAACCTGTTGTTACATGATGCCTTAGATTCTGCGAAGGACGCCTAGAAAAAAAGGGAGAGCGGCACGAAGTCTGAAAAAAAACGCTGATAATCAAGTAGAGTAAAATATACCAAACAAGAGATAGAAAAAAAACAAGATCTTTGAGCTCATCTTGGAATCACTAGTCCCACTTGATAGACCACAGTGAGTCGACGGGTACACCATCCAGACAACCGCTCTTGATGGAACCTACTTCAAGACTGCTAGGCAGGACATGGCGGGGTATCACAGTTTAGGTATTATCCATCTTATAAAAAAGTACATACCCTACGACCAAAAAGTCTATCGAGTAGAAGAATTCTTCAACATGTTTTCCTCCCCCACTCTGGCTAATTAGTCGTCAAGATACATGCGACGTATTGTAGGAGAAGAAAGTCTAAAAAAATCAACCTACGCCTTCCAGACAAACATTGAGTAGTTGTAGAGAAGAATACTAGCCTGTACCACAGATTCTTGCACAGGGAGGCTATCGAAGAGATCACTGTAAACTAGAATGAGCTCTACCAAACAGTTTTTGAGTAATAAACTCGCCTCACAGAGTAAGTTCTAACTGGAGTTTCAATAGAAAAAGAAAAACAATTCCGGGGAACCCGTAAGCTCCACGGAGGTTCAAATAGGAGCGCATGGATCACACCTTCCACTTGAGAGTACAAAACCGATCAGAATTGTCTTGTCAAGTCTTGGTAAAAAGAAAATGCGAGACCTAAAGAAAGGAAGTTGATGTAAGGGAAGCTTCAGCCGGTAAAAGTGAACATGGATACAATGAGCAATCTTTATTTTCTGTACTATATACTTCGTTACAAACGATAGGACAGCCTCTCTTTGAACTTGATCTAGCCTAGAAAAATTACCATAATCTAACCTTGACAAATTCCCACAATATCTAGCCCAAACAATTTCTTCTATGTAGGTTGATGACGTCATCAAAGTCGGAAGTCCGTAGGCATTTTTCCAAAAATGATGACGTCACAAAAGTCGGACGTGGATGCGCTTGCGAACGTTATCTGAGGATGCCAGGTCAGTAGCACGGATGAAAAGGGTCCCGGGAGGCCCGTCAAGAAATTATCCTAAAATACAGCCTATTAAGCTTATACTAAGCCAAGAAAGACTGTTAAAGTATGATTCTATCGTAAAGTAGTCTATAGTAAGCTAAGAAGACGAAAAAGATTTGTCAAAAGAGCTGAGCGAATGAGTCCTTGAGGTAGAGCCGAACACACAGTATACTATCAGTGGCGTAGATAAGGGGGATATGGGGGCTATGGGGGATATATTCCACCATTGCTCTTTTTCATCATCTCTCGCCCAATTTCATTGCTTTCTTGTATCAAGCTTCATCTGAGAAAAAACGACGGCTTCCTTAACGAAGTTAAACGAGGAACGCAGAGAACCTGTTTTATGAGTCACATGGGATTTGGTATTGAGAATTCAAGGAAGCCTAGACCTAGATAAAGATAGTATATAAAGTCCTAGACCTACTATAAGTTTAGTATAATACAGTTTGAGAGTCTACATTTTTCTCGAATCTCGAGCTATATATATGGTAGGAGGGAGACTTGAAAAATTACCCGCTGTCCCGAGTCCCCTAGAGCCTGAAGTTTTTCCAAGTCCTGAAAATCATGACGTGACAACTTGAACGCCTTTCAAGGAAGCCGTCGTCTTTCCAAGTCCCTCTCCTACCGTATATATCTCGGAGGCAGGAATTTTTCCAAATCCCCTTCCTATCATATATGGCTAGAGGGTCGAAACCTTTCCAAGTCCCCCTCCTATCATACATAGCTCGGAGGTTGGAATTTTACCAAGTCCCTCTCCCCTCTCCGTGACGTCATCAACCTCGCTCCCGGACGAAAATTTCCTGGAAGTACCCCCCAACAAAAGGGATAGCGGGTTCCTCGCTAAAAATTCCTATCATATATGGCTCGAGAGTCGAAAATTTTCTTAGTCCCTCTCCTATTATATATGGCTCGAGAGTCGAAATTTTTCCAAGTCCCAAGTCCCCCTCCTATCATTTATAGCTCGACAGTCGACATTTTTTTTAAGTTCCCCTCCTATCGTATATGCCTCGAGAGTTGAAATTTTCTCACAGTCCCCTCCTATCATATATGGCTCGAGAGTCGAAATTCTTCCAAGTTTTGTGTTGGACGGCGCACGGCGGACGGTACACGGCAAATTTCTCAAAAACCTGCCATAGAATAGGTTCCCTGTTAAAAATATCATCTCCCCCCCCCCCGCCACCGTATCTACGCCAATGTCTACTAAGGCTTGTACAAGGTTGAAAAATACTGTTGACTTCAGGGACTTATAATGTTTACTAGAGTACACCACGCCAAGAAGAGGTGAACCCTTAAGCAAGTTAGCCTAATGTACACAGCAATATAGAATTACAGATACTAAGCTAAGAAGCTTCTAAAAGCACGCAAGCTAGACTGATTTTAACTCGTCGATGACATCATAAGGTAGGTGTGGTTTTAATTCTCATTAGGGACAAAATATTGATGACGTCATTCACTGTTTAAGATATGAAATATGATTTTTACATTTATTACTCGGCAGAAAGTTCTTTCGAGTGACATTGCTGGATGAGATGAACCGTCAACCGAAATCTCTCGCTAGATATGCCGATATGTATATTTATAGTGGTATACGGAAGAACATAGTCCAACTCATTAGGGCCGAAAAACCCTTCAGATGTTTACCAAGTTCTAAATACTGTACTTCCTAATTTAAGATTCTTTTTTTAGATAATCCAAGCATGGTGGCCGACTAATCAACCCACGAAAGCGAGGTAGAAATAAAGAGACCGAGTAATCACCATTATCATGGGTTGGCTTTACGCTTCATAAAGTACGACATGTACATAGTATAGCATAACTTGTAAGTTTTACGGCTAGAAACAATGACTATTTTTAAACAAAGAGCATTCTTTTTACAGCGAAACTTCGGTCAATTGCATACTATGTATCTCTTCAGAAAAACGGATATTATAAAGAGCTGGAAATAAGTAATGAAAGCCCTCTTACAAAAACAATCTCCGTCTACGAATATCAAATATTGAACGTTCCCAAAATAAAGTAGCAAGGCCTCTGGCAAGAAATGTACGAGTTTAGATTGTACGTTCGACTAAAAAGCCGTCCATATAATTCACGCTCAAAATTTAGTCATGTCGAATTTTATCATCGTTCTTTCATTACCGGTCGGTTGTCTCGTTTAGGGTTATCGTTTTGCAATCAGTTTGTAAGTAATTTATGTCGCTTATATTCATAATTGCAGCAAGACACGAAGAGGATCGGAAGAGCGATGCTCATACAATTGGATGAATCATTTTAGATAGAGTACAAAGGAAAAATCGTAACAGTAAATATCTGAGCTTTTGAAATTTTTTCAAGCAAACTAGAGCACGTCACCGATTACGGACGACCATGACACACACATACGAATACAACGACTCGCATGATCATAACCACCATTTCCGTCTCGTTAATCTTACTTCATTCAGAAAATACTCTAAGACATCTATCCGTAAAATACATGAAATTAAATTCCCAGAATCTTCGATCAAAAAAATTGGATTTAGAATCATAATACAAAATCGTACCAATATTTGATAAATTGAAGAATAAATCATGACAAATGAAAACGAATTCGTTCTGTTACGTCGATATTATGATACCACGATTTCGCGAATTCATTTTGAAAGCTTATTTTGTCAGTCATCGTATTCTTTTAAGGGGTGTTTTCGTTTACCATCTCGAAAATCTCGTATTAAAGAAGAAATTTCTATTTTCACTCATTTCGCAAACTGTGAACGTCAAGGGTGCCAGCAGCCATATACGAGAACGAGTCGAAATTTGGGAAAGATTGACATCATATTTGCGCCATCCAAGAATAATATCACATAGTGAATGGGAGTGATAAATCTGGCGACAAGATTTTTCATGAATGTCATTATCAACTGCTGGGAGGGAAAAAGAGAGACATCACGACGAAAAAAAAAACTGAGTGAAGACAAGCTATAGAAAAAGGAAATGCGAAAAATGAACGCGAAAAGTTTCACGTACGTAGCCTACAAAGAATAAAAAAAAAACGGCAGTAGTGGACTAAAAATAGAAATATAAAACCAAAAATGAAGAGAGGCGAGGCGCAGTAGGAAATGAAAGAGGAAAAAGTTCAAACAAAAGAAAACTTTCAAAAAAGTTTAGTAAGACTCGAAAATACGAGTAAGTGTAATTCCCGTACCACAGCTGGTAAACATAAAAAAAAAGAGAAAAAACGAAACGAGCTTTCGGCTTAAACAGAACGCTATGTCTAATATCCTTTGTTAACCCATTCTCTCCTGGGTTTCCTCTCTCTCTTTTTCGCACTCTCTCACCCTGCTTAAATACTTCTCTTCCTCCGTTCCTGCCTTCGTCCTTTCATCGTTTTCGCCTTATTTTTTTTAAATCCCAGCTTAATGCAAACATTCTCCAAACATAGAAAAATTAATATGGAAAAAAAAAAAACTTTAGGCTCGACTTTTATATCAGATAATGAAACCTTTTTATTTCTTTTATTATATAAAAAAGAAAAATGGCACGATTTAAAGTCAACGTACCAGATTGCAGCATATTATTTCTGGGAAACATTTTTTTGATTTAGGAATTAATAAGAATTGTATTTTTCAGTTTTCATTAATTACAAACTCATTTGCAGAATTAGTTTTTTTTTCTCGTTTCCTGCTACTTCATTCGGTGGCAAGATAAAGAAGCTCAAAAAGTTGGGTCGTTTTTTATTAACTTCGTCCTCGACAAAAAGAAAAAAAAAAAGATTGATGTACTGAGAAAAACATCCACAAAAAGAGAGAATCTTTTAAGGTTGGTTAGGAAATTAAAGAGGGTAGATATTAAAGTGATATCTGCAAAAAAACGATACGTCCCACCTTTTTGAAGAGATTTGCAGGCAATTTTCAGTCTTCATCAGCCATACTGTCAGAAATTTGAATAGTAGAGTGACACAGCGTTGACTTTCTCCTTTGGTCAAGAACATTGCACTCACACATGAAAACGTACGCAAAGTAATTCCGAAGATTCATCACAACATTTTCGATGTACATACGTTCGTCTTATAAATGACTTCCATAAGCGTTCAAAGGTGCAACTGAGGCTTGATATATACGGACACAGATCCTTACTCCTCCATGAATAAGAGCAACCTCTTCATCGAAGAACACGAATAAAAAAATATCAGACATGGGTGGAAATCGAGGCTTTGTATTCCGAACGCATCTCTGAACAACCAAATTATTTTGAGTTCTGCAAAAAGTGATTAAAGTTTATTTCAACAAAAAAAAATTGATCAAGATAAGAAGTACTTCTTTATTTCATGGAAGATGAACGCAATGGTTGTCTCCTATGTTTATTTCGGAGGATGAAAATTTGAAAAATTGAACGACCGGAGCAAATACTCTCAAGCAAAATATTATTATTATTATTGGGTCATTCTGAGAGATTCTGCGATAGTTGAACAGCTATAAATATACATAGGTTCAGATACTGCCTATTAGCAATCAAAATATCTCATAGGCTATAGCACGAGGTGCGCCTGTGTGGTTTCCTTCTTCCAACTTGAAATATGGGTAATATCAGACCCAACCATAAGTCAAAAAGTCTCTCTCTCAGTTTTTTTTTTTTCAATCACTTCAACAATGCAGCCTATTTTCCAGGCCCTAATAGTAAATAAGGCACTGAAAGACCATTTCTGTCAATTTTTTCGCTAATCAACTGAAAATCATTGTTACGCGAAAGTCGACCGAAATGTTTGCGACGCATTCTAAGCACTCTAATAGGACTTTTTTTTTTCTGTTGAAATGTTTGTAAATGTAAAACGTCATTTTTTTCCTCGCAAAATGTGCAGAAGTATATACAAAAGTTAAGTACAACCTTGAACTTAAAAGCATATAGTTTCAAAAGAGGCAAATGATTTTCATTGTTCGCATGGCTATTACAGAATCAACAACATGAATCAAAATTAATACAAGTGAGTACATTAACCTGAGCGGAGCTCGTAAAAAAAATTAATTGATTTGTAATTAAAATTCATTCGGTGGATAACTTTCGTGTTTGTAAGAATAAAAAGCGATTTTTTCTCACTCATATATTTCTCCATTGTTGGGTAGGTATACATGTTGTACTCTAAACTGTACTCGTACACCTGAAAAATTCTCGATTGCTTACTTGTTTCCTTACGGGTACACCTTCAGATGAACCGAAATTCAAGCAAATAAAAAAGTTATACAAAAATATTTCTCAACTTCTCTTCACACTGATTACGTGTATAAGAGATAATGAATGAAAAAGCCAAAATGTTGTCAATTCTAAGCGTGCATTTTTAGTTGATGAGAAGCCCAAAAAAATACAGCTTTGGAACTATGATTGAATAATATTGATCTGAGTCTGATAAATAAAAGGTTCAAGACTTCAAACCCTTCACTTGCCCAAAGGATGAGGTAATTTGTTTCAAAAAGAAGAGAGACTACAAATCTAAATCATGTCGGAAATTTTAGAGGAGCAAGCCAGTCCTTATCAACCAAGAGAAACATTCGATTCCGTCACTATTCAAAAAAGGAAAATTATTTACTGTACGTAAGGCATCTTCACTCGCGAATTCTTAGTCTCAGTATTAGCTATTAGCCTAGCGTGTAGAGTACCCTAGGCTAAGTAGCTAAAGGGCTCACTTGTTCCTCTCATTCACCCCTTCTTAGCTCAATATACGAGTAAGCCTAGTACACTATAATTATGTTGGGCTAATAAGATCATGGACTAAGTTTAGTATAAGTCTAGTGTACTGTACGTTGGGTTCCAAACCAATCAAAAATAGCCCAAGCCTAGTATAGGCCTAGCATAAGCACTATACACTACCATATTCAAGGAGGAGCGCAAAAAAGGGGACATCATAAAGACATGAGAATTTCAAAAAATAGGGCTGCATCTTGAAAACTTCAGTGGAGCACCAAAATATAATTGGCAATATTGGCTGTCGTACGGCCTTTTAAATCAGCAGGGCGATACGTGTTTTCGCGTCGCGAGGGCTTCGCTATATTGTCCCCTCTACTTTAGCAAGATAAATCGTTTCAATTTCGATGATCGATTGACTTCGATAATTGGTCCACAATTCTCCAAGCCCTCCTCCCCCCCCTCCTCTCATATATGAGTCGCGCTCAGCGAAACAATGTACTAAGTCGGGAAAAAAAAATTCCGATTTTTGGTGAAATTTTCAGAAGAGGTCTTCTGCTTTCGAATAAAAAAGAAATCAAAATTTTTTTTTTCCGACTTAGTACATGGTTCTGCTGAGCGCGACTCATCTATAATTCGACAGTCAAAATTTCTTCAACTTCTCTTCCCAACTTCATAGCTCGGATGATCCCCATTTTTTAAAATCCCGGCATCTTATAAATAGCTCATAAGTCGGAATTTCATAAAGTCCCCCCATATTTATACTGCTGGATGGTCCTGATTTTTCCAAGTCTCACTTTTAACAGGGAACCTGTTTTATGGGGGTCTTTTTGAGAAATTTGCCGTGCGCCGTCCAACAAAAACTTAGACAAATTTAGACTCCCGAGCCATATATGATAGGAAGGAACTTGGAAAAATTTTTCCAAGTCCCCCTCCTATCGTATGTACCTTGATAGTCAAAATTTTTTTCAAGTCCCTCTTTTTATCGTATAGGTATAGCTCGAGAGTCGAGAAAAATTTTGGCTCTCGAACTATATTATACTAGGCTTATAGTAGGTCTAGGACTTTATATACTATCTTTATCTAGGTCTAGGCTTCCTTGATTTCTCAATACCAAATCCCATGTGATTCATAAAACAGGTTCCATGCCTTCCTCGTTTAATTTCGTTAAGGAAGCCGTCGTTTTTCTGCTTTTTCATGCATTGGGCTCGAAAATCGAAATTTTTTCGCGGAAAACCCGCTATCCCTTTTGTTAGGGAGTGCGTCCACGAGCACGAGCGTGTCCGAGAATGATGGCGTCATCAACCTAAGTTTACAGGACTTAGAAAAATTCCGATTTCCAAGCTATATATGATAGGAGGGGGGGGGGGCGGCTTTCGCGTTCAACTTCCAATTTTAGGTACCTCTTTCGCCGCGGGGCAAAGAAACTTGTGGGTTCCCCTTTCGAACCCTCCTCCTTCTCTATACACAATGACCTCAGACAAAGACGAAATTACGATATAGAAGGCAGTGTTGCTACCCACATTGTTATACGGGCGCGAATGAAGGACGTTAAACCGGAAACATGTCCAGTTCCTCAAGAGGTTTTACCAAAGACAGCTGAAAAATATTATTCCACTCAAGATTAAATGACAAGACTACAGCGAGCAAAATGTGTAAGCCAATCGAACACATGAAGGCCAGGAGCCAATTTCGATACTCGGGGCATATTCAAATAATGGACGATACCAGCCTACCTAAGCAGACCGTAAACGATGAGCTAGACTAGGGACAGATTGAACGACCTAAAGATGAGATCCATGTAACTTTCAAAAAACATCAAGATAAGCCGTGACTGAGAGACCCTTCGTGAGGACCGAGCAGCGTGGAGAGCGGTTATTCACCGAAGTGGTGGGATTTTCAATCAGCAACGCCAAACCGTACCTACAATCAACCTATCAATCACCTACCCTGGATCTGCAGAAGGTCATGTGAATCATGGATCGGACTGGCAGATGAGAACACATAGAGGCTGAGGATGACGGATGGATTCTGAAAATAATGCGAGCCCGGACAACTCATGGTCGAAATTTTTTCTCTATAAGTAGTGGTTGAAATTCGTTCGAATTCTCCTTCCGATAACTAGTGATCCGAATTCATCGAATCCCCACCCTCTCTTTGACATATAGCTCAAAGGTCGCCTCTAACCCAGGCCCCTAATGTAAGTCAGAGGGTTCCAGCGAATTTTCCCAAATAGCGTCACCCTGTCTCGGAACCGTAATTTACCGGAAGGATCGACGGCGGACGTTTTCCCACATAGCCCTCCACATAAGAGGTTTACCTTTATGAATGATTGCCAATTACTGTTCGTATTTGGCTCGGAATCAGTCTCATCACAGCCATACATTTTTTTTTTTTTCCAAATTATTCCCCTCATTTGAGCTCTGAAAATATGAAAACAAGTCCAACATTCATCGATATGATATTTGAGTTTTATTTCTGTGTTGTAAGCCGACCGGCGGTACGCTTGCAGAAGTCTTCGTGATTACCGTCGTGATAAGGTTTTTTTTTCTCTCTCTCTTCTATCGGTACCGGTTTGTCGGCTACTCTTCACTCACGAATGCAATTGCCGCCTAAAAATTATTATTCAAAGATTCAACTATAACACCCACGTCTTGTACATACATAAATAACACAGAAAAGGCAACAAGATTATGAAATTTATACTCTTCGGAGTGCGTAACTCGTCGAGTATTACGAAAAATGATTTCAAACCGAATAAATGTCATTCGCGAACAAATCATGAAGAGCGAATCTCAACAATCGAGAAGGCGGCTTCCAAAATAATTTCAACATTCATTTTCTCGCGATTTTCACTGGGTGGCAGTACTGTACGATTTACAACGGCAGGTTAGACTGTTTGGGATTTTGTGAGCACACTTTAGATGACCGATCGCAGTTTGATCACTCCGAGGGAACGTGTTTTGTTTGGACCTATCCACTTCGAGGGTTGTCTCCGGAATTTAATGTGAAATATATAGCTGTCGTGATCAATAGAATGACTAAAAGTTATGGAGACAATAAGAGCTGGGCGTGGAGAGATACTTAAGGGAGAATAAATTACGCCGAACGTGGTTTTCGCCGATATCTTTTCGGCTGTAAAATGATGATGAGAAATAATCCTTACGCCTTGTATACGAGTACAATACTGCAGTAATGCACGCGGTTATGAAAATATTAGAAAATGAGACGCGTTTAGTCAGTATCAATAAATTTTGTAAGATGTTAGATTTTACGAGTAAAATCATAATATTATAAAGTTAACAGAGCGAAAAACCAGTTTCAATTTCAAGTATCGAGGGTCGAGTACTGTATTCACGATAGAAACCCATATTCAAATTACACCTACGAAATCTGAAACCTGATAACCTACGTTAGATTTAGGCACGATTTTGAATATACGCTGACTTTTTCTTAAAGCGTTATTTACGATCGTTGGTTTTCCTCTCAGGCACTCTAGATTGTAAATGAGAACTCACGTTTTCGTTTGTAGCGTATACTGTACGAGTCTCTATGCCTAAATCCGAATGATGTGGTGAAGGAAAACAGATAAAATTTCCGAGGTATAATTGAAATGATTGAAAAAAGAAGAGAAAAAAAAAAAAACGAATTCAATAACACGACGTATACGAGAGCATTACAAACCAAAAAAAATTAATAATACACATCAGATTTCTTTCTCTTTCACATTTCGACGATTTCATTTTAGTGGGCGGACAATGGCTTTGGTATGGAAGAAAATTAAAAAGATATATTTTACATCGTTATTTTGAATATGATACGATTTTAAATATGGAAAATAGTTATAATTCTTATTTGAAAAAATGAATTATTTCCATTACAAGTGAAACAATTATCTGTTTTTATGGTGAAAGAAAGAACGTTCAACGTTCTTTTATTCTCATGATAGAATTCGTGTGCGATGACTCCTGTTTTTTTTTTTTTCTTTTTCACAGAAGCTAATTTGATGATATGATTATAATTATTATGATGATGCACTGAACAAAAAATGAAGAAAAGAGTAAAATCTCCACAGGACCCTTGAAAGTAGAATGAAGTAATAAAGAACAGGAGAAAAGAGAAATTATGCGCTCAAAACAAAGTTACTATAGCGTCCGACAACTCAAAAAAATCTAAGGGAACTATGGATGAAAATTCACTACATGAGACAGCAACAGACGGAAGAATATTTGACGCACAATTTACCGTGAAGACTTGAAATAAAGCCATGAATGTACTACATATTTTTCTAACCAGAGCTTTCGAACTTCTCAAAGAGTCACTAGCTCGGGCCATAGGTAACTGCGGAGAGTTTGTGAGGATTGAGGTAAGAAATTTGAAAGGATTAGAGAGTCACAGTAGAGGGTAAAAGTGAGTTGAAAGTAGAACTTAGGAGAATAAGTGACAGATCAGATTTGTTACTGCGGAGGGTAGATGGAAAACGTCAGGAGACAGAATGAGAGAAACGGATATTCTCTTGAGCGGGGTACGAACAGAGGTATTATACCAGTGTTTCTCAACCTTTCTTATATCGCGACACATTTTTCCATGAGTTGATATTACTGCGGCACAGCATTTCTAGAACTCCAAATTGTATCGAAAATTTTTGAGCGTTTTGACATTTTCATGTCTCTACTGATTTCCTCTCCCTAATTTCAGAATTTGTGGCCTACAAGATGGCTATATGAGGCCTCATCCTTCTTTCTCTATATACCTACTACGGTTACGAGAAACAAGAGCTTCGATCATCCATCGAGACTCAAAAAAATTCTGCCACCAATATACGCAAAAGTGTCTGGATGTTTCCTGCATTTACTGGAAACCCTCTGGGCTCTTCTAAATTCGAAATTCATGAAAAAACATGAAATATAATCTGTATTTTTGGCCAAGACGCAGAAAGTTCTTTATTTTTATGACAGTGAATGCAGATTTGGACTCATGTTCAAGTAATTATAAGCCTAACTGGAACTGACATCATTCAAAAATTGGAACACATCGGTCAGATAATAGTTAATGAATTTTTCGAGTAATTTCATTAGTAAAATATTTAATTTAAATTTTAAAAAATTAAAAATATCAATTAATAAGGAAATTGGAAAATAATCTTAAAAGAATGGATTCAATAAAATTAATAAGTTAATATAAAAGAAAATTATGAGTTAATATTTTGATTATAATTAAAATAAAAATTATTATTATTAAATAAAATAATTATGAATTCTATTTATAATAATTAAATTTCATCGAAAATACACAATAAAATTTTATTCATTTCAAATTTATTCATGTATAATTCAAATAAATATTTTAATTCATCTTTCAATAAAAAATTTTATTCAATTATATTTAAATTGGATTTTTTTGATATCATAAATAAATTTAATTATTTCATTATCTTCAAGTATTCTTTTTATAATTTTTATATTATAAAGAATATTCATTTTCAAATTTGAAATTTAATTTTTAATTTCTTTTGAAATGTTTGATTTTTAAATTTATTACGAGTTTAATAGCGATGAGCTTTATTTTCAATTTTTATTTTTAATTAATTTCGAATATTAATTATTTTTAGAAATTTAATTTATTCAATTTATTTAATATTTCATTTTCTAAATATGAAAATTTTTTGTCATTATAATTATATTATTAGAGTTAGGATTTTTCGGTACCGATAAATTAAAATTCGGTTTTTTGAAATGTCATTTTCGGTATTATTCGGTATTTTCCAAATTTTTGAACGTAAAAATAATAATTACCAAAAAAAATGGTAAAAAAGGGGGAATTTCGCAATAATTACAACCAAAATTATGATTTTCGCAGACATTCATGCTCAGTTTTAAGAGATCTCAATAAACCTCAAAACGAGTGTTCTACCCAACGCAACGTGAGCTTCACGTTCAATTTCTTTTGAAATTAGTAGATTTTCCAAAAACAACCAATTTTTCTCGTAACTCACAATATTTCCGTACTATTTTGCAAAATCTCGCTATTTCACGCGTTGCCAGCAGTTTTTTGGGAATTTTTGGACGTTTAAGTCAATTTTCGGTTTTATTCGGTGGTGAAGTCCATTTTCGGTGTTTATTCTGTTTTCGGTATTTTTCGGTGAAATAAAATTTTTTTCCTGGCCTTCCTACACCCTAAATCGTGTTCATCTTTCATTATTTTTGACTCGTCCTCAAAGGAAATCATTTGACAAAAACCGGCAGATCCTAACTCTATATATTATTAATAGAATTTTTTATTTTGTAATTTATTGTTAATGAATCATTTCAAAATAAAATAAAATCAGAGAAAAATATAATATATCGTCTGGATATTCTATTTAAACCGAGATGTAATTCATTCATGAACATTACCATCAATAAAATATCTTAAAATAGATTGTATCCCTAATCAATTAAATAGAATTACAGATTGAATTATATAAATTCTTTCAATATAATTTTATTAAATCATCCTGTATTATCAAAGATATTATTAATTTAAGTATTTAAATTTATTTTCTTAATTAAATTAATAAATTCAATTTTAACTTGTGCCAAGAATCTAAATTATTATTATTATTATTTCATAAAATTTTTTAATTGGAAATTAAATATAATATCATTTATTTATATCAATAAAATATTTTCAATTTATTTAGTTAAAATAATAACATTAATTTGTCAAACTATTTTAAAAAATGGCAATTCTTTTTCAAGTTCATGTTATTTATGTTTTTGATAAAACTTTTGCGGCACGCCGGTTGAGAAACACTGTATTAAACATATAATGTTGTCATGTTGGCAGAGTTGGAGAGAGGTGGGAGAGAATAGACCTAGAAAAATATAAGGATGGGTGAGACACATGTGATCGATTCTGATGTGGGTGAAAATTATTTTTTACCGATTGCTCTAAGTTGGTTTGAGTACTGAGTCTTCGAGAAGTAATACTAGGAGTGAATCATTAAGGATCGTTGAAAGTTTATAAGTTCATAGGCACGAGTAAGTACAGTCAGTAATTTTATGGTAGAGAGGGGAATCTTTGGCAGCAAGGTCAACCGTGCAGTGTTCCGGGAAATTGGTGTGGGGCCCGCAATCCAGAAGAAGGAGACTGGTGTTGAGATAGACGATAAAGTTCGCAGAATTAAACGAATGCGTGTGATTAAGAGATTAGTTCAACAAGTGTCCTCCGTGGCCAGGAAGAAGAAAGTGAATCAGTTAATAGCAGGAATTCGAGCTGAAGGGTGAGGAGGGTGAGGTGATAAAGACACGAGTACATGGTCTTTAGTTTAGTGGTGAAAATGGAGACAGAGATTTTCAATCGTTGATTGGTTATGACGCTTTGGATCGAATAAACGTATCTAGTCAAAAGTTGAAAATTAAACCTAGTTTTGGGTCCGGAGTAAAGCAGAACTGATGGGTCGAATTTCGATTGAGTTATTGGAATAATATACATGTAGTGTTGTGAGTTTTGAGCGTATTAGCTAGATCGAGTCGGATATCTGAGGAAGAGATAAGTCGTGGAGGTGTCCTGGGAAATTTTGAATATAAACTCTTATAGAAATGGGACGTTGTAGAATTTCGACCCCTGGAACATTTGTACGAGAAAGGAAACTTGGAAAATGTTAAGCTGTGAACTCCTGTAAAAATGGAGCTTGGAGAAATTTTGTCTTCTGAGTCGAAATGAAATCCCTAATAATCTATTTTTTTTTTTTGCTCGTTCTGTCATTGACTTGAAACCATTTTTGTCAAAAAACTGTTGAAATCCGTCTTTCTAAAAGTAAAATGATCAACACTCTTTCACGCACGGCTTCTTCTTTTCCTTTCTTTTTTTTGAGGGGGGGGGGGAGAAGTAGGGATTCAAGTCTAGAGGCAACCAAAGGCATAACAATTCAAACCTCCACACACCTACGTGGGTGAATTCTGTTTGAAATAACTCCGAACTTTTCAAACGAGATTATCACGCTTTTCTACCATTTTCACTCGAATAAAAGAATTTCTTCAATTATTTGTTTCACAAAAATCGTCTGAAGCGTATACGAACAAACAAGTCACCGTAAATCAACTGATTAATTAAGAATCGTTTTCCTCACTCTAATTTATTTCACAGCAAAGAATCCGTTTGATCAGGCTAGACCGACTGCAAACTGAAATATGACAAGCGCGTTTAAACAGGCCATAATATAGATTATCACCCAGCTCTTTAGAAGGGTTCGCAATTTCATTTGTTTTTCTTCGTTGTTCGAAATACATAACAGCAGGCGAAAGAATAAGAGGGTACCTACGTGTCCAGTCCTTGAGACGAGTACGTGTCATTTGTCCTTTTCATCAAAACGTATAAACAAAGTTGCTTGGAGCTGTTCGAGGAATTGGCTCTCGAAATTAAAAACTCCCGCAAGTTGTAGTCGGTAAGCCCACTGAATAGTGCTAGTGCCCTTTCTCGAAATATAAACAACAAGAATAGAATTTAAGTTCGGTTACGCTAATTAAATAGATTAACCAACTGTGTAATGGGGCTACTCTCGGAATTCTCGGTCAATTTCAATTTCGATTCTGTATATACGTATAATAATAACTCGACTGACGTTTCTTGTAAGTCGTGAGCCATTACATAGAGGCGTAGCAAAACATACAAAATAGATGGAAATCTTCTTCGTGGCAAGGAAATTTGTTCTTCAACATCAGGGAGAAGTGAAGAGGAGAAAATTCAATTTTAAATTCGCCGAAAATGATTTACAAACTCGCTGCGCTGTACAAAATTGAACTTCTTAAATCAAGATTCTTCAAGGTTAACGTCAGAAACGTGCATACTAGAACAAGATAACGCTCTGCTAGGTGCGCATAAGCATGAATTCAACTAACAATGACGTTGGTATACCTCGTACAAAAATCCGAAGATTAAACCCAATTGGTGGCACGAAAAATAAGTTGGAGGTATGGGGCCTGAAAAAAAAGTTCAGTTAATGTTAGAGAAATTACTCGTAAATGGAAATACCATAAACGATCCACCAAAAATTTCAAAAGTACTAAAGGAAAGCAATTCAAATTTATGTCGAACATCTCGGAATTCAAAATTTATAAGCCGACTGCTCCTTACCCAGACACCGAGTTCTAATTTCATTTTCATTCTATTTCCATCACAGAATGTACGCGAAATAGAAAGCGATTTGCTTTCAAATTCCTTTCAACCCAATAGACAACGTCTAATTTTGTTAACTCGTCTTTGTTGTGGTTATGTAATGCTAGGAAGAGAAGATCTCGTAAATTTTTCAATCGTACACCGAAGTGTCTTCTCCGAGAGTGAATTTCAACATCGCAAATTTTATTAATAAGTAATTTGCTTACATCTGCCCCATGAAGGTTATACCTCTCTTCCTTCACACCCGTCAATTTTAATTCATTATCTTATAAAATAGACACATACTCGTGCAGTCCATTTTGTACAGTTTTTCGATATCGTAGGCTGAAAATTGTTTTGATAGTACATTCTTGTAAATAGTTGAATTCATTTCATCGTCGATATGTTTTTTTTTTTTCTTCCTCATGAACAAAGTGGCTGCAGTAGGAACGGAGAGAATAAATAAAACATTGACGTCAGTATTATTAAGAAGAACTGAGAAATACCACACGTGCCATTTTGGAAAACTTCCAGTATCCGGTAAGAGTTTCTCCATATTCTTTTCTCTGGCGTTCGTCGTTCGTTCTTTGATGATGCTGTACTGGCAATCACGTAAGTCCCTTTAAACTTTCCGAGTACATCTCAATTATACGTATAATCGAGCGCATTTGAACACAACATATAATCGAGCCCATCAAAACACAAAAAGTTATTAAAATTAATTTTATGTTTTATAATCAGCAACATACGAGGGAACTTTCAACTTTCTTCCTATTTCTTGTGAATTTCATTAAAATTTGAATACAGCATACGTCGTGACCTTGGGCGGTGACATTGAGGCCACAGCCTCAGAACGTTGGACTGGGGTGAAAACTTGAGACAACTCAAAATACGACGCGATGTTAAGAGAAGCGAAAATTTTCAAAATCCTGGATCATATGGAGAAAATAAACTCAGTCAGTCTGGGAAAATTGTGAAATCTATTATGGATAACAGCAAAACTAAAAAAAAGACAAGATCTTCGAGAAATTTTGAATTCGGAGCTTTAATGGATGAGAAAGACTTGGAAGAAACCTGTGCCAGGAGCATAGAAATTCATACATAGAACGCAGAATAACTGTCGATTTTTCGCGAATAATAATACCAACAACTCAGCCAAAAAATTTGAACTCTATCAGTGACCAACGCTTCAAGTCTTCAGGTTAAAAAGTTCAGAGACCTTCGAAGATTTCAATTTTTGAGCTTTAGAACATAGATGAGAAAGTTAACTACAGAGAAGGAGTAGAATATACGTAATGAAATGGGAATTGAAAAATTCTGGACTAGTACTTAGTTCTCGTTGACAAAAGGATTCTCCATCCTCAAAAGTCGAGGACAGCAGAAGCTGTTGAGTGCAGTATTTCAGTATAGAGCGCAAATGCAAGCAGCACCAACGTGTAGCACCGATCTCAGTTCTTTTGGGTTGCTACAGCACTCGCAGACGAAGATCCACGCCATGTCGACAGTGTTGCATTTTAACATAATCGATACTCCGAGTAGATTAGCATAATTTTGCTCTGTTTAGCATTGGAAAACTGCTTCTAGCATGGTTAGCATCATTAGTAGAAGGGAACCTGTTCAAGAGGCTGGCTTTTCTCCTCTTTACCTTCTAACTTTTCTCTGTTTTCTTCTCTTCAAGCGAAAATATTCCTTCAGCAGTGTTTCTTAAACAGTGCAGTGACTTTTCATATTCTTTTACCGACTTTAGGAGGTATTGCATTATCCCGAGTAGTTGAATTTTCGGTTTAAGGTATGGTTTCTCCGTATTTCAGAGGGTGCGTTCGTTGTTTATTGTTCAAGATTCTTTTTTTTTTTTTTTTTAATTTTTTTTATTTTGAACTACATTTACATGTATTTACAAATATCTTTCATAATAGTAAGGAAGGACAGAGGCGACACTACGTTAAATTACTGTACGTATAGGTCAATTTCATACGCTAATTTTTTTGCGTGATTCATCAGTAGTCGAGAGGATACTTGCGGTTCAGCCGGTTCACGTCTCTAGTAGGGTGTAGTAGCTGCATCGCTTCGATGTTAGAGTGGAGGTGTAGTCTTTCAGAATATCTCACTTCAGCGGCTGAGTAGGCTTCTTGAATTGTTTCAACTCCCAGGTCATCATGTAGTTGGTCGTTACGCATATACATACCAGGGTGCGCGGTTAATCATTCGGAGACATTTGTTCTGGAAACGTTGGATGATTTGGCAGTTCGAGGGCCACATCACGATTCCGTACATCCATACAGGCTTCAATATGGATGTATAGATTAGCTTCTTATTCTGGAGTGATGGAGTTGATCGATGCCCAATCATCCAGTAATATTTCCTTAACAATAGATTTAGGTAGTTTCGTTTCTGACGGATGTTTTCAGACCAGTTAAGACGGCAGTCTAGATGGAGCCCGAGGTACCGAGCTGAGTTGGCAACAGGAACGGATTTACCATCAATAATTGACGGGATGTAACCGTGTAGGCGAAGAGCAAAGTCAACTCTGATAGACTTGCTTTCATTGAGGGCTATTTTCCATTTATTTGCCCATCTTGTAATTTTTGTCAGCGATTTCTGCAAGTCGTCCACTGCTTTTTCGTACTTTTTGCTTCGGGCAGCTACAACAGTATCATCCGCGAATAACGCAAGGAATGAGTTATCATCAGATGGGATGACCGCGGTATACAATAGATATAGGGTAGGTCCGAGGACACTACCCTGCGGCACACCGGCTTTGATTTGAGTGAATTTTGAAAATTCGGTTCCTATTTTCACTCTGAAAAGTCTGTCTGATAGATAGGAAGAAATGAGTTGGCACATGGACTCTGAGAAGTGAATGAGCATTTTGTGAATCAATCCCTCGTGCCACACACGATCGAAGGCCTTTGAGACGTCGAGGAACACAGTCTCAGAACGTTGGACTACGCGATGTCAAGAGAAGCGAAAATGTTCAACATTTTGGATCATTATGGAGAAAATAAACTCAGTCAGTCTGGGAAAATGGTGAAATTTATTATGATAACAGCAAAACTAAAAAAAAGACAATGTCTTCGAGAAATTTTGAATTCGGAGCTTTAATGGATGAGAAAGACTTGGAAGAAACCTGTCAACTCGGGCCAGGAGCACAGAAATTCATACATAGAATGCAGAATAACTGTCGATTTTTTCGCGAATAATAATACCAACAACTCAGCCAAAAAATTTGAACTGAATCAGTGACCAACGCTTCAAGTCTTCAGGCTCAACAGTTCAGAGGCCTTCAAAGATTTCAATTTTTGAGCTTCAGAACATAGATGAGAGAGTTAACTACAGAGAAGGAGTAGAATATAGTTCATACGTAATGAAATGGGAATTGAAAAATTCTGGACTAGTACTTAGGTATAAATAGAATGTGGTCTTTGCAACTCGTCATACTTAATAATAAAGAAAAGAAGTTCCTTTCACAAAACTAAACCAGTTTTTGTACGACGTCAATCTTAGCTGCAGTAACTTACATCGCATCCTAGCAGACAAAAAAGATGAGAAGCTGCATCGCCTTCGTGTTTCTTCGCAAGCATCCGCTCTTGAACCACCCAAGAATTCATCTACGCAGGTGCTAAAGTTCTACGATAGATTTATTAACTTATCGCATGTTCCCTTAGAACGTAATGAAATTACTATGCTAAGTTATGGTTTTAAACACGCCCTCCCTCCCCCTACAAATAATGATAAATTGAAGGCCATTGTTACTGCGGATATGGCTGCCGGGCTCCGCAAGTATGAGGAGATAGATATTCCCGGGCTTAAGTCCATCTTAAACGATTCGTCTTTGGTTCCAAAAATTGATCCTAATACTAAACATACTATTGATGCTCTTCGTGCTAAAATTAAGGATAATGGTCTCGTCCTTGCTAGAGCTGATAAAGGTAGTACTACCATCCTCCTTAATAGGAGTACTTACATTGAAAAAGTTGAGTTGTTTCTCACCGCTAATAAAGCGGTCATCGAGGATAGCTTTGATATTGTCCGGTGTCGGCTTCGTATTAAGGAGCTTATAAGTAATTCTAAATTTATTATCCCTAATCGCTCCAAGCGATACCTTATTGATAGTTCCATGAACCCGGCCACGCCTCAATTGTACGGTCATATTAAGATTCATAAAGAGGGTCACCCTATCCGACCTATTGTTTCCTATTTTTCTAGTCCTGCCTTCCGTCTTTCGCAGTTTCTATATGTTTGGTTCAAAACTAATGCTACGTTCACTTCTACGTACTCTCTAAGGAACTCCAATGACCTCGTTCAACGGGTTAATGCTATCAAGCACCTCCCTCCTAACGCTCGGCTCCTTTCTTTTGACGTCGCGAGCATGTATACTAGAATTCCCGTTGCTCTCGCTCTTAAACATGTTGGTCGCATTCTTACAGATTCTGGGTTCGACTCAGCTACTGTCACTGAGTTCATTCAGTTGCTCAAAGCTTGTCTCGATGATAATATATGTGCCTTCAATGGTCACACCTATAGGTTTCGCGACGGTTTACAAATGGGCGCCCCTCTCAGCTCCCTCATTGCTGATATTTACCTTAACGCCTTGGAAATTTATATGTTTAACAACTCTCCTTATATGTTCGATGTCGCTTTTTGAGGAAGGTACGTAGATGACGTCCTCTGCGTCTATACGGGCTCTCATACCTCCCTCGAATCTCTTTTTCGTACTCTCAATGAGTTCCATCCCAATACGGAGTTTACTCTGGAAATGGGAGGCCAAACTATTAATTTTCTGGATCTCACCATTACCTTGAATTACGATGGTGCTCCTAATACTCTCTTCACTTATAATATTTTCAGAAAGGCGACCGCTACCTCCACTACTATCAGAGGCAACTCCTTCCACCCCCACTCTCATAAATATTCGGCGTACCTGAGTATGATCCATCGCGCTCTCTCTGTCCCTCTTAGTGATAATAGTTTCAAGAACGAAGTTACTACCATAAAGCATATCGCCAAAGTTAACAATGTTCGCATTGATGTTGATAAAATTATTAAACGTAAGAAATTTATTTTGGCTAGAGACCATCTTACCACCCTTCAGGCCGTTCATACTCCTACTAATTCTTCTCATGATGATCTCCGTTGGATTAAACAACCTTTCATTGGCAACGCTTCTTATAAAATTGCCAGTATTTTGCGGAAAGTAGGCTACCGTACTGCTTTCTACTCCTGCTACAGGCTGAGATCACTGTCCCAATTAAAGGATCCTGTCCCTATGTTCGACCAGAGTGGTGTTTATCGTTTAAATTGTTCCGATTGTAATGGTGTTTACATCGGACAGACTGGTAGGGCTTTATCTGCTCGAGTCAAAGAGCACGAAACTGCGTGGAGGTCAAAATTAAAAAACAAAAATAATCCGAATAAAGACGATAATAATAATAAAAGTGCTTTTGCTAACCACCTTTTCGAATCTGATCATTCTTTTGATAGGAATTATGGCACCTCCCTCTTACATAGGTGTCCAAAAAGCCGCACCCTTGATAAGCTCGAAGAGATCGAGATCATAAAAATTAAAAATAATCCGAATCAGCTGTTGCTCAATGATACGTGTATGAATTACCCCAACTTCATTACACGTGTCTACAGGAATACGGGACATGATAATACCATCGTATGAGTAATTCGTTTTATTCTGTTTGTTTCACTTTTGTATCGTGCTTTTGATGTTCATTTGTACTGATGATGCGGCGTTCTAACGTCGTCGCGAAACGTACGTCTACCTTGTATTTTCTCCCTTGGAAAATATAATTTTTTGTGCATCTCTGTAAAGTTCTTTTCTTTATTATTAGTACTTAGGTAGTTCTGTTGACAAAAGGATTCTCCATCCTCAAAAGTCGAGGACAGCAGAAGCTGTTGAGTGCAGTATTTCGGTATAGAGCGCAAATGCAAGCAGTACCAACGTTTAGCACCGATCTCAGTTCTTTTGGGTTGCTACAGCACTCGCAGACGAAGATCCGCGCCATGTCTGTTAAAAGCGACATGAAGACAGTGGTGCATTGAAAAACTGCTTCCAGCATAGTTAGCATCATTAGTAGAAGGCAACCTGTTCGCGTCGTTCAAGAGGCTGGCTTTTCTCCTCGTTACCTTTGCAGTCTCTAACTTTTCTCAGAGTTTTCTTCTCTTCAAGCGAAAATATTCCTTCACCATTATGTCGCTCTTCATCGCAGTGTTTCTTAACAGTGCAGTGACTTTTCACCTTCTTTTACCGACTTTAGGAGATATTGCATTCTCCCGAGTAGTTAAATTTTCGGTTTAAGGTATGGTTTCTCCGTATTTCAGAGGGTGCGTTAGTTGTTTAATGTTCAAAATTCTCTTAGAATACAATTCAGATTGCTCCTCCTTCGATTCTATTGACTTGATTACGGTTTTATTCTTGTCACTCATGTGTACCTATCTTATCTAGTTCCTTAGCAGAAGTTGAAATTCTTCTTTCCGAACCTATAGGCTGATGTAAAAGTTGGGAAGGGAAATTATCTCAAGCCAAAGGCGAAACTCGAAACTGTTCCAAGTCCAAAGACGCCAGGAAAGAAGACATTTTTTCGAGTCTCGATTCATGCGGGTTCATTTCCGTAAGTGTCAACAAGGTCATGGATCGCCGGACACTAGAAGGCGGATGTTTTCATCGAATATCCTTGTATAAAACTGGAGAATTCTGGTCACTTTCTGAGGAACGCTATGTTAGTTCGAGACTTCAAAAGAAAATTTTGAACAAGACATCTGCATATGGAATGACCAGGAGTGGGTCGTGCGAATTTTCGTCCGCATTCAGAGAGAATTCTCGATTAATATTGTTTCCCGGTCTTCAAGTTCTGAACATATGTTAGTTTCGCATTATAATATTCCTACCACACAAGAATGAACGATGGGTGAGGTCAAGAAATTAAGTTCCTATTTCTGGCCTGTTTTGTAGTAGGCACACCAACTTTTTTCTTATTGCCATCGATTGAGAATGGTTATCCTTGTTGACGCAGTAAAATTTTGGTGCTAATAAACAATAACATATTGTCAGTCGAGTTCATTATACCGTATAGATGAAAATATTGTACCGGTACCATATAATTTTTTATTCTCTTTTACTCTCTCGCTCGTTCGCTGAGCGTGCCGGTATTGGGCGAGCTTTTTGTTGGCGTGACGTGGTCACGGACATTACGCATACAATGTACGTGTATTTTTTTAAACATTCGAAGGGCGCACGAAATGGGAAACTCTGGAAAGCGTGCATGCTCGTCGAATGTATTCATATCGGGCTAAACATTTCTCTAGAGGAAAAAGAAAAATAGAATAAAAAATAAAGAAAAATGATAATTTATACAAAAATATAAGCGTTGGTACGTGTTTATATACAAATCAAATGTGGCTGTAAAATGTAAAGAACCGACGACGTCTCGTTTCGTATTTAGATGTTTGTAATTCTTTCTCCATTTGAACTGACCCTCACTCGATAGTAATTAAATTTGTTTTAGTTTGGCAAAGAATATCCATGGCTTCCCGGCGGCAATAAATTTAACTCGCAGGATTCGTCGAACGAAATTACTTTCCATAAAATACGCTGTTTCTCTCGTTTAGCAGCAATTGACTATATCGAAAAATGCAAATTAGATTTACAAGGTTACTTCGCGCAGGACGTTCGTTACTTTTTCATGAGGAAATATAAACATTACATTTTACTATCAAGTCTAACTGTGGACAGTGGAGTATCTACACGTCCTCATCGAAATTTCGCCCGATCGTAAAAGGCCTAATTTTTCAATAATATATTCCGTTATATACTGTCCTTAAAGTGTGGCTGCGTCTGGACGATTTATGGTGCCAGCATATTAGAGATTGACTGGTGTTTATGTAAACGAAGTTATGGTGCAAGTAACTCATCTATAACTTCGACGCTCACGAGGACATCTATTACGACTATATCTACTGCCTGTTCTCCCCTTCAGCAACATTTGTCCCGTCTTAAGATGAACACGCGTTAATATGTAACATGAGCTGAAAATCACGTTTCATGTCGAAGAATCGCCTTCATGTATCGCTACCGTATTTCAGTATTTCTATTATTTAATCGTTTCAGTCACGTGATCTTTTCTCCATGTACGTTTTTTGTCCTCTATACTTCAGTATATTGCGTTTAACATCTTCGATGGGTATAACAAAAATAGAAACTGTGGGTATACGAGGTTGTAAGCGTTCGAAGTTGATCAAGATAGGATGCACCTTGTTGTGGAAATACGAATTTATTTTCGGAATTCGGATTTCTACCACGTCCGATTCCTATTTTACCAATATCCTATCATTTTATCCCGCGTTTGATCCTTCCCTGAGCCTTGATGTGAAATGGATCCTTCACCTTGGGGTGGTGATTCAACGTATCGTTAATTACCATGTAAAAATTTTTACACTCTTCTATTCAGTAAAATTGATTGATACGTATTGAAAATCTATCTCTTATGTTTTCAATTATACATACAATAAATTTTGTCTCCATCTCAACATTACCATAAATCTACCGAATGAAATAGTAAGAAAAAAAGCGAAAAACCTGCGACAGAGAAATTTGCCAAAATTATTTATGACTGTACAGTACGAAAACAAACTTCTCATTTTCTGAATATTCAAATAACCGGAATATGTCGACGTGTTAAATTAGGAAGAAGCTGGTTTGGAGGGATTTTAACATACGTGTTTCTCTTTTTCAATAGTATTTCTTTGGAAGAGTCAGGAAAATTTGAAAAACTTTCTGCAAGCAACAATAATGATGGTGTTTTATGGGTCTCTCAGTACATAGTAGACCTCATATCATCGAGGTCATCTCCCCTGCTAACTAGCTGACGGACTTGCCCGCTTTGCTCGTTCGCCATCCCTTCTCAGTCAGGACTGTTTATTAAGCTATAACTATCACGTTTGACAGTAAAGATTAATTGGCTTAGTGATGGAACTCGAGAGAAGAAGATCAGAACCGACCAATAAGATGACAGGAAAATTAGTAGCCAATAGGAACGCAGCACTTAGGTTACAAAAATGAACCAATCACGACGCGGCATTGTTGTAGCCAATAGATCACGGTATTATATTGTAAGAACTGAGGTCTGGAGTCTAGTGATTCCTGATAATGGGGTAATACCCAGATGTACTATTGTACGCCAACCAACATTTGATGTTTCTTACTCCATTTCTTGGGGTTGAACTTTGACCTAGTGTGTGTTTGTCACGTGTGAAGATACCAGTTCGTAATTAATCTCAATTTTCATCTTGTTCAATCGCTCTAACAGCTCCCTGTTGTTTTTGAGGCTTTGTTTAGGAGCAAACTGGGAAATTTAGTTCAAGAATCGGGCCGCGATCTTCGCTATTTTGTAAATGTGATGGTTGGATGCCATCAACCAATGCAGTGGTCTCATCGGGTGGACCATTCGCTCGGTGGAGTTTTACAAACCTCTTGAATTTTGATGCCAGCGGGTTCATCTCGAGCGTCCTTTCATTGCCAGGTACATTGTTCTCTTTTGACACAGTTTTCAGCCTGCTCTGGTATTTCTGGGTCAGGTTCTTTTTCAGCTCGTGATATCCGTTCTCTGCAATGTGCGACTCCATTTCTTGTATGTAGTCGTCCCGCCTATTACCACTACCGTATTGCCTCTCCATCCTAGGGGAGGAACAATATTTCTTAAAGTTCACATTTTGTTATAGAATCCCTTACAATTATCGATCAGGATACACCACAAAGTATTGGATTCATAATTGTCTGAAATGTTTTACATCTGAACTTTCGGTAACCTGGATTAATAAGAAATCAGATAAAATAATAGGCCTAGTTCTCAGTAATTAAATTGATAAATCTTCAAAATCAAGATCCTCCTGGTTAGCAAAAATAGTTGAAATATTATTAATGAAGTTGGTATTTCCATGATACAGCATGTTGTTTTTTTTTTTTCAGAAAGGTAGGATAAAGGTGGCCCTCTATGAAATTTGAGTTCGATCTTATTTGCACGTTTTTGTATGCTTGGCGTTTATGGACAGATTTGATACTTCTAAAGAATTTCGGACAATGTTCAACATTTTCAGCCACGTCTGTTCGTTCTTTGGTCAAATCATGGCCCTTTCTGCTTGTTTTTTTCGTTTATGGTAATTTGTGGTCATCTTTGATTATTTTATGGTCGATTTCAGCCGTTTGTCCTTCATTTTGAGCATTGTCGGAAGATTTTGATAGTTATTTCTTGTTCTGAATCAATTATGGTGCCAATTTTAGTCGTTTGTGTTACAAATTAAAAGAAAAGTCAGTCAATCACCATTGGTCAACATTTATTCAAGGCTCCTCGGACTTCGTCGGAGTAAAAGAGATTACCCGTTCATACCGTGTGTAGGGCTTATATACCCTTAAACTTCTCAACCTTGTCTGGTAGCCAAACAAGGCTGAGGGGCCCAAGAGTTTTCTAGCCAACTATACATGCATTGCATATAATTCTCGGCCACCCTACTCTTGTTCGTCCCCAAACACAATACAAAGAAAAGAAATAATAATTATGCACAATAATATAAGAAAATACAAATTACAATACAAAAACAAAAATATATGATATAAAATGGAAATGCACAATACATGGAAATCAAAACACAAAAAAAATATAAATAAATAATTTTTTTTCACTATTTACATTCTACAATCTTCCGTTCTCTGTTTAAATTTCTTGCACTTGCTGCATTGTATGATTTCTTTGTTGCAAACAAAGTACATATGCTTCCCATTGCAATTGAGATAGCGTGGTGGTCTCATTTTCCTGCCCTTTGGTTGGTTTTTCCTCTCTACCATATTCAGGCGCGGATCATCTTTCAACAGGTACTTCAATTTGGGTAGAAAATCTCTTTGCCTATCTATTGCTACAGATAAGTTGATCTTCCACGGCCTTGGATCCATTTTTTCAGGCCTTGGGTCAATCTTCTCCGGAAAAGGATCTACATTCTCCTTATTTTTTACCATCTCTTCCATCTTATGTTCTGGAGTTTGGGCCAAAGGAGACAGCATCTGGTATTCCTCCTCAAATTCTTTTCTCAACTGCTCCATTTGTCGTTCTACTCTGTTAAGCTCCGTTTCTACCTCCATTTTTGACAACCTATCTATTTATGTTACAAATTAAAAGAAAAGTCAGTCAATTACTATTGGTCAACATTTACTCAAGGCTCCTCGAGCTTCGTTGGAGTAAAAGACAGTGCCCGTTCATGCCGTGAGTAGGGCCTTATATACCCTTAAACTTCTCAACCTTGTTTGGTAGCCAAACAAGGCTGAGGAGCCCAAGAGTTTTCTAGCCAACTACACTCGCATTGCACATAACATTTCTTGGTCAATTTTTCTTATGCTCTGGCCATCATCGGCTATTCTTCGTCATTTTTTTGACAATTTGCAACATTCATGGTTGATTTTGATCAACTTTGGCCGTTTCCTGGTTGTTTCTTTCTGGTTTTGATTATCTTCGGATCTTGCGTGGTCGCTTTTCATTTCAATCTGCAGCTTGGTTTTTAAAGTTTTGGATAATTTTGATAAATTAAGCTCATCTATAGGTTGTTCTCTCTCGACTTTGGTAATTTTCTGTCGTTTTTAGTCCAATTATGACCCCACATTGTCCTGTTTGATCGTACGTGTTTTGGTCGTTTTACACTATGTGTTTATCAAATTGCGGTCGATTCTGGTCGATCTTGGTAATTTATGTATATATTTTTTGGTCATACTATACTGCACGTTTTTATTGCATGTTACTGCTCGTTTGACCAAATTTCTACTGAACGGAAATCCTAACACTAATTATCCTAATCATGATGAAAAAGAAACTGTAATTCTTGTCATTGAAAGGAGATCACGCAAAACAGGTGCAAGGTAGTCCTGTTCAACATCAGAAATGGATTAATTAACTCACAAATTCTTCTGATGCGTACAGGAATACGAGCCAGTAAGTGTGAGTGAGCCAGTAAGTGTGCGTATTACTCGTATATAGGAAATTATTCATTAATAAAAATAATCGGTCTGCTGAAAATTTCTTGACAGTATTACACCACATTTCTCACATCTAACACCAACTTTTATGTAGACTACGTTTCTGACCTACATACGTTGTAAATAACAATTTTATTCCCTCTCGTGTCCTCGCTAACATTATAATATTCGCAAAATTGTCGTCTTCCGACTTAGATGCGGAAATTACGGTATTTTTTTTCCCAAAAATTCGAAAACTAGATAATGAAGATAATACGAATATAAACTCCTAGGGAAATATGAAGTAAGGACGATTTATTAAATTTCATAAAATGCGTGCTTGCACCTAGTGACGCGTATAATTCGCAGCTAATGACGTTCATGTCAAAATGTCGTCGTGACGCGTTAACTTTACAATATTGCCAAAACTCGTACGACATACAATAAATTTTGAAGCGATGATTACAATGAATAATGACCAGTTAGTTTCTAAAATGACCGAAGGAGAAGCAATTGTAGCGACTTTTCTTTTCTTTTTTTTTTTTTCCAAGAAAATACAATTCGGACAAGTCCTACGCTGACCTTCAAGTCCAGGAAGTCGACATTTCAGTGAGGCTAGGAGCAGCGTATTGGAAACAGGGATTGCAAAGACTCCCTCATATTATTTCTACCTTACGGAAATTATTCTTCGAATCAAAATTTTTTAGAAATATTCTGTTCAAAATTGGTTGGAAGAAAATCACTACACAGAGATAGAAGCGAACGTTTGCCGTTCGACACTTTCAAGTCCGTCACTGATATTTAAAACTTTGGTCAATTACCGATTTTATTAATATCAAAAGCTTTAGAGCGCATCACTTCACCCTCAATGAAACTCGTCATCGCGTCATCCTCGTGAAGAAAGTTTCACACAGGTTAATATGACATGTCCTTGGGACGAGTCGAGATCTACTTTCTTTTTTGTTGCTTTCCCAGCCAATCCACTCTCGTGAATTATGTCTTAAATCTTAATTCTTACTTTAAGGACATTCAGAAAGCCTCTCGATCTTCCCTTTTTGTCTTTATTACCGCTCATCCATTGTGCACAACGTACCCAAAATTGCTCACGTTGACTCAGCTGCAGGAGCTCACCCCTTTCTCATACAATTGCTTCAGAAGTTTACTAAGTCTTCTCTCCCATTTCTCCTCTAAATATCCACCCACGATTTAAGAGCTTCGAGATCAAGTACCAATGGAGGACATGATTCGTATTTGGATCTGTCAGAATGAGAGATAGCATTTTCGAGTCGCGACCCGTAATTGTTTCAATATTTCTTACCGACAAGAAATACGATGCAGCCTATTCCCAAATAGGTATGTATTATGTTCGTACACAAAGATACTTTACATCGAGTTCGTATTAATCGAAATATAATTTCATCCAATTCTTACATCGTATGCTGTAGCGTTGTAGACGGGTTGGTCCAGATCTTTTCAATTTCAAGCAACGTCCTATGTTTAATGGGCCTTACTTAAATGTTAAGAACTACAGTATAACGTCAGAAAATTACTTTTCCGCACCAACATATTGTGCTGTATACTTCATCACTCGTAGCACCACGTAGACTCCGTAGAAGCAAATTAATGTACAGCAATGAGTATACGAGTAAAAATGAGACGGAATAACGAAAATAAAATTATAGTGACGCCTATCGTTGATGAAAATTTCATTGATATACGAGGGTATAGCAATAAAATTAGGCACTTTGGTACAGTAAATTGCAATTGTTGGAATCGGTTTTCGGGATACACTCCTGCTTCGCCTACGAACGAAGACAGGAAATAAAACAATACCTAATTTTTCGACGTTTATGGTGATTGAACGCCCGGACCGTCTATTATTTTCATTCGGGGAAGGTGGAGCACAAGAGATGGACCTAGAGTGGATCCCATACTCTACGTGTACAATGCCATTTCAGGGCTCGTTTTCGGTATTAATTAATGCGCCGTCACGGGCAAATAAACTTACGACCGACTATACCAAGTAACGAAACATCAAATTCGTAATTTTGAAAGCGTGAAAAAAATACTGTATTTTTAAACAAATCCTCCTCTCGACGTACGGACCACTCGATTTTTCGAATTCAATCTTGCCCGTTGTATTCAAATTTAACTATAGGTACGTACGAATAAATACGATGTACAACCTAAAGTTTTAATTATGAATAGTAAATGATTCTCATTAAAATGTTAATATTTTTTTTTTTCAGAGTAAACATTGCTTATGTGCCCCGGAATTGGGCGATTCGCTGGACTGCTATTCATGTACAAGTATAGGAGACACGCATCCTTAAATCATTTAATAAATTCATTAAAATCCGATCTTTTTTTTTTTTTTGGTCCGTGTGAGAGATACAATCGCCAATGAGACAATTGTGATTTGATTCCGATTTTTTGAATATAAATTGTCCAGTCGCTTCACGAAATTATACGAGTGTAGTGGGCAAATTTTGAATCTTTTCGTCGTTGTTAGTTCATACACGCAAGAATAAGTTTATAGTTGATACTCACGGAATGAGTTACCCCCTTGATTACGTCGATCGAGGGAACTACAGGAAGTCTGAGCTTGCAGCCTCACATCAAGCCTTTACGATTTCTTTGTATACCAAATAAGACAGCAATAACCCTACCCCTTTAACATCAAAAATATATGAGCTTCATTATTTAACTCAATTCACCACTTGAATCCACGATAACAGAGTCTTCCTGCATTAGATCGTACATAGGAACGAGAAGAGAATACCATCAAAAACCCAGTCCACACGGAGAAGAAACGAGATAGAATTCAAACTCTGCTAAAATGAGACAATATACAGATATCATCGCCCGATAAAAAATGTATACCACCCTCACAAATGACTGCGTTCCACAACTGCTGCCATAGAGCACCATTTACCTTGAAGAAAGAGGAAGAGAGGATAAGAATTAAATTGAATTTATCACACAAATAACAGGGCCCAATACCTGCCACAAAAAATAAATGTTCTGGCGTAGCCAAATAAATAAAGATCATTTTTAATGTCTTTTTCATTACCCTATAAAATTGATCTTTCGTTCAATTCTAGTGAAAAATCCGAGTTTGGAATTATCAGTATACTAGTCTTATACTAGGTGTATATTATATAGGCCTGTCTTATACTAGGCTTATACTAGACTGGTCGTACAAAATATAGTACCTGATATAAGGCGGTACCGTAGTCCACTGTATTTTCGACTGAGTGACTCACAGGCTCAGTTCCGCTCGATCCATTCTTAGCAATTAGTGTACGTGTAATATACTCTACATTTCTGTGAGTAGCTTACGGGCCTCAAGTTAGTACAAGCTTAGTTTAATACTATACTCTAGGTTGAGTTGTTGAAAAAGTAGGTTGAATCACTCGTTTCGCTCGTTCACTCCCTAGTTACCAGAATACCAGACTTATACTAGCGAGTGGGCCCCCCTTCTTGGTCTGGTATCAGTGTAATATAAAATATTATAAGCTAACTAGCTTTCAGAGACTCACTCTCTCTCTGCTTGTTCGCCCCTCTTCTTGGTCTAGTACAAATATAATACACAATATCTTGAGCTACTATAGCTTTCAGGGACTCACTGGCTTTGCTTGTTCGCGCCCTTCTTGGTCTAGTATAAGTCCAGAATACTGTATACTATAGCAGCCAGGCTAAAGGTCGAGAGTTTTACAAGACCCCTAGAGTAGGTTGGTGCCGTTTCAATATGCGCTCTACCGGCATGTTTCAGGTTTAATAGGTGTTCTACACGCATATCTAGATTTGCTGGTCGGCGCAAATACAATCGCGGTCGTCTTCTGGATGGGGATTTCGCAGCGAACAGCGAGGACGAGGACGCGTATGTGGAGAACAATTGGAACCACGGAGGAAGAGTTGACGGACCTTGGGCCTTCGGCCTTCGTCGAGGCATAGACTGGCCGGTACTTTTTTGTTGAGCGACAGTACAAGGCGACTCTCTTACCAATAATCAAATGCGAATATTAACTGGGTTCTGTAATTCATTCAGACGAGTGGGCCAGTTACCGTCGCCTGGAGGCGGAGAGCTTCGTACATTCCACTGTCAACCACCAGCAGAATTACGTCGATCCGGACACGGGTGCACACACCCAAGGTATTGAGGGATCCTAGCTGGACGCCAAAATCTCGATTATGAAGAAGAAGAGAGGTGTTCCCGTCCTCATGTTCCAATCTTACCTAAACCACTTCTACTGGAAAATGTGGAACGCATACATAGTAGGAGAACACGCATTCCATGGTACATCGCATATTGAAACGGTACCGTCAAGGTTTAGTTTAGGCCTAGTTTACAGCTAGTATAGCCTAATAAACTTACGCTCAGACTGAAAAACTCGAACTCAGACTCGCAGATTTCTGTCAAGGAGAGGGGCGAGGGGCGAAATAACTTGAATTCGCGGATTTCCATCAGTGGAATGGGGTGGGGTGCCTGTATAATAACATAAAAATGTCAACACAATACAAAGAAGCTGATAAAAGAGACCAAAAAAGTACTCTCAATCTGTTCCATATGAAACAGAAAACAAAAACAAGGTTTTGAAGGTATTTAAGAAGCTTCACATCAATATTGGAATCAAGAACAACTCATCTATGGTAAAGAAAATTAGCAATGATCAGACAGGAGAGCTCAGCGGAGTCTATGGGTGGGACTGTTGAAACGTTCAAGGATCTTTGCGTCCACTCGTGAAGAACTTTTCTCATAAACAATTCACATAGAAGCTGGAACATCTTCAGGCTAGATATGATTTGAGTGCATTTTTCTAATATACTTAAAAGACGCAGAGAATCTGGAGTACATACTCGTACATATTTATTTCTCGGCAAGAAGAAATAGAAATCATCGCACAAATAGCGCGGAAAAACACAAGACAAAAATCCTCCAACTAGCTGGCAGAGGAGACCAAAAACTAAAATAATGGCGGAAAATGCGTAAAAATGTACTTCAGATCAATACCATATGTAGCAGAGCACAAAAACAAGGTTTTAAGGGCGTTCAAGACGCTTCACATCAATATTGGATCAAGCATCTATGATAAAGAAGATTAGCAATGATCAAATAGGGGTGCTCTGAGAAGAGGTTCATCCGTAAGTTGATGTGAGTGCATTTCTTAATATTTGACAGACAAAGAATCTAATAGAACTTGGAACAGAGGGAAAAAATATCACGTATAAAACTGAAAAAGCCACAACATCACAATATTTAATCAAGAAGTTTAGATGTTTTTTTTTTTTCAGGTAAAGTCATAATTGAGGACCGATATAGGTGAGACAAGAACAGGAAATATGACGGAAGCATACTTCGTTATTTGTATCAGCACTGAAAATAACATTTTCGACTGTCAAATAAGACAAACAAACTACCACTTGTGTTGGTATGACGGAGTTCTGAGGCACTAGAAATAATGCCGCGTTCACAAAACATCAAATTCAAGCGTTTCTTTTTTCTAAATTTAATGAATTTCACTTAAACTCGTCACGTCCATTTCTAATTGTCGTGGTGAGTTACGCAATCACCATTGCAATAGCTCATTTATCGTCAAGTTGGGTCACGTCATCGAATGTGTCCATAGAAAAGAATCGCAGCAAGAGTCGAACTTTTAGATTTTTCCGGGCATACAAAGTAGTGGTTGATACTGCCTGAGCGCGTCACATCGTAAAAGTCTGATTTTTACTGAGCGAATATCAATTTTGAAATGAATTTTATTATTTCGAGTCGTATTTATTGCTTTTTGTTTTTTTCTTCGATCACACTTCATTTAAAGTTTCCTCTATTTGTTTTCCTTCATTTCTTTTCCTTGGTATTACTAATATAGCGTTTAAATTTGTAGTCTGTTCCATTGTTTTGTCGTCTATTTTTACACTTTAAATTACTCGAAAGAATGTCCCAAAACTTTCACAACTCGTGTCACAAACAATAACAATCAATTAAGTCTGCTTCTATGTAGCCATACTTAGGTCTTTGGATTACAGGTGTTTCGCAGAACCTATATAAAGTTTTTTTAAAATAAAATATGATATTCCCAGGTCTTAGAACTTGAATACTTTGCACACGGAAAATACCACCAAAATTGTCAAAATTGTGAAATAACTGCCTCTGAAATTTAGCGAACAGTCTTATGTTCGAATTTTAGTTAATTAAAAACTCTTGTAATATGAACTGGTACACAGAGTATTTTAATTTTTTACCACTATTGCGAAAAAATTTTCCGGGCTCTTCGAAAATGCGTGCAAAAACTTTGAATTTTTGAAGCCTCAGACGTTTTCTTACGCTTCTGACGTGAGTTACGCTGAAGAAAAATCTGAAATAGGTATAGCACTCAAGAATCTGCAAGATAAAGCAGTGATGAACTTAGAAAGAGCCTGAGTAGACAATACCCTTCGACGAAAATATTTGAGCAAAACTGACATTTGCACCCCTCTTCGACAGTGTCGCATTTAGAGGGTAAACCCGCCGCTCACATGAGGAACAAATATCCAATATTTTAGTAGAATTGAAAATTTGAAAACTTACGGAACACGATACACTTCAGGTTAATGGAATTGCAAAAATACTCCGTGTTCTGAAAAAGAAAAAAGAAAAAGAAAATTAAGAACAAAAATTCAAAAGGTATACGCGAAATGGAACGAAAACCATTGAAAATTCATTTGAACTTTGGGAAAATTTAATAAGCCCATTTTAACCCAAACAAAACTCAGAATAAAAAGCACACGGGTTCTTCAACGGAGTCAAAAGAGAGGTTTAGGGAACCTGTTTTGTGGGAAACAGGGGGGGGGGGGGGGGAATTTCGAAAATTTAGAAAACTTCCGACTTCCAAACTAAATATATATTGTAGGAGTCGGAAATTTTGACTATAAAATGAGTTGAACTCGAAAAAATGTCGAATATATTAAGCTATATCAAGACCGAATGGGAACCCGGAAAAATTTCAACTTCTGTGGACTCAATTTTGAATTCAATTGCAATATCGAAACCGATTTCGTCCCATGGAACAGGTTTCCTGAATTCCTTGTTCAACAATCGTTTTTTCGAAGACTTGAGATTGAAGGACGGTTGAAAAGTACCAACAGGACTCCTGTCTACAGAAGACTGTATTTGGAGCGGGTTCTCAGCCTGTCCTAATTCAGTTCGTCTGCTCGAAAATCACGCCCCGGAAGTGATTTGTTGTTCAAATAAAAACTGCATCATAGAAGCTTTTGTGATTTCAACAGAGCACATCGTTACAGCCACACGCACAGAAGGTTAGAAGAAATTGGTGCGGACGAAATTGGAGTTGGATGGTTTCCCGCTGGGAGGAAAGCTTCGTTCAGCAGATTTCTTTAGTCAAATTTTTACACTCATCGCTTTAGAAAATTTTCCGCTGGGGGACTGGCCCCACTCTCCAGACTGTTGGGGTTCGCGTGACAATTGGTAAGTGTGCCTTAAACAGTTATCTGCGCAGAAAAACTGTCATAAATGTACAAGTACAAGTATAATCTTCACTTTAATCTCGTGTAGATAAGAAAATAGCGCTTCAAAAATGAAAACAGACACTTTCTTTTTCTTCAGCTAAACTCTGCAATTAAATTCCTGCGCACACTTACAGTGGAAAACTCCCAAGAATAATTATGACAATTGGCGTTACCCAAAATCCATCTTATTTGCTCATGTAAAAAGTAATGATAATATTTCCTTGTTCATAGAGCTTACTACGAAATCACGACGAACACGAGTTCAAATACAAAAAGCTGAAAATAATTATAATTGAATGAAAAGCCTCCCAATGATAAAAGTCACTCCACCAATTTTCAATTTATTTACAGTACGACTCGAATGTCCCAATTTTAGATTTGCGTACTTCTATTCAACGCTTCGATGGGGAAATATTTATTCAATTAATTTTTTGGGAAATTAGATATCAAATTCGAAGTCGTAATCAAAAAAACGTCCCTCTCTTTATAACCAGAATTTGTTACACCAGTAAAAATGAACTCTTCGAGATTTTCAGAATCTTCTCGTCTTTTGGCCAAATCGTAGAGAACGACGTCGATCATGAGATGCAGATTTGTTTTTCTATTTTTGGAGGTTACGAGACGAGAACATTAATTTTTAGTATTCAGCATTAATTGATGTTCGTCCATTAAAATACAATTTTTGATGACATTTTTAAAATTTTTCCGGTAAAGATTACTATAGAGTATGAAATAAAACACGATCTCTCACTGAATGCCCACGCCATTCGCGGTCTACGTTTCTGCTATAACGCGGAAAAATCACATGCCCAACACGCTCTTATTTTGTTGTACTTCATCGCATTATTTTTTTTTTTCTTATTCTCTATTTTTTTTTTTATCTTCGATAGAGGAAGTTTTTTATTTTTTATGGTTTCCATCCGCCAAAGTAGAAAAAAGACTAGGATATCTAATCTACTGTTGTACACACTGCAAAAATTATCACGCGCTCAGCATATGCACGTTTTTAATAGACGAAGAAATGCGTTGAAGCCGGTGTATACGCAAACAGTACAGGTATATTAATCTACTGTATTGTATAGTGGCCTTATTGCAATTTTTTTTTTTCAATTTTAATTTTCCTAGTTTCCCTATAAAATAGCCGCTGGTTGTCTAGAATAAATGCGATAATTATTTATTATGAGATTGTATAACGTCATTTTATATATCATTATGTAGAGTACCATATTTGTACTCATGCTTTATATCCAGGTAGTAACTCGAGTCGAATAGCGCGTACAAAATTTTTATTTCTGTCGAGTCCTTGAACTATAATTACGCGTTGGTGGCAGATGAGGGGGGCAAATTTTCAAAAACACTCGAATAAAGATGAATTCGAAGGTAAATCAGCAAATTATCTTTCCTATTTCTGATGAGCAGTTCATGAAATTTGGAGCAACTGCTCCCAGACATCGGACCCTCTACATGCGTCAGTCTCGATATACTTTCATAGGTCGTGAAACGCATGCGTACAGAATAGATCTGTCGAATAAGGCTGTGAGCTTGCTAAGCCGTTGGTGAACAATATTATGTATTTGCGTAGTAGTAAGGGGAATCAATTTAAAGAGTCACGCTCAGAACAGAGCTTCGCAGCGCTCCATGATTTAGATACCGAAGTGTGCAGCATCTGAAGATGAGCTTCTTCTTCTTGATTACGCCCTCTCCTTCCGAAGTTTGGCGATCCACAACGCTATCTTGACCTTGTCCACCGCTGCTCCAAACAATTCCGCAGATGAACACTCGAACCATCGTCTCAGATCCGATTCCCAAGACGATTTTCTTCTCCCTCTACCTCTCTTTCCGTCTATTTTTCCGCGCAATATGAGCTGAAAGATGGAGTATTTCTCGGCGTTTCTGGTAACGTGGCCGTAGTACTCCAATTTTCTCTGGCGGATGGTGTCGAGTAATTCGGTTTGCTTGGACATTCTTCGTAACACTTCTACATTGGTGACATGATCCCTATACGATATCTTCAACATTCGTCTGTATATATACATTTCGAAGGCCTCAATTTTCCCCTCTAACGTACGCGTGAGTATCCAGCTCTCCATGCCATACAAAAGCGTTGACCATACATAGCATCTTACAAGCCGCATTCGCAAATTCAGGGTCAACTCTTTACTGGCCATTAACGTTTTCATATTCATGAAGACTTTTCTGGCTCTTTCTATTCTGGCCCTTATTTCGGTCGATTGATCCGTTTCCTCCTGCATCCATGTTCCAAGATATTGAAATTTGTCCACCCTTTCGATCGTTTTACCGTGCAGTTCCAGTTGCTGCCCGGCTATTGCTGCTGAACCGCTCTTTCTATGTATTATCATCCATTTCGTTTTCTTAGGATTGATTTCCAGTCCGAATTCGAGACTAACGGCAGCTACTCTTTCGAGCATATCCTGCAGTCCTGACAAAGAGTCACTGATAAGTACAGTGTCATCAGCGTAGCGTATATTCGATACAAAGGAGTTTCCAACCTTGATGCCGTCTTCATTCCTAATTGCCCGCTTGAAAATGGTCTCTGAATATACATTAAAAAACGCTGGAGACAAGATGCATCCCTGTCGCACCCCTTTCCTGATGTATATCTCCTCCGATTCCATATTCTCGCAACGGATTACTGCCGTTTGGTTCCAGTATAATTTCTGTACGAAGTTTCTAATCGTTTGACTGATTCCAGCGTTCTTTAAAGCTTCCATCATTCTCTCGTGTTTAACGCAGTCAAAAGCCTTCTTATAGTCGATGAAGCAGACATACATTTTGTGGTTTATGTCTCTGCATCTTTGTGCTAACACGTTCAAAGCACATAGGGCTTCCCGGCATCCATATCCATTCCTGAAGCCAAACTGTTGGCTACCGGAGTTACTTTCACACTTTTCATATATTCTAGGGTGTATTATCTTGAGGAGCACTTTCAGTATGTGCGACATAAAGCTGATGGTCCTGTAGTCACCACATTCTGTTGCATTATTCTTTTTTGGTAGCGTTATGAACACTGATTTAAGCCAATCCTGTGGAATGTTGTTTGTCTGTATTACAGAGTTGAAGAATCTAGCTAAGCCTGCACATGATATCCGATCCTTGCTCAGTAATTTCAACAATTCGCAATGCATTTTATCAGGACCCACGGCTTTCCCGTTTTTCATGTTCTTAATGGCGCATGACACTTCTTCCTCTGCTATTTCCTGCTCCCCCTCGTCCACATCTTCACCACTCGGTGTCTCAGTATAATCAGGTCTCGCGTCGTCAAATAGCTCTTCAACATATTCCTTCCATCTAGCTAGTCTGTCTGGTTTCTCTAGTATCAAGTTATCGTGTTTATCTCTTAGATTTCCTGAGACTACCCTGCGATTCAGCCCCGTGAATTCTTTCACTTTCTTGTGCAGGTTGAAAGAGTCATGTTTGGCTTGTAGCTCTTCGATTTCCTCACATTTTTCCTCCAGCCATGCAGCCTTTGCTTCACGTATTTTTCTACGGATATTTCTGTTCAGGTTTTTATATGCCGCATTATCACCCTTTTTCAGCCGTCTGTCGTTCATAAGTGACATTATTTCCTCTGTCATCCATTCGTTTTTTCTCCTATATTTCATGGTGCCTATCACTTTAGTCTGAATTTTGGACTGTTCATCCTTCCACTTTTCCCATACGGTTTCTGGGTTCTCCATCGACTGCAATTCCGCCATTATCCCCTTCATCTCTGCTGTGACCTGCCTACGGGTGCCCGATTCCTGCACCTTACGTACATCCACTCTCTGCGGTATTGTTGTCTTGGCTGTTCTTCGGAATCGCAACTTTACCGTGATTACCACCGGGTTATGATCCGATTCTGCATCAGCGCCGGGATAAGTTTGTGCGCTTTTAACATCTCTCTTGAATTGTGTATGTAAGAGAACAAAGTCAATCTGGTTACGTGTCAACCCTGACGGTGACTCCCACGTATAAAGTCTTCTTTCTGGTAGTTGAAAAAAGGTGTTGGCGATGAACATGTTTTCCTCTGTGCAAAACCGTATCAATCTATCCCCCCGAGCGTTTCGTTCTCCGAGGCCAAAGTTGCCGACATTTTGTTCGTGTTGCCCCTTTCCAATCTTGGCGTTCCAGTCGCCCAAAACGATCGTGAGCTCTCCTCTCTTGGTGACTTTTAGCAGTGTTTCTATCTGTCCATAGAACCGTTCCACTTCTTCCTCGTCCTTATCCGCCGTAATTCTGTAAGATTAGTGGGAAATATCCTCGCAAGTTCTCAAGTATATGTATAAAAAGTACTTCCAAACTCGGCCAAAAGTAGATTTCTACAACGCTTTCTACCCTCTACAGGCCGTCATGTATCAAGGATCCAACCCTTCTCGTCGTCATTCTTCATCGTTGGTCTTTACGTGATACGCCGCGAAGACCACACAAATGTCTATTGTTGAAATATCATATTCGTATACAAATTTCGAGCAGTCGTTTGAGCAACTTTAGAGGAAAATGGTTCAGCTTCTTAAGCTAGGATAGTTAGGAATCTGGTGACTAGAAATGAGGCTGGGATTGTTTTGAAAGTTACCGTTGTCAATATGTATATGGTTCTTCTATAGTTTCATTTTTTCGACGAAGCTTGACGGAATCGATACGTTTTTGTATAAAATTTCGGTCATCCATGATGAAGAGGATACTCAAATTACTAACACGAAAGAAGATGCAAAGGATCGCACGAAAATTGAAAACACGAGCACTTTCGGCTAATCAGCCATTCTCGAAGTGTGGAAAGCGACTGAACCCGACACCAACAAGAACAAGCGATATCAAACGAAATCATGACCGAAGCTACGAGTCATCGAAATGTGAATCATTCCCGTAGACTAATTCGATCAATCCTTCTTCAGGAATGCAACTGTTAAAGCGATAACACTACTCTTATTCTGATGTCGGAGGATTTCTACTTCCTCAAGAGCCAGACGTTTGAAGTATGAGTTTTCTCTATGAAGGAGGACTTCGGATCCCTCTTTAAAATTGTGACTACTTTCGATCAAATGATCAGCAAAGGCTGACTCCCCTACTTTCTTTTTCCTTCAAGATTTTTTGTGTTCGTCAACTCTAATTTAGAGTTGACGACTGGTCATCTCTATATAGACGCTAGGGCAATCTCCACAAGCCACTCTATAAACCCCTCCCCTCCCGGCCACTGTGATAGGGTCCTTTGTCTTGACGAAAAGGCTTTCAACAGTATTGACATTATAGAAGGCTGGCCGAAAACTGAATGGGCGGAGGATACGGCCCAACTGCGATGAAAACATGCCCAGAAATGGGAGCTTAATCCACCGTTTCCTACCCGCTTGGTGTAAATCCCGAGGGAGGGAGGGAGGGAGGGAGGGAGGGAGGGAGGGAGGGAGGGAGGTCGTAGAGTCAAGTCATTTCCTTGTGAGCCTCCTACGAACCATAAGGTCAACATCGACCCTGACCTGATTGACTCTAGCCAGGTGCTTTATAGTAATTAATTCTTCCTGGAAAGTAGCTTGACTCAATGGGATATGAATCAAGCGATGTATCAGGCTATCAGTAGTAGCAACTTTGTGGGCAACAGGTACGAACGACGACCCGTGGATGGTAATATCGGCCGAGGTATTTTTTCTGTAAATACCAAATTGATGGAAGCCATCAGTGACGGAAATAGACAAGTTCCAAAAAATTTATAAAAGAGCCACCAACTTCCAGTGTAAATTTTATGGAAACGTAAAGTCTGTTTAAATAATTAAGAAACTCGCCACGGAGTTCTGCTGGACCGGACACAAAACGTCGTCAACGTACCTGTGCCAATAGTGTATATGACTCACTAACACCCAGCCTGAAGAGAACAGGTCGCCCTCAAATTTAGACATAAAAACTTCAGAAATAAGAAAACCCAAAGGAGATCCAATCGGAATCCCCACCTCTTCAGGGACCTCGTAGAGTTTACAAAAGTTCAAGAACCAACAGACCCTCAATAGGTCAAAAAATTCACCCGTTTCCTCATGAAGGACACCAGATTTTACAAGTAACTTGCCCATCCGCTGCATAGTAACAACCTTAGGGATGTTGGGAAATAGCCCTACCACATCGAAGGACCATAAAGTTGAATCCAGAGGGAGGGAAACATCTTTCACATTGTTGGCGAGGGTACACGAATTCAATACAGAATGGGGAGACTCGAACTCCACTCTAGATTTAAACCAGCGATCGAGAAATTTTGCAAGGGAATAAGTCGGGGAGACGACGAATGAGACTACGTGCCACATAGGTACTCCATCCTTATGATGCAGATCAGAAAGCCGGGAGTACATCAGAAGATTGAGCCTCGTGAGAGGCCGAGAGGGGAGTTGGCTGGTGGAGATTGCCCTAGCGTCTATATAGGGATGACCAGCAAAAAAGCTTGGAGGAAAAAGAAAGTAGGGGAATTAGCCTTTGGTGATCATTTGAACGAAAGTGGTCACAATTTTAAAGAGGGATCCGAAGTCCTCCTTCATAGGGAAAACTCATACTTCAAACGTCTGGCCCTTCAGGAAATAGAAATCCTCCGACAGCAGAATAATAGTAGCGTTATCACTTTGAACAGGTACATTCCTGAAGAAGGATTGATCGAATTAGTCTACGGGAATGATTCACATTTCGATGACTTGTAGCTTCGGTCATGATTTCGTTTGATGTCGCTGGGTTCAGTTGGTTTGCACACTTCGAGAATGGCTGATTAGCCGAAAGCGCTCGTCTTTTCAATTTTCGTGCGGTCCTTTGCATCTTCTTTCGTGTTACCTACTCTTTTGAGTATCCTCTTCAAGCTTGACGGACTTTTTTCAACTTCTTCAACGTCAGGAGTACATACAGTTTTCTGCGATCAAAATTCTACGAATTTGTCATTCAGATATGGTAACCGAGGCCCATTATTTGCGTATCAACACTTCCACCATCAATCGAGCTCTTTGCTGAGGTCTAGCGATGGTGTTCAAAGCAACGACCGATCAAGAGGCTTCACGAGTCCAGCAAGAGGCCAGCCGCTCTTGCTCGCTTGAAAAACGGAAAGCGAGAATTGCCCAGAGTGAGCTAGGGAAATGGACGACTCGTGCGTTATAACGCGATCTTGATGAATGGATGCTTTAGGTATGTTAGTGGAAAAAGAACTCGGAAAAGGAAACATATTTTACGTAAATATCAGGAGGAGGAATTAATTTCGGTCAAATTATCACTTTTAATCGATTATCGACATCAAAATCGTAAAATCGTCTCCCCTTTCCACGAAGCAGGTCCAGTACGTGACAATAATTTCAATAATTTGATAAGATGTCGACATTTTCATTCGAAGTAAATACCAATGGTATCTTCTCATTTGCACTAGCGTCCCTGTTTCTCTTCAACACTGACACATTAGAAGAACTTACGGATACAAAATCGATCAAGTAGACAACTTGGAAGTTTTCGATAAAAAAATGTTACTGAGATTAAAAATCAGATGCTCGAATCTCCTCCAAGAAGAGTAGAGATTATTTGAATCATACTTCAAATTTCAATTTTTTTAATGAAATGAAACATACATTTTAGAAGACACGGAAAAGTCTAGTGAAAAACATTTCCTTAAGCTCACCTCAATACTCTTTCTAAACGCGAAAAGTAGTCAGGAATAATATTTATATCGATATTCCTGTAGTAATTTTCGTAGAATACTCGACGCGTAAGAAATTTTTTCGTGGCATGTTTGTTTATAGAAGTCAATATAGCCTATACCCATATATACATGCGACATACATAGGGAGGAAAAGAAGTAATTCGATACTTTCTATTTATTTTTCATAAGAACTGTCGAGTTACTTCTCCTTCACCATGTGTACATAAGTGTCCGCAATTCGGATTCTGGTCTCTTCAGAAGATGTGAAGTACCAGAGTCGCTTATATTGTCGAATTCTTTGTCAAAATTCACTACAAAATAAATATCTTCCTTCTCAATAGAAAAGACGACCCAACCGAAATTATTCTCTTCCTTCGTTGTTCAAAACAGGGGAAAAAGTCTAAGAGTATGAAAACAATAGTAACCTGATACTAATCAAATTTTGATTAAGAGTCTTATAATGACAATAAGCCTACAAGTACCCACGACAATCGAACCGCATCACAATTCAAATAGGGAGACAAATAAGATCATCGTATACGTAAGGTATGATCAGTTCGATAGTTAGATTAGGTTTTTTTTCTTCTTCTTTTTATTCTCTCTTTCTCAAGAGAAAGAGGGTTGCGGGGATTGTTACATTACGAGCAACAGATTGTTAAATGAAGCAGACCATGGTTCCTCCAATGACAGTAACATATCATCGTGCATCAAAACCCTCTATACCGTATACGAAAATATCAAGGTTATATAAATAACAAACATCGCTGAACGATGTCGAAATAATTGTAATAGTCTTCGGTTTATGTTTTCTGTGTTCAAGATACTGAGCTGAGATAAATTAATCCACTTGTCGAATATCATCATTCATTCTTTCTGGCACTCATTTTTTAGCCAATTCTACGTTCAAAACCGGCAAAGGGAAAAGTCGAGCATCGGCGATAATTCAAACAACATTTCAAGACTCGAGGCTGAGTAATTAAATTCTCATCGATGATTTTACGATAAGTCCGAAATTTTTAATGCACAAATTTAGAATATTTTTCTTCTTTTTGTTATCGAAAAAAGTAATTACGGTGAATTTTTCCTGCATTAGAAGTAGTCATTTAAAAAATTTAAACCCATGAAAATAAGGAGAATACTATAAGATGATAGAAAGAGAGAAAAAAAAAAGTACCTAAATAGAATAATTGAACGTAATGAATGTAGGTTGTAGGCTAACATTTGGCATTATATCAGTTTGTTTTCTCAGTCTTTTTACTCGACCGAGGTCAATAAACGAATTTATGATACAATTGTCAACTGGCATGAACGAGAGAAAGGGAAGCGTGCAGCCACAAAGCAAGAGAACAGATTCACGTGCTCACTAAATTTTCGCGTAAGTACGAACTTCATCGTCTCAGCTTAACCCCGCTCAAGCGATGACTCGAGCCTCCCTCACTCCAATTCCGCATCTAATAGTCTCGTCGTAGAAATAATTTTTGAAAGCCGCTTGGTTTCACTATCTCATTGGCACTAAGTGAGAAAATTAATTTCATTCTGACGGACATACGTTTATTGATTTTCGATTTGTTTCTTTTTTTTTCCCGAAGATACAAGCGAAGTCGCGTAATTGATTTTAAAAAGAAAATTTTGTAACGTCAATTTATGTATCGTGTAAATCAAAGGAAACTACGCGGTAAAGTTTACTGTAAAACTGCACGCTCCAGAGTGGAGTCACAAACTTCTCTTACAACATCATTAAAGACTAGATTCAAGGGAAGAGATAAAAACTAATGATTTTAAGTACGGGGTATTGCATAGATCGTGACAGTAATTCACTACATTTAAAATCGGATGAATAAAAGAAATCTTGATTATCAAATCGTACTGAAGTATCGCACTCAGAATTGATCGTACCCAAGATTGGAAAACTGTTCCGAGTAATAAGCCACGGATAAAAATTATTACATCAACTAATCAAATATTTTTAATTATTTCTGAAAAGGAAATGCTCGCGCAAATACTAGCATGAAGCAAATTGTCTCTCAAACCCAAGAATTACTTTTTTTTTCTCTCTCTCTTTTTATTCACTCATTTTAAAAGGGAAAGTACATTATCTTCACTTAATTTGTCGTTGGACCAAATTACAAGAATAAAAATGTGGTTTGAGGGGCGGTTTTGATGTAAGAAAGCTCAGAGTCACGTAATAGTATAACATACAATTCTGCAAATTAGGAAGCCGAGTAGGTGGAAGTACTGATAAAAGTAGAACAAAGAGGACTGACTTTACCTTTCCTCGGCCCAAATTTCAAAATGCAATTATCATTGAAAATAAAGATGATATCCAAGAAAATTGAAAAGAGTAAATCAACTTTTCCGCAGAACGAAAGACATACATAGAAAGAAACTCACAATTCATTTTTTTACAAACAAAAATAAATCAATCAATCAAAATGATCTGGCAGGGCCAAATAAAGGAAGATCATCTTTAATGTCTTTTTAGATGCTTGATCCAGCTACCATTTAGGACAAAATAATTTTTGATAGCGGATAAAGACACTGTAAAGATATCAAACAGCTTTTGTAACGTCATCAAGATTTGTCACGTCCTTTATTTGTGATTTCATCCGCTTGGAGGGGTCAAAAAATTTTCAAGGACAAAATTTCTATTAAGCAGAAAAAGGAAAAAGCTGGAGGTGTTTAGAAGTTTGACAAGGTCTGACTATCTTGACACATTCTGGCAGGTCAAGTTCTAACAGGTTTTGACCTGGGAGAATTTGACAGATTCTGATATGTTCTGACAGGTGAAGTTTTAAACGGTTTTGACACGTTCTGACATGATCTAACAGGTTTTGACACATTCTGACTGGATTTGACAGGTTCTGACAAATTATTGATAAGTTCTTACAGGATCTGACACATTCTTGACATGTTCTGACCGAGTACTGATATGTTTTGATACGTTCTGACAGGATTTGACAGGTTCTGAATCATTCTGACAAGTTTTGACACATTCTGACAGGTCAAGTTCTGACAGATTTTGACACGTTCTGGTAGGATTTGACAGGTTCTGACGATCTTGACATATTTTGACAAGTCGAGTTCTGGTACATTTTGACACGTTCTGACAGGTTTTGACAGGTTCTGACATGCAGTGGCGCAGCATATTTAGAAAAATCTTTAAAGACAAAATTTCCATTAAGTAGAAGAAAAAGATTGAGCATTTTTTTTAAAGATGTTGAACGGGGAACGCAAGCTATGGGTCAAATTTGTTTCAGTAATGAGTTTTATAAAGGGAAACCGCTATTTAAAAAATAAAGCACTATCAATTCGACCTCTGGGGTGGTGTGGAACTAAATTAAGAAAACACCAATTTTCCAAAATTTCCTTCTTTCATATAGTATGACAAGAATTTCAAATTTTTCAAGTCTCTTCCTCAATATTCATGAGTTGGAGAACAAAATTGTTTCAAGTCCTTGCGATCCAATAGCGGGGTGGGGTACTGGGTAAATACATTGAAAATATCAAAAGAAACTAATGTATGAATTTGGCGAATCCTCTTTTGAAAAAGGAAGCAACGCATTCACGCAAGCGTCCTTGCAGTATTTAACTTTTAGAAAATTTCTTAGATGGAGGGATAGTAATTTTTTCGGCGGGGAAAGGAGGAGTTGAACCAAAACTACAGCTTTAATAGAATCTCAACAACATGTAGAGAAGAATACTACTGACAAAAGTGGTTTAATAGTGGTTTCAGAAGAAAATCTCGAGAATACGCCATTTCGTAGAGTATGGATGTGCCACATCCACACCAACATTTTAATTCGGATCCGAAGTATAGAAATGCAGGTGAGGATCCACGGGGGGATGGGGGAAATTACCCCCCAAAAAACCTCAAAAAGACAACAAAAAATCTGTAGTATCGAAGAAAATGTAAAAAAAAAAAGTCCTTTAGACTTTTTTTGGATTATTTCCCCTCTAAAGCGATCGTCTGGATCCGCGCCTGGAAATGTACCTCCACCAAGAAACGGGTGTGCTACAAAGAACAGAATGTACCACCTCTGGCAACACTGACTGACGATAAATTGTGAGGTAGTCGAGAAAAAGATGAGACGAAGTACGAGATAACAGGAAGGCAGAGATGATTTGAGGAGGGATGAAACAAATAGAAAAGGAGTGAAAGACGTCAAAGTCCATCGTAGTCCAGCTGAGAAGACACTGCGTGCACGATCTCATATTCTTCAAGTGTGTTTATTAAAAATGGAACCTTTGGAGGTCGACATTTTTTTCAAGTCCCCCTCCTATCCCGCTTATCATATATACAGTGGAAACTCTTTATAACGAACCTGAAGGGACCGCCAAAAATATTCGTTATATAGAAAATTCGTTATACAGAAATTTTATTTTTTCATTCGTTTCGACATTTCTAAATGAATGAATAACAAGTGTACACTTTCGATCTCTTGTACAGTATGACCACGATTTTCTCATGTTGGCTTGTTCACTCTTGTTCATTGATAAGCAGAGCATGGTATATTATTGGTACCGAACTCATTCGAATATGGTAGGTACATTGTGGGAACATGTACTATATTCGGTGCTGTATTATAACTCGCGATTATCAAAGAAGGAAGAAAAAAAATCGGTAAAATAGCACGTTACCATTTTTATTAGGCTCAGGTAATGTCAAAAATACGTGATTTTCCTTTGAAAAGTCGATAAAAAAAATTCATTATAGAGAGTAAATTGTTCGTTACAAGGAGATTTTTTGACATGTAAAATTCATCAAAGGGGGAGGGACCAAGGAAAAATTCGTAAAATAGAGGAATTCGTTGTAAAGGAGTTCGTTATAAAGAGTTCCCACTGTAGTTTGTAAGTCGAAATTTTTCCAAGTCCCTTTCCTATCGTACATATATCTGCCATACAAAATAGAATGGACGTATCTGCATATTGACGATCAGCCAAAAAGGGTATTTTTCTTAGTGTTGAAGCCTTGAAGGATCTCTTTTCTGCAGATTGTGAGTATGCAGATACGTCTATTCTACTTTGTACGGCAGATATAGTTTGGAGATCAAAATGTTTTTAAGCCCCCTCCCATCACATGTAGCTCTAAAGTCCAGATCTGTTACGTCACAATTTGATGATGTCATAGATCCCCATGAAACAGGTTCCTGCCACCCCTCGTTCATCAACTCCGATAAAGAACCCGTGAGTTTTCCGTCTATTTCCTTCTGTATATGCTATCTTCGTGGAGTCTGCTCATACTGAAGTACCATACAGGAAGATCCATAATGCAGTGCTCATCATGATCCTTCTTCGCCCTCCCTCCTAGGTTTGTAATTAGGCGGCTTAGAGCATCTTCCGCAGCCATCAAGAAATGGTACCTGAAACTCAGCCTTGGGATCAAATCAGATTACTTCACCACCTTCTTGATCGTGATATCCACCCCTTGGACTGAACTTTCGAGGGGTCGCAAATATGGCCTCCGTTAAAATCCAAATTTATATCAAGAATAAATACATTGAAATCCGTACCCGTACTATTTATATCAAAAAGTTATGAAGAAGATACATATCCTTTTAATGTTTTTCCCTATAAATTTTTCCAATTATTCTCCAAGCTACTCTAAGGGATGTTGAATCTGTCATCACACAGTCACGAAGAGCCTTCCATCAAACTCGTTCATTTCTCGATTGTCAGATCGAGATAAAATGTTCCTGAATAAATAATACACCATCTCAGCGACGACGAAGGCAGGAAAAGTTTTGGAGCACCGCAAAGAAATTTCTGCAAATGATATAATCCGTTGGTTCGTTCCGTTATTAATTATATCAACTTATCGGCAATGACAATCTTCATACATCACAATAATATATTCATCTTGCCTTCGAAAAAGTACGGCGATAACGTTATCCCTTATGGGTTGCCGTACATTGCGTGAACGGTCTCGTTAATATACAAATAATTTTCAGAATAATAATTCGTTTATATCTGATGCATTAGTTAGCAGCCACCGGCACGGCGTCCCTGGCCAATTTTTTCCACGCAATCATTATCGTATAAATAAATGCACGCGGACAAATCCTTTGAAAAAATTAAGAATTCTCTCTCAGGTTGTGGGTAGTTTTCATAAGAATTACCTCATTACCGCGAGTATTTTACATGGTTGCCCGTTATGTGCTGAGCGCAAGATTAGGCCAATCTTGAATTATATTTTCTTATCTCGAATTGTCGTATCGCTGTATAAACCAGCTCTTTGACAACGCGTCAAATGAACACGACACGTTTGTTGTTAGAATTTCGAGTACATTGCAGGCAAATATAAGAAGACGATAATGAGCGTGTTTATGAACGTATATTCTGGTAGACGTACACGAAATCTAAAGTAATATGTACGTTCGGGGCTACTAACTGTATAATAGCATGCACGAAAACCGCAGAGAGCAAAAATTAGGAATAAATTACATCTCGACCTACCCTTTGCCATCGGAACAGCCTGTTGCCTCGATTTACTGGGCACTCTCGTAACTGTTCGTATATTATTCCGTACACAACAATACATAATATACTTTATGCTCGTGTACGTCGAGTAATTTGCAGTTAAAAGACTCGAAGTTGAGTTGTACATTATTATGATTGGCAACAAGGTCGTTTTTCGTCAACTTCTATTCTTTGGAGTAGATGTATAATACGTATACGGGTATACTAAGCGTACACCATCCTCGATCATCGTATTACCCACCTTCTGCAATTGAAGTATTACAATTGTTTATTTTGTTGTCGATTTGACTTTGAATCTCTTTTATCACAAAATTTCGGCTTCGTTCATTGTTAACCGTAAACCGTATCCCAAATAATCGGGATGATTAATCACAGAGAGTTTTTCGATCAACTCTAATGAAGTGATGCTAACGTCAGCCGCGTATTGGGTCTTAATAACTTATTTGCGCCACCGTCCCGAAAGAAGAGAATTAATGGGAAAACGCAGAAGCGAATTCATCTTCAACGTATACACATATCAACACACATACAGGATAGAAGGAACGTATAATTAATACGAAATTACAATGTAAGCTTATTAGTTTTTTTAAAAGGCAACCAAATACAAGCACTTTCTATTAATGCATACGGTGCGCGATACCCTTGGGAATTTCATTTGTATTGTACACAAGTTTCGGGTCTTATCATTCCGCTCTCGACGAACAGCGTTATAGAGCCGGTAATCATTACGAGTACGTTTGTTCCGAAAGTATATCTATCTTAAAACATTTCCTTGACGAAAATAATCGAATTGTTACGTGAACCATCGCGAAACGTGTGTCTGTGTGTGTGGTATACGTTACTGTCGTATTACCTTATTTTAGCCGAGTGAAATTTACTTCCTTCTCGAACGAAGTACACCTCAAGAAGGAAAAATGAGAGAAAGTAACGGAGCGATGGGTTGGCATATTCTTCTTTTCGCCGTATGTAAGGCCTTGAAACAAGTACCGAATCATTTATTTTTCGTGAAATGGAAGACATAATCAGCCAATTCAAATTATGCACTGGAACTTAGCCGCAAAGGTCATCATAAAAACACAATTCTTTTTCCTAGCCACAACGGAGATTTTCAAAATATTCGATCGAATTCCCTTTCAATAGTGAGTGAATCTTCGAGCTTTACTGCAGGACTGATCCGTGAAATTACAACTAATGATGACATTTTTAATGTCTTTACCGGTACTTCACCCCACTATTGGTAATCCGCGAGTCCAAGTTACCCCCCGTTAATGGACTTGGAATCATCGACAATATCCTACCCCCATACTAGGCCTACGCTACGCTATACTAATGTTGGGCTCAGTTTGAGTTTCCCAGTCCTAGTACACAGTACGAGACTAGCTTTAAACAAGACCTATGCTAGGCTATACTTTTTTTTTCTCTCTTTTTTTTAAATGCCCTCCGGCATTTCCTCAGACACACGCCCTTTCGGATCATGTGCCCGCCCCTTACCACACAAGGGATACAGAATATAGGGGGGGGGGGAGGGTTGCAAACTATTATAAACTTACGCAGTAACCCTACACTGCACTTATGTACCAAGATTTTTCAAAGGCAGTGGAGGGGGTTTTCTTAAGCTGAAGGCTAGTTTTAAAGGTGTCTATTGCAAGATAGATAGGTAATTAACTAACTATTGCATTACTATTATGCTTAAGGCTAAAGATGGGGAGACTTATGCTGAAGGCTAATTGGAGGTTGTGGTAATCATTTCTATGGGTGGTAACTGTCTTATATAGCTGGTGTCTGTCTTGGCAACTCAATCATCCTGCGGGCTGTGGTATTCTTTCCTCCACAGGATGTTGACTATCGTTAAGTAATTCCTTACTGACAGAATACTCAAAGAGTAGAGTAAACGAGAAACTAATTACAAAGACCGCAGATATAAAGGAGAAGATGCGAGATCTTTCGGTTAACAAACCATCATCGGGCAAAGTTAGAACGCCACTGACCCAGATACGACTCATAAAACAGAATACCAACGAGATCAGGATTGAACGAGCGAGCCCTCGCGAGGTGACTCAAACTCGTAGACCAATTCAACTAAACCTTCGTCGGGAAAATACCTGTTGAGTACGGTAACATCGTCACTGTTCAGATGACACACTATTTCAATATATTTTCCAACACAACGCGCTTGAAGTAAGAATTCTCCTTGTGGAGAAGGGTAGCCGAACCTTCCTTGAAACTATGACCACTGGAGACAAGGTGGTCCGCAAAGGCCGAATCACCCAAATTACCTTTCTTCGAGGTCTTAAGGTGCTCCTCTACTCGAATTCCAAGCTGGCGACCCGTCTCGCCTATGTATACGCCGTTACAATCCTTGCACTCCAATTTGTACACCCCGCTCCTCTCCCCTCGCGGGATGGGGTCCTTTAGCCTAACAAACAAACCCTTCACAGTAGTGAGGTTATAAAAAGCAGGCCTGAAGCCAAAGGGACGGAGGACACGAGTCAGCTTGGATGAAAACTCACCCAAAAACGGGAGCCTGATCCAACGTAATCTCTTATTATCATTACCCGATGGGGATGCCTACCTCCTCAGGGAACTCGTAAAATTTCCCATTGAACTCACAGAAATTAGGGGACCAACACGCATTAAGGAGGCCAAAAAATTCCTGCATCTCGTTATGAGGAATGTTGAACTTTACGAGTAGGTCACCCATATACTGCATAGTATGGGCCTTTGGTATGTTGGGAAAGAGGCCGGCTACATCAAATGAGCAGAGGCTAGTACCCGGAGGCAAGGTAACATTTTTGAGCCTCTCGGCCAGAGAAACCGAATTTTTAACGGAGTAGGGGGACTCGTACTCGATTCGAGACTTGAACCAACGATCCAAGAACTTGGCCAGAAAATAGGCAGGGGAGGAGACGTAGGACACGACAGGCCGCATAGGAGTATTCATCTTGTGAACTTTTGGCAACCCATAGAGGAGGGGGGAACAGGGTTAGGTACGAGCAGGGCTTTTTTGAGAGAAGAACTTTTTATGATAAACTCACTCCCGTTCACAACTTTCCTAACCTCTTTGACGTAGTTAGGAAAGTCAATAGCTCCACATTGAGTGAGAACTTCTTGAACCTTGGAAACGTAGGAGGATTTCTCCAGGACTACGATCGCGTTACCCTTGTCGGCTTTAGTAAGGATTAACCCCTGGTCCCTGACCTTCCTCCTTAGATTATCTATCACCTCACATGCGTAATTGTTTATACGAGGGAGGGGGTTTCGCGGACTAGTTCAGCGCAAGCTGATTGAATATTCACGCCGGGACCAATTTTTATGGTCAGGTCGGCAACGACATTAGCAGGAGTTTCATCTTTAGGAAGGGGAGGTAGGCCACATTTTAGACCCTTCTCCAACAAATACGTTTCATCTTGCGAGAATTGCGTGTCATTATGTCGAGCCGTAACGTTTCGGACCGTGTCAATTCTATTAATTCCTTACTCTTCTCCGTGTATAATGGGCCCGCTTTAAAAATATATCGGGCGTCTTGTACATCTGCACCACATTTGCATTTTGGTGAATTTATAGCTTTCTGATCCTGTGTCGGTATGTAGCGAACGTCCTGTGGCCAGAGAGCGCTATTGCCAGCATAAAGCTGGTTGGCACCTTGTGCTCCCTGGCCACCGGAATCAGTTCTTGGGTCCATTTGCCTTTCTCGCATGTATTCCGTTCGTGGTTCCAGGTCTGTAGGGCAGCCCCCGGATAGATGTGCGTGTAGTACCTCCTCAGTCACGGAAAGTCTCTCCGAAATGGTAGGCCCCAGAAGGGAGGTCTTCTTCTTGGTCGGTCGTATAATAGTGCGTCTTACTATATGGTACTTCATTGGCACCAGCCTGCGATGACTGTTGCGGGTAAATAGGACACTGTCATACATAGCCGTCCGTATCATAGAGCATCAGACGGTGAGTTCTATTCACCCACTTGCAGCAGTACGATATATTCAGCCGATGAGACAGCAGCTGCTAGCATATAGCATGCGTGCGCCTATTGTTCCATCCAGCATTATCCTCCTAGCTTTGGAGCTATAGCCGAAGGTGTTTCTGGTTATTGCGCAGAGCTTTGGCATAAGCTTTGCTGCTTCTTTGTATAGATACTTGACATGCTCCAACCAATCCAAGTCTTCGTCTAGCGTCACACCCAGAAATCTAAAATACGTAACTGAGTTTACTGCAACTCCATCAATAACGATTGAGCAACGTTCCGCTTTCTCCGCCCGCTTTCTGGTCACTAGCATTATTTGTGTTTTCTTCAGATTCAGGAGTAGGCCGGCTGGTACCAGGTCATTTTGCGTTCTGGTTATCTCGTTTTGCTTTTGCAATTGCATCTTTTCTGTTGATGCCGCTGACAAGCAGGAGGGTGTTGTCAGCGTAGCAATAACATTTGGTCCAACGCGCGCAGATTCTTTCCATGATGTTCCACAGTAGGAGACCAACGACACTCCTCTATAGGCATCCTCTCTCGAGAAGTTTGGTACAGCCACCAAATACAACACTCCTATTGTCTAGGTAGTTGTCACATATGTATTAGGTATTCGGGTACACCATTTTGCTGTAGTTCCTTGAAGATATGGGGCCACAGGAGGTGATCGAAGGCCCCCTTTATGTTGAGTGATATAACAGCAACAACACTGCCTGTGTTCCGCATCTTTTCAATGCATTTCATGGCTCCTAAAATACACTCCTCGCATCCCCTGCCTCGCCTAAAACCATATTGCGTGCTACAGAGGACTTCTTCTGCAACCACCTCTGTACGATTCACCATGAGCCGTTCAAGCACCTTGCCAAGTGTGCTTAGCAAGGTGAGTGGGCGATATGACCCAGGAGCAAGTTTGTCGCAAGTTTTATTCTTGGGGAAGATAGCGAGTCGGCCTTGTTTCCATCCGGCAGGAAATATCCCCCATACCATGCAGCCATTATATAATGTGACCAGCAACTCTGGGTGCAGTTTGTTCAGCTCTTTCATTGTCTTGTATCTGATGCCGTCGATTCCGGGAGCAGACTTGTTATTTTATGCTAGGCTATACTAATACCAGACTATACTAGGCTTAGCATACAATATACTAGATTATACTCGGCTTCGCCCCTTCCCCGTGATGAACTTAGAATCCTAGAACCGTCGACTGAATCAGAAATCTGCGAGTCCGAGTTTGAGTCCCTCTGTCATAGCATACATGACGTACTATATTTAAATTAGGTGTAGCATGCGCCGATTCTACTAGACTATACTGGCCGAAAATACAATGTACTAGTTTATACTAGGCTTCTGTCAAAAGAGAGGAATGTTAATGACGTCACAGGCAAATTCGAGCTGATGATGTCACAAGCAGATTTGATGGATGAAGATGATGACGTCACAAGAAGGTTTGAACTGGTCGATGTCTTTACTGAAATTCGCAAGTTTAAGGCCGGCTTTCCTCTTTTTAATATGTCTTTACCGGGCCCTCGCCCAATTGGAAATCAGCTAGTCGAATTTCTGCCGAAAATTTTTGCGAGGAATCCTTGATTTGATCCAGAATAGTTAGCTTATCATTCTCGACCCAGAATGAGGGCGAACGAGCGAAGCGAATGAAACCCTGAAAACTAGTGTACTTCACTTATTCAAGAATAAGAATGAGGACGAACGAGTGGAAGCAGCCGAGAAAACAATCGATCCATCGATACAATCAAGATCGATAATGTTAGGCTCAGAGACTGAAATCGGCCACAGGCCGAAAAAAGCGACCAGAACGCGTTTCGGATATGAAAAACTGCCAGAACCCGAAAATTCGCGTTTTGATCAGCCAGAACGCGTTCTGGAAAAAGTGAAATTGCCAGTACCAGAAACTTTTGTTGTGGTTAAAAGAAAAAAGCACTGAACGTGTTGTGGAAAAATGGAAATGCCAGAACGCGATGAGGTTGCTGCAGTTGTGCTGGTACACCGAAAAGCGAGCATGTTCAACCTGAGGTTAGGCTGTATTTCCCTTAAGATACTTTGTCGCTTGTATGTAAGTTGTTGTCAGTGGGAAGTGGTAATCATGTCATCGTTTCAAAAGAAGGATGTATTTTACGAGGAAAACTAAATGAACGTCTTGGAAAAACAAACGATCGAAGTGTGTGGAGAGGATAATTTTTGTGGGGTCAATTTTCAGACGAGAAAAAATGAGTTCTTCTTGTCTTGTGTTTCCAATGGAGGATAATCAGGGGATGGGGATGTTTCTAATTCAAATGAGTGTGTTGTTTGATTGATTTTGCCAAAGTGTGTTCCATGGTTCGGTGATGAGTGAATCGTGGTGGATGGTATGGGATAATTATGTTATTTAGTCGAGGGAGGCAGTTTGTTTAGCGGCTTGATCAACGGCGTCACGTTCAGGGAGGTCAATGTGCCCATGGATCCATGTGGGAACGAGTTCAGGGTATGATGTGTGAAGAGAATGCGTTATATGAGCGGATTGGAGTTGTATGCGTTTATAAGGGAGTGGAGTGAAGAGAGAAAGAGTCAGTCAAGAGAGGTCCGATTAGGGCTAGTTGGGAGAGGCGGGAGAAGTAGCTAAGTATGGCCATAAGTTCAGCTGTAAATATGCGTTGTAAAAATATTTTCCCGTCAATGAAGTATGCGTAAGCTGCCTCATTAGATACTTCAAACCCATCAGAGAGACAAAATGTATAGACAGGATATTCTTGAAGTAATTCTCTAATGTGTTGGGTATAAGCAAATTTGTCAGATTTGAGGATTTCCTTAAGATCGAGACGTATTCTGGGTTGAAGAAGAGTTTTAAAGAGGGGAGGTTGTATGTATGGGTTCTACTAGATTTGCTATGAACGGTTTATTAAGAGAGAGAGCGATTGAATCGGTGGCGAATTTGTTTGGTGGAGGGTTGGCTGTCGTTAAAGTAAAAGGTTCAGGTGAAAATTGGGAACAGAAGATGAGAAGTTTCAGGCTAGGGTGAGTCTACGAAAGAGGAGGGTAGGTTCCGAGTCCTCTGCCCACAGTCAATCTTAGGAACGTCTGTTCAAATTGAACAGAGGCCACACCAATACAATTTCTTGCTCAATGATTTCAACCTAATTCAGAGGAAAGGATTTTTGATACATGAAATAAAGCTCTGATTTCTTAGATTGTAATATTGTTTTTTTTATCTTATCATTGAAGCAGTAGTAGTACATCATTCATTATCACGATTTACACACTCACACTATTCGTCCGGAAGATACAGTTTGCCTGATCGTCGATTTGGATACACGGCAGATTTTGTATGCAGTAAATATTGTTCTCCTATCGATGATTTAGAGACATGAATTAGTACTTCTTAACTTAGATTCGATTATCACCTAATCTTCCTCCCATTCATCGAAAATAGAGGAAGATATTATCAAGATTTTCGTTATCTTCTCTTCATAGTCATAGCCTATTGAATTCAACAGCGTGTACTTTGTTGAGGGCCACACGACTTAGAAAAAATCACATCATTTCATCTTGGATTGTACGTCTTAGATTAATCTTTTTTCCACAACGTGAATGAATTTATTAAGCAAGAAAAATTTCGCTGCATCTTATTCTTCCTAATTTTCTTCGCCAATATAAAGTGAATAAATCTGAACCGCAATTTGAACTGACGTTGGGATCTGCTTTTGGCACTACACATTCTCATTTTACTTCAATTAAAGAGACAGGCGTTGGACTGTTCCGTTTTTCGTTAATCTTTTATTTTATTTTCTTTTTACGATAATGTTTGAAAGAGTGTTTAAAAATTATATGGGAACCGTTCAAGGATTATATGCTGAGATTAATGTCTAGATTGCATTGAACTGTTGTCTGTACTATGTATTCGATTTAATCACAAATGGATAGAAGAACAAGCTTAGTAGGAAGGTAATTTAACTTCTAAAGCTCCACCTCCCCCCTCTCTGGTACACAATGAAGATAGCGGAAGCCTATAAAGGGACAAAAAGCCCTCGAGTGTTATTTGGAAATAATGAAGATAACATTTTCTCAACTCGAAAAATACGATTCGCGTAAAATAACAAACCTACACTTTTCGTGTGATATCCATCAAACCGTAGAACCTCTACGACTATAAACACGCCTCGAAAAATTCCGCCCTATGGAAATGCTGATGCTCTCCATTCCATAACAACGGAATATAACCGTGTGCACATATAGAGTACGATGATATACGTGTATAGATTTAGCACGCATCGACTACCTTGAAAACCGAATTCGGTCTCCGTATTTACGTCATAATTCGAGTTGTGTAAAAATTTTTTTACGATTCTCGGATCGAAATTCCATATATTATTTGTTCTTCATAGGACATCGCGTGGGTTATGTTTTACAAATATCCATACAGTCGCGCAGAGTATCATAACCCTTATCCGTTTCGTATCAAACAATATAAAATTGTGTAGTGCAGGACGACGAGCAGAAAGAAAAAAATATAATAATAATAATAATAATAAATACGCGCGCGAACACAACAAGAACATAATTTTCTCATGGAAGTTACACTCGGCCGGCTTTATGGTTATATATTTAGGTTTCGAGGTTTAGTTATTGGTTTAGGAAAAGCGAGACTACTGGATGGTCTCGAAAGAAGGGACGAATTGCCCAGTTTTGCCGAGCTGAACCTAAAACGTGCACGAGCGTGGGACGTAAATTAGAATTTGAAGATAAATTCGAAAAATGAATTGATTTTCGAAAAGGAAGTGTCATTAACCGAGTTTTCTTCTTCAAACTCGTACACATGAGTTCTCTTCTTACCCCTTGTTGATTTTTAAGAGCACAATAAAGAGACTACTGCAACATCGGCGAATAAATTACCAAATTCGAACAGCGGAATATCAACGAGTTATCTTCCGTACGAACGCCGCTTCTGCGTTATCTCATATGCATTTTAGCATACTTTTAAGTCGTAAAAAGGGTCGAGTGCGTAGAATTAAATATTTAAACAGGGCTATAATTACATTTACTATTATGTATAGACTGTCGAAAGATATAGTCGTACGCACATTTATGTAATCAGAAGATAAATTATTTTCCGCTTTTCGCACAAATCTAAGTTGATGCTAAGCTCATTTTCGAAGTTCGTGAGGAAGTCGACCTCGCTTGGGGAAGATAACAGTTTACCCTTGTACGTCAGTTTTCCAAAGAAAAAAAAACAAGCAGAGCTTGTACTTTTGATTCGGATGTTTCGAGTTGAAAACTTTATATACATGAATATGAATTCATTAATGGATTAATACTCCATCTAACGCATTCAGTGGCTTGTATATGTCCTTGATTAGCAAGCATAACATTGCTTGCAGCTTCTCCCGAAGGACGATACGAGCGGTTGAAAAGCAATCCTCTCGAAATCGTACGAAAAGACAGGAAAACGGGGAGAGAAAGCTTGTTTTGAAGGGGTCAACAATAAAGTGCCTTCAATGAGCTTCGGAAGACCAGTTTAAAAGGCAAATTAATCCCCAAAGGTGGGACTTGGAAGACTTTAGTGAAGGAAGAAAGAAGAAAAATGTGTGAGATTTTTTTGTCAATTGAATTAGTATGAAAACATAAATCATTAGCTGGCGGTCTACGTGAAAATCGGTTTCGATAGGTATCTTGAATACCATCAACTTCATTAATTTTCTTGTAACTGGATTAGGTACGGGTTGATATAGCTCTTTTACACATCATTTTGGAACACTATACGTATTCTGAGGTGTACCAGAAAAATCACGGAATATAGTTAATGCGCTCACTTGGCCATCTTTACTTGAGTTCATCAACGCCTTCATCCCACCGTACATACTATTTTTTAAAATGTAGAGGTTATTACTTATAATGTACATATTCATATAATTTACCCGCTTATAAAAACGTAATAATACTGACTACATCATTCACATCATCTGATTCAATTCTTGTAGCATTTCTCGACAGCTCTAATCATACAGACCTACATGGTCGAGATCTTTCCTGTCCCGCCTTCTTAATGTAAGTAGCTCGAAAATCGGAGCCATTCCAAGCCTCCCCTCCTGAAATATACAGTTTGATGGTTCAAATTTTTCTGAGTCCCTAATGTAAGTAAGTCACAGCTCCCGCTTCTCTCAGACCATTAACGGCCGGAAGGAAGGTGGACGTTATTCCCAAATAACCTTCTACTAAACCGAGGTTCCTTAGAATTAAACAACCACCTTTATATTTGATGCAAGTATACTTGCTTCATGACCTCTAAGAATGATCGGGAGAGAGGGTAAACAGAAGATGCAGAGATGCGAATAATTCGTCATTCACTCGAATATGGATCGTCTCAACTCTATTAGTAAAAACCAGCAAATGAAAAAAATACACCAATAACCACTAGTAAATTCATGCGATTGTTCTAAAATGGTTTCACAATTGGTGGATCTTCTCTCGCTTTCTATCGAGCACATGATTTTCAGGGTCTGGTCAAGTTCTGGAATTCTCACACCTGTGGTGAAAATAAGACCAGAAACTAATTTGAGCATGTGAATTTTTTTATGGAATAGCCAAACCGAATTTCTGTGGTCTTGAGAATCAAGCAGAAACAAAGGAAATGAGAGAAGAAAGGTTGAGTAGAGACTGTTGGTATGTCTCTGCTTCTCAAAGACAAAATTATTTATGAAATTTTATTTTAAATTTGTAATATGTGATTACGCTATTATTATCATCAGGTCGAGAGTTTCTGTTTCCGAAATACAATAGATTTGACCTGTACTTAGGTTGCGTGTAATCTCGTATTTTGTGAATTACTGTTGTGAAGTTAAAGCACGATAATACAATAGGTAAGTATAACAGCAGGACAACTTTCTGGTGATAAGGTACAAACCTGTTCCTTGTAGCATCACAAGACAGCAAGTGTAACCAATGTGTACCAATGGGCATGGCTGGTTGTTTTTGCAGCTCAACCCTATTCCCACTAGTATCACAAGACGGAGAGTATAACCAAGACAACAAGTGTAACTGATTAGTTGTTCCCGCAATGCTAGGTTGTTATCAGGGTACGCATGTACACGCGTGAAAAAATGATTCAAAATTACTAGTGAAAACCAGGCCTGAGAACACTTATTTTCTTTTTTATCGGTTCCGGTTATAAAGGTTCTCCTTTTGGTTTCGGTTCCAGAACCCAATAGTGAGGTCCGGTGCCTTTCGGTTCCGGTTCCAGAACCCAATAGCGAGATCCGGTTCCTTTCAGTTCCGGTTCCCGCATCCTAGAAATACGGGAAGAGGACCGCTTTCTGTAGCGGTATTTGGTTCCGGTTTGCTCAGCTTTGCCGATAGTTCAACTCCCACTCACCAAACGTCTCTAGGTATAAGGCGTTGTTGGGCACCATCATTGGTAGGAATGTGTGGCCAAATCACCCGCACGTTTTTTTCTTAGCGGTTCCCGTTATAAAGGTTCTTGAATTGAATTGTGTTATCCGGTTCCTTTTGGTTCCGGTTCTAGAACCCAATAGTGAGATCAGTTTCCTTTTGGTTTTGGTTCGTACAGTGAGATCCGGTTCCTTTTGGTTTTGGTTCCACGACCCTACAGTGAGATCCGATTCCTTTCGGTTCCAGTTCCACAACCTTACAGTGAGATCTGGTTCCTTTTGGTTCTGGTTCCAGAACCCAATAGTGAGATTCGTTTGATTTTGGTTTTGGTTCCACAAACCCTACAGTGAGATCGAGTTCCTTTTCGTTCCGGTTCCAGAACCCAATAATGAGATCTGGTTCCTCTCGGTTCCGGTTCCAGAATCCAAGAAATACGAGAGGAGAACCGCTTCCTGTAGCGGTATTGGGTTCCGGTTCTCAGCCCTGGTGAAAACGCAAATTATGTCAAACTATCATGAATCATAGTTTGGAAAACCAGTTCCTGATTAAGGATGGAACTGACGAGATCATGAGGAGTATCTTAGGTATCTTATTTAGCGATAAAATTATGGGTCTTTACATAGATGAGTGACAACAAAGATTGAGGAATAATCTTTAAAGAAATCTTACAACCTTGTGAAAAGTGACTGTGGATCATCTTGCAGAAGCCAAAGACTCGCAATACATGATTTCAATGGTCAAGTCAAGATCAATAATTTTCAACCTAATTAGAAGCAGAGCTTGCACAAAACAGTTATTTTTTGGTAAGCTCTTCCAACTAAAATGAAAATATTGATTTTGACCAATTGACCGTGATTGTTATAATTCATAATTAATCTTGATCAATTGACCTCAGTTAAGCAACATTTTTGTTTTTCGTTTTTTTTTTTTCAATTCACTTGTGTGTCGCATGTGCAGCACCGCCCGTCATCCATAATGGAATAGGTGCGGGTTGCGTATGCATTTAATATTGTTTCCTCCAACACCGGAATCGACCCTTTCGGGTGTAACTTCAGTGAAGGAGGAATCTCCTACGCGAACCCCCTCTTCTACTCGGCAACTGCCAAATTGTTTTGGCTACCGCCAAGCTGCGATGCCCCCCTGGCACGCACAAAAAGAACAGCACTAGAGAACACTCACATCACAAAAAACGACACTATCACATCACATCAGGCGTAGTAAGTCGCTGTTGCGTGAATCTCACTGTATGGTGCTCGTTAGACATATTCGTATGAACAGTGAACGTACCGTAGTAAGTTCACCGGAATAGAGGACGCGGAGCAACCATATAAACGTGAGATTCTTTCAACAACTATAAAGGCCCTAACAATCTGGATGGTATCCTTCTTCCTCTTCTTCCAGCACATCTGGATGTTGATGGTACACAGGTGTTGAGTAGGCCATAGTGTGGTTCTGCATTTGCCTATTCCATTCCTGGTCCATCTTCCTCTTCATGATGGTGGCCGCAAATGCAGACACCTGGTTCCATGCTTTTTCGGAACCTAGCATGGTGGGTTCCAGGCTACTCGGGTTGAGCGCTTCATCTACCCCGATCTCTTGAAGAGACCGACTAAGCTCGTCCCGCTCACGCCTCCACGCCTCACACTCAAATAAGGTGTGTTGTGGTCCATCATCCCGCCCTTGGTTACAGTGCGAACACGTTGCCTGCTGAACTTTCCTTAACTTCTCGTGAAGGTACTTGTTGAAGCAGCCATGGCCGCTTAACACCTGCGTCAGGTGAAAGTTCAGCTGACCATGGTGTCGGTTCATCCACTCATCAAGGTCGTGTATTAGCACACGGGTTGTCCATGTACGCAGCTCACTCTGGGCAATTCTTGCTTTCCACTTTACAAGCAAGGAGCGCCTGGCCTCCTGCTTGACCCGTAGAGCTTCTCGGTTGGTCGTCGTTCTCTTCTTTGCTTCGAACACCACCACTCTCTCCTCAGCAAGGAGCTCGATTGGTGGTGAACGTGCTAATACACAAAGAGCCTCCGTCGAGACAGTGCGGTAGGCACTAACACACCTCAGCGCAGCTCTTCGTTGGATCTTTACCATCTCTCTTCTTCGGTATGGTATCTTCATGCAGTCGGCCCATACTGGCGCACCATATAGGAGGATCGACAAGGTGTGCTCATCATGATCCTTCTCCTTGCTTCTCTCGGTCCTCCCAGGTTCCTCATAAGGCGGCTTAGGTATCCAACTACCCCGCCCGCCTTTTCCGCTGCCTTCAGGAAATGGTGCCTGAAGCTCAGCGTTGAGTCAAACCAGATGCCCAGGTATTTCATTTGCTTCTTGGTTTCAATTTCCACACCTTGCAGGCGAAAGGTGGGTGGCTTGAACTTCCGACGGGTCGTGAATAAAATGGCCTCCGTCTTACTTGTTGCTAGTTCAAGTCCAGCAACATTTTTGGGTTATAACCATTATTTTATTTGACCAAAATAAATTCACGAATCTGTGTTTAACAATAATTATTATTGATCAAAAAACCAGTTGGAAGAACAATCTGAAGAGCAATGTTTCTTGGAAGTGAGGATAACCTCTTTTCTCCTGATTTCACTAAGAAAGAAGAAGGGAAGAGTGTTGTAGAGTGTTCGTTTAGTTTGAGATTAGTGACGGTGAATAGAGAAAGTGTACTCTTGAATTTAATTTGATTTTTATGAGAATGTCTTTGGCACTCAGTTATTCCCAGATCAATCATCATAATTGCATCATATTTTTTAAAACGTAAACTGGATCTAGAACAGAAGTGTTCAAACTTTGAAATTTTGAATTAAAGGAAATGAGAATAACAAGAACGAAACAAAGAAAAAAATATTGAAAATGAGGTGACTTTGCAATTTGGAGATGGTGGTAATTCTATTTTTCCATATAAAAGAATAAACATCGTGACCCGCTCGGGGTTGCCTTCTGCAACATTGTTAATTGAGGCAAACAGGGAACCTTTTTTATCAGAGTCACTATTGTTTTCTTGTACCTAAATAGCTTGAACAAGTAGCCTAAAAATTTTGAACTCCAACCTTCATTACATTAGGCCTATAATGACTAGCCTGAAAAATTTCGAATTGAAGCCTGTGTTATACTAGGTTTGATATACAATATAACTAGACTTATCCTAACTAGGCTTAATATATACAATATTACCGGGTGGGGCAAAAATATGTTACCAGTTAAATGGGAGTTTGAACTAAATTCACTCTAGCTCAAAAACGCGAAAGGTTAGATGCACACATTAAAACTACGAAATTTGTATCTCAATATTATCTTCTCTTTGCGCCCCTACTCAAATTTCTACAACATTTCTGAGCCGAGTTATGGACCAAAATGTGCTAAAAATTGATCGATTTGCCAAAATTCTCAAAAATTAAAAATTGCTCAAACTTTCATATTTTATCCGATTTGAAAGTGAAATTTAACGCTGATTCCGGAAAAAATACCTAAATAACCTTATGAAGCTTAGAAGTAGGGGATTTTTTAATTTCTTATTTTGGAAATGATGGCAAATTGGTCAATTTTTGTCACATTTTGGTCCATAACTCGGCTCAGAAAAGTCGTAGAAACTTCGGATATGGCTCAAATTTAAGTTAGAATTGAGATACAAAATTCGTATATTTAAACTATACGTCTAACGTTTCGCGTTTTCGTGCTACGAAAGATTTAGCGCAAACTCCCATTTAACTGGTAACATCTTTCTGCCCCACCCGGTATACTAACTAGTCTGAAACACCTTCTATCATATATAGGTCGGAGGAAAAAAATTTTCCAAGTCCCCCTCCTGTCATACATAGCCCGGAGGTAAAAATTTTTTCAATTGTCCCGTTTTGCCTCCCGGTTCAAAATACCCTCCGATCCCTATTTAAAAAAAATAAAATTACCTACCAACACACACACTATTCTTTAGATGTACCTATTATTACCCTATTTTTTAAATTATTTCTAACATGTATGTAATCTTATCGAGCAAACAGTCCTTAACATAGCTAAACTGCTCGTAAAATAAAGAAAGAGAAAAAAAAAACTAATATTAAATTATTTTTGAATTATAGGATCTTTCGATGCATATGTGTTGTGTCAGGTATTTTAACAATTATAGCCCGGGAATATTATTTTTATGTCTGTTACAGCTATATTCTCCAATATTTTGACAAGCAACCAATAACCAAAAGAATTTGCGAGTTCATTTGACCAATAACTTTTGATCTTCAAAGAAATTTCGGTCGCAAATCCTGATTAGAGGAGAGCTAATAATATTTTTGTTTATTCAAAAATTTACTTATGCCTGTCACTCCAAATAAAGTTTCATTATTCCCATTGATACTACAAATTATCAATTCTCAGAATATGATTTCAATCTACTTCTTTGTTTTATAATGCAGTTTCTTAAAAGTTCTCTGTGTTGGTATAAATTTAGACAATAGAACACAAATATCCTCTAAGAAGGGTTTGCATTTAGAAGGAGCGCCTGCCTTTCACATATCACTCCGACCACTTGATGAGCAGATAAACAACCGATCACTCATACTTCTTCAAATTTCTCACACAAGACTGTACAAGCTAAACTCGATCAAATTTTGACAGGTCTTCTGAGACATACTTATTACTTGCAATGCAGTTCAACGTCAATTGCTAGCCAACACCCTCTTACAATATTTCCCTTCTTTCTAGTGACTCCAGACTATTTTATTCGGTGACAATAAATTTTAAAAATCTTAATTTACATCCTAATTCTTGTTCAGAGAGCTATGGAGAAATGGAGGAAAAGAAGTTGAATTTTTCTTCATTCCAAGATTTAGAATTCCCAATCTTGAAATCCTCTCCTAATCCACCACTATTGCTTCAGAGCGTGGACTGTTGGTTTGTCTCTACTTCTCACTGATGTTTGGGATAACAAAAATAGATGTCTTCAACCGACAAGAATGATACAGAACAAATACACCAGACAATAAGGTTCGTCTGTATCCAACACATCAGTTTCTGAAAGAATTATTCCGGATGGATACTCGCAGTCAATTTTAATTAATAAAAGAAAGACAAAATTATTCATGAAATTTTATTTTAAATTTGTAATAATTACGCTATTATTATCACGTCAAGAGTTTCTGTTCTCGAAATACGATAGATTTGACCTATACTTAGGTTAGATGAGAAGCTGAAGAAGAGAGAAGCCTCTGACCTCGCGACCCGCGAACATGTTTTGCACGTATTATCTCAATTTCTACGACAACACGCACATATTCGAGTGTGTAGTCTCGTATTTCGTGAACTACTGTTGTGACGCTGTACATAGGAGATGGAACGATGATCTCATATTGCATGTTGTGCGACGAGAATCGCCGGTTATAATATGACAAATAGTACGCTCTCGTTATACCTGCTGTACTCTACCCGTACAATTAAACGTGTTCAGTGTAGGTTGTTACCAGCGCACGCATGCGCGAGCGTGGAAAAAATAATACAAAATTACTAATGAAAACGCGAATTATGTCAAACTGTCATAAATCATAGCTCGGATAACCGGTTTCTGGTTAGAGATGCGAGCTGGCGAGGTGAGGCTCGTATCCTTCGGCGGCCGTAGCGGAGCATTAGATCGTTTTTTCCAGCCAGTACTTCGAAACAGCTGATCTTGTGTATCAAATCACCAGTTCCGTCTGCAGCGCGGCCCAGCTACGATTAACGGTTCGCTACAAATGCTACCAAGATACGCGCGAAAGAATACGGCATAGGTAGGAAACGAAGAAGGAAAACGAAAAAGATGAGTAATAGTAGGAAAGAGGTACGCGAACATATTATAAACAGCTGATTTCATCAACAGCTGTTTGTGTCGTCAGTCGTCACACTTTTATGATATCCGTTTCTTCGTCAGTTCACACAAACGACTCTTTCGTCATTTGGTGGCTGGGAAAATATATTCGTCGAGATATAGAGAAGAGAAATAATATTAAATAATTGAAAAGATCGCGATGTCATCTTCTTAATCTTGTCACTTGAAATTAGGACTGATATGATCGGTAATAATAATCATAAAATATACATATTTTTTGTGCGTTACGCATTTATGTGTACAGCCCCGAGGGACTCGCGGTATGATTCCTCGACAAGAATTCTAACGTATTTTTACGTGTACAAATCGTACACAAGAGGTTTCAGAATGTTATATCGCGAGGGTGAGAAGGTTGTTGGATACTCATCATCACTCATGTCTCATCATAATCGTACCAATCTACACGGTCATCACCAAAACTTCCGTTTCACGCAGATAAATAGTATTATATTTTACATAATACCTACGTTACACTTACTGTGATGAACTTATTATAAATCTTCGAAGACTGAACAAAAAAAAAAAAGAACAATAAATAATGTGACAACTAAGTGTAAGAAAAAAGAAACAAATGAAAGGATAAAAAAGAGGGTACGGACTGTGAAGCCTGTAAACAGAGACTCGAGGGTTTTTATATTTTAAGGGTGGAAACACGCAAGTCAGGAACATTCGTTCTTGAAACTAGATAATTACGATGATTATAAACTACTTATTTTAAAAAAACCAGTTCCATTAGAATATAATTGCAGGTCAAGTATCAAAGTTAACGCTTTATAAATTGGTACGTTTTTTTATGGTCCATCACGGAGTAAGTTAAACAGCCCATTTGTGAAGGGAGAAGAAAAAAAGAAAAGAAAAAAGTCTCAACCTGGTATAATACGAAAACGAAATGCTTATATTCTCGTGACCCCCTCTATTATTGTAATCCAGTACAACATAGTTGCTATGCCAATATGAGTAGCATGTTTGACAGATTTATTAGTTTTTGGCAATCGCGCAACGTGTTGGTCCTAATTACGAATTCAATTATTATTCTCGGCCAGCGCACCGCGGCGAGAAGGTTCCCCATATCTTATAGAATCAGCTCGAACTGAGCGTATACGAGCTACAGTCTTAAGAATAAATTCAACGCTCTGTTAGTTTCGTGAAATTTTAAAAATCTTATAATTACAGGTGTTGGTCATTTTTCGGCTATAAAAATGTTGGTTGACTTTGCACCTACATACGTCAAGTACGCTATGTTTCACATGTAAGAATACCGACTGATTGCCAACGTTTATAAATTTACACAATAATTACTCTTTTTTTTTTCTTCTCTCATTTTTAATAAATACGTTGAAAAACGTGCACGGGTGCTGTCGTGAAATATTCAATCTCTTTGTTACTTGTCCACTGACATCTGATGTCTCTAATGAGTTCGTCTTCGAATATCTGACTTTGAGTATAGGTGATCGTTTAGTTTTGACTGCTTGAATAAGTGATGAAAAGAAAATGATCTGACAGATCAACAGTGCAAGAAAAAAAAAGAGATCGAATGTGGTTCACCGAAGAAATGATCAAGTCGATTGAGGAAGAAAACAACAAATTGAAGAGGAGCACTCTTGAAGATATCCTGCCTCAGCCTGTATACACGGCAAAAACAACTTTTTTGTACTCTTTGAAAAGTTCATATACGTATGATAGCAAAACGAGTCATCGGAGACTTTTTTTTTTCATGAACTCTGTCCTCCTTTACAAAGCTGCAACCTCTCTCGAAAATAATCGAAGTCTCACAGCGTATACAGAATTCCTAATATTTTTCCAAGTTTTTTTTTTTTTTTTTTTTTTTTTCTACAAAGCTAGAAACTCAGAATTCTTGAAATACATCTACAAGGGAAGTAATAAATTGCACGAAATAAAACGTGTGTTTGGGCGAAATGGTAAGGCCCGAAAAAAAAAGTTGAAATCACCAATTTTAAAATTGACATCCCGAAATGACATAAACGCTGTATATTATGATATTTGAACACGAAAATTATACTTTGTCACAGATAAGCTGAATTCTATAAATGTGTCTAAACGGGGACATGAAAAAGGGGCTCGGCACTTTTTGCAATTGGTACGAAGGGGCTGCTTTCAATCACCCGTCCACGAACAATGGGATTGAAGGTACGAATTCAGTTATCAGGAGGGAAAACACCCTGAGGGAGAGGCTCCTTGTCGGACAATTTTTACATTGTTGTGTGGATTTGGTGGAAGAATGGCCCACATCCGTGAACTGCGTCCACTTCGCTGAAATGTGGACTGCATCATATCAGTGGGCAATAAAGAAGGAAATGAGGCAGTTCTCCAAGTAAATGGAGAGAATGACAGCCTACAATATTTCACTACTTCCTTAAAAATTGACGTAAAAATTACAAGTAAACTGCTTGGGGCATTCCGACGTCTAGAAGGAAAGTCGAAGAGCTTTGACGACTATGTTAAGTGGCGCGGAGAAATCTGGCGTATCGATGTGCATCCTGATAACGTGACCTGTACTTCTCCCTTTTTCACAGAAAATGCCCACTGCAAACATGCCCTCGGTATGAGAATTCGAAGGCAGGACGTTCCTCTTCCAAATGCGAAGCGAAACAAATTCCATTGGGGCAGAAAAGAAAGAGCCCGTCGAAGGCGAAGCCTGCCCCCATGGTACAGTAATGCTTTCTTTTTTTTGGTTGTTTGTAGAAGATTTCTTTTAATTCCATTGTCATTTATTTTTTCATTTTTCTGTTTTTCACTTTTTTTTTCGGGCAATATGATATCGTATATTTTTTAAAAATTGTGTTCAAAAAGTGTAAATTTTGTTGTAGCGGGTAATCAAATTAAATTATGTTCAAAAATAAATTTTTTTCGTGGTCTTCTTTCTTTTTCTGCTGCGAGATTGTTTTCATGTTCATCAGTTTCATATTTCGTGCAAACAGCATATTTTTTCCGTGATTTTAACTTTATCATTGTGGGCCGATAAATGCATCCCCATCTATACAAAATTCCCTTTCTTTTAAAAATTCGAAGTTGTAACAATAATTGCAAGGATCATCTTGAAAATATATGCTCAAAGCGATGGACGAAGTTTTTGGTATAAAATAACCTAATTTATTTATTGGCAAAAGTAACCAAAGCATATCTATTGAGCATAGTGACTCCCATGAGAAAAAAAAATACAAGCGAGGCACAAATCATGATAATTATTGTACTTACAATTAAGAAATGAGAAAATTATTCTTGTGAAAACGATCATCAAAAACGTGGTACCGGAAAAAAATTCTCACTGCTCGAGTTTTCAATGGATCTTTCTAATTTTTGGATATATTGTTCAAAAAGGTTCAACTAAAGGCAGTAAAGAAGCAAAATATGTCCATTTTTTGACGTTGTAAAAATTGTTTCGAACAAAAATTCGGATTTCTGTTTCTATACCGCCTTCCATTGAACCTTTCTGTACAACATTTCCAAAGATGAAAAAAACTCACAGGTTCTGTAACAGAGTTGAACGCGGTTTTATGGGGCACGTGGTATCGGAAAAATGTTGACGTACCAGATCTATGACGTCATCAAATTGTGACGTCACAAGCCCGGCCTTTGGAGCCATATATAAGAGGAAGGGAACTTGAAAAATTCCTACGTACCTCCAAGCTATATTATAATTCGACCTCCGAGCTATATATCATTGGAGGGGGACTTAAAGTACCTTAGAAGGGCGTTCCGAGTCTTATGGTGTTCAAAGCGTTGCATATATGGTTCCTCGAAGGGGCTAAATCAATTGGTGTATGAAGCATTGCATATCTACTTAATCGAAGGGGCTATCTTTCACGCTATATACCCCGACCACCAAACAATACACGATAGGAGGGAGCTTGGAAAATTGTTGGGCCCCGAGCTTTCCCGGCCGGTTGGACGCTGGAAATTTTTTCAAAAAAAAAAAAAAAAAAACAATAAAACGGGTTTTCTGTTGAAATCCGTCAGAGAATGGAACTTCGAGAATTTTTTTGAGAAATCATCCACAAAGACTACCCACGCACGCCCGACAAGTGTCGCGTAGTGACCGCTGGTATAGCGAACCTCGCAGAGTATTTGGAGATGTATATGCAACTTATCGTACACCGAAGTTTCCCAACGAGCGAAACCCACCGCCTTAAAGTACGTAAAACGAACAGAAATGATGAGAGAGTCTCAATCTTACATACAATCACTCGAAGAAGCGCGGGCTGCGTACAATTTGGCTTTTTCTAAGTGTAGAAATTGGAGGTTCGAGACCACGTCCTGTTCCCACGCCTCTTATCGAGATGGGAAGACAATTGATCAAACTATCACCTCTGGAGGGCAGTTAAATGACCGGTGTAAGAGGAAAAAAAGAAGACAAAAGCTAAGTCTAATCTTATACAATCATGTTTACGCGGATTCTGGAATGGGAACAGGGTTCCTATATCGTCGCCATGAGCCACACTGATGAGTGAACACTTGTGAGCCAGGAGATTTTTTCGTCATACTTCCTCTTCTATCATTATCACTTGTAGTATTATTCGGGGAACAAGGCGCCACGTTGACGACTGTCAGTAGATACTACCATAGACATCTGAAGAGGGCAGTGACACAAAATGGTAGCCATTTCAAAATAGTGAATCAATTTCGCACCAAAAGTCAGATTAGTGTGCTTCCACTCCCTTTCCACAATGTGAGTGAGATTGTAAACTGACAACCTCCCTTCCTTGAATTTTTATTGGGCTCAATCCTTTATGCTACGGTTGTACTGGTTTGAGTCTCCCTTCTCTCCAGGGAGGCAACCCATTACATTTTCAGTCCGAAAATGGGCTCATGCTATGTTTGAACTGGTGACAATCGTCGTGTTCTGTCAAGTGCTCGAGATGAGAGGTCGGCTAAGGTCCTGCCTCTGGTCAGAGTGGGTAAATGTGAAGAAATTCTCGTTGTGGTCAAGCGACGAAAAGTTAACGAGATGATTGTCTTCTGTTGTGTGTTCGCGATGGGAGATCAACTACAGGGCCGGGTACGTGTGAAAATTCTCACTTTGTTTGGCGATGGAGAGAATGTATCGGAGAAGCTCATCTTGTGCTGTGAATTCACGGTGAGGAATCGGCTAACGTCCTTTTTCACGTCCAAGCGGGGAAGGGGACAAAAATAGCGCGACGAGAGTATAATATAAATTTACTACGAAGGTCTCTTCTGCAAGATAACCACCGGAAAAAAAAAGTTTCAGCCCCCAGTTCAGATCAAAGAAGAAGAAGAAACCCCAAATATTCTAGTTGTGATAAGCGAGAGAGTGAGGATTAACCAAAAAACTCTTCTTCCGTAGCGAACTTGGGGCAAGAAATCGAAGTCATGGAGGGCAATACATTTAAACATTCTGGTTGTAATAGACAGGAGTCTGTGAATTTAAGTTCAAGGCGAAAAATCAGCTTCGCTCCCAATTCATCTCACAGCTCAAATTTGCAGCAAGTCTCGTTTTGCTAAGCAAGAAAAGTGAATTCTGGAATGTCTCATAGATTCCAATTTTATCGCCCAAAACAACGAGAATTTCGGTATACTGTCCCATCCTGATCTAGAACAGGTGTGAGGCTGATCTCTGACCACAAGTAAAAAGTTCACTGAAAATCATTTGCAAATTCATTATACGTACAACGTGTACGCTAATATTATGTTCAAAGTTCATTAGTGGTTGATACATAGGGTATAAATGTAGGCCTACATTTTTTCAATTTCAGAATTGAAACGAAAAAAATCCAATTTCTAAAGGAAATTAATACGTATTAAGTACTTGCACACCAAAAACACATTTTATACCTTCTAAAAAATTTTCCATTACAAGATAAACGGAACAAGATTATACGTTTATTTTTTGTTTCTTTTTTTCCTCTCATTTTTCCACGTAAGGAGCGAAGTATACGGAGGTACCTAACTGCAATTTTAAATTATATTATGTAAATAAAATTTTTATTTCTCTCTACTCCTCTACCTCTTTGTAATGCTGGTTCGTTTTATCTTATGTATAAAATTCGCCTTGTTCTACACGAATAAGTGTCGAACATCTATTGAAACAATCTAAATCATCTCATGTTTTTGGACCCATTTCCCAGTCAAATTCACATTTCCGAGTCGTAAAGATTTTTTAAATAGAAAGAAATACGCGAAAAAACGACTGTTTATCTTGAGGCGAATTCTCACCCGTATTCATTTCGTTGTTTGTTTTGTATATAAATAATTGTGTATAATTTTAGTTTTATCGGTATCTCTTTCACGATTTTTCGAAATGAATTGGGTCAAGAAGGTGCTGAAATTTCTTGCACTTCTTCGTATACATTCTTTTGTCGTGATTTCGTTTTCCATACTAGCTGCAGCAAAACAGTCAAGAATGACGGTTTGAAGTTTAGTTAGTACCTACAGATATTATTGCATAACAGAATACCGTAATCCCTATCTCATCTATACTTACATCGAGTTCACCTCTCCAGCACTAAGGAAGATACTGCAGTTTCACCGAGTCCTGGTGCAATCTATTAATAATCGAGTTTCTTCGATACCAATACATATTTTATCATGTAAGAGGACTATATGTATTTAACTAGGTACGTACAAAATGATTATGTACGCGAATAACCAGTTTTGAGTTATCTTTTTCTGTCTCATCTTTGGGACACGAAATTTATCTTTGATTACAAGCTGGACATTAGAGGTACAATCTTGTTTCCGTCGTTTGGCCAGGACAATTTTCAAGCATGAGTGGCGGAGTGTTTCGAACACCGACTCTACAAGAAAAGAAATGTACGTGAACGTTTAAAAAGAAGGTATATAAAACAACCCTCTACTAATGAATTTAAGTTTGTTTTCGTGTCTTCCTAGGTACTTCGCCATTTGAGTCGCTATTATTTGTTAATCTAATCTTGTATCTTGTTTTTGAGATTGTTGTTTATTTTCGTTCAGCTGCACGAATGGAAACATTTAAAGTGAAACTGCTGAAGAAGAAAAAGAAGCAGAGGAACAAAACTAATAATTTGCTTGGTAACGATTAGCTTTATTTTGATAGAGGCGGCACAAAGACTGGTTTTCTTATAGGTACTTTTGTTTGAGTTATATTTCCGTCGTTCGAAGATTAAATTCATAATCCTGTACTTTATTTGAACGTGCTATACTGCCGGACAAAGCCAATTCACTCCTTTTTTTTATTATTATCATCATCATTTTTTTCATTATTAGGGGCCTCCTCTACATGTACTATGTTCTTACTCTATGCAATAGCCTAGGTACATCACAATAAGAAGTTATTATTATTTCTGAAAATTCTGATCTTATACGACATCGATAAGCAGTTTGTACCATTTTCAACTGGAACATCAATATTTTATTCCACACTGATGCACTATACCTATTAAGCCTTCCTACACAAACATCTACCGGTACGTCTATATCAATTTGAGAACTTTCAACAAGAATGCAAGTTTCTTGATAGCAGCTTAATAAAGTACAAACATGGACTGTGGATTTGATTTCTACACAAGCTGCGGAATTTTTCTGCGTTTACACTTCCTCGTATTATTATTCACTTGTAATCTCGGAGATGGCGCATCTTTGGTGTAGGCTTTATGTATTCGAGCACAAACGAAGAAATGTCAAATTGTGATTGATTTAAACTCGTGAAAACGAAGGAAGAAATCTAGTAAACGTTAACGACTCTTTAATTTTTTCAAATTCGTTCAATAAACGTCAATAGGTAACGGGTGACAAGGTCAATACAGCCATTAAGAATGACTCGTGTTTGGACGTACAATTTTTCGAGGTATAACTTCTTTGCATTATGTCCAGTAGCGTATTTACGGAGAGAAATCGGGGACCGCTCCCCTGGTCAGAAATTTTTTTGATATGCCCTTTGATTATGTCCTAAGCCACTGACCGCAAGGACGAATCATCATCTTTAACACTCTTGGAAAAGTATCAAATTCTGAAGAGACGATTATATCGGGATGGTCAAAATGAGGAGGCCGTGTTTGGCCCATTTTTCTCATTTTCTGACGTGTATTTTCCGATGCATTTACCATCATTCTCTCACTATCAGTTGATTCCAATTTTATAATTATCCAAATTTGAATTTAAAACACACCCGGAAACTGTTTTGAGTCAGCACATAAACTCTATTATTCACGGTGAAAAATTTTAAAGACTCCCATAACTCAGAAATCTTTCCTATGAAGAAACCAAGAGTGGACCCTATGGGTGAAAGCCTAAAAGAAACAATTTAAAGAAGTCTCAGACAGTAAGTAAGTCCTTAGAGGCAGTGACATATTTAGAAATTCCCTCTTGGGAGGTAAAAATTTTCAAGGACAAAATTTCTACAAATTCAAAGTTTATTTTTACAAATCACCGTATATAAATTTACACCGAGCGCTGCTTTTTGTCCACCCGGAAGATGACGTTAGTCGAAAGCGCTCGGTGTAAATTTATATACGGTGATTTGTAAAAATAAACTTTGAATTTGTCATAATGAGCCGTAATTTTATAGAGAAACGTGTTTCAGACAAAATTTCTATTAATCAAAAAAGTGAGAAAAAAAGTCCATTAGTTAGTTCAAAATTGATGAGTCTACAGGTTTTTAGAGGTCCTCTGGGGACGTTGTCCCTCCCCCACCCCCATAAATACGCCACTGCTTAGAGGCATATCTCAGAGAGTGTTGCCGATAGGTTATTTTAAAAGCAAAGATGAGGCTAACAAATTTCTTCGAGAGGAGAATGGAGGCTCAAATCTGGATTTTGTACAAAACTTCCACAAAAATTTCCCAGGCATTTATACGTTAGGCGTCGAATACGAACTGGAATATTTTGGCTCCCTCAAATTTTGATCGACCACTCTCCGCGAAAGCTAACAAAACACAGAAGGCACTGCATCAAAACCGTGTTCTGTATTAAATTTTTAGTTGTATTAATTATATTTTTTGGCAGAATACTTCACTCGTACCAACGTAACTCGCGTCGTCCCACTCTTCACACGAGGTCCTGAAGAACAAATCACAATACTCTGAATCGCACCATAATGATCTCTCTCTCTGTCTGAATCGTGGTGCCCAGTTTCTGAGCATCGTGATTACTGGGGCCTTTTTCAATATCTCGCTCCACTCCTCCCTGTCTCTCACAGCGTTGATGCAATCCCGAAGTGATCTCCCTGTCGCTTTTTGTATTCCGTCTGTCCATCTCGTAGGTGATCGTCCGCGGCCTCTTCTGCCGCGTCCACTTTTCCGATGACGCAGAAAGTATCCATGTTTCCCGCTCTTATGACGTAGCCGAAGTAGAGCAAGATACGCATTGATGAAAGTCTTTTTTCCTTCTCCGATCTAAGATAGAATCGAGTTACATACGGTATAACTTACGAGTTGACAAAAAAAAAAAAAAAAAAACTCCAAACACACTTTTTTTTTTAGCAAAATTCTTCCTCCTGAACGCCAAGACTCCTTCATATCCTTGTGATGAGGCCTCTTTTCCACCCATCATACATGATGAAAATTTCCCAAAGTTTCGAATACAGGTCAACTTTTTCAAGGATCAAAGGCGACTCCGTGGGAGGGTAAAAGAGGCTACTATGGCGGAGGTGGATCCCAGAGAAACGGTTTTCTCGTGGAGGCTCGTGCTAGAATTTAGTACAAACATAACTTACGCCCTGACGCGACGTAAATTCTCGAATATGGGACATTTATAGGTGACAGTTGAAATCTTACAGGTCTAGCGTTCTCACTAGATAAGGAGTACGGGCTAGGGGCTCAGTGAAAAAATTCAGTATAGAGCTAGACCGAGAAAGCTCACGCTAATTCAAGATTGTAGGACTGGAGTATAAACGGGGTCAGTAAATACATATCTCAAGCCTTGAGGTGAAAATTTTCCAAGTTCTAATCTCTCAGGTCGCGCGAATTCCAGCCTAGGGAGCAGGGATTCAGTAAAGACATGAAACATGTCGATATTAGGTCAGGCATGTACAACTTGAAAAAATTTTTGTATAAAGCGGTTCGGTAAATTCAAGCTTCATTAATTTTTCAAATTTCATTGATATGAGTTCTCATTCCTTCAAAACGACTATGGGTCACTAAAGAAATCATTTCTTATCTACTCCTTTGAATAGAATCTCTTGAAATTTTATCGCTCACATCTGGAATTTACCCCTGACGTGATGACTTACGTTTCTTTAGAGGGAAAATCAGTGGATAAGCGTGAAAATGGCGTATGTATACTGATGTAAATTATATTTTTACAATGAGGAAATGAGAAACAGACGTCTTCATTATCGATATGGACGAGAAGTGGCGAGCAATTTACTTTAAATCATTCTATCAGACCTAAGAATAGTGACATTACGACGGCTTATGAAACATTTATCCTGATAAGTGGTTACATAATCGATATTACAAGTTTGAGAGAAAGAAAGAAATTACTTTTATGTGATACTAAAGTGCTACTGCAAATCGTAGGCAGTATAAGTGCTTATGCTCATAAACAAAGCGCAAAAAACTTATCGACGTCAAATTTCAAGATGACGACGCACAGGTCAGCACACTGCTTTTATCAAACCAACAAAATCCACCAGTCAAGTGATACATAAACTCGATCCTATACTGGCTGAGAAAAAACAGATTTATTTTTCCATAATTTTACAAACTCACATATCCGGTATGCATTCTATGAAGAGTTTCTGATCCTCCGCCAGAAAAGAAAAAGAACAATACCCTAAGTCCGCTACGTCTGATTCCACCTCAATGCGCCAACACAAGACGGTTTATCAGGTACTCCATACGGAATGCATATAAGTTGTATTATCAATAAAAAAAAGAATACTGAATCTGTACGTACTTCATGCACAAAAAAAAAATACGAAGGAATCGCACAAAAACTTGAAGTACAAAACTTATGATCACAGGATTTGAGAAGAGGCATATTTGTGTTTCCAAAAAACTAGGCAAAGACTATTAACGATCTTGGACCAAATCATTCATCGCCGAGCAAAAAACAATAAGTAATATTGACGAGATCGACCACGACAAGAGTCTATGTTACACCGTAGTCAAATATTTCTAAAAAAAATTACGTAATCATCGACATCGATGTGTCTTCTTTAAAAATACCATACTATTTCTGTCATATTCTCTTTCAGAATTTACGTTCTACGTATAACGTTGACACTTTGCTCGATAGTCATTCAATAAAATAAATAAACTATAACGATATATTATACGAATAATGCAACATAAACAAAATCGACATTATAGATAGAAAAGTTAAGTGTATTTGATTTTCAATTTGTGGTAAAGCAGATAATCTCTCCTTCTACGGTCGAATGTTAATATTAAAAATAATGTAAACCCAGCAGCTTTCCTAGTGCACGTTTCCTGTTTATTTTGAGAGCAGCGTATTACGATCGTAGAAGTGCGAGCGTATTGCGCTTATCAACGAGATAGTCTCCCTAAAAATATATAAGGATTGTAGGATATAGCAGACGAAGTAACCCTAACGGATTTAGAAGACAGCTTACCATATATACAAGAAAACTAATCAGCAGTTTCTATGGCAGAAGCCAGATAACGCATAAAGGAGGATGTAAAATGCGTAATAAACCTTAGAAAAGCTTACACTTCAAGTTTCCGAGCGTACCTAAATTTGGCTCTGGATCAAATGCTACGTCGTTCGTTTCCCCTTTTTATTGGTATAGCAAGGGTAGCGGACAAAGCCTTAGAGGTTATGAAAACATGACTCGTACAAATTGCCGGGCATGTATGAGAAATCCTTGAAACTGTCATCTAAGACGACAGATCGATATTTATGAAAAAATATTTCCGTTCCGAGTAAAGAAATTTCGTTCATTTTCAATCATACATAAAACTGTATTCGTTTCACAACTCGAAGATTGAAAATTTCTGGTAGTTGAGTGACGCCTGTTATAATTAACCATCCCTCGCCTGAAGTCCTATGCGCCACAATGTAAGGAGATGAATCGTTGCAATCTACCGACCGTAAAACGAGAAAGGTATGGCACATGGTCAGAACGTTGAAATATTGATTGCAATTTTTGTCTGAAACTTCCATTCAATAGCTTAATAATTAAAATTCAATAATTCGTGGAGTTTAAAACCTTCATAATTGATAAGTCCATGGTCGATACAGTTGAGGATTGAAGACTCTGGCGTTGGGTTTTAAAATCAAGACTAGTGCAGAATCTTTGATTGGGGTTTGTGAAGACCAATTTCAAAGAGAACGAAGGGCTATTATAAGCATAGATGGGTAAATTTGCTTGTCTTCTGACGACTACATTGTTATGAGATACCATCGGATTTTCTGTTAGTTTCACGCTGATGAGCTACAAAAACCGGGATTTATCGAGAAAATTGTAATTCAAGGTTGAAATGAGGAAAGTGTAGTCTCTGTCGAAAATTAGGACGCCGTCGCAAGTTTTGCAATCGCTAGCGGGGAACCCGCAAGACCCGCATTCCACCGCGGAAGGTGTTTCAAAAAGTAGAACATATAGAAAATCCTATCATATACCCAGCTTCAGAGTCAAAATTATTCAAAGTTCCTCTGCTGTCATAATAGCTCGAGAGTCTCCAATTCCCTCTCCTATCATGTAAGTGAGGTGGAATCAAGAAATAGGGTTAACGGCCAAAACGAAAAATTGCGTAACAGAGTGTTGAAAATTCCGATAGGTATTCTACAACATACAGACGCGTCAAGCATTTTTGTTTATACTCTGAAGGGGTTTGTTCCGTGCCCTATAATCAGTACCATTTTGGAAAGAACGTGAAATTGTGCAAAAAATGAATTTTTGGTCATTCACCCTATTTCCTTATTCCACCTCACCAAGTCCCTCTCCCATCATATATAACTCGAGAATGGAAATTTTTCCAAGTCCCCCTCCTATCATATATAGCTCAGGGATGAATTTTTTCAAGTCGCACTCCTTTCCGTGACGTCATCAACCTTGGACCGCTTACGATCGCGCTCGCGAACGAAAATTTCCTGGAAGTACTTAAAATCCAAAATATAAATTTTGAATTTTGTGAAGTACCACCCCCCCCCCCCTCAAAAAAAAAGAATAGCGGGTTCCCCGCTAAAAAAACGTCCCCATCCTTCACGCGTCTTGCTAAATTTTGCAGTTTCAAATACAGATTAACTGTTACCCAGAAGACTGCAAGGAATTGGGTCTCAACCCAATAGCTTCTGCGTAAGGCTGGAATAAATTGAGTTTTACGCCAATGGTATCCCCATATAGCTGGAATACTTGGAGTTCTGACCTTGTCTTTCCTGTAAGGCTAGAATAAATTTAGTTTGAGCCTGACAACTTTTCATAAATCGAACTTCAACCTGATCACTTACGCTTCAGGCTAAAGTAATTAAGTTTAAAAACTCCTTATGAGACTGGAATAAATCTAATTCCAGGTTCTATCCTAATGACATAATCCTATAAGGCTGGGATAAGTATATTGATTTACCTGTAGGGCTGGAAATCTGAAAGAGATTGATTTCCAGCCGAACAACTTCTCTATAAGATCGGAATAAGTCGATTTTTGGCCCAACAAAATCCTAAGGCTAATGTAAATTGAGTTCCAACTCTCCTCGAGGTTAAAATAAATCGAGTTCCAACCTAATAACTTACAGTAAATTAAGTTCTTTCAATTCATCCAGATTCATAACGCTGTTCGTTATTGAAAGGCAGCCTCTTCTGCGTGCGATTCATTTTGAATCACTGCATAGTCTTTGGAGGAAACTGACCTACCCTAATCGAATTGAGAACGGGAGAAAAGGCACCTAAGAAGAAGTTTAAGTCCACTTCATGGAAAAATATCGAATCATGTACATGACTTTGCTGGGAGTTTGCAAAGAAATACAAAGTAAAGATACATCAATCTTTATCATGTCGATTTATCAATATTGATAATATCGATACATCGATCTCGATTATATTGATCTTGATTATGTAGAAATATTGATTCCATACTCGGCTGTTATAGTAAGTTCAGTTAATATATACACAATATTTTAAGCGAACTTTTTTCGAGTTCAGTTTACAATATTCGAGGCTGAATAGCTTTCGGGGGCTCACTCGCTCTGCTCCCCCCCTTCTTAGTCTAGTATACTGTTATTATAGGCCTAATATAATGAACACCATGTTAAGCTGACTAGCTTTTGGTGGGCTTACTATAGCAGCCTTGTTAATATAGGTCTAATGTATAATGAAGGCTAAATGTCGAAATTATTTGAAGTCCCCAAAGCAGGTCAAGATCATCTATGACGCCATAAAGCGTCTCATCACGTTCCACAGATTTCTGACTGACCCCAACCCAACGGCATATACATGTCAAAAACGCACGGGTTCTTTAACGGAGTTAAATGAGGGGAGGCGGAAAACCTGTTTCATGCATATTGTGTTTTTTTTTTTTACTTCAAAATTCCCATTTTTACTTAGGATTTATAAGTATGAAACCTAATGCTCGGATTTTATGAAATTGGATCATCAGTGAGCCATAGTAAATATTCTGGTATTAGTGACTAATTGATACTGATCACGGATTAGCATTTCAAAATCTATAGAAAGAATTGCGTTGAAACCTCAATTATTTGTTGATTTGTGATATATCTGAACGCGTCGCCTGAAGGAAAGGCCTAACTAGAGAAAGAAAAATTCGTTTTGAGGAGAAGGCGTTTAGGAATTTGGATTAGGTATTGAACCTAATTCAAATTCTTAAATGCCTAGGCGGCTTGATTAATGAATGAAATGAGAGATGGTTTGTTCTAGATCTGAAATCGAGAATGTGAATCAAGAGGCAAATTTCATATTTATTTATCAAGTGACAACTGAATTTATCGTCAATATGCAGTGTAAACGTGGAGAGTTTTAGAGCTTTGAGCCCAAAATCAAAGATCATAAAAATTTCTCAGCCCTTCTCGATGACATCACACCCCACACGCCTCCAGCTGGGCCATCTGTAGCATCATATCTAAAACTCACTTTAGTCCTCTTGCTTCATGTACGTGACTGGGGTCAGAAGAGGAAATTTTTCGAAATTCCTAAAGTAGGTCAAGGCAAATTGTGCTTTATGATGTTACCGAAAATTCTTTTGATGAGTCGACAGCAGTGCCGCTAAATCTAGTACAATAAAGTATATTTCTATTTTTTAGTCCAGTATAATTATATCGATACTACGAAGCACAAAATCATAGTTGGAAAAAAACTGTACTGCCGTAAGAACATCTACAAAATTTTGCAAGCATAAAATCTCTTGTTTTACAGTAGGTTTGGTAATAGTCGGGATATCTATGAAAATACATCAGATTTCTCGTTGCTTGTTGCAGGTTGCCAACTTTCGTTCATTGTAGGAGACCCTTAATGCTCGGATCGGAGCTTGCTATTAAGGGGAGACAGGGTTGAATTGGGTAGCCGATTTCTCTCTTGGTCATCATCGATAATTCAATTGAGACAATATCGAAAGCATAGATGATGTTTCATCTCACTTTTTCGATAAGTAGCTCTACCACTTGAAATAAGAGAACTAAACATAGTCTGTAAGTAATTATCCGGATAACCAAGAAGGGCGTGAGTTGAGTTGGACCCTTTTTTTTTACAAATCGTTCAATTTGAAGTACGTATATGTATATTCAGTCCGCGAATTGAAGATCGTGGACTACGAATGGAAGATTTTATGTCACGTTCCTGTCTTCCTCAGTTTGAATGGTTGCTCATTTAAATGAAATGCAAGCAGAACGTTCATAACTTTGCCCAGTTCTACGGGTGGGGTTTTGCTACCTCTCATTTTACTGATAGGTATTATATTTTCGAAACAATGGACCATGAAATAAATATGAACGTTTATTTTTATTTCGAGAAAAAGAGAGAAAAAAACAACAAAAAAAGACGAGAATTTGGAATGGGAGTGACGCCGTAACAAAATTTCCATTCTCTTTCTCTGGAGGAATCTAATGGTATGGGTTTTTTGTGCGTGTATGCGAGAAGAATTCGTCACTTATTTTTATTTTTAGGGGGGAAAACGTATCGAAGAATACAAAATTTCGTTCGGATATCCTGCATGCCCGCGGGGAATGTATTGCGTTGCCAGTCATCGTACACCGTGTAGTTGAAAAAGCACGAGGAAAAAGCACCCCGTTTTTCATTTCCTATACGTATCGTGCATGAATACGGCCTTCTACCAAAATTCCTGGAATGAATGAATTCGAATGAATTGGAACGTTTTATGAATTACTAAACACTGGCACCGATGTATAGTAGGGTAGTGTATTATACCTCTACTCTTTCACAACAAACCAACGTCCGGAGTAGCAAGGTAAAGTAGGCAACCAGTAAAATTATGTAAAAAAAAAAGCAATCTGAGTGTACGAATGTATCGTTTTATTGTATGTATCACGTACGCTTATTGTCCACAATGAAAAAGAAAATTCGCGTTTCATCGTTTTGGGATGATGCGCGATTGTTGAAATTTCGGAACTGTGACATCTTGAACATCACAGGATAGGTATCGTTTCGTATACAATGACGAAATTAGTTGCATGTGTTTCGTGAAAATATCACGTTCGGTGCATATTGGCTGTAAATGAGCGGCCGAAGTGCTCTTAGATTTGCTTCGGTAACACAGCTGCTGTACGACTTCTCCACCGCTTTCATTGTCGCCATACAGTATCCCATCGACGTAAATATCGCCCATCAGCTCAAATATCTGATGCATCGATATCACGTAGTGCCCATCAAGTTTTTACCATCTCTGTAGCTCTTTCTATAATTCTGTTTGATGGGGCTCCGCGCGCAGAAATTGTGACGTGGGATATTTCACCATGCCCCTACAAAATTAGACAGTTACGCCGAATCGTGCTCGGAATTCACGAGCGAAAATTTTGAATTATTGTATAACTTGTATTCGCGAACTTTCGTACCTAATTAATAGTATAACATTAAAAGTTGAACTGTATTACAACTTTATTCGGCTTGCCGGTGATAAATCCTTGTGCTCACGTTGAGAATATTAATTAGCTTTTTTATACTAGATACGCGCTGCATGCGTAAGTTATAATACAGGTACACGACAATGACGGTCGTCATGATTGCTCTGAGAAAGGAAGTTCGAGGCGAGCCGCGGGGCATCTGAAGAGTTGACGATAGTCGTTAACGGTAAAGTATATGTCGTAAGACGAGTATACAATATGTATAAATTCAAAAAAAGAAAAAAAAAAAAAAAAAAAAAAAAACGCCTATTCGCATCCCATCCAGAGGTTCAAGAATAAAAAGCGTGAAAGTTTTTCGAGTTCATTTGAGAAATGATAACAGCCCTAATTAAATGTGCCACTAGTATACTTAACTTTTTGACCCACATTCGGATGCGTAAATCCGCGTACATGAAACCGTTAACGATTTAAGCGAACGAAGTAGAAAGTTTAATTTGAAGAAGAAAGAGAGAGAAGAAAAAAATCATACTCTCAACATGCTTATTGCTTATGCTGTATATACTTCTTGTATTATACAGTACTCACAGTACACTCGTTACAGTTTCCAGCTTCGAGGAACTGAGCTATATTAACATAATTTGAAACGATTTAAATTACACGTTTTCATACTACTGTATGTACTAGCACGCTAATGTTACTCGTTAAAGACTATACGAATATGTATACTGCATTCACTCTGTATTGTGTGCGTATAGGCATTATTGTATGTGACTTCACGTCACGATCAAGACGTACAGTAATACGTGTACCTACGCTGATTATAAATTAATTTCAGTTCAATAAAATTACGTTCTAATCGAAGACTTGAGAAGAGGAAATCTAATCGAAAGTTTCTGGTTAGAATCTGGTTGGTATAATATACCCACTCGAGAAAACACACCATCTCTAACATGCACACGTATCGCATGGGAGAGAATTCGTTGTCCTGTCCATCAACAAGGTGTCTATACTGGCGAGTGAAACAACCAGAAGCGAGTAGATAGCAATTATTTTGTTGAGATGGTAATTAAGCACATAAAATGCATCCTTTCCTATAGGAAGCTACCGAAAAACTCGCGGGTTCTCTAACGAAGTTGAACGAGGAGTGCATCAGGGAACCTGTTTCATAGAACTGTCAAGAGTGAAACATAGAACTTAGACCTTTTCTGTGTTCTGCCTTATGAATGTGCGTGTATAGCTCGATGATGAAATTATTTAAAGTTCCTTTTCTATTACCCCTCTTATCTTGAAATTTTAACAACTTCTCCACCCATGAGATATGAGAGAAAAACTACAGTGTACCATGCTAAAGTTAGAGGAATTCAGAGAACCTCGTCCACAGGTCGAATTTGATTTCGATTTAATTCAAAATTAAATTCCCTTCCTATTAATGAAACTCTAAAATTGAGATTTTTTCAAGTATCCAATTTCCTCGATGAGGGACTGGAAAATTTTCTCAAGTTCCCCATCTATTAAACGGATTAGTCCACTCAAGACTCTCTAATATGCTTCCCCCCGTTGATTTTGATCGGTTTATGCGTGACGTCAACGAGAAGTGTCGTAGGTTTGAGAGGATTTTGAAGGAGAGGAAAAGTAGGAAAATATCCTCCCTAACGAAGGAAAATGCCGATATGGTCAATGAAGGAGACAGTGACGTCGTTTCGGTTCAAAGGTCCCAACCTCCCCTTATAAACAACAGTCAGGTATTGTTCAATAGTGAGGAAACAGCCTTCCTGGAGAATGGGTTGAAGTTTAGTTTACCTCCCCCCAAGAATGACGAAACGTTGGCGAATTTGGTCGCTGACCTCGCCGTGAAAATTGGTCCTAGGGTTAATACCCAACAAGTTTGTGCTGAATTATTCCACAATACCCCAAATAACGACATGGGAGCAGTGATCAAGGGTTTACAAAAAAAGATTAAGGAGGGAGGTCTGATTGTCACTCAGGCAGACAAGGGTAATGCCGTCGTGGTGATGGAAAAATCTTCCCACGTTGCCAAGGTTCATGAAGAGCTCCAACAATTTGAGGCTAAAGAGAACAAGAATTTCAATTTCCCTGGCTACGTCAAAGAAGTCAGGAGTGTCATTAATAATTTTGAGGTTATTATTAGAACCCCAGCTATGAAAAAAGCTCTCCTTGTTCCTAACCCTACGCCTCCTCTTCTTTATGGGTTGCCTAAAGTACACAAAACGAAGACCCCGATGCGGCCTGTGGTCTCTTTCGTCCCCCCCCCTTTACCTCCTTGCTAAATTCCTGGACCGTTGGTTCAAAAACTGTATTGAATATGAATCTTACGTCACCGTTTGATCACATCATAGGTCAGACTTGTGACGTCGAAGTCTGTTGACGCCATAGATCCTTGTTTTATCGGCGAAAAACCTCCGCCGTCCAACCGGCCAGCGAATTTAGGGCTTCAGAATTTTCTAAGTCGCCCTCCTATCATACGTAGTTCGGTAGTCAGTGTATACTTAAGGCCCAAAAGATTGACCCTTTGAGCAACTAGATATGCAACTATCGGAACTCATAATGAGTGAGTGAGGTGTAAGTAGAGCACTAATATTGAAAAAGGGTTTTTCAATTGTACAAATCTACTTTATTAGTTGCTTATACAAGAGTACTTTCGGGTGTTACCCCATCATCAGTTGTGTCGCGACTGGAGAACAAGGCCTCAACCATGAGTTTTTATAGTATAACACTGTGATCTTATTGGCTGTAACAATGCTGTGTTGTGATTGGTTCACTTCTTAGAAACTTATTCTTACAATAATATGACATTGTGTTCTTATTGGCTAAAATATACTGCTTTGTGATTGGTTCAACCTATTGTTCTAAATGCTGCGTTTCTATTGGCTACCTGGATTCCTGCCGTCTCATTGGTTGGTTCCGTTCTTCTTCTCTCGTCCAATCACCAGGCCGAATAATTTTTCGCTGTCAAATGTGATTACATTGTTCAAGAGGCAGGCTTTCTTCCTCTTGGCTTTTGCAATCTCCATTTGTTCCCAGAGTTTTCTTCTCTTTGTGCGATTCTCTACGTGTATTACTTCAAATATTCCCTCTCCATCGTGGTTTTCCTCGTTACAGTGTTTCCCAAACAGTGACTTGCCATCTTCTTTCTCCCTCGACGTTTTGTGCTCCTTTCTCCTGATCTCAAACTTTCTCCCAGTCTCACCGATATAGATCCCCTCGCACTGTTCACAACTGAGCTTGTACACTCCGCTTAAGCTTTCCTTGTCCTTTTGTTCCGTCTGGTCATTGCTGATTCTCTTCACCATGGGTTGGTTATTATGCGTCCATTTGTTGCTTCGAAAAGCATGATAGGAAAAGAAAAATTCGTGAAGCGATAGAAATTATGAAATGTAAGGACAGTATAAACTTTAAAACCGACAGCTACAGGATTAGTAACTTTTATTCGCCAGCGATTTACTCGTATAATAATCGTGAGTAATCTACTTTCTTTCTTGTTCTTTCACGCTCCCTGTGCTGCTACTCCGTTTTGTTCCTGTTAATAGCTTTACTCATTGTAGTATTTATCGATCCTGAAGAAGAACGTGTGTACGTTCGAAACGTCGATCGTCGGATAAGTAATTAAAAAAATTTTTTAAGACGACAGTGCTTTCAAGCTCATTATTGTGTTTATGATATATTCGTCTGGACAAGTCCTTTTATTATTTTGGTTATTCTGGATACCCACATTCACATCGTAGCCATTGAACGCCTTCATCACCTTGTTTGTGTACTTTCCTATATATGGTATCGATCCAGAGTACTTTCTCACTATGCTATCATGGTTTCCTTTCTTTGTTTCCACTTTCCCAAAGACTCCCTCCACCACACATCTGCGGTAGCCATTGGCTTCTGCGATCTGCTTTACTATCTCGATCTCCTTCCTCTTCTCTTCGTTGTTCTTGAGGATAGAAATTTCCCGATAGCAGTAGTTCTGGATTGCCGCTAACTTGTGCCTGGGGTGGTGGTAGGAGTCATTTGGAATGATGGTGTCAGTATGCGTCGGCTTCCTGTAGATTTTGTATTCTATCCTATTGTTCTCCATCGTGAGTGTAAGGTCCAAATAGTTGATGGTCTCATCGCCTTTTTCTGCTGTGAATTTGATGGTCTCATTCATCGCGTTCATTTCTGAAAGGAATAGCTCCACCTGTCTATCAGTGCCTGTCCACACAATTAGGATATCATCTACATATCTGGCCCAGTGTTTGATCGAGTTTCTGAACTTGCTGCCCTTCAATATCTTGTTTTCCATATCATTCATGAATATCTCCGTCAGTATTGGTGACAGCGGTGATCCCATCGCAAGTCCCCTTTCCTGACTGTAGAACCTGTTATTGGAACGGATTCTGGCTCAAGATCTCCTCCACTATGTCGGCGTACTTCGACCCATTGGGGTTCCCATAGTATCTGTTGCTTTTGAGCAGGGTGAGAAGTTCCTCCTTTGGTATGGTACCAAACATATTAGTCACATCAAAGGATATCAGCTTGTCGTTACTCCTGATTTCCAACTTGTCCAGTTGCACAATCAGCTCTCCGTTGTTTCTGATACTTCGTCTAGGTGCAAACTGGTAGTTTTCTTTCAGGAATTTTTCTGTGCGCAAGTATTTAGCCCACTAACTACTCGACCTTCATTATCTCCAGCTAATGTAGAACAAACAACGGCTATTGTAAGTCTAACTACTTGCGCTTCTGATGGGTGTAGCGAATACCAGCCGCCATTTATGGACCGATCTTTGTACCAGCTCACATAGATAATTTATTCTAGTCAATAATACAGAGTAAAATTCTTGAGTACAAGGGGTGAGCTATTTCTGGTAGTGCAGAGTGACAAACATTATCAACCTACGGTTCGCCATAACCTGAAGGCATGAATGCCTATTTTCCTTTTCGAGCTCAGAACATTACGCCATTCTACACACCCGCATGTTCCCCTTTTCAACTTTGACCGCTTTCAACAGATGACCGGTACGACATCAGCCATGATTTCGGTCGTTTCTTCGACATCGCTACTGTCATTGAATCGAGATCAGCTATTGCGTCATGGTTTTGTTGCATAAACATATGCTACTCAGTGGACTCAATTTTTCTGCATAATACTGGCTGGAATTCGCCCGGAACAAAAAAACATGAGACTATATGTGTGAGAAAGAGAGAAAAGAAAACGATATTAACATCTTTCTCTTTTCTTTTTTGTTCAGCGCGTGTTCCAGCCAGCCAATGTCATACATGAAAATCGAGTACACTGACACTATTCCTCACTACTCGTGAACTTGAGCTACTTTGTTGTTTATGTAAGGAAATTAGGACGCGATAGTAGCGCTCCAGTAGTAGTCCCGGTCAGAACCTAAGGACTCCCCCCACAGATATATATGCCGTCAATTGAAATCAGGTTGATCCACAATTAATAATTTGGTTCATGGGTTCACCTTCACGATTTATTCCTCATAGACTCAAACTTAAGGGGCTAACAATCCTATCAGAACTTCTGAATACGGTCACTGGGTATCGGGTTCTGTGTACTTTTTTAAGAGCAAAATTTTCGTCATAGGAGAAACTTGAAAATAGTCTCAAATTAAAGAGTATTTTAACCTCTATTACTTTCATTCTCATGATTTTTTCAAAGACATTCCCACTTAATGAGTTATTTGAAAAATAAATCTTTAAATTCTAATGGTGCGTTGATGGAAGAGAAGTGACCTTGCGTTCCCGAAATTGCCTCGCACGTTGGCTACGGCGTTGCAGCACACTCGCAGATAGAAAAGCGTGCACTGATTATATAGATTGGAAAAGATATTCCGAAACAATCCCAAGATTCTCAATTTTTACCCCTGGAAATCCTTTTATGAGAGGTAGTTCTTGAATACACTTCAACGAGCATCCTTTTTGAATCAAATAGGCGGCGAAATAACATCAAATGACCATTTGAGAAGCAAACAAACATCCACTGACTTCAGGCCATGTTCAACAGCTTTCAACATCTTTAAGCGAAGATTTCAACAAGGCATAGGATTAAAGGTCTCAAATGGAGCTAGTTCTTATCAAAGATATGAAGTACAGACTGCTGTCACTGAACTTTGTAATAACCTACCTATAATTTTCGTCACGTCGTCACCTTCTTCACGTTTTAGTTTCCTATTCCCACTTCAATTCGGTAGGGAAAAAAATCATCTTATTTTTATCACTCATAGTTAATACCATAATGTACTTCTATTGAGTAAGTCAGCATAAATAATACAGATAAACAGTTTACGTACGCTGAACTCTCTTAGCGTATGAAGTACTCTATTGTGTGTGTGGGCCACAAAGGTAATGTAATTGAGCGAACTTACAGTTTTCTTTTTACAGTACACTGTACTGTCTAGTATACTCGTGTACACAGTGATTGGCACAGACACCGAGACACGTTAATTCCACAAGTTCATTATTATCCTAGATTACTTTTTTTTTTCTCTCTCTTCTTTCTTCCTCTGAACGATGATAAAAGATTATTTTCGAGCAAAATAATAATATTAACAATAATGATAATAATAAATTTGCTTGTGTCTTTATTGTGTCAAACATGCGAATAATAAATGTGATACTTTCTTTAGATTTGGTACCAACATAAATAGTACAGCATAATATGTGAGTAACGACATGACATGTGGGGATAGGATACACATTACTAATACGGACTACAGACTACAATGTAGTTTCATTGTTGGTTCTGTAATACTTGAACAAGTAAGTAGAAATGCTGAAGTTCGTATATCGAGGCAAGAGACAAGAGACAAGCACTTGAAAGAGTCACCTGACAATAGAAGTACGTCTACAGTACATTATTTGACGAATATAAGAGACTGGGTTCAGCAAACAACAGCGTGTGGAATATTATCGAATAAGTTCTTCTCGTATTATAAACCGATAAACGCATCCGTTTATTTATTTTGTCATAAGCAATCGACAACACGACTATCAACTTTCAAATTCGCGAATTGTCAGCCGCGAGCGCACCTGAACTTGAACGTATACCTTCGACTTCTAAATCACAAGGAAAAGCATTAAATAAAAATTGCATATTATTTTGAAAACATCTCATCATTGATGACGACCTGGTATACGACGGCTTTGATCTTATCTTGAACGAACATTGAATTTGAAAAGAACCGTACAGTCAAAGTTGAATATAATTAGTATTTATCGAACTGAAAAGCTTTACTTTAAATTCTTTGTACGTGCATATACTCAAGAGTACATTCTCTCCACATGATAAAGATCACCTGTTGCGATTGCGTGTACGTTTCTTTTCGCGTACGATGACCGCTTTTTCCGTATGATGTCCATTACGTAGGCGCAAAAAAGGTACCTCGTTTAGAAGTTGTACAAAGTAGTACGCATAATAGACAGTGTAGTTTTGTGGCTGGTTCTCTTTTGTAGACGAAGAATTATTTCTCTCGTCTTAAGTTAATTAATGTATGATAAAATACACGTTTCTCATGAACGCTAACGCTGGTTTGGAAAAGTATTCAAAAAAATCATTAAAATCCTCAACTGTAATGCTCGTAATTAATTTACGAGTACGTACGCTCGCAAAAACAGCGGCATGTAGGACTCATTGAAGTCTGGAAGCAAATATAGTAGGATCGGAGAAGATAGATTCTAGATTTTCATTTTTGACATGTTTCATGTCTTTATTGAACCTTCTGTCTACTTTGAAATTCTATTTCTCGCACCCTCCGGTTGATAATGGTACCCCCTAGATATAGTCTTTGCCCTTCTTTTATTGATGGCATCCAACCAGACGTGGGACTCGGACAATGAGCCTAGTATAATGTATGTGGGATAAACGGTAATTAGCCCAACACGCAGTATATTTATTTATTGCTTCATCCACTACTTCCAAGGGTATATACCGGTGATCTGACAAGGTGTCGTCATTAGTGTCTACTATCTAACCACTTACTGCGGCGGTTTAGGTGAGTGTATAGTTATAGAACGCAAATCGAGAGAATATAGGAGATACTAAGAGGTGTCCCACTAACCCTTAAAGATTGTCGTGGAAAAGAGGACACAGCAAGAAACGCGCACAAGATAACAGACTAGCTGCAGAATACAGTAAAAAAGAGTACACAAGTCACTCTTACCAGTGGACCGCAGATCTGGAGAACAACAACTTACTCTGAAGCTCTGAACCGAAAAATAGAGAGGTATAAGACTGACGCACATTTACAGCTGTAGAAGAAATAGGAAGGAGCTAAAAGCTGCTCCCTACCACATAACAAGAAGGGAGAGTCAAGAATGAAGCACGGTGGAAATTTGTAAGCTAAGGTGATTAGGAATGCAATCTATTTTAATATTTATTGAAGGTAATGTTCATGAATGAATTACATCTAATGATGAAAAAATTATTATTGTTTGGTAATTAAATGGAATTATTAAATTATTATTAATTATTAAATAAGAATTAAAATTTTTATTAAAAATTGGATATTCGTAATTTCAAAATCATTGATTTCCTAAAATTTTAAAGGAAAAAATATTATTTTTTATTTCATTATTAGAAAATAATAAATTAATAGAAATAATTCTAATAATAATAAATATGATAATTGGAATAATAGTTCAAATAATTTCTAATATTTGATTCTGTAAAATTAATTTATTATTAAATTTGTTTTTTAATATAAATTTAATTATTAAGATTAAAATAAAAATAATGTTAATTATAATAATTAATATAAAATTATGGAATAGATTAATTTTAATTATATTAATTGAATTAGGGTTTTGAAAATTTAAGTTTATTCATGATATAATTGATTAAAAATTTATATTTTTAATTTTTATTAAAATTAAAATTATTTTCAATATTAATATGATTTAAAATTGGTGTATTATTTTTTCATTCATTATTATAAGATTTAATAATAAAAATGATTTTTCGTTTTGAATTAATTAAATCAATAATAGAATATAAAAATATGAAAATAAATATAATAACCATATGGGAAAAGCACCAAAATGTAATTGTCAAAGCTCAGGGAGAAAACACTTCTTAATTTCCAGAGTGCCCGCCAGATGGGAAAGCATAAGCGCTTAAAATATACAATCTTGCAGCCCGGGTATAATGTACGCCTTGAAGAAGAAAAGAAGCCTGGTAGGGCCAAGACTGCTGAGGAACCTAGGCAAAGATCTGTACGGTTGGAATAAGGTGGGAGAAGAGGCAATCAAGGGGTGGGCAAATAATGGACAAACATGTTCAAAGGATAAGCGTGCAAAAGTACAGATACTTGAACAGGGTATAGAAGTGGAACTACGCAAAATAAACAGAGATGCCTGGATACAAGGTTCGGATAGAAAAATGTACTCATCCAATCAAATTATTGAGATTTTATCAACAGAAATGAAGGACACAACAGTCAACGGCTACCTAAATTCTTCCGTCAAGAGAGCCGTTATTATCGGTCTTTTAAAGTACTTCAAGTCTTTTAATCATTTTATTTGTCATTTTTCAGATTTAGGACTATGAGGCGGTCTTCAGTACTCACCATAAAAAGGAAGAAAAAAATCAAACTTATGGGTCAGAAGTCTCATACCCGGCAGTTGTGGAGCTGAAATACTCGGTAGGCACCCGCCGGCCATTAACCAATGATGAGACCGCAGGACGCAACCTTCAGCTACTCGTGTTCCCTATAAGATTCAACTAGTAGAAGAAGACAAGTGTACCCACCATGTGATTCATAAATCTAGCTACCTTACAAAATAAGGACTGTACCATGAAATTTAAATCCGAAAAGATCAGTGTCCTTAAGCCTCTAGCAAATGCTTCGAAACTGCGCGTGCAATCAAGACCTGTGCACACAGGAAGCAGAGGGCATTGGATGTGTTGGCCATCCATACGAGGAAGAAAGTGTTGACAGCGCGGCCTTTGCCCAAGGTGAGGCAATGATAGTTGCTAGGTTGAGAGAAACGCACAAGAAGCCACCATAACATTAACCGACAACAGAGAATCGTTGCGTTGAAGTTCTACCCTTATCAGTATGATCTCTTGTGAATATCCACACCTATATCATCATCCTTAACCCTGAGAAACCTGAAATCATGCTACCGAATTCATGAGTGGCGAAAAGGGAGGCAGTCTTCTTCAAAAAAAGTCGGTAAAGTAGAAAAAAAAAAAAAAACAATTATAGCTAGGGTGGAAAAACAAATTGAAAACTGATGAGAAAATTCGACCAACTAATTTTTTGAAACCTCCCTTATTCGAGGAAAATTAATTTCGCCATCCATATCGTGAGTGAATTGAATCTTCAGAGTTACCAAAAAGCTTTGAGTAACTGGAATTCACCAAACAATCCGTACGCAGATAATGGGCTCGGTAAAAGGAAGGAAGAATAACCACTCCAGTTTTATAGGACTGCAGTGCTGGGCTTGGTTTAAGTTCGTCAGAACTCTATAATCATGTACTCCGTCGGTACAAGATTATGGACTATAGAAATACCGATCGCAGAAGTTTCTAAACGAATAGATACGGATATTTCAGAGAACTTTCCCCACCCCACCCCCCGAGCAAAAGTAACCACTAAAGAAATGGATGGGGCGAAAAGAGAGACTGACTCCGAAAATGAGTTTGCGAAGGGTATAGCTTTCAAGCCATGACGTTTTGGATCGAGCACTCACTCTTGGAGTTCATTGACCAGTAATTTTATAATTTTTCCTTATTCGTTTTCTTACTTCAATATTTGTCAGTTACAAGAAGTAAGTTTTAGTTTGATACGCACACAAAATTTAGAAACTCATTCTTTCAGCCACTCTTTTTCAGAATACAGCTAAGAATTCTTTTTCTTTCAAAGAAACCGGGTACTGATAACTATTCGTTCGGGAAAAAGTCGTTTAAATCACAGTCTCGACGCACAGAAGATGCAAAGCTTTCTATTAGAGGTCCCCTCATTTGTTATATTGCCTATACAAATGGTTTCGATAGTGAAGAAGTGTACTGAGAATGTTGCCAGACGTTGAAGTTTGCCAATTGTTCGTCAATATCTAAAAAATATATTCCTGAGAAGCTGTCCAACTTTTTCCAGCGCGTTCTATGTACCGTGTAATTTTATAAAAATATTCCGTTGAAAAGAAATTTTAAAAGTGAAACCGAATGACAAATAACAGCGCATCTAATACGACAATACAAACTAGAGATAAACATCGTTCTCTTCACACACTCGTGACTTATATTCATGGAAAAAACCTTTACTGTCTAGCGTACACAGTTTGAGAAAATATAATCAGTTTATGTAAAATAGTTTTTTATAGTGCTTTTTACTATGATTAATTTTATTATCAGTTTTTCCTTTTTTTATTATTATTAACGCAATCGAAACGAGCACACATTCGAAACTATAAAATGATCATTTATCAGATTTTTTTTTGTTCAAGAGTTGGCTGAGCACGGCCAGTAGGTCAATAAAAACTACCCACTATTCGGTAATGTAACTTTTCTATCTTGTAATGAAGATAATAAAAATTTCAACGTATACACTGCGCTGTGTTTTCATTTGGAAATCTATTGAGTTTTTTTTTCCCCCTTCCTCTTATTCGTCTTCTTTCTTTCTTCTTCCTAAATTAACGATTATTAAACACGAGCTGTCAACTTTTAGTTCCGTAGATGAAACTCTTTTTCAAAACAGCGAGAACTGTGTAGAAAAGTGAATGAATAATACATACGAGAGGTTTTGCCGTACCTATTAAGGTAGTCACCTCCCATACAAGAAAGGTTGACCAAAAAGACGAAGAAGGAGAGAGATAGAAAAAAAAGGAACGAGTTTCGAAATACAGAGATACTGCGGTATAACGCGTCAGATGCAGTATAATTAGGTAAACAACCAAATGGATTTGTAGTATTTACATGACAGAAACGCGGATTAAGAGATGAAGCAAACAGAATATGGACTAAACAAATGGTATATAAATATAGTTTTCAAAATATATCCATACTTATTCGTCTTATACTCCAGAAAAAGAAAAAAGATTATTATATATGCCCACTAAAATCTACTCGCGTACGTTTATATATACCGTTATTAGACGTATTATTTATGAGCGCGGGGTTCGGAGACTCGTACGACGCTGTTATGATGATAACTTCTCCTCAGAACGTTATTTTCGTTCGCAAATTTTGCGTAAACTCTTCAGCGACATGGATTATGTCCTCGGGATTGGAATACTAATTTTAATTTTCCATAACGTTGAAAAAATACGCCGAATTTGGCGTTGCACCATTACGGTGGTTTAGGATGTGAACCGTGATCAGTTTCAAAATAGGTACGGAATGATAAAGGTCTAATATAGGAACACGATTTGGATACACAATATATTACAGATCAATCTACAATCGATAATCAAGAGACGATTATTCGAAGTGCGATGTAAAATATCACAATTCTGTTGGTTAATCCAAGTCTCTCTCTTTATATTACATAGCTCGAAAATCAAAATAATATCTCCGAGTCTCTTCCTCTTGTGTAAAATCGTCGAAATTTCTTCAAGGCCCTTCTCCCCTCGAATACAACTCCATGATTAAAATGTTTGAAATCTCCAAAGTAGGTCGCACTCACCATCCTTTTTGGAACCACAATTACGATTTCTGAATTCGCTCATGTAAGCCCCTCCTCATAATATGCACTTGCTCGTAACATTGAGCGAAAGAAGCGCTTGACTATCTTTCAACGAATATAAAATTACGGATGATACATCATTCAAATAAATTCCATTTCTGCAGTCAAAAGCTCTAAAAAAAGAATTCTAATGAGCTCAATAAATAAAAAAACATTTATATTATAAAACTATCAACTAAAATATTCCACAAAAATTTTGATTGGATTTGTGTAAAGACCATCTCTCCCGAAATAATTTTCTCATTGCTTCATATTCTCGTCATATAGGCTCACTAATAGGTGTGCAAACAAGACTTTTGATTAATAAGGCAGATATATTATAAATTTCCATATTTCTTGCGTATATCATTACATCAGGAACGATTCTCGTCATTAAGACACAGCATAAGACTAATCGTCAGAGTAACTCGTATTAAATTCTACTCAAAATACCCCAAAGTTTTGTAGAACAGAACGCCCAGTTTAATATTTGTCTTCGCACGTATCGAAAGTTCAGTGTATAAAATTCAATCTCGCTTCTCTTTGTCCCCAAATTACCCGCGTCCCATTTACAAGGAATTTCAACAAAAATTACTTCCTCTCGCAATATACTTGTGGATTTTACGCACGGGTACAAGGAGCTCGAAAAATTCTATCAAGAACGACCCTTACAGATTCCGCGAAATTCTCACGTGCACAGCATCACAATATTTGGCAAGTTAATAAAACTGTCATCCGAAATGTACGCGCGTGACAAATGATGAGAGAAGTTGGATGACTTTACTGAGACAAAGAGAAAAGTTAAAAGATAGATCCACGTATATAGTTCGAAAATATTCCTTCGATTACCATTGTGTACAAATACAACTAATTTTCAAGAATAGTGAGCCTGTTCTTTTTTTTCCCCTTTGGTGTCGCCTTTCGAATGATTTAAAATACGACCTTAATTCACTCGCCACAAACTGCAGGCAGCGGTTTTCGACTTGTCTATTCCTTTTCCACCGCCAGGTTTCATTAAATAGACATTATAAACTTCGAAATTGTTCATCAGGAACAAGAAAACGTTTGAAATAATACAGTTTATGCCAACTTCAGTCTTTCACTTTTGTAAAACAAAAACCTCTTCGAGTGGTGACAACTAACAATTATAATATGTATTGTATAAAATGGGCTGTTCGATGAAAAGTAACCTTCACTTGCACACTCCTCTCCGTTGTACACCATAACCTCTACTTCGTTTCACATTTTCGTACAATTGCTTTGGAAAGGCGAACCGATTTTACAAAAGCAACGTCATTTTCATTTTAATGACTTTCATTATTTATTTACACTCGAAATTTTCCATTTTCCAACGTAACTTATAAGGACTGTTATACGAAATTTTTCGCCTTTTTCCTCGTACCTATGACTCTGAAACGCTTTTGAAGACAGAAAAAAAGAAAAGGAAGAAATGAATATGCGAAAAACTACACCTGTTCCTTCAGTAAGAGGATTTTCTATCATTAAAAACTAAAAACAGTTTTCAAATTTAGAACCGAGCGAATCTATAGGTTTGATAGGATGACATATTATGTAAATTAAGCGTTGGTTCCTTTTTTTAATGATAGATGCAAATACAAACTGTACACCTCGATAAAGAACGGTTATTACAAAAGTTACGATCGAGTGGGCACTACGAAATAATGAATATTAAAAACTTAATAATGCTTCGAAATTTTCGAATGCTACAGGTGAGCAGCGTTTACAAACGGAACCTCATCGTAAATGAGATGTGAGCTTTTCAAATCGTTAGATTGAGAAACACCTCTACACAAATTAAATTGTACAACATGACAAGTGTAAACTGTATTATTTTATGAACTACAAGAATCATGCATAGCTTTAAATCGTCCCACGAATGGCAAAAATAGCCCCTCTCCCTTATAGAAGATGTTTCCGCGTGAAGGTCATCGGGTATGAGTTTGGAACGAATACATTATTTCTCTACATTGAAGTCGTAATTTGGAAAAATAAACAAGAAAAAAAAAAAAAGAAACTCACGGAAGGCTCAGATTTCTTTTAAAGTAGGAAATTAATCCTTGAAAATTTCTTCAGGGGAGATAATGAGAAAAGGAGAAAATGAAACGCAAACGAAGGAATCAAGTCACGTTTGTAGAGGAAATCGAAAATGTTGAAAAAGTGAAAATCTTGTTATAATTACAAATTATAGTGACTCCCGAATAGAATTTTCTATTCCAGAAAGTTCATATCGCGATGGAAAGTACTTAATTCATGAATAGATCAATTTCGATCTCAAATCTCAAAAAATTTCGAACATTCTACAAGGGAGCATAATTCGATAATTTTCGCACGTCAAGATCAATACGTCATTGTAATCCAGGTATCGAAGCCAATTGGTCTGATTAGAAACCTCCAACAAATAATAATACATACGCATACTCGTATACCTAATTTCAATGAATTTTCTCAAATACTCATAAACAATGAAATAACACGTACGAAGTGCGGCAAGCTGATCCGATTACTGACGATCAGGAATGAGATGAATACATTCTAACGCACTCGAACAAAGACTGAACGAATCAAGATCAGCTGTAGTCTACCACGAGAGGTACAACATAAGTAGATAGAATTCAGTCACTTACCGTAACTGAATTTCGCTGAGACAGAACAACCACCTATAGACAATAGACATCAGAACACCAAGGACGCTATCAAATTCCCATGTTAAAGATCAAAGTCTTCATAAGGCACTGCCCAATATACCAATTGTAAGTACGTCCTGAGAGAAATAAATCTTCAACTCGATCAGTCGATTCACAGATGAGTATGGTAATATTCAACTTACTTGAACACGTATATCTATATTCTCTTCTCCGTACAGAAGGTATGATTCATCTCATTTTCATTATGGCTGCTGAGATCACCAGCGGATTGATAGGTGAAAACAATCGTAATAACATGTATATCTTGTGGCCCCATGAGTATAATTTATTTTATCACCAATCTGTAATATCGAGTCACTGATCTTAAAATTGTTCATTATGTCCTTGAAACTTGAAACTACAAAACACTCACAGCATAGCACACGGTCGTCGATCACTAATAATTTCATCTAACTTCACTGACTCATAAGTCATCAACCTTCCTTGTCCTTGACTAACCTGGACCGGAAAATCAGCTGTTTGAAGTAAGGAACTCCACCTACTGCTGAGAATACTGAGATGGAAGAAACACTGACAGCGTGACAGTCGTGTCGTACAAAGGGGAACCACAAATGACGGGTATTCAGAGTGTGCACATTGTAGGTGCGCTAGCGGTTATATGAAAAAAATATTGATAAGGAAAGGGTGATCATAATTATTATACAATTCGAGTATACAGTTTTTCAGTTTTTCTTAAATTTCTCAATAATTACTGAATTTAAAGAAAAAATGCAAAAAAACAAAGTTTAATGAGCATAAAATTCTCTTTCAGGAAAATATATTTTTAGGAAATTTTGCGTAACTGAAAAACCTTTGTTGTTGTTGTTACTTGCACAGTCCAAATCACAACATCAAGTCACGCCAATCATTCGCTAGGAGCGCTACAATCATGGAAATTGAAAATAGGATCAGGGTAGGACTTTAATGTTAATTCATAGTTGATTGAGTTACCTCAGAATAAGTTGGAACATACCTAATTATAATTATTTAGCGGGAAAATTAAGAAAACAAAATTTGAAAACATAAAACTTCCTTAAAGTGACCTGCTTTTGAAAATTAAATAATACTGTACGTTTTTATTGATTAAAGGAAAGCTTTTGCTCACAACCTACGCCGCCCATCGAATTTTCCGTGTCCTAACCTACTAAGAATTAAGAAACTTATTTCTTAAACTTGAAAAGCGACGGACTGATTCGTTAATGGCTTCTCTAGGGCAGGAGTCGTAAGCCCATATCTGGTCGAATTCTTTGATAAACATTTTGTTTTTCGTTCTAAAGAAATCCTGCACGCAGAAGAGTTCTTAACTCACTTAGATCTTCTCGATAAAATTGCCTCCTCAGTAAGTATAAGAAAGTGGAATCTTTCATCTTTGACATAGACCATGATTACATATACTTACTGTAGTTCTATTTATATTTCTGATACTCTCGTCCGTAGGTTACCTTTCTAAGCTAAGTATATTTGAAGGCAGAAGCATCTTGGGTTACGCACCGTGGGCAGATATGTATTCGCGCCTCATCGTCTATATGTAAATTTGCGAATAATATGACGATTTTTCAAGAGGTTGCTGTCAATTTTACTTCACTTCGAGTGCACTCGACGTAAACCAATTATACGTATCGAGTAACTGAGAACTACAGCTCATCATATAATACAATTAGCATTAGCATGAACAGCATCGCGTTATATAACTTGAGTCCCAATTACGTACATATAGACTGTATATCAGTAAGTACTACACGCATACGACTGCGTGAAATACACGCGGAATTTCTACGCACCCATTGTCTAGCTATACGAAAGAAAAGAGTAGAGGAACCCAGAAGTACTCGATCATTACCCGTTAATTTTGGCGGAACCGATGACATATTATGTGTGCCGCTTATAGGTTTATTGATGAGAAAAGCCGACTTTAGTTACTTCCTCCTTCTTATTCAATTACGTTAAAATCGAAAGTAATCGTTCGTATTGTGATCACTAGGTACTAAAGCTGACCTACGTCGCGGATTTGGAATAGAAACACATCGCTTTATTCTATTTTCTGTTCACCCCCTCTCTTTATCAAGCCGTTTCTCACTCTTAGCGTACCGTACCGTTTTCAAAATAATAATTCATTTTCAATGACAAGTGCTGTACAAAATTGACGAGTGTAGGTAGGCTTGCGTCGCGTCACGAAGCCGATTAGCAAATTTATAATAACGCGTATGTATACATATACACATATATATAGGGCACAAACTGCTATATAGTGGAAATAAAAGTACATAAAAGTTCACACATGCTAGTCGGTATAGGTACCTCTCTCAACACAGTTATCAACATGCAATTCTACGCTGCGCTGTAAAGAAAAGAAACCAGTTGAGAGAACCTGCCACAATAGGAGATACGCCGTGTATAGTTTTTGCTAGTATAACTAACGAAGAAGAGCGATGGAGAAGTAGAAAGGAAAAAAAAAAAAAAAAAAAAAAAAACTTGTCCATAAATCTATCTACTGTACTCACAAAAAAGTTTAAACTTATTTTGGAACGAGGTTAAATCGCCTCATAATTCATTTTTGAAATAAAAAACCCATTATCGGATACTGTGTGAGAGAAGAACAACGACAATGTATCTTTACGGCGAACTACATTTGAAGTCCGGAGGTTCTCGTCGGCGCACTCTCAAGATTATTATATAGGATGTATACCTATTCGTAACAGCATTAAAGTATAAGTATAGCACTTAGAACAAACGGCCTACATTAAACAGTATCAACAGAATTGACGAATATTTCGTAAAAATCGACATCTTTACATTTTATAGATCGCTAAAACGTGCAGCATTAATAATAAAGATGAAAATAATAATTCGACAGGATAGAAAGATTTTTTGTTGTTAAAATACTCACTAAAAATGAATTTTTACGAACGTATCACGGCTTCGTGATGGAAAAAGAATAATAACCTTCTATAGAGCTTGATCGGCATAGAGGGGGAAAAAATAATCGAATATAAAGAGTCGTAAAAACGAAAAAGTTAATAGCGCTATTTGAACGTTAGAGTTGCTGCATTGAGAAAAAAAAGAAAGTCAATTTAAATTTGATTTCGTTCGCGTTTAAAAAGCACTTCTGAAAATGAGATGCGACTTAGGTGAGGAAAAACTTTTCCGCTTATGCGGCCAAATTGAGGAAGGCTTTAAGTATACATATATAGGTATATGTATGCGTCGTATAATACATTATCTACCTATCAATTTTTCCCTCGAACTTCTCTTCAAATATAACACTCAATTTCAATACTCCAACATTTTAAAATCTCTTTCGTACATAGTGTGGTTTCTTTTATTCGTAAAAATAATAATTTGTGATATTCTTATACCATAGCACGCTCTTGATACAATTCGACGTCGAGGAAACGTTGAAATTCTTACGTTGGCATCAGTACAATAATTACGTGATGAGGGCTTTTCGTATAGTTGTTTTACGATCGTTGCACTCTAGTGCATTCACGGAAGAGGCAAAAATAAAGTTCCGTGTTCAATCTGCAAAAACTCCTACTTTTTTCTGCACCTTCTGTGCGATTATGGAAGAAAGTAAAATTTTAAAGCGTTTTCCGACAATACCTAGTATCAGCTCTTGATTGGTCATAAATTTTGATACCTACATATAGACTACGTATTTACGAAGAAAAATCCGCAATACATTGCAACTCAGCTATAATTGAACAACCCCACTCCAAGAAATATAGGTAAAATGCTACTGGAGCCGTATTCATGGCAACATCATTCTCAACTCATACTATTCCAGGAGGAATAATATTTGAGTAGGGCTGATTTTGCCCTTCGTACGTTGTGAGTGTCCGTTCGTATATACGAGTATTGTCGAGTCTTTTCATAAAATTAAAGTCAAGCCCTATTGGAACACGTTGATCAGCATAGTCAGATGGACTGTCTACAAAGAAAGAATGACAATTTTTGATCGATTATCTTTTTGTCAAACTCGTCTACAAAAAAAATCGTTCGCTGATTCGTTGTTGGGATACCCATACAATAATGGAAAGAACAACAATGGATCACAAATTACGTATCTTCATGATAGGCCAGTTATTTCTGTCATCATATCGTTCGCAACGCGACGCCTTTCAATAGATCTACTTTATTTTATTGTTGTAAAATAAATTTATACAGGTGATACTATCGAGAAAATATCAAATTTTAATTTGACTCGCGTCAAGGAACGAGGCACCGAAAAGTCTAGTCTACGTGTTTCGAGTCAATAGACGTTTAACCCAAAATTCATCGTGAATCATATTGCGGATATAACGTACTAACTCAATTTCTGAACTTTTCAAATTTAGCGTGAAAACTGTTTCACTTTTGTTCTTTCTTGTCAAGAGGCAGTACAGGCCCCTCAAAAATTCTCATCCACCCCCCTCTACTTCTCTCATTTCCTAATCTTGAATAATTTGTTTAGTTGGTGTGTAATATTTTGAAAAAAAAAAAAAAAAATTTAAGCAGCTGGCCACATTTTTTAATTTTGAATAATCAATATTAATTGAACGAATGTCATGAAGAAAAAGCCCAAAGGTTAGAATTTTTTTCATGAAGTAAACATAAATTTGGATGATACCTAGTTATCCAGGTATGTGAAATTTCATGATGATCTATATAAGATGAAAGTTTCCATAGAACTTCTCCATGCTTAATTGTTCTCAAATATCTATTTACTCAACTTGTAACCAAAACAGATTACTGTAGTACAAAAGAGAATAGAGTGAAAGAAAGGAAGGAAATTGAAAGAAATTAAAAATTATGCTCGTAATGACGGGATGTTCACGTTATCCTATCAAATCCCGGTTTCTGTCAGATTTTTCTTCATACAGCTATACTCAAAATAATTTAACAATCGCAAAATGATATGAAATAGATTGACCGTAAGAAATTATCGTTCGAACAAAACCGTATGATATTACATAGGTGAGCATCCATTTTGACGATAAGGGCCCGAAATTTCTTCTTTTCCTACTGTACTGAAATGAGAAATTTGCGATAATCTTTTTCATCGTGCATTTTTTTCTCTCACAAATTCACTTGGTACGTCCGATTTGACTACCTACTTTTTAAGTACAAATTTACTCCATTCTACCCGGTAATTAAGAAATATGCGAGCTATTTATCAGTAAAATTCAACAAGTATCTAAAATTCATAGAACCATCATAATATTCGTGATATGACCTTTAAATCTTCAAACCTCCGAGGTTTAATTATCTGTAGCTTATACAGATGTCGACATTTATCATCCAAACTTCACGGACTGATGTAAAAGTTGACGACGAGTGTGTTCGAAAAATAATAAAAAAAACTTCCTTCGTCGTGTTGGTACGATTTGCCTGTAAGGTATGCTCGTTCATTTACATACGTATGGCAATAGGGAAAATAAAAGTGCTGAATTCGTTGGATCGCAGAATCTATCAACTCGTAGTAGGATTGTATAAATAGAAAAATCTGGAAAGAAAATTTTCTACTCATTCTCGCGTCGTATTTTCTTATGCTTTCAGAAACAGGCTCTGCCTAATTTATTTTACAACGCCTAATTTAACATTCGCCATTCGATTATCCGTTTGAATTACTTGTGTAATAAGCGTATTTTCTTTCTCATCTGATATTCCCCCTAAAAATAGCAGAACAAATAGTACGAAAAATAAAACAAAATACAATATTACTCAAGGGGATAAAACACAGAAGAAGTACGAAGAAAAAGAGAAAAAAAGTGCTGGAAATATGTCGCACTTTTTATTACACAGACAACTCGAAAAACACGTATACATTTGGTAGTATATTCTTGCCGTGAATTATGGCTCAGCCGCTTTGGCATTTTAAAGCATAGGCCTATAATAAAACGTAGACCTGCTCTCGTATAATTTATGTAGGACTGTATAAAAAGAAATACGCGTTCGTAAAATATTACTCAACTAATCCGCGGGTAGACTTCTCGATCAATCAAACAATATGTCATTTAATAGACAACTATAATATGAAGCTATAGAGAACGAGTATACAACCAATATGTTGAGAACTGAATTTCAAAATTTCAATTCTCCGTTTCATATTTTTGTCTACTCATGATGATGCTATACTAAAACTTGGGCCTGGAGTTTTTTTTTTTTTTTTTTTTTTTTGTCAATTTTATTTCGTAATATGGACGAATTAGCGTTCATTGTGAGCACGATGATGACTCATTGAACAGGGTGTAAATTTTATATTATTTTGGAAATGTTTTTAAGAAAGCAAAACTAACCTTATCCTTATTTTTTGGTTGTTTGCCAGGAGGCGTAAAATATGTTTTATGGTTTTGCAACAAAAACCATATGAAGTCTTCATTTGAACACATCTTTTATAGAGCGTTAATAACTACTAACTAAATTGTCTTCTTCATTTACATTTTCTTTAAGAACATGTACACTTGTGCACGAAATGGTTTGTCATCTTTCCAAAAAATCGGTATTCATGAAAATTAAAATTTCAATACAAATGTGTACGTGATGTAGCGCTAACCCATGAACTAAAATTTGGAAAAGGGAAGCGCTTGCTCGAGGAATTGATTGAATCGACTTAGGGACCTACCAACGTACAAATATTAAAACTTTTTCTCGCACTGCTAGTCCGGAAATCCCTGTAAATGAAATTAGTACCTATCCAAAATGCTCCGCAAATTCAATCACATACCGACGGCTCAACAATCAGAATCCATCGCACCAACGATTGTTATGGCAAATAGTTCTTACAAGGTTCTACAATTTACTTGAGATATAGGGTGACATATTCCTTTAAAAAGTGACTTATCGGCTGTTGATCTGACTGCAAGAATTGATATGGGCTCAACCTAATTACTATAGGCTTTATATCTTTTCTTAGGCGTCAAGTTTTTTATTGCTTTTGAGAAGAACAGAGAAATAACAAAGGTAAATCTAATGATTTTCGTTAGGTTTATTTTTTTTCATTTTCAGTCTATTCGTGTTTTTATTAATCTGAAGGGGGTGTGCTGCGAGGAGAAACGGCAAACAGCGATTTTTGGCATAGAGGTTACAGCGTTTTCAGCAACACAGTCTGCTTTCTTTTCCAAATCTGAGGACTTGTCCTCATTCAATAATGTAAGAGCACTTATATCAACGCGATAAGAAGTCAATTAATATCCGAGACACATCAAAAGTATAGTGAATAGGCCTACAGTCGCACTACTTTGATTTGTTTTAATTTTAGCCGAAACGTATGTATACAGTCGCTGTCTACAATATCACAATATCAACCATTTTTGTTTACGTTTATACTTTTTTTTTTGACAATGACAATATTTTTTCATTATCGTTTTGAGTACCTACCTACTTCAAATTACTTTGCATATCTATGATTGTCATCAGACGTGATTGGCTGATCATATCGTCCCACTCTTAGGGCTGAGGAAGATTCGAGGTAAGGCGAGTTTTCCACGATTTCCTCATCGTCAAGCGATTGTGTATTTAGTTGATGACGGCCATCGGTCAAAAACGTTTCTATTAGCCTACATGATTAAACATTTGCGGCTTTTGTATTTAGCGTTTTTTGTTTTATTTTCAATCGAAATGAGTCGCACCATTCTGAAACAAATCAAAATTGTGATCATCAATTGTCAAAATATTACTGTCCGCTCCCGTATTTAAAATGCTGAGCGTATGTGCAGTTCGTATTTTCAAGAGACTACCCATTATTAGAGAATACAATTAATTTATACAAGTAGGGTTTTAGTGGTTACGCGAATAGAAAATGATTTTCTCTGTTTCACAGTACTTACAACATCTACCTACTCCCACATTCAGATGAACTCTTGAGATGCTCTAATGAGTGGACTGTAATTGAAGACGACGATGAATTCATAGTTTTTCAAAAACAACACTCCTTATCGGACTTATCTCTTCTTATTGTTAATTGTATTGAACTTTAAGAACGATTTTCTTTGTACCGTATAATCGAGTGCAGTCTATTATTTTTTACAACGATGCAGGTTTCAATTAATATTTTCCCTTTTCTTTCTCTTCCTCCTCGGTTTACCTTTCTCTTCTACTATTAAGATAGGATTTGAAGTAAGGAAAATAATTTGTATTTATACCGGTGTATACGTACGGTATAGTACAGCCTGGTCGGAACACGTGTAAGGAACCGGTTCTCAAAGCAAGACAAAAGGTATTGTATGAGCTACATCACCTCCATAATCCAATCACGTATACGCTATATAACTTACTATAAGCTTCTGGCGATATGCGCGACTAAAAAGACTGAACGTTATTATAATGTTGCAGTGAGTGTAGCGAGCATTTCCCGAGCCCTAATAGCTGGAAGGGCTCGAGTTGTAGCGATATTCGGATTCGATGAAATGAAGCGAAAAAAAAAAAAAAAAAATAGATACGTGAATATGTATGCGGTACCTGCCTTACTTGTGAAAGTGAGAAAATTTCATACTACTGAAAAAATCAGCTAGATTGTTTATTCGAAGTTCGCTGATCTCCAAAATAAATTACCGGTAGGCATTGTTAATCAGCGTACCTACGATGAGATGAGCTGGTGGTATCCAGTATCTAGAAAAAGATTTTCAAAATTGTGTGTTAATGGGGTAGAAAGGTTCTCTCTTCCAGGGAGCTCATTTTGGATGGTCTTCCTCATTCACCTCATGAAAAATGGAAAAATATTTCATGATTATTCCCTAAGAGGTAAGCAGTAAAAGAACACTTCGTAGGCTTATCATGAAGAACACGTGCTGGGCGTTCGTAGACTCTGATAGACCATATACACGACTGTTCGCAGCCGGGCAATTATTAGGTACCTACTCGATCTGTCTGATTCTTCTCCTTAATACATGAGTAGATCGTCGACAAGATGCATAAGTACGGTATTTTTACTCTTGCTTCTGCTATGCAATCAAAACTAGGTACTTTCATGAAAATCTGTTATTAGGGGTCTGAATTCAGATATTTTGTGTCCTGGATAATGTTTCGAACTAAGAGGATTGAGAAAACGTTGTCAAAAAAAAAACTGTTTGTCTAACACCGAGAAAAACGATTTTCTCTCGTCACAATGACAAGCATATTGGGTTTCACTAATCACCATCATATGTACTTTGACAGGTTCATCGTACGTGACGAGACTGTGATTTGCTAATCAGTGATTACATTCAAACGTGAGAAGATAAACAGTGAGGCCGAAATTTCCTATCATAATATTTACACGTAATGCGAATCCCATTTCGTAAAATGTATGGTCACTACCAACACTTTCTTCCTCACCTCGCTTTCCGGGAATACACTCCTCAAAAATATTCTTAATTTGACACGCGTGCTTATTGATCCAATATAAAACTGCTATTCAGATCAACCAACGTGCTCGTTGCCAGTGCCCTGCCAGTTGTATTCTCAGTTTTACTCGTAATATTGTTGGTAAGCTTATCAATATCCTATACGATGAAACAAAAGGTATGATTGTAATGGTCTCCGATTGTGTTACAAAATTGGAGTCAACGATTCTCGTTCCAGTATCGTTGCGAACGGACCTGGCCACACATACTGGTATCAGAGTCTTGATGAATACCCTATTTGTAGGACTGAACGCAGACAGATTTTTCGATACAACTCAGTAGGGTGGCCACGACCAGAAGTCTAGTTTTCCATCTTTCTACCCAGTAGAAATAGTTGAGCTAAGACGGACGAGAGCAATATTACTGTCCGTCTTTTTGAAAACCACGACGTCAAAGGACTTACTGCAAAAATAAAAAATCAGACTAAGGAGGTGTATGTGAAAAGGGCCTCCGTTCCATGAGAAATACAGTGAACGGAGGCCCTTTTTACATGATATACTTCCGCATTTACAAAAAAATATTATAATGAAGCGCTAGTAGAGATAATTGAATTCTCGCCAAATGGAAACAAACACGGGAAGTGGTCTTCACTCTTGACGTCTTCCGTTTTGAGGAAGTGATTGGTACGATCTAATGCGACTCTATCGGTTACATTCGAACTAAAAACTCTTTTCTCCTGACCGATGATTTTGGGCTGATTTATAACGGTCCAAAGCAATACAAAAGCAAGGAAAAACAACTTCTTATACTCGTGAGCGAGTCCATTTTCTCTAGAATTTTTTCTTATGTTCCTAAGTTTACCGTTGAATACATTGTATGATTAAAGTAACTCTCCCTTCGGAGTATTCGTTTTTCGCGTTTATTATGGATAGCCGTAACCTTGAGGAACGTATTCGTTTAAATTTGAGTTAGGTATTTTCGTTCTTCGTCTTCATCACAAACGGAGGTACTTGATAAGTTTTCGTCCTTTTCTTTTACCATTTCTGTATTCGGTGTTTTTGACGAGCAAATCGGTCAACCTTAGATGACAAGGTGCCTAACACAGTCTCACAGATAGATGTACAACTGGCAGTGGACTTTCGGACTCGAACCTCGATGATGAATAACATTTCGTGACATGTTGAAAAAGTCTCAATCTCATGGAATTTTTAAAATTGTGGGAAGATTATCCGTTCTTGGTAAGTCAGTTATGTAACTATATTATGGAAGAGTTGGACGATCGCTCAGACTTTGGAAAGTTTATTTGTGTTCTTACGAAGAAAAAATTCTTTCTTAAGAAAAAGGCGTGGACATGAACAAGATACTTTTCTTCAGTGACATTGAACCATGCTATCTCGGACTAACCATCCCATCAGGATGCCTACGTCACGAGGTACCTGAAGATTGATTTGATTGACTCTTCGTGTAATTATTTTATTTTTTAGCAACCAAACCATCCAAGATCCTTCAAACATCAGCTTCAAGCTTTTCTGGGGTGTCACGAGTTGGCCCTTAATTAATCTTTGTCATCATGTTCAGTCCTCCTGAAGGTCAAAAATCAATTGAGACCTACGTGTTCGGTAAAAGAAACCTGTATACATAATTCTCCCTGCTCGGTATACTGTAAACAACCTTTTTGTGCAGTGAGAGTGATAATATTTTCTTTTCATGATGCAGCTCTCTTCTAAATAATTCACAGACTTTATATTATGATGATGGATGCAGTTCGCTAAAAATAAGAATAATGAGCATTTCATAAGGGTGAGTTGTAGAGGCGTAAGGTAATGCATTCTGGTATTCGAATGAATCATCTAAGTTGTAGGAGAAACAACGAACAAAGACAGGTCTGAAGTACTTTAGTCCCTTAACGAACTCGTTTTGTTGTGCAGCGTACAATAGGGAATTGAGGATGATGATAATGATCATCGGATTCGTTCACGTGTAGTTATCAATGTGAATTAGTCCGGGATAGAGTTGAAAATAACAAATTTTGAAGCCGGCGAATAACCAACGCGAACAAAGAAACGAACGCGATTTAAAAGGGAAAGAAATGAAAATAAAATTACTAGCAAAAAAATAAGGAAATGTAGTACCTTCTACGTGATTCTTGTACACGATACATGAACGTATACCATTTTCAAGTGAAGTAGGTAGACCTAGTACGTACATTAATGATACATAAGTTACACATTTTACGTAGACAAGATTGGGAGGTGTGATCTAAAAAAAGGAAAAAAGTCAATGTTTGCCCCACGTTGTTTGTCTTCAGTATGTTAGATGAGAGTAAAAGACAAACATGTACTTAAACAGAATGGGTAGGTGAAAAAAATAAAAAGATAAGATAATCGGGTATTGAAGTATTTGGAGTGTCTACAGAATGATGTTATATTAATTTTAAGCTTCTGATAAGTTGTCAGAGTGTATCGTATAGTGACTTCTCGAAGTATAAAGAAAAAATTTTTTCTTCTGCCTGACTTTCTTCGGGTATGGTGCGAAAAATATCTAGAAAAAATTAACTCGACGTTTCACGTACCTACCTTAAAACATATTCAAGGCGCGTACGATGTGAACACATATGGTAATAAGATTGCGAAATAATACTAAAACACGTGAAGAATATAAATACAAAATGGAAAACTTTTTACATTCCAATTTTTGGTAGACTTTTTTCATCCCATTTAACGCTGTCCAGAACTTGTCTTTTTCACAAAGCTTCCTCGTTCGGTTTTTTTCCAATTCTCGCAAATTCCTTTCAAATTTGTTCTTCCTGGTCTTTTTTTTTTTTTCTTTCTTTTTCCTTCTAGAAATAGAAAATTCTGAATACTCAAGAGTAACCAACCCAAGAAAGCGTGAAGTGTATTTTCTACACTGTGTGTCTGTCAGAACATATCGTACAGATCGTTTAATAAAATCGAACAGATCGGTCATGTTATTATGTCTCGTAGTCGTAGATCCGCCAAGGAGTAGTCAGGAGTTGTAAAGAATGAATGAATTTACAGCTTTGACGTGTCGTAATCCGTTCGAAAGACATCGTGACAAGACAAAGGGAAAATTACTGGAATAATTAGAGAGTGATTCAAATATCAGAATGCACGTAGAGAAGATGAATATACGATAAGCGATAAAGCCTTCCTGGACTACTTATTTAACATAATTAAACGAAGAAGTGGACTATTTTACGACATTTATAGGTTTTTTCCATGCATTCGTCTCTGTTCATCAACAGTGTAGGTATCTGAAAATACAGACTCTTTTCTAAAACTTGAATAATAAATCCTAATTTTTCTGTCCGTATACTAATCGAAAATGCCGTATTTCGCGGAAAAGGTTACCTGCGTCAATTCGAGTTCAGTCAGCTAACAAGAGTGAAAATTTCTTTCTTTATAACTGTACCGCTGTGAGTAGATGTTATAATGGAGTTTTGATTTCAGCGAGAATAAAGATGGGAGTACATCAGAGGAGGAAGGAGAAGAAGACAAAGATGAATGAAAGATGACTGACATGATTGAAGATGTCAGTCAAAATGTACGGTAATTAATCAGGTGAAATATATTGTATACTGCAGTTCGGAAGCATTTGAGTAGGCTGAAGATTTACTCGGAGAAAAGTAAGACAAAGTGTACTGTGATATTTTCCATTCATTATCCAGTCTGGGTACAAATTAAGTACGGAGAAGTCAAAGCAAGACATTAATTTTCGAATCTTCTACCAAATCTCGAATTTTGATGAATTAATACGTCGAATATCATAATGTTTCTTCTGCAAAGCGCGCAATGACGAAAGAAGTTCTACAAGAATCTACGAGTATTTTAGTTGACTAACCTTAGTGCCTAATCATTAATCAGAAATTCAGAAATCATTATTTTTCACAAACTTGACCTCTCACATACAGCTACATTTATGCTGATGCAGACAATCTGTATTTTGATTCCCGTGTCTTGTACGGTTTGTATTCAATAACCTAACCATAGAAAAGCTAGAAAAACTTTTTTTCAAATTAATTTTTTATCATTTTTTTCCCTGTATTTCTTGCGCATATAGAGTTAAAAATGATTATTTCTCCCACCAATACTGTATCTAATAGGGTAGATTATGACAATACGACTGCTGGTGCTCCTAGCGGATGACCAGTTCGAATGCACGCTAAAAGTATGCAATACCTATGTTTGCTGTTTCTTCTGCGCTCTTTGTTTACTTTTGTTTTAACCGCAATTTCTCACGTAGTCAGTGCTCTCAATATTTTGGAAGAGTTCTAAAATAAGGAATCAAAATGTTCTTTCTCTTTAATATGAAGGCTTTCATTTTTTGAGGATGTGCCTCCCTTTCCTTATTTATTTGAGACTTATTTTGTATTTGATATTGATCAAGCTTCGGAAGATTATTTTCATGTGACGTACCTATATCACAAATCACAAGCCAAAGAGAAATTTTGATGTACCTTCAATTTGACAATTTGAGATAAAGAAATCATTATCCATTGGCTCTTTTCAGTTTTTTTTCCAGATCATAGACTTCTTTTGGTATTAAAAAGAGTTCAATTTATAAGTTAATTTTCAGTGATTCTATTTTTAGCTAGTAACTGCAATTTATGAAATATATAAATCAAAACGTATATTTTGTTCTTCTCCTCATGTTACTATTCTGTCAAAATTCCAGACTACCGACTAAAATAGATGTAGGAATATCGACTAAAAGTTTGTAGGTTTTGAAAAATGATATACGATCCAAAGAACAAGGACCTCAAATTTCGTACTGAAAAAAAAAAAAAAAAATCTTCAAGGTTAAATATGAGCTATGAATGTGACGATTTGCTTACTGCTTTGTTCGTTTCTAAACTCCATCTCTAATAATATGAACTGAACATAAACACCCACACGCGAGCCCTCAAAGCCAACAAAATTATAGATTAGTTCAAAAATGGTTCGTCGAAAATTAAAGATACGAACGTTGAGATGCGAAAACTATTAATACGAATGGTAATTGACGCAAACTGTATTACAGTGGTTTATTGGAAAAGAAAACATTCGATTACAATCTTGGGTTCTTGAAATTTCGCCGTGATATCTAATACTTTACTCGTCCATAATTTACTGTGCTGAATAATTCATTACACGTACCTTATTTTACTTTTTTTCTTCAGAACTAGAAGCTAAGGTCAAAGAACTGCAAAAAAATAATGTAGAAGAAATGGAATCATTGAACATTGTGCGTTAAACAGGCGTTGAAAAAAGAAAAGATTTATAATATAAAAAAGTAGAAATATTCATTCTTACCAAATTATCGCATTGAAAAATGATATTTTATTCATGGACGTGAACTACTTGTTGTATTCGAATACCAGTATAGGTACATACCTGAGTGTGAATCTTGTATATATTTATGTTGTATGATCTTTACGTGAGCTTTTGAGGTGAAGTACACAGTTTGGAGGAATGACAATTCGCATTTATTTTCTCTTAAAATTCTTAATGTATTGTCGTAAGTCAAGGGCTTCATCCTGGAGTAGTTAATGTACTCATAGCTAGGAACCCGCTATCCGTTTTATTAGAAGAGGGGGGAGGGAATTATCAGAAAACCTCCGCAAGTGCATGTTCTTCTATGGAAGTTGGGTTGGTTTGCTGTTGAATTTGAGTGCTTGGCAATTCCAGTAAGAAGCAATTCTCGTAATTTAGTCCAGTCAAATTAGGTGAAAAAATAGTGTAAGTTGGGATTGGGAACTGATGCAGGAGAGCTGAAATTGGAGGCGTAAATATGTCATTTATCACTTGATTCGACGCTACTAAAAGTCGCACTCAATATGACATACACGTCGTCCTTAGAAAGCAAAAAAATGTGGTTCTGATTGATTTTATGTGATTTTTAGGGTGAATACCGGTTTTTTGAAAAAAAGTCACAAGACAAAAATTGTAGAGCGTCAAAAAATATAAAAATAATGTTCTGGTAAAAATTTCCCTACGGTGATCCATTTTTGAATAAATAAAGGACGAAAGTTGGATAGTTGCGGAAGTAACGCGTGATAATTATCTTGTCACCCAGACGCAAGCGTCACCTGGCCGTTATAATGGATGATACTTCATTCTTGAGAAAATTGAGGCAAGTGTAAACTTGTGTGTGTCTGTACTTTAGCCAATTTAGTCAGAGTATTTTAGCCACTATCCACTACTTTCCTTCTTAACCTGTATGAAGAATTATCAGCTTCATATTCATACAATCTCATCACAAAATCTTGTGTTCGTGATGAGTTCTTATGGTTCTTTAATTACAAGTTGTGACTTGGAAAATTCATAAGAAATTCTCTAGGCATTAGTCCACATTATCAGCACCTATCATAAAATTTCATTATTATTTGTAGATGTTGTCTCCTAATAAATAAATAAATAAATTACAATAACAATGATTGAGAGATCAAAAAGAAAAGAATCTTAAGCTTGGTGGACAGCAATGATTTAGAAATTTAAACAAGACTGAGTCGCCATGTGCCTCAGTATCCGGGTCTCTTGTTTTTTTTTTTCTAATTGACTGGTACGTGACGGAAATTTATTTTTTAATTTTTTTCAAAAGATCTGGAGCTTCTTTTCCTACCAAGATGTAGAGCTCAAGAGATCTCGATTTTTTCTATGTCAAGATTTGGAAACCAAGAGGTCTGCATCTTTGTTCCACTCTGATCTGGAATCTCAAACGTACGGTAGGTAGTAAGATTAAGGAAGTATCAAGAAGAAGAAACTTCCTTAAAGACTGTACAGAAATTTGAAAAATGCTATGCAAAAATAAAATGATAGGTGACACAGAATATGTAATACGTGCAGTATTGATCAAACGATGTACATTATCATCAATACTACATGACCTGTGCTGCTCCGCAGCATTAGTATAATTGAATTGCCTGAACATATATCAATCTAAATCTACAACGAGGTAAGGCCTAGAAGCCATCCTCTATTCCAACCTTTTTTTTTTTTTTTTTTTTTTTTGTTACTATTATTCTTTTAACTATTATTTTAATTTTAATTTTCCATTGCAAATTATTATTATTATTTTTAATACTTAATTTTCTCTTTATTACTGTCTTAAGTTTGATATTTTTGTCCTTTTTTTCTTTTTTTTTATGATTTAGTAGCAATAAATATGGTTGGATTGTAAAAAAAAAAAAAAAACCATGACACTTGGACAGGGGGAATATATTATATTATAGGTGGAATATACGCACATAAGAAATGTAATTGGTGAAACTGCGTTTTAATGTTTTGGGAATTTGCTTAAGTTGATCAAGGAGTGTTGGCGGATTGGAGGGTATAAAAAATCAGCCCGACCTGTTCAGTTGAAGTCCTTGGCAAATTGGAAAAGAGGGTTCATTTTCCTTTCACGAATATCCTCTTTAGAAATGTACAGGGAAAAATTGCGTTTCCATTTTTTGAAAGTTTGTGAGGAATGCGGAGTAAATTGTTGAGTGACGGCAAATCTGTTGGTGAGAGGCATTTATTTAAAAAAAAAAATCAGTCTGATCTGTTTAGTTTGACGCTGGTAAACTGAATAAAGTGGTTTAATTTCATCTAAAAAATACCTATACCCAAAAGAAATGTACAGGGCAAAATTGCGTTTCAATACTACCCAAAACTGAAGTCAGGGACGGGTCAGCCAATGGGTAATGGCTTATCTGTGGATCGGAAGCATTAATTCAAAGGAAAGATCAGTCCAATCTGTCCAGGGGAAATGTCTAACAAATTTTATCAAGTTTTACTGAATTTTTTTCAGTATATAGATAGATAATATGTGAAAAGCTCAATTGAGGAAAATTCAAGAACGCCTTAAGTCAAGCGGCTGCTGGTCCTTAATGGCTCAGCTGCTGTGCTAAATGAACAAATTAAAGAAACTGAAGCAAATTGGTTGGTTGAGTAGAACGGCCAGACGGACTATCATAAAGTTATTTTTGAAAGTTTTTTCGTGTATTAAAAAAAAAAATGGATAGAAGGTAGCAATGTTCAAGTTCATGCCTCTCTCACTGCTGGATGAGTCAACATACGTACTATAGCTACTAAATAGCTACGCTTCTCGCGTTCAATCAACCAAATGTATGAAAAATTCCCCATAAGAAATACATGGGGAGAAAACGCAAATGCGGGTAAGTGGGGAACACCTGAAGTAAGGCACTAAGTAATGCTTGATGGCTAATCTAGAGGTCGTCCTGAGGAGAATAAGAAAAAAATGAAGCAAATCGGCCCAGTAGAACGACCTGACAGACTGTCGTTGCGTTCAACCAAATTTATGAAAAATTTTCCATAAGAAATACATGGGGAGAAAAGGCAAATGCAGATAAGTGGGGAACATCTGAAGTGAGACACTAGGTAATGCTTGATGGCTAATCTGTAGGTCATTCTGAAGAGAATAAAAAAAAAAAAATGAAGCAAATCGGCCCAGTAGAACGCCCGCACAAACTGTGAAAAGGATAGATCCCAAATTTTTCTAATTATATGGATTGATGTTTGAAGACTATCTTGGTCATCTTGGTCACACTTGACAAAGACTGTCTGAGAAATAAAATTTGCCAGGCAAAAATAAAATTTCAAGAGACAGAGAATGTATGTATTACTTGAGTGACGTCACAACACATTTTTCCGGTGAGAACTTTTTTTTTTTCTTCTTTTTCTTTCTTTTCGCAATTGCATAGAGGGTCTCGCCTTGCCGGAGGCAAGAGCCCCAAAAAGAAAAGAATATCTAATTTTTGGTGGCCATAAATATCTTGTGTGTCTGAAGAACGAGCGACACTTGCGTCAAATGTCATGCTTGCGTTTACAACTGTTCAATTTTCATCCTTCACTTATTCGAGGCACATCATTTATGTACCTTTTGACGCTCTTCAAATGTTGTCTCTTGACTTTTTTTCAACAAATTGATATTTACTCTGAAAATCTTGAGGACCACACATTTTTTCCTCTTGGAGAGGACGCGTACGTCATACCAAGTGTGACTTAAGTATATCGTATAATTTGATAAATGACATACATAATATATACCAAATTTTAGCTATTCAGCGTTTATTCACACCACATTTCCTAATATGACTGGACTAATTTCTTCCATGCATTTAAGAGAATCGGTCTACGTTCCTGAAGCTGTCCTTGTTGAGGCAATTGCGCTGGACGGTATATAAACACCAAACTTTCTGTCGAAGATCTTTGGTTTCAGTTAGATCCCGTTTGTACGTCTACTAATCTAAACCTGAAGGAAACCAAAATACGATTAGCTTTTCTCCACGGGGCCACAGAATTTGCTGGTTCACCGCCGCCATTACCTAGAAATCTTGACTTGTTTCTAAGTATCTCAAGCGTAAAAACACCCCTATTTTATGATTGCATTTCTAGTTTTGTTGCAGTTTTAAATCGCCTCGGCGTAAAAATTGTCATTATATTTTTATACTCATAGGTGGGCTTATTATCATCCCTTCGATGCAATTGAGGCTATGCAAAGCTTTGTTAAAACCAAAAATAGTCACACAGTTCCCAAGATGCATTTTCACGCACAGTACTTTCCGACTTATTTTCTCTTCTCGCTCTCGTTACGAGTTTCTGCATTTTGAATTCGGAGTAATAAAAAAAAATCCGTAAAGGGTAGGTAAACATAGGCTTAGTTGCGTTAAATCCGGTAGTCGTCAAAAAACCTTACTCTCGCTTCAATACTCGACACACCACCGCCATTTCACAACGGACGTGTTTATTACAGGATAAAACATGCTATAAATTTTCGGATCTGTTTTAAACTAAATGGAAAAGGGCAGTAAAAAGCAAGAACGAGGGTAAAGTTATTTGTGAATATACGTATAGTAAAAGCGAGAGAAGTGGGTAGGAACAGGAATAGATGATAGAGTCGAGGTATACAGAGCATTACACGAAACAAAGAATGAACTACGTGCACACAGGAAGGTGCACGTTACGCATATATACGCAGCATAGGGAGGATACACTAATAATTTCACGTTTCCTAATAGCCCTTGAACGAAGGGCACTCTCATTTTAGGTTGAGAGTGTAATTTTGTACGTATTTTTAACAAGTTTCAAAAAAGAATGGTCCTATTCTTCATAATGACAATAAAAATAATATGTTACAACGTTAGCTGGTATCAATGAGAGTGGAGCGGGACAGCATAGAAGTGCAAATTCTGTACAAAAAATCTAATAATAATAAACAGAGTTTTTTTTCGCCGGTGTTGGAATATTGAAGGTGCGTCATCTTTGTCCGGAAATTCGGGCGCAAAATAGTAGTTATACCGGGTCTCTAACCCAGGTATAACTACCAGCTTCTTTGCATCAAGAAACTATATCAATCTCACAGAAAATAAGCTTCACCAAAGAAAAAAAATTTCAAACTGCATATTTGATAAAAAAAAAAAAGAAAAAAAAAATCAGACTGTATATTCGTTCAGAAAATGTCGAGACATTATTTTACTCGTATTTCAGGTATTTTTTAGAGAAAATCAACTGTACTAGGCCCTGGCCGCTACAACATCGATAAGTAAGACGAATACAGACCTCGCAAAAAAAAAAAAAAAAAAAAGAAGAAACCTTTTATTTTCTCTAAATTCTATACTAAGTACGCATTCGTTTTACGATATTATTTAAGTACTAGGGGGCTACGCCCACTGGCCGCTACGCGGCCCAACCCCGCGCCTATCTGGGGCGTAATTGAAGTTGACGGGATAAATATTTTAATGAAATATGAACGGAAAATGGCACTTTTCTGCAAATTTTTAGGCTTCGAAAGTCGTTCATTTCTGTAACCTGTTTTTAGCAGACATTTCTGTTTTCCGTGCGCTTCAACTGCTCTCGAAATCCTGCTTCACGTTTTTCTAAACTTGTCACGCGTATTTCACTCGTCACGCTATTACCGGTCAGGTTATTATCCAACAACCGATCGGTAGAACCGGCCGAGGATGAATAACCGCGCGTGAGCTACACGGAGCCCCCATGTGAGCAGCCCGATAAATGCGGCTGCTCGCGCAATACAACGGGATGGTAGTGACATCGGCTTATGGAACAATTTTTCCAATTTTTCCGGAAATATACTCAAGTCATGTAGATGTATCTCCGCCCCCCGTGGCAAAAATTATTCATGACTTTTTCCCCTTTCCAGTAAAGAGCCGCCTGTATCAAGTGGTACAACACCTTCATCATTCAAGCAACCTGTATCATTCTCGTTATCTCGTTTCCGGGAAGCACGTGATTTAAATGCCCCTCGTACTTTTTTTTTATCTTACAGAATTATCACTAATGAGATAAATCTTTAGATTTGAAAGAGAAAAGTTGGTTCGACCGTCGCCTCATTCTGTTTTAGTTTTTTAGGCACACTGTATACCGCTTTATAGTCAACCAACGAGAAGTTCTTGTACTTTGATACGAATGGATTTAAGGGTATTCATTGTGTGTTTTATTTCCTTCGAGTTCGTCATTTGTGCTCCGATTTCGGAGGATCGAATCAATGATGTAAGTGTATACTGTTAGTATAATTGCTACGAAGGTATCTTATGTTGATTTCCTAATATTGTTTGAAGGAATGTGCAAAAATTCGACTTGAGATGAAAAATATCGGGCCAGCCAAAGTCGAAGATGAATTGTATCGAAAAGCTGCAATCGCTCGTATCGAAAAAGAAGAGGACATGAAACAAGTTGTTGACGAGATGGGTCAATTGAGACACGAAAAAGTAAGTCGTGATTTTTCTCTTATTTTGTGAAACCGTGGCCTGAAAAGAAAGGGAAGTGTATAATCAGTGGGTCCGGTAGGTTATTCGAAATTTGTGGTCTGAAAAGGAAAGAGAAGGGTAGAATTATCTCAGTAGTAGATGAAGTGTATTAAAAATTTGCAATGTCTCTTTGAAATTCCTCGAGTAAAACAAGGAAAACTCAAAACTGGGGGTATAAAGCACCATCATTTCTGTGTACCTGAGCAGACTAGTCCAGAATTCTATTTGGGGGAGAAACAGAGAAGAAAGTCGTAATTTTTGTACATTTCGACAGATACTACAATGTAAGGAGGAATAAAAGTGGAAATTCGTGTGGGAGAATCACTTTAGTGGATATAGTATTCAGAATTCGTCCTGACGAGTTGAAATTCTTTGAAGTTTTTTCGTAATTTTCCTCTTATTTCGTCAAATAGCAGTCTGGAAGGGTAAGGGAAAAAATCGAGTGATGGGTAGAATCATTTTGGTAGATAAGTTATTTGAAATTGGTGATGATGAGTTAAAATTCCTCGAGATTTTTTTCATTCAAACGAAAATTACGTACCTATTTCGTCTTTGAAGAGAATTTTTCGTCTTTTTCTATTCGTCAAAACGTTCAGCACCGTAAAATGAAAAGGGGTAAATTCATGAAATTTCAAGAGAATTTTTGGTAGGTTGAATCATTTTAGTTGGTAGGTTATGTGACGACCAGTCGGATTTGAGATTTTTTTCATTCGAAGGAGTAGGTAGCTTTTATCTCGATATATCGAGATAAATATTAGGGGGCATTAGGTGTTCACGTGATAGCTATGTGCATATTTTCTATTCTCGAGTTTCAAATTTATCTAGTTCTTGCATGGATTATAAGTTAAAGTGATACAAATATTTCAGGATAAATATAAAAACATAGTTGCAGCGGTCGTAGGACGTAATGTGCTAGAAGATTTCTATAAAATGGATGTCGAACCTTACCTTAAAATAAAATCAGTTAATGGTACTACTCCAAAGCCTAGTGGAACTGACATTGTACAGGCATACGAGGATTATTTCATGGATGATACGCAGAACGTGATAGCGCGAAGATTTTTGCGATCTTTCCCAGGTCAGGATTAAAAATTTTTTGACAACATTTAAAATGAGATCGAAAGTCTCATTACTGGTATTGTTAATTCTAGGATTGAATATAAAACAAGTGGCTGAAAAAGTGCGAAAGTTGTACGGGAAACTATCTCGTCTAAATCACACTTACCTTGACACGCTAAAAAAAACTTCGACATTCTCAGCCCTCTTGGACCTACTCACTGCTTTACCAGCCATGATAACGGAAGAGGAAATATTTATTACTGAGACTATTTTGTATGCACTGAATGACGATCCTAATGTGAACCCATAATTTGAGTTCGAGTATTGTTGACTTATAAAGTAGTAAGTTATGAAGTAGACTATAATTAATTACTTGATTAATTAATTAATTAATAATTTTAGGAATAAAGTTGAACATAGATCAGTCTATAAGTTTCTTCCATCCATGTACATAAGAATACCTACAGTGGTTGTCAAGATGAAATCCTATTTTAATGGAAGTTCGCCTCAGCACTGGCAGGCAGAATTTCAAGTCAAGATTGTTAGTCTCTGGCGCGTTGAAAAAACCTTCGTGGTGTACTACAAATATACGAGTACAACTGGAGAGGGAGCTCTGAAAACTAGAGATCTTGAGTAGATTAAGGTTAATTTTATCAGCTCACAAAGTTTAGCTGTCATGACTTTTTTTAGGGTTAAAAAAAGAGAAAAACATTAGAAATTTTATATAAAAGTTCTAAAATTTTTGAACCAGTGGACGAGAAAAACTGGGTGAAATGACCCACATTTGCTTAAAAATAGTTAAATATTCAGTGAGAAAGATGACGGGATTTTTAGGATATCCTAGCACATGAAAATGGTGCTGGTTCATACAAAAAACCTTAATGGTACAGGACAAATTTATAAGTAGAGAGAGCTTTGAAAACTAAAGATCTTGAGTGCTTACGAAATTCATTTGGGATGAGGGTGGAAAAAGAAAGAAAAATTATATAGAATTGATACAAAAAGTTGAAAATTTTCAAACCTCTGAATTTCTTTTAGAAATGATACACAAATTGATATAAAATGTATGGAAATTTTTAAGCCTTTATTTTATGGTAAAAAGATAGAAAATTGATGTAGAAATGATACAGAAACTCTGAAATTTTCGAACTATCTTAGAAGAAAAATAGGGTGAATTTAGCTAAAAAACAGTTAAATATACAGTTGAAAAATGGGTAAATTTTGCTCTGTGCGCTAGAATGAAATTTCTTATATTTTACGAGTGACGGATGTAGCTCTCATGAGAAGATTTATTTTATGTAAAAAAGATAGAAAATTGATCCAAAAACTCTGAAATTTTTGATTTATCTTGGAAGCAAAATTATGAGAAAATGGTTTGATTTTGCTTTAAAAAATGGTAAAATGATCCCTGCGTTAGAGAAATTCATAAGTGCGCATGAGTGGGCCAGAACATACATCTTGTATCTACTGAAATACATGGAAAAAATCTATAAAATTATGGATAATGGGTACCTACCTTGGTGAAAATGATACAGTTGATTTTCTCTAAAAAATATCTGAAATACGAGTAAAACAATGTCTCGACATTTTCTGAACGAATATGCAGTCTGATTTTTTTTTCTTTCTTTTTTTATCGAATATGCAGTTTGAATTTTTTTTTTTTTTGGTCAAGCCTATTTTCTGTGAGATTGATATAGTTTCGTGAAAAAAAGAAGCTGGTAGTTATAACTGGCCTAGAGTCCCAGTATAACTACTCAAAATATTATTCAAAGGTCTTCTTTCTTCTCTCTTTTCTTTCCTGTTTGTTTATTTGCACGTGAAACTTTTAGCGTTTCTTTTCATTAGCAAAAACTTTTAGTTCTTGCGTGGCGCTGCAAAACTATACTTATTTATTCTCATCCGCAGGGCAACTATTATAAAATTCTAAAGCTTGGTCTGGAATAAATTTCGAAAACAGAAAAGCCCTGGCAAGGCTGGTATACTGTACCGCGCTTCTGTCTTTTATTATTAGTATGAGTCGAACTTGGAATATTTCAAGCAAATGTGGACTGCGATGAGAAAAAGGATGCTCATTGCCCATTAGTGCAAGAACACCATTTCTGTCTGATTGGATATCTAATCAGAGAGAAATGTGTTCCTGTCAGCGGGCAATGAGCACCCTTTTCTCACCGCAGGTCACAAATAGTTTTTTGGGGGAATAGTCTAGTGAAATCGACTTTAAAATATTCTAAGGTAATAGCTTTACGGTATTCAAGCTAATGGATTTTGGGTAGCTCACTCTCTTCGCCCGTTCGCTCCTCTCCTCGGTCTAATCATGGTCTAGTATAACAAAAACTGACTACCTCCTTTTATACAGTATACTAGTGTACGCCTGGTTTATACTAGCTATGTTGGTATGCACTCTCAGAATAAAGCTATTATAAAGCTAGTATATAAACTGGCTGGTGTGAACTCGCGGAATGAATACGCAGATTTTTGAATCACCGACGGAGAAACGAAGGTGAAGGGGGGGGGGGAATTCTAGTATAAAGCGAGTATAAAGCTATTATAAAGCTAGTATATAAACTAGCCGGTGTGAGCTCGTGGGATGAACGCACAAAATTTCAAATTAGGGGTTAGGGCAGTATCAGGCCTAGTATAAAGGAGCTTAGACCTACTATAAACTAGGTTTATACTAGCTAAGATGTAGCCTAGTAGAGGCCTAGACTTGTTTAGGCCTAGTACAAAGGAGCGTAGACCTAGTATAAACCTAGTATAACTTCAGTACACTGCACTGATCTAGTACAAACTAGGCAGGGTGAACTCGAAAATTTCGGTATCACCCACGGGGTAGAGATTTGCACGCGCACGCAAGGTGAACTCGCAAATTTCTGAATCACCTACGGGGTAGAGATTTGCACGCGCACGCGAACGCTAGAGTGAAGGAGGGGCCACTCGCAAAATTTCAAATTGGGGTCAGGGAAGAGTAAAGACATGAAACATGTCAAAAATTCAATGAACGTAAGAATTTAAGAAATTCATGACGTATTACAAGGAATTTGAGCATAAGCATAGTTCTACATAAGACAAATGAGAGTGAGAGAGGCTTATTGTACTATAGGAAACAGTTGAGAAGCGTAATTTTTTATTTGAGAATATTCTGAACGGAAGAGAAGGTGTTCCATTAATCAAGCATATTCTATGAGTAGAAGTTTCATTAAAAAGTCAGGATTATGAAATAGACATTCAACCAAGAATGTTATAATTGAAAAGATAGAAGAAATTTTTATCTTACAGAATTATCATTAATGAGATAAATCTTTAGATTTGAAAGAGAAAAGTTGGTTCGACCGTCGCCTCATTCTATTTTAGTTTTTTAGGCACACTGTATACCGCTTTATAGTCAACCAACGAGAAGTTCTTGTACTTTGAAACGAATGGATTTAAGGGTATTCATTGTGTGTTTTATTTCCTTCGAGTTCGTCATTTGTGCTCCGATTTCGGAGGATCAAATCAATGCTGTGAGTGCATACCTACGAGTATGTTATTATAATTGCTACGAAGGTATCTTATGTTGATTTCCTAATATTGTTTGAAGGAATGTGCAAAAATTCGACTTGAGATGAAAAATATCGAGCCAGCCAAAGTCGAAGATGAATTGTATCGAAAAGCTGCAATCGCTCGTATCGAAAAAGAAGAGGACATGAGAAAAGTTGGTGACGAGATGAAAAAAGTTGGTGACGAGATGGGTCAATTGAGACACGAAAAAGTAAGTCGTGATTTTTCTCTTATTTTGTGAAACCGTGGCCTGAAAAGAAAGGGAAGTGTATAATCAGTGGGTCCGGTAGGTTATTCGAAATTTGTTGTCTGAAAAGGAAAGAGAAGGGTAGAATCATCTCAGTAGTAGATGAAGTGTATTAAAAATTTGCAATGTCGCTTTGAAATTCCTCGAGTAAAACAAGGAAAACTCAAAACTGGGGGTATAAAGCACCATCATTTCTATGTACCTGAGCAGACTAGTCCAGAATGCTATTTGGGGGAGAAACAGAAAAGAAAGTCGTAATTTTTGTACATTTCGACAGATACTACAATGTAAGGAGGAATAAAAGTGGAAATTCGAGTGGGAGAATCACTTTAGTGGATATAGTATTCAGAATTCGTCCTGACGAGTTGAAATTCTTTGAAATTTTTTCGTAATTTTCCTCTTATTTCGTCAAATCGCAGTCTGGAAGGGTAAGGGAAAAAATCGGGTGATGGGTAGAATCATTTTGGTGGATAAGTTATTTGAAATTGGTGATGATGAGTTAAAATTCCTCGAGATTTTTTTCATTCAAACGAAAATTACGTATTTCGTCTTTGAAGAGAATTTTTCGTCTTTTTCTATTCGTCAAAACGTTCAGCACCGTAAAATGAAAAGGGGTAAATTCATGAAATTTCAAGAGAATTTTTGGTAGGTTGAATCATTTTAGTTGGTAGGTTATGTGACGACCAGTCGGATTTGAGATTTTTTTCATTCGAAGGAGTAGGTAGCTTTTATCTCGATATATCGAGATAAATATTAGGGGGCATTAGGTGTTCACGTGATAGCTATGTGCATATTTTCTATTCTCGAGTTTCAAATTTATCTAGTTCTTGCATGGATTATAAGTTAAAGTGATACAAATATTTCAGGATAAATATAAAAACATAGTTGCAGCGGTCGTAGGACGTAATGTGCTAGAAGATTTCTATAAAATGGATGTCGAACCTTACCTTAAAATAAAATCAGTTAATGGCACTACTCCAATGCCTAGTGGAACTGACATTGTACAGGCATACGAGGATTATTTCATGGATGATACGCAGAAGGTGATAGCGCAAAGATTTTTGCGATCATTCCCAGGTCAGGATTAAAAATTTTTTGACAACATTTAAAATGAGATCGAAAGTCTCATTACTGGTATTGTTAATTCTAGGATTGACTAAAAAACAAGTGGCTGAAAAAGTGCGAAAGTTATACTGGAAACTATCTCGTCTAAATCACACTTACCTTGACACGTTAAAAAAAACTTCGACATTCTCAGCCCTCTTGGACCTACTCAATGCTTTACCCGCCATGATATCGGATGAGGAAATATTTATTACTGAGACTATTTTGTATGCACTGAATGACGATCCTAATGTGAACCCATAATTTGAGTTGTTGACTTATAAAGTAGTAAGTTATGAAGTAGACTATAATTACCGGTAATTACTTGATTAATTAATTAATTAATAATTTTAGGAATAAAGTTGAACATAGACCAGTCTATAAGTTTCTTCCATCCATGTACATAAGAATACCTACAGTGGTTGTCAAGATGAAATCCTATTTTCATGGAAGTTCGCCTCAGTACTGGCAGGCAGAATTTCAAGTCAAGATTGTTAGTCTCTGGCGCGTTGAAAAAACCTTCGTGGTGTACTACAAATATACGAGTACAACTGGAGAGGGAGCTCTGAAAACTAGAGATCTTGAGTAGATTAAGGTTAATTTTATCAGCTCACAAAGTTTAGCTTTCATGATTTTTTTTAGGGTTAAAAAAAGAGAAAAACATTATAAATTTTATATAAAAGTTCTAAAATTTTTGAACCAGTGGACGAGAAAAACTGGGTGAAATGACCCACATTTGCTTAAAAATAGTTAAATATTCAGTGAGAAAGATGACGGGATTTTTAGGATATCCTAGCACATGAAAATGGTGCTGGTTCATACAAAAAACCTTAATGGTACAGGACAAATTTATAAGTAGAGAGAGCTCTGAAAACTAAAGATCTTGAGTGCTTACAAAATTCATTTGGGATGAGGGTGGAAAAAGAAAGAAAAATTATATAGAATTGATACAAAAAGTTGAAAATTTTTAAACCTCTGAATTTCTTTTAGAAATGATACACAAATTGATATAAAATGTATGGAAATTTTTAAGCCTTTATTTTATGGTAAAAAGATAGAAAATTGATGTAGAAATGATACAGAAACTCTGAAATTTTCGAACTATCTTAGAAGAAAAATAGGGTGAATTTAGCTAAAAAACAGTTAAATATACAGTTGAAAAATGGGTAAATTTTGCTCTGTGCGCTAGAATGAAATTTCTTATATTTCACGAGTGACGGATGTAGCTCTCACGAGAAGATTTATTTTATGTAAAAAAGATAGAAAATTGATCCAAAAACTCTGAAATTTTTGATTTATCTTGGAAGCAAAATTATGAGAAAATGGTTTGATTTTGCTTTAAAAAATGGTAAAATGATCCCTGCGTTAGAGAAATTCATATCTTGTATCTACTGAAATACATGGAAAAAATCTATAAAATTATGAATAATGGGTACCTACCTACCTTGGTGAAAATGATATACAGTTGATTTTCTCTAAAAAATACCTGAAATACGAGTAAAACAATGTCTCGACATTTTCTGAACGAATATGCAGTCTGATTTTTTTTTTCTTTCTTTTTTTATCGAATATGCAGTTTGAATTTTTTTTTCTTTGGTGAAGCCTATTTTCTGTGAGATTGATATAGTTTCGTGATAAAAAGAAGCTGGTAGTTATACCTGTGTTAGAGTCCCAGTATAACTACTCAAAATATTATTCAAAGGTCTTCTTTCTTCTCTCTTTTCTTTCCTGTTTGTTTATTTGCACGTGAAACTTTTAGCGTTTCTTTTCATTAGCAAAAACTTTTAGTTCTTGCGTGGCGCTGCAAAACCATACTTATTTATTCTCATCCGCAGGGCAACTATTATAAAATTCTAAAGCTTGGTCTGGAATAAATTTCGAAAACAGAAAAGCCCTGGCAAGGCTGGTATACTGTACCGCGCTTCGGTCTTTTATTATTATGCGAAATTAATTACAGAAAAACAAAGAGGGATTCTCGTTGCGAATTAAATAAGACGTTGATTTAGAGCGTGTAGGCCTTATGTTCGTGCCTGAACGAAAATTATAAGTTCGCTCAGGCAAGCATCGTTGTAAACTTATTAGCGACGTGAATTTTGTGTGCGGTATTATATATTATAGATTTTCAAGACGAGGGAATCGTATAGTATCGTACTGTGTACTACACTTTATCATCATTTGTGCTACAGACATTTTCAAGACGGAGAAGCCCGCCTCTTCTTAAGGGGAGAGCACTTTGTCGTCTTTAAATTCCGTTAAAATGCTGAGCTCAGGACAGGAAGACGACTGAAGATTGATTGAAGAGATTGACGCGGAGTTTAACAATTAAGTTGAAAACCAACTACTTAAACATGTTGCGATGCATTTCCTTACGTAAGTAAGACAAATGAAATATCGAGGAAAGAGCGCTGTATGAGTGTGCACGTATAGAAGATTGCGTAGAAGACGTCGATGATGAACATTGAGCGCGTATGATAGTTAAATTAAAAACTTTTGATGTAGATACGTTCCAAGGCGGGCGAGTTTGAAAATTTGCGTCACAAAACGTAACGTTCTCTGATGACGTCATGACCTAGTGAGTAGTGAGTGACCATTTCGCTCGGTAGTATAATAAGTTTCTTTCCGGAAAGAAAACTCCGCCGAGTTTATTGACGGGGAATATTTGAGAGTTAGGATTCCCTTACGACGCAAAACGTTGCTAAGGGTGATTTTTTCCTTACCGGTATGTTCTTTTCTTCGGTCTTTTTAATTTTTCTCATTGAAGAACGAGAGAAAGATGAAACCTTTACGTAGGTATGTCTAGGATATATTTTTAGTCAAAAAAATATTAAAATTCTATTTTTTGTCTCTCTTTCCATCGAGAAATTCTTTGTTCCTCAGAGAAAGAGCAAGAGAGAGACAAATGTCTTCGTTCGGTGAACGAGATAGGAATCTTTCCTTGATATTACTGAACTCGTGGCTGGATCTGAAACGGTTGCCAGAAGGGAGCAAAATCATAAAATTACGGTAGAGGTCCCGTATCCCAGTTAGATCTGACCCCGCTTGAATAATAATATGCTTCCAGAGAACTGGGAAAATTTCGATTTTCGAACTATATCAAGGAAGGGGGCGAGTAAGAATAAGAAATACTATCATCGAACTACTATTATAGATGAAGAAGAGGACTTGAAAGAGTTTATCTTCGAGCTATATGTGGAAGGGTTAGAGGAGGGCTTTCAGTTAGGTATAAGACAGGAGAGGAAAAAATTCTGACTATCGAGCCCTATATATCAGAGGGTAGATTTGGAAATTCTGACCTCCAAGCTATTTATACGAGGGCGCGAGGGAGGCGTATGGAGCTAAAATAAAATTTGTAATTTTCGACCTATATGGATCAGGAGGGCGACTTGAAAAAAGAGAGATGGCAGAGCCAAAAAAATGAACAGAGTGTTTCACGTCTACTAATAAGTGACCTCATTTATTTTAAGTGGGAACCTGTTTTATTGGGAGGTTCGGAAAAGAGTCGACCGTCCAGCCGGCTGGCAAAGCTCGGGAGTCGAAAATGTCACCGTCCTATCATATATAGTTCGGAGGTCGGTGTACACCCTTCAAGTAACTAGATACGCAACGCTTCATGCACCAATTGGCCTAGCCCCCACAAGGAGCCAGATATGCAGCGCTTCGAACACCATAAAACTCAGAACGCCCTTCTAAGGTACCCCATAAAACAGGTTCTCTGCCTCCCATCGTTCAACTCCGTTAAAGAACCCGCGAGTTTTTTAAGGCCACGTCTGCTTTGTAATAAAATCTTGGCCTAGCTTGTGAAATCTCACGGAAGTGTACCCTTCGTTCTTGGGCTAATGTAGGCGTTGTGTACGGTAAGATAAGCTATCTAGCTCAGGAGGGGCTCACTCGCATATCAACGTTATAACCACCCATGGTGGCTGCTTGTGACGTCATCATCAGTACCTCTGACAGCTGCCTGTGACGTCATTAGCTTGGGCTTTCTCTCTCTTCCTTGCTCTCTTCTATTCTCAGGATCACTCACTCCAGTTGTGAGCCTCCCACAAACGCCATTATACTAGGCCTAATAGTAATACCGTTCGAGTCTCCCTTATACCAGGCTGTCATACCTGCAGATTTCAGAATAGGCTTCTCCTTAACCATACTCGGCTATACAGTATACTGAACTATACTACGCCACTATTAGCGTTCATGGAACCAGGTCTAACGTGAGCCTACCATACAACAGTATAAAAGCCTGGACTGAACCACCTATGGAGAGTAGATTGTACTCGCAGATTTCAGAATCAAGCTTGGGGTCACGGCTGATGACGTCATAGTTTATTATAAAGGAAGAGAAGAGACAAAATACAACCGATTGTTAGAGGAAGGGGAGATTCGCGGGGTAGGTGTGAACTCGCAAATTTTGGAATTAGTGGTTAAAATTCAGGAAACCCCTGGAAAGACATGAAACATGTAAAAATGTTGACCTATAAACGAATACATCAGGGAAGAAGGAGACCTGGAGTAATTTCTACTTCTATATTATGTAAGTTATCATAACACTGATGCTTCATCGATTTAGGATTTTGCGGTGAGCTTCACGAGGTTGGGAGGAGATGCGAAAGCGCATTTCGTGTATGTAGCGTCGTACTGAAAATTTCAAGTTTCGAGGGTTATAAGCGGCCCCGTTGGTGCTCTCGATCTAGGATTCAGCGTTTACTCAGTGATTATGGGTTACCTCTGAGTTATAAGGCGACGTTAAAACAAGTTTCCATGATGAACGTCTGAGGATCTGACATGTGCGGGTGTATAGGTATATATTAAGTCAAAAATCGAACTTGAAATTTTCGAGCCATAGATGGAGCATGAAGAAAACTTGGAAAAATGTCAACCTACGAACTGTACATATGAAGGGGAGAGGTATAGAAGAAGTCGTATGAGAGAGGGATTTAAAAGAATTTCGATCAAATTATTGATCCTAATTAAGGATTGAGATCACATGGACCAGGTTCTTTGCTTGCCTCTATTAATGAAAGAGACCCCGCGAGCAACGAATGAAATGAGCTGAGAGTTTTTTTCTGTATCTTCTGTTTCGTTATCTGGCCTCGTTTTTCCTCTTTATTCTCCGGAAATGACCGGCAAGAGAGACAGAGATAGACAGGAAGGAAGAAAGAAGAAGAAAAATCGTTGAGAAATAGTTTCGGATTGAAAGTTCCGTTGAAAATTTGTATAAGTCACCAAAAAAAGCAACCATCAAAGTAATTTCTTCTTTACATTGCCGACACATCAAATCATGTACAGAATTTAGGACTTCGATGTGGGGCAGAGCGTATGGATAACATAAATAGTGCCGTCTCGAACTTCGGAGTCCCTTGCTCTTCATTAATATGAGCATTTCACCTTCAATTTTCTCTCTCGGTTCTACTTTTTGAGAATTACATTCTTTTTCGAGTAGTGAGAGAGCAATTACAGGATAGATATACGCGAAAAAGACGAATACTCCGAATGGAGAGTAAACCTTGCAAACCGCAGAAAATACAAAACGACGAGCGCTTTCGGTTAATAAACCATCTTCAAGCCTGAAATGAAAGCAACTGACGAACGGAGGAGAAGAACAATGTATTAAGATTGGCTAAACGAGAAATCACGGTGTGAATTATAGACCAGTTCGATCAGGCCATCCTCCGGAATGAACGAGTTGAGTACAGTGATACCGTCAGTGTTGCGATGACGCATTATCTCTACATACTCGAGGGCGATGCGCTTTCGGTACGAATTCTCCTTATAGAGGAGCTTTTCGGATCCCTCACGGAAGTTGTGGCCACTGTTTATCAAATGATCCGCAAAAGCTGACTCCCCAAGCGTCCCTTCTCCCAAGACTTCAGGTGCTCAGCTATTCTAACTTTCATTTGGCGGCTGGTCTCACCAATATAAAAGCCTCCACAATCCCCACACTCCAACTTATAAACACCACTCCTCTCATCAATGGGTATGGGGTCCTTCAGTCTCACAAACAACCCCTTAACTGTTGTAGGGTTGTAGAACGCGGGTCTGAAGCCAAACGGGCGGAGGGCCCGACCCAATTGGAGGGAGAACTTCCCCAGAAAAGGGAGACTGATCCAACGCAACCGGCGGTCACGGATCATGTCTAGGGAGGTGGTGGAATCAAGAATGCTCCTTGTAACTTTCCTCCGAACCATCACGTCAACGTCGACATTGACCCCATTCACTCTAGCCAGGTGTTTTATTGTGCGTACTTCTTTCTTAAAAGCAGACTGACTCAACGGAATACGAGTCAGTCTGTGAACTAGGCTATGAAATGCAGCCATCTTGTGAGCAACAGGACCGAACGAACCACCGTGGACTAAAATATCCGTCGTAGTATCTTTCCTGTAAATTCCAAACTCATGGATACCGTCTACAATAGAGATCGATAAATCCAAAAAGTTAATGGAAAATACCCCTATTTCCAACGTAAATTTGATGGAAGGGTACCAGGAATTGAGATACCTCAGAAACTCACCAAGGAGATCTGGGTGACCAGTCCAGGTACGTAGAACGTCATCAACGTACCTGTGCCAATAGTGAATATGATTGAGTAACACTTGGTTCGAGGAAAAAAGGTCAAGTTCAAACTTAGACATGAAAACTTCGGAGATAAGAGAGCCTAGAGGTGATCCAATAGGGATCCCTACTTCCTCAGGGAACTCGAAAAATTTCCCTTCAAATTTACCGTAGTTAGGTGACCAGCAGGTATTCAGAAGATCGAAAAATTCCTGAAGCTCATTGTGAGGAATGTTGGCTCTGACGAGTAGCTCACCCATCCGCTGGATAGTAGCAGCCTTGGGAATATTCGGGAACAAACCAACAACATCAAAAGAGCAGATGGTCGTTCCCGGGGGAAGACTTACACCTTTCAGGACATCAGTTAAAGAGGCCGAATTCAAAACCGAATGAGGAGATTCAAAATCAATGCGATTTTTGAACCATCGGTCAAGGAATTTGGCAAGGAGGTAAGTGAGGGAGGAGACGAAAGAAACAACGGGTCGCATCGGGGTATTGTTCTTATGCACTTTAGGCAGCCCGTAGAGGAGGGGTGGGTGGGGTCAGGAACAAGGAGGGTTTTTTTCAGAGCAGGAGTCTTGATAATAGCCTCACTCCTGTTGATGACACTCCTAACTTCTTTGACGTGCTTCGGGAAGCTGAAATCCTCACTCTCTTTAGCACCACACTGCTGGAGGACCTTGTGGACCTTGGAAGAATAGGCGGATTTCTCCATCACCACAACAGCATTTCCCTTGTCCGCCTTAGTGACGATTAAATCTCCTTCTTTAATCTTCCTCTTTAAACCTTGAATCACTCCTTCCAATTTATTACTCATGCGGGGGAGGGGGTTATTGCGGACTATATCGGCACAAACTTTCTGGGTATTAAAACCAGAGCCAATCTTAACAGCAAAGTCCGCAACAACATTAGCCAAGGTTTCATCTTTCTTGAGGGGAGGTAGACTAAATTTCAAACCTTTCTCAAGGAGGGCTGTTTCGTCACCATTGAATACTCTCCTCCGTTCGTCAGTTGCTTTCATTTCAGGCTTGAAGATGGTTTATTAACCGAAAGCGCTCGTCGTTTTGTATTTTCTGCGGTTTGCAAGGTTTACTCTCCATTCGGAGTATTCGTCTTTTTCGCGTATATTATGGATAGCCCTAACTTAGAGGAACGGATTCGTTTACAGGATAGATACTTGAACGCAAGATAAGCAGCGCCAATAACAAACATTTATTCGGAAAAATCTTGTATACGAGGCATAAATTTTGATGCGATTCAGGAACCATCCGAAACAAAGTTTTTCTGGGAAATACAGAAAAATCTAAAACGTACGATCGTGATTTTTGATTATCCTCCGCATAAAACTATAATAATACACCTTTTACGTGTACCCATCCCTCAAATGCAATCTACAGTGCACAAATACAGTAGTATCATCGTACACATTGTATATTCTCAATCATCCAAGGCTCTCCGTTTCCGGTCATCTGATTTCATGATTCGCTAGGTGCTTGCAAAGAATTCCGTCAGCTGTTTCGCTGCTGGAGTTCGCAATTGTTCATCAGCATCGCTCGTATTTCATGCTAAGAAGCATTCAATTAACAAGAAGGTCTCATTTTTCATTTATTTTATTTATAAATATACAGTGTTCATCTTAGTGGGAAATATATTACACCGTAAAATTACTTCATATATATATATATAGAAAGCATCGTGTCTCATTCGTGCTAATGGCTTTTGTATTAAATGTCAGAGTTGAATGTACCAGTATTTAATTACAACGATACATAATTTTTTCCGAGATAAGATTTGAGAAACCAGGAAAAGAAAGAGTGAGTGGAATGAAGGGAGTCGAGAGAACATCGAACCTACGTTATACTGTTTCCTTAGAAAGTACATTGTACAATACTCGTATTGTCATCAGTGCTGTGTAATGTTTACCGAAAATGTCATCCGCTAGTACAACAACACCATGATAGGGAAATGCTCGTCCGCTTCGTTCTTTTCGAGCCCGGCAGTGACGACAAGAGGTATGGTTATACGTGTACGTAAGCTTTTTAAGTAATTAAATTTATTCTCAAGCAGCAATACGTACAATTTAGGTTCTATACCTATTGTAAAATATTGCATACGTATCAGTATACAACTTCGATAAGTAAGACGAATACAGACCTCGCAAAAAAAAAAAAAAAGAAGAAACCTTTTATTTTCTCTAAATTCTATACTAAGTATGCATTCGTTTTACGATATTATTTAAGTATTACTTCACAGGAAGGATATCTGAGCGCGCAGTTTGATTGAAAGCCTACATGAATTCAATTGCCTCTCGCTTTATTCTTCTCTGAAAATAAAAAATGCTGTCGGCGTAATTTTCTGGCTTGCTCGGAATGTAATGAGACATTGTTTCACAGCATCCATGCATCACGAAAGAATAAATTTTTTTCCAAATGTCCTAAAGAGAGAAAAAAAAAAAACTGAATAAAACAAAATGTATTTAAACGTAATTATTTACATCGATACTATGTATATATACTAATATAATATTCGTCGTTATAATAACGATAATAATTATCATTATGGCCTCGTTACCACAACAACCAGTTTATTTCAACTTCAAATTAAAATATTCACCAAGGTTTTTCCCCGCATACAACTCACGTCGTTGCAATTTGCAAACTTTAATGAAAACGAATCATGAACGATGTTTTTTCAAATCAGCAAAATGCCACATTTGACGAAAGTATCATTTTATAATTTCTGGTATCCGTACGAGAAGGACGTGATATAGGCACCAACTGAAATTATTTTTACATCGTTTATTTAGAGGTATTTATTTTTCGAGATATGGCCACCTAAGCGCGCCGACACTAATTACGCAGCCGCATTTTAGCTCGATGACACATTTGAAAAAAAGACCAAATGAACGATCTAATAATAATTATTAAATTTAAAAACGCCTCTATTTTCACATTATTAAACCCTACACAACAATTAAAGAAAAAAAGAAATTATAAGAGGTTGCAATTAACTTGAGAACCAAAAACTCAAGGTGGGAAGCTAGACATTTTACGGCTTTGGATCCGGTAGCTGATTCTTCAGTAGCATGGAACCAAAACCGTCTCTAGAAGACAGATCTAAAGCCAAAAGCTACAATGTTCTGACGGAGCCAAATAGATAAAGATCATTTTCAATGTCTTTTCGTAGTTGCTCGATCTAGCTGTCAGATAAGACAAAATATTTTTTGACAGTGGATAATCAGCTTAAACGTCTTTGTGACGTCATCAACATCTGTCACGTCATATTTTAAGCTAACTATCTTTTGGGAACTCACTTGCTCTGCTCGTTCGACCTAATTCTTGGTCTGGTATAATGAGCTAACTACTCTGGATCAAGTCAAGGATTCCTCGTGAATTTTCTGAAGGGGGGAGGGGGGAGAAGATGAACTCAGACTAAGACTCGCAGATTTACAATGGATGGCTGAGACGCTGATGCCGGTGAAAACATTAAAAAGAGAAAACCCAGACCCAAATTTGCTAATTTTCGTTAGCGGATAGAGGCGACGTACGGACATGAACCAGTTAAAACCTCGTAGTGACGTCATGATCATGCGTTGAATCTGCTTGTGACGTCATCAAGCTAGTAACGTTATCACTATCCATGACGTCGTCAACATCCATGATGCTATTAGTTCGTGACATCATCAAGCTTGCAACGTCATCACCATCCGTGACGTCATCAACATCCATGACACCATTAGTTCGTGACGTCATCAATACTTTTCTCTTTTGGATTAGCATATTTCTGGATTAAATTGTGAGTATACTGCGCGTTTTTGTTAGTATACTCACGGCCTACTTTATATAAGGCCGGAATGTAGCGAAGTCACAACGTCGCACTTCAAAATCAGTGGATACAGAATTACATGGACGCTTATGGGAAAATATGAAAAAATTCACTCGTACGCTAATAAAACGCGGTTTTCGAAAAAAACGAAGAGAATTTAATTTGAAGAGCAAACGATTTTCTATTTTTTAAGTCCCATTTCAGTAAAATTGATGCAGTACGAGTGCAGTTATCATCGTTTGAAAATTAATAATCAGATGGGAGACAAAGTGCGGTACACTCACACGGTGGTTACACCGCACCGATGAACATGAACTGCCCCGAAACGTCACTGATAAGAATCCACTGCGCGCTGTTGTCATTTTCTATATTCCGGCCTTATATAAAGTAGGCCGTGGTATACTGCATGTTGGGGTAACTGGCTTCACTCGTTGCAGGGATGTCCAGACAATCATCATTGACTTGAACTTAGCTTATGGCTTTCAGCTCTTTCGTCGCATTGGCTTAAACGACCAGGGCTGAGAAGCCTCATTTTTTTTTTCAACGGTTCCAGTTATAAAGGTTCTTGAATTGAATTGTGAGATCTGGTTCCTCTTAGTCCTGGTTCCAGAACCCAATAGTGAGATCCGGTTTCTTTTGGTTCCGGTTCTAGAACCCAATAGTGAGATCCGGTTCCTTTTGGTTCCGGTTCCGAAACCTGATGATGAGATCCGGTTCTTCTCGGTTTCAGTTCCAGAACCCAATAGCGAGATCCGGTTCCTCTCAGTTCCAGTTCCAGAATCCTAGAAATACGGGGGGGAGAATCGCTACCTGTAGCGGTACTCCTGGTTCTCAGCTCTGATTATGAGCATAATTTGTAGATCATTTCTTTAGGCCATTATAACTATTTACCTCGAATTTGAATACTTGGAAAATTTATAATGTCCAAGATGGAAGGTTCAATAGCTCAACTCCCAAACGTCTCTAGGTATAAGGTGTTGGTTGGCATCATTATTGGTGGGCATGAGTGGCCGAATCACCTGCATGTTCTTTTTTAGCAGTTCCTGTTATCAAGGTTCTTAGGGGCTAAATTGTGGGATCCAGTTCCTTTTGGTTTCAATTCCACAACCCTATAGTGAGATCATCCGGTTCTTTTTGGTTCCGGTTCCAGAACCGAATAGTGAGATCCGGTTCCTTTTGATTCCGGTTCTAGAACCCAATAGTAAGACGCGGTTTCTTTTGGTTCCGGTTCCAGAGCCCAATAGTAAGACCTGGTTTCTTTCTGTTCCGGTTCCAGAACGCGATAGTGAGATCCGGTTCTTTGGTTCCGGTTCGAGAACCGAATAATGAGATCTGGTTCCTCTTGGTTCCGGTTCTAGAACCCAATAGTAAGACGCGGTTTCTTTTAGTTCCGGTTCCAGAACCCAATAGTAAGACCTGGTTTCTTTCTGTTCCGGTTCCAGAACCCAATAGCGAGATCCGGTTCCTCTTGGTCCCGGTTCTGGAATCCTAGAACTACGGGAGGAGAACCGCTTCCTGTAACTAACTGAAAGCCAATGATTGTCGATTTGATTGGCTGACTTACCATTAGCTAATAGCTTATTTATTTATTGTTCCGGAGCTGATTTATATCGTTCCGGAGCCGATATCCAATTTCTTCTCAAGATTAATTATGCTAAAGTGGCAACACTGCCGTAGCCAATAGCCTAATGATGATTGGCTGACTTTGAGCTGATAGCCAAACAGCCACATTTCATTGGCTGAATTTTGGCTTTCGCAAAAAACGGTCACAACATTGACTTAAGCTTTCGCCTCACGTTTGGCTGGCTTTAGCTGGATATCCCTGCTCGTTTGCCCTTATTCTACACCTAGTGTAAGGCTAGTACAGAGAAGAGGGAGCGTTGGCTCTAGTCTATTTTCGGACTACAGTTTGCTTGTATTTGAATGCAGTTTCTTCCTAAAGTTGTTTTGTTGTGGAACGTTGATAATGGATGCCAATTGTAACAGCTTCTGATGCCAAATGAGTACGTAGGATATTTTTCCAGTGACAATGCAATTTTCGAATGTTCTCTGTCAACTTCTTATGCGTCAAATGAGTCTGCCATATTTCAAGTCCCAAGCTCGATCATTGGCTCACTCGTTCTCCTTCATTTTTGTAGTCCAGTATAAGTCCAGTAGATTGTAGGTTAGGGCTCCACTCGTTCGGCACTATTCTTGTAACTAGTATGAGTTTAGTATATACCAGAATAGGGCAAGCCTAGATCTAATATATAATGAAGGCGAGGGATCTAGTTCCTAAAGTAGCGAAGGCCAAAATTTTCTCAACTCTTGAAAGTAGGTCAATGTCACTCTGAACTAGTACGAGCCTAGTATACTGTATGTCAGGCCTAATTCAAAGTTCTTCAAGTCTCAAGGTCACATGAACGATAGCGCAATTTCAGGCTCAGATCCAGCACAAAAGTATGACACATGGGGAGAAGAACAATCTGCTATGAATTTTCATATTTTCTGCTTAGCTTCTTTAATCCGTAAAAAATTATACAAGGAAGACCTGTAGCTTCTGACTCCTTGGGCACTTCAGAGTTCGTTTTAATGGGATTTTTGGCTGCCCCAGCTAGTTTCTTTGACTATTTCTTTTGGTTGAAACTACACAAGTTGACTTGAAACGGACGTAACAGAGCAATCGTAAGAGAAGTCGACTTTCAATCGACGCGAAGTCCACATCAGCACCCCCTGTAGCGTTCATTGACAAAAATAAACGAATAGACGGAAAATCCATCATGTTATTTTTTCACTTCCATGAAATTCGGGAATAAGAACAGAAAATGAATGGACTTTTAATATTATTCATTGCCACGAGGGAAAAATTTAATTATTTCAAACATTTAAGCTTCTTTGTAACTTGAAATAAACCACCAAGGTCGAGTTAAGAGTTCCTCGTCACGAGAGGTCCCAAATATCTTACGCTTCGCCGTTCTTCTATTCTCTACCTATTTTCAATTTCAGCTTCTCCTTCTAGCGCATATACTTCAAAATTGAAATTAATCAAGTCTGAATAATTCGACGTCAAATGGACGGTCGACATGGGTCATCGGTGAGAATTATACAAATTTTTCTGACCATCTTGACATCTTGGGCAAGAGGAAAAGAATTTCTCGATAAAAAAAGAGAAATTATCTATACTACTGAAATATTGATTTGCAATAGAGGAAAAGAAAATGTTGGATGAACGAAAAACGAGTGCGAATATTGGCAAATTGCGAAGGAAAGAAAAAGTACTTTTTTTCAGTTAGTATCTTCCAAGAGAGAATCATCCGCTTATCCAGTGTCGTGAACTCGAAACATACACTGCTTCAGCTTGTGTTTTTGTTTATGTAGAGGGAGTTTTAAGCGAAGGACGAGACGTGCAAACAAACTTTTGTAATAAACGTTTAAATTTACTTTGTCGCTATAAGCTCTACGTTATAACTTAACTCCATAATATAGGTACGCAACTATGGTACATGGTTCATAACTAGAGTAAAGCTTACATTTTCCCTTTTACCAATTTATTCTTAAAAGCTTCTCAAAGTTGACCGAGTTCTATCAGAGTTGAACTGGGTAATTTCCTTCAGGTAGTTTAAACTTCCGTACATACCTAATATATTTATACGAGAGGTTGTTAGTATAGTATCCATGGAGGTGGTCGACCTAGGCTTATACCAGTACAATTGCGGACCCTGTTTCATGGAATACCTACCTTCTCTTCTAAAGAATACGAAGTAGTGAGTTCTCTAGATTTTAAGAAAAATTTCTGCACGTGAGATGCGAGATTACATGAACCAAAAGCGGATTCACGCGAGATAGGAAATTTTCAAATATCCTACCTATCTTTTTATTTCGAAATATTCACATCGAGCATTAACCTGTTACGTGAACGGTTATGTAGGACAACATCCGTCTCAAGAAACGGGGCTCTGACCAACTTTGGAGAACGAAATTCGGACCCTGGGAAGGCGATTTAGAAAAATGTTGACTTGATTTATATTAGGAGAGGATTTGAAGAATTTTACGAAGGGGAGCGTGGAGAAGTGAACTGTGGTTCTGAGGTGGGAGGGGCTTTGACTCGTTTAAGGACTTGAAGAAATTTTGACCTTCGAGTTATATTTATTGGGGAAGAAGCGTATGCTTACCACTAGCCGGTATATGTGAGAGATCCACTTTTGCACACCATAAATAGTGGCGATCTGTGCTCTGACGGAGACCCAAGATTCCAAACGATTCCGCATATTGCTGATATCCGCAGATGGCACCTCGACCTCAATTATATTTTCGACGGCCTCGTCAATTTGAATCAGGATGTCTTTAGGGCTTTTCACTGCCATCAGAACGTCCTAGTAAACAATGTGACGTACCTCAAACCAAAAAATGAGCGTCACGATACCTTTGTAGAGCGCGTACGCTGATAGCAGCATTTAAATTTCCCAATGCAAAAAACTTTAAATCAACCTCTTCTTTCTAGAGAAGCCGGGTACTTGAATTCTCCTATATGGCCACTCAAACTCAGTACATATACCTCTATTTCGGATTAATATGATGAAGAACTCGCATACTCGACCTTACTTTCTCATTTGATTTAATTCGAAGGATTATGAAAGAAGGAATCAGTGAATTCATATCGTTTCGCGTGACATTGTAAAATATAATACGACTCAAATTATTTAGACTTGATTCACTTCAATTTTGAAGTATATGCGCAAGAGGGAGAAACTGAAATTGAAAGCAGGTCTCTGATAGAACAATGGTGAAGCATAAGTTATTTGGGACCTCTCGTAACTAGGAATTCTCAACTCGGCCCTGGTGGTTTATTTCAAGTGCGATAGTTAGCTAAGCCAATTAAATGATTAAATTTCTCCTTGATAGCAATGAATGATAGCTTAAAAGTCCATTCATTTTCTGTTCTTATTACCGAATTTCATCGAAGTGAAAAAATAACATGATGAATTTTCCGTCTATTCTTCAATTTTTGTCAATGAACGCTACAGATTTTACATCCTAAATCGAACTCCTATGACAGATTATTCTTTGTCCTCAAATATGAAGCGACGGTTTTGACGAACATTATCTACACAGACTCTAAGGTGATTTCTACACCGCCTACGATCGCCACAATATAAATACATTCTAAAATTTTCGCAAACTGAAACGCCTTTGATTTCATTGATACAGAATCTTTTGAAAACTGAACGACATTTCCATACAGGATATCGAACTTTTATGCTACTTGAAGTAAGCATTTATATAAATACCATTCTTTAGGGCGTATTATTTTACGTCAAAAGCAAATGTCGAAGACCTCGCTGAAATGAAATCTCCATACCTTTCATACGAATGTAGACGCGTTCATCTTTGCCACTCACTCTGCACCCTTCCAAAGACGATCTGGTATCATCTGGAAAATAAAGAATTTTCAATTTGTAACGCGAATAAAAAGATTTTTATAATGCGGTACTGATGTCACAAAAGATGGACGGAGGCGAAGGCGAACCAAACCCTTTTTGTCGTTGCCTCCTTGTTACGCTACCCTCTTTCGTCGCCCTCTGATACGCATAAGAAAGTCCACGTCTTGTATTCACTACGCATTAATCGCTAAATATACGTCTTCGATCCCACCTTGGTTCGCTTATAGCACACGTATGACTTGCGGTCTGAGAATCCACGCTGTCCGAAAAAATCTTTGATTATATTATTTCGTTTTACCAAAGAAGAAGGCGAGAAGGACTTATGAAAAGCCACAGAAGCCCTTCCAATTACGAAATGTTAATCGAGGTTTCGGTTTCGTTTCAGAAGGAGGAAGAGTAACAGAAATAAATAAAATACCGAAAAGGGACCAAAAAATATTAAAATAAAAAAGAATTTTTTTCGTGTGAAAAACTTACCGGACAGGTGAAGCGTCCGGGACAAAGAAATTACGTGAATTATTCGAGGTGACTACTCGGTTGATCTTGGGGTGTACATATATATATATATATTTTTTTTTTTTATTGCTGCTGACAACAAGAGGGATAAACATTCTTTAGGGTGGTTCTGTTTGCAAGAAATGAAAACCTTCTCAGACGATTTTGCTGCGCCTCCCTTATATGTATATATATTAATGCTCTTGTACAATAAAGCACCTTATGTAGAGCGAAATAGGGTGGATACGTTATATAGCACTTTACAATACGATATCGTTTACCACAGGTGCAGCAGATTTATCTCAGTAGGACGAAGATGCAGGTTCAACGAAAACATCGTAGCATACTAAACACTAGATTGCATGAAAAGCAAAAGAAGATGAGCTCCGAAAATGTATAGCGTGTAGAATTTGATGAGTACAGAAGACTGCAGCGTGAAATGAAAAGGACCGGGCAATAAAGATGTCTATAAGAAGAGAATTAGTTCGTACGTGAGAGAGTGTAAGGGCGTATCATCAAGGGTTAGAAGAGTATCCTTTGTGCGCGGCCAATCAATAAAAGTATTTTAAAAAGAATAAGAGTGCATCGAACTAATTTTTTCTCTATTCATTCGCTTCTGAAACTAAGATACATATAGATACAAACTCATTTGTCATTTTCGTGCGAAGTTTTCGCTTCGGTGCATTGATCCTTTTAATTCGTGAACAAAAAAGAATTCTTTCACCTATACATCCTCTCGGTCTAAACAATGACTCTAATTAAAAATTAGAAATACCTAAGACAAACAAACAAATAAATCGACGTATAGGTTTGGAACGAGTATTTTCGAAGATGGCCAACAGTTCTCGAAATTTTTGCACACCAAAACAACTTAATTCCTGAATTATCATAAAATGAATTGCACTACCTTAAAATTTCTGAACATTAAATAACCCACTACACACGAACTTAATTTATAGTTCGTGGGCGTTCGTCTTCTCTGTTTTTTTAACGCGAAAGAAAAAATGAGTTACGGTTGGCATTCTTTTAAATTTTGAAATAAAATTAAATCAAGAAATTTTTTTCTCATTTCTCAACACAGCTTAGGCTTCAAAATTACTCTCAACTTTATGAGTTGGATGGCTTAAAGGTTTTCGAAGTTCAATCTCCATTATGGAATGAATTCGTGAGATTAGTGAGTAGCTCCTTCTACGAGCGAAAAAAAAAAAAAATTTAGAATGAAGTTTTTTTTCTTTCTGATTTCAGAAAAATTTTCACGTCGCATCTCATATAGAGTTGATGTATTGTGAAGAAGGGAGAAAAAAAATTATAGTATTTTTATCTTACATAAGTAACACAATATTACAATGTTTATAATGATGACGCAAGTATCGTCGTCGTATAGAAATACATCACAGCAATATAATTAAATAGCAGCGCAGGCTTGTATTTTTGTTTTCACTATACTAAGAAAGAAAACCTCTATTAAAGTGGTCTACCTAATTAATATTACACCGGAGAGTACTCGGCGAGTTTGAATTATTTATATGTAATATTGTTGGCGAAGTATATTATGGCTATTGGAAAGTACAACCTCTGTTTACCTATGCCGAAATAAGTTTGTTTCGTCTTATCCGAACTACTGTACCAACGACGATAAATTACTATCGTAAACGTGAAAAGATCGTTCTTTTACCAAATAATAGCGTTTCAGAAACGTTTCGAAGCAACGGCTGTTCTATACGAGTTTGACGTCAATATTTTCTTCTTTCGCTAGAAAAATAATAAAAACAAGTTAATCTATATCACATGTGAGAAAACAGGCATTTTTCGAAAAACTTATCGTCACCATCGCGACGTTAACTCGCGCTTCTCATAATTTATCAGTAGCTTGAAACAATTTTCCACCGAAAAATAATCAGGCGATTTCGTGAAACACGAATTTTATATCGTGTCGCGAAATGAGATCAATAGTATGACGAAATAATAACGAAAATTCGATAATTCTCTCTAATTCTGTGTAGTTGATGCGTTAATAGATTTATGTTTAATTTTTGCGACAGCGTTTGACGTGACCTTTCACGACGTGATTCTCGCCCCGTGAAAAGGAAATGATGCAATTTCTGCGCATATGTACCTCATAGGCTAGGAAATATGTATGAAAGTCCCATTGCGGATAAAAAAATTTTCAGAGAATCACACTTCAAATATTGTAAGAAGACAAGATTACGATGCTACCTTTAAAAAGATAGGTCGGCTTTTCCAAATATTCCTAAATGAGGTCGAAGAGGCGCTTTCAAGTACCTCGGAAGAAACAGCACTAAAATTAGGGACAGAATTGCAATGGCGCGGAAAGCGTTCAATAATCTCGAGAGGGTACTGAGGGATCGGAGCATAGATATGAGAATAAGATAGAAAGTACTGTGGTAAGTCGTGCGCTACGCTCCAGAAGCCTAAACATTTACCAAGGAAGTAGAAAACTGAATAAATGCAATGGAGGTATGGTGCTATAGAAGATTGAATAGGGTGAAGTGGATAGACAAAATAAAAAATACGGAAGTGCTTAGAAGGATGGAAAAGTTGGAACTGTCGTTACTGAGTATGGTCAAGAAGAAAAAACAAAAATACATTGAGATGAAGAAGTACAACAACAGCCTCTTCACAGTGGTGATCACGGGAAAAATTCCGTGAAAGTCTCCAAGAGGATGAAGGCGAAAATCAATTCTGGATGAATTAGAAGTGTATTGTTCTCATTGTAATTTGGCACTTTTATTCTATTTTATTTTGTGACTGTTATGTATATTAAACATGCACGTGTACATCTTGTAAGATATGCTCAATAAATGATGATGATTCCCTGTCCAAAATTAAAAACGATTTATTTTCATGTATGGGAGGCTTTAGGGAGGATGTACTATCCAGTTATTTTGGAGGCCCAATAATGTGGACTTTTCAACCTCCACTTCTTTATTTATTAGGAAGGTCTTATTATTGCTCTTCGTCCTTGAACCATTACTTCAACACGCTTTTTGCTTCGTATATCATCTCAGAGATTATCGATTGATACATTCTTCCATCTTAATACATATTTTATATCTATAATATGGCTCTTAGTCGAGAAAAAATCTATACATCTTCCAAGTATGGACCAAGTTTTCGGGGTATTTTGAAAAATTTTAATCTAAATTTGTGATTGTCAAGACACAAATTCGCCCCTCAATCATTCCTTCTGCGGTCACCTTTAAAATTCAAATTTGAGGCTGGCGGTAAATATGAGTCGGGAACGAGGTCACTATTTTTACTCTTTTTCAGACATACTCTTTTCAACAGAAAACTCCCTTCATTGAAGAGAGTATCTCACGATCTAGTTCATGGTAGATCGTGACGTCATCAAAAAACTATTTTGAAAAAGACTTGGAATTTTTTTCTTCAAAAAAAATTATTAAATCATGGTTGAGTCCGTCTTTTCTTCAAATTTCTTCCTAAGTAAGCTAAGTTAGGATTGACGAGTTAATCGATCATGATAATATCGATACCTAATATTGATGTATGGATATCTGTATCAAAATTGTCGACTAAGTATCGATATCGACTTTTATATACATACATCACTTTATAGCCTAGCACGCAACTAGTGATGGGCAATAGTCGATAGTTTCATACTATCGATAGTCCCGATAGTTTTTCCGAGGTACCATCGAACTATCGATAGTCCTCATATTCTTCTAGAAACTATCGATGCTATCGATAGTTTGGGTAAAAAATGTCGATCAAGAGAAAAGCACCTATGACAAATGTAGGATAAATACTTTTCTCCTGATCGTAATTTTTTCTAAAGCATGTCAAGAAATGCATTTCAGTGTTACCAGGTGACACACGCTACTATAATTGTGGCCCTCATTTCAGAATGAGAAGATGTACATAGCACTATTTCTAACAGCATGGTATGAGGTGAAATAATGAAATTATATCAGGTATTCAGTCGTGGTACGCCTGTTGTAATTCTCCAAGTTTTTATCAATTTTGTGGTATGGTAATCGTGGAATTGATAGGAAAAAATTTCCAAACTATCGACGATACTATCGCCGTGTTTTTTTTACAAAATTATCGTTAGTCCTGATAGTTTTTCTTCAAAATTATCGATATTATTGATATCGATATTATCGATAGTCTATCGATAGTTCCCAACACTACACGCAACGATATATGACGCATTGCCTCTTTCTTAGCCTAACAAACATGTATTGTGTGTAGCCTGGTGTACGCCATTTAGCCAATCTACAAGCTAGAAAAAATTTGAAGCCTATAAACGTACTTACATACATCCAAAGTAGGTCAAGATCGCTGATGATGTCATTAGCTGCGCCTCAGACATCGGTATAGCTTGATTATGGAAAATTTTTCAAGTCTTCCCATCGATATGGCACCAAAATTCCAAATAAAGTCTTTCAATTATCGACTTCTACATTTTAACTATCGCTAAATATCGATGTATAGATTTATAGCCAACTATGAAATGTATTATGTGTTAGGCCCAGTAAAGCCTAGTATACTGCATGTTGGGCCTAGTAAAATGAAGGCTACGGTTACCGCAAAGGTCAAGGTCACCCATGACACCATTTTTAACTCGCAATTTCAAGACGCAAATTCCAGAATAACTCCCAACTTTAAGACATATCTATGTCAAAATTACTGAAGGCTATCTTTCCTCCAAAGAATTAAAAACTTCTTGGTGTGTGCTACGTTAGGGATCAAAAAGGGACCGAACAAGCCTCAGACTCTAACGATCATGATAATACCAATGTATCGATATGTATATCGAAATCACTGACCAAATATCGATATTCATATATCGACTTTCATATCGACGTATCGAAAGAGATACCGAGTATTACGTCATCCTCTCCTCTTTCCTAGCCCAATATACACTTATATAGCCTAATGTAGGTCATTTAGACTATATACTGGTTAAAGAAAGTTTGATGCCAGTTTACTGTATTTTATGCCTTGTATATAGCTGGGTATATACCGTATATCAGGCTGAATTTTCATACATCTGCCCTCACTGATTCGACGAATTTCTCGCCACGATTTAACTAAAGGAAACAAGTGATTCTCTCGCCCAGTAAAACGAGGCTCTTTCTACAGCAGTTTCTTCTTATTCAATCCGAGGCTATGGCAACTGCTAACCGCCAGTTCTTAATGCGAGTCAACAGTCTGAAAAATTCTAATACTCTCGCCTAGCACAACGAGAATTTTCGTGAACTTGCCCGCTTCGATGATATGCGGAGAACTGCCTCGCCTGCCTATTACGACCAGAATGTTTGGAATTTCGCCTCCTCTGACCTGAAGCACGGCCAGAGCTGATTTCTCGCCGCAAGTATGTTGCATAAGTTTGTCGTGCACAACTTACTTGCGTGAATCTGAAGAGGGACTGTAGCTGATTTCTCGCCGCAAGTTCAGATCCAACGATGAGCTCGCCGGAAAGTGTACTTTACCTCTTTTAGAACTATGTAAACTTTGGTGAACCTTTCCCAGCTAATTTCTATTGTGCAGGATACAATCTTCTTGGTGAATTCACATTCGCACACCCAGTGTAATTCAAACCTTTGTAGTCTTGTCCTCTACAGCTTGAACTGGCTATTTTCTCGCCGCGAGACTTCTTGGTAAATTCCTCTTCTCCAACTCTCATACATCTGCCCTCATTTATTCGACGAATTTCTTGCCACGAGTAAACTAAAGGAAACAAGTAATTCTCTCTCCTAGTACAACGAGGATTTTCCTACAGCAGCCTTCACTCATTCAAACCGAGGCTGTAGTATACGCGTGTTGTATGTAGCCAGGTGTACGCCTCTGCAAGCTAGAAAAAAGTTTGAGGCCTATAAAAAAACGTACTTACATACACCAGGTCAAGATTGCTAATGACGTCATCAGCTGGTCCCCATACATCGGTATAGCTCGATGATGGAAAATTTTTGAAGTCTTCCTATCGATATGGCACTAAAATTCCAAATAAAGTCTTTCAATTTTCGACTTCTACATTTTAAGTATCTCTAAATATATCGATATATAGATTTATAGCCAACTATGAAGTGTATTCTGTGTAAGGCCCAGTAAAGCCTAGTATACTGCATGTTGGGCCTAGTAAACTGAAGGCCAATGTTACCGCGAAGGTCAACATTTTAATCTCTAAAGTAGGTCAAGGTCACCCTAACTCGCAATTCCAAGACGCAGATTCTAGAATAACTCCCAATTTTAAGACATCTAAGTCAAAATTACTGAAGGCTATCTTTTCTTCAAAGAATTCAAAACTTCTTGATGTGTACCAAGTTAGGGATCAAAAAGGGACCAAACAAGCCTCAGAGTTGTACTATCGATATCTACATCGAAATCACTGACCAAATATCAATATTCATATCGACGTATCGAATGAGATATCGAGTATTACGTCATCCTTTCCTCTTTCCTAGCCCAATATACACTTATACAGCTTAATACAGGTCATTTAGACTATTTACTGGTTAAAGAAAGTTTTATGACAGTTTATTGTATTTTATGCCTTGTATAGCCGGGTATACTGTATATCAGGCCCAGTATAACTGACTGAGTGGAATCCCCTACTCCCAAACTAGTTTGATCAATATGTTAGGTTTTGGCCGACGGTGGAGGAGACATGTTAGCTTCTGTGCTTTGTCACGTTTTTTGTATTCATTTTATATGCTTTCAAGATTGGGTATACACTCGCGAAAACCGTAGCTATTCCGCGACACACTACCTAAGACGTGATCCATGAGCTTGGCCACTTTTAGGACTTGGAGAAATTTTTACCCTCGAGCTATATTTACCGTAAGCTACAGGCTATGAAATACTGAGGAGAACTATGTAGACGTATGCAAGGAAAGGATGTCGCATTTTCCTTTAGTTTGGGATCTTACATTCCCTCTTGACTCACATATGAAAGATAATCGAATTTTTAAAACCATGACTCAGAACGAATGAATACACGTTAATTTTGAGTTAACCTAGTCATCTATTTCCCTCGAGATTCAGGAGATAAACATAGTGGTCTCGCGAAAATTAAGTAGGATCATGCTTTTCTCGTTTTGATTAATGCACTGACAATTTAGTAGTAGTACAAGTATATCGTCGCTCTTCGATGATTTCTGAATCGGAAGCGCGGACGGTTATTTATTGAAAATTATTTTTACAGTCCAGGGGTGTTATATTTGCAAACTGAAGGGTTTTTCGCCACAAAATTTTCGACCTCTATATTGCCAAGTTTATCATCCTGAATAGTAGAAGACCACAAAGCAAAGACAGATGAAGATTCCACACTTGAAATACTCTTCATCCGCGTTAGCTACATGAGTAAAATAATTTTCTTCGAGCTCGATGGTTCACGATGACGGTTACATCATATTCCTAATCCACATGGGATACCTCGTGTTTTGAATAGTGTCAAATTTTCAAATAACGCGATGGTAATCGTTCCACTCGAAGGCGAAGATTATAGCTTGGTTTTCGTATATCAATTAATTAGGAAGTTACTTTTACAACCTTTTATCCCGAACAAAAGGTGTCAAGTACGATATTTATCGTACGAAATGGAAAACGAACGAACATGTCAAGACGTTGCATGATGATGAAGGGGGAAGTGGTACGTAACCAAAAAGGAATATAACTTAGGTGGAGTTCGCGGTTCGCACAGCAGGGAATATAATCGTCGACGAACGAACCGAGTATGAAAAATTATTCCTCATAGTCCACTAAACGACTGCGACGGGGCTGTTCGAGAGGATTCGTTCAAGAAAGTCTTCGTCCGTTTTGAAAAATGAAAAAACATCAATTCGGTGGTTAGGGGTTGGATTTACGCGAATAAAGAATATGTCATTTACTTGGCACATCGGGGTTCCGCGCTTGTATAACAGTTTGTCAAAATTAAATTCAAAGATTTCAATACTCTAAGACTGCTATATACGCGTTGGGTCTTCGACCGCTATTGTACTTTGAATAAGGAAGACTATTTCAGGAATGAAAACAGAAATTTAATTCGTTCGAAAGTATCTCATTTGGAAATTTTAATTATGTTAATTCATAATTGCCTACAATTCCGTGAAGAGAACTTGCAGTATAAACTTTTCTCAATGCGTAATTAATGCCGAGTGTTTTGCAATGTTTAGTAACTTCCTAGAACGTTTTACACTATATAAAAAAATACGCTTTGTCTACGTTTTTCTTCTTCGTATTCTTCTCTGAACTGTTCATACCCACCCTCTTGGCCTCTCTGCTCTCTCTTTTTCTCTCTCTCAATCTGATATCAAGATCAGGAGATCGGTCGATCTAACCGTTATTAAAGTACGAATGATGAATTAATGTTATCTGTGCAGTTGACGCTTTTGAAAATGATAGATGGGTTCATGCAGGCATATCCTGTGTACAGCGTTGAATGCCAAATCCACGAGCTCCTAAAAGAGTTTCGTAACGCATCATGAAGTCGCGCAATGTAATAAAAAAAAAAACTCGCTGACGCATAGCGAAACGTTGAAAATGAAAATTTTAAAATTTAAAAAAAGAAAAATGTTTCTAGAAGATAAGCTAAGAAAATGAAAAAGTAGACGGTACAGCTATCGGTGAGTCATTTTTCTTTATCGTAAGAATGTTTCATTCCCCTCGCCCCATTATTGAGCGAGTGTCAAGTGAATTTCCACTCAGTGAAACAATCTATACAAGTGTGAGTGAATAGGGAATGTTTTACTCATTTTGAAATACCTATTTCTCGCAAATATTCGTAACAAAGTAGTCGATTTTAGAATATTGCACATAGCTGGCCCATATTTCTGGATTGTTTTTTCGTTTATCGCGCCGCGCGGCTTGCGCTTTGTTTAAAGACGGTTGAAAGGCAATTAATGGGCAATATTTCCACGAGAAAAGAGATTATACAATTTCTAAAAAGTTGTTGTTTTTCTCGGGGGACTAACGGTTTTCGCCAGGGAAGAATTGTTTTCAAACACCCATAAAAAAATAATTATAAAAGTCTACGGAAAAATAACCGATCGTAAAAATGTATGCCTATCTTTTGCAAAATATAATTCATCGAGTCAATAAAAATAAAACTCCAACTTTACCCAGTTTTAATTGACCGAACTTAGCCAGATTGATCTATACACTTTTACACCTACCTCTTACCATTTCATCGTACTAGGATCATCGCCTCATCCTTGGTATTGAAGGAATTACCGTGGCGGATTTAACAGACGACAAATGGGGTTAATGCTCCTCCGGTTTCCCTAAAGACCCACAGTTGTTCGTTGAGCTCTGTCCTCGCTTGGTCCTTAAGACCTCTCCCTCTAGAAAGTAGCATCGGGAAGGGATTGAAAGAAGGGAAGGAGAGGGGCTAAAGGTTTTATCAAAGGATTTTAGATTGCTCAGTGTTTCAAGTTATCATATCCAGGTCATTGGATAAGGAAGATGAAATCGTTAAGGGGCCTTGTAGGTCTTGGGAAGAGATTGTAGGTCGGAGCATGAGAAGAACAGTACGGACAGATGAAATTTAAGAATAGGCTGAGGTGCGGAAAAAGTATGGATGAGAAAGAGGGGGCAAATCGTATCAAGTATCCCTTTCAAAATATGTTCTATCATCATTTTTAGTTTGCTCGTGCTTGGTAACTTCAAAGGGACTAAGATGAGGACTGCGTTTCAGATCCAGCGCAGAGAAAGAACAGCAATTGATAATTTTCGAGAAGGAGAAACAAGTTTGAGAGTGTTGATCTTGAAAGTCCGTCAAATGAGTAAAACAAAAACTACTTTCTTCTTTTTATTCTTATTTAGAAGAAAATCCCCCTCCTCTTCGACCCCTATTAAATCCACCATCTTCAGGGAGTTGGAGAAGGGAAAGGACGCTCGTCAATAATGAGGAGGAGGTAAGGGGAGGCAAGAAAAACCGTAAAGAATAAGCCTCATTCCGTCATTTTTGAGACCATATATTGCAGCCTGACGACCATCCGGAGATTACGTTAAGGCTCTAGAGGAAAATCTCGCGTTTTTTGCACAGATTTGGAGATTAAAGGGAGACAGAAGGGTTGAAAAAGAAAAAAAAAAAACGGTAGCGAGTGGTTCGTGACTTTGGGCACACAGATATGGTGGTGGCTTAGGGGATGCGAAGGGACAAGTCAATAAACATACCAAGGTATGTGATCCCGACGCCAAGCCACTGATTATTGCTAAGTTTCTTTTCAGACATTGAATAAGACATTTGCTTGGTATTGTCTGACATCTCAAGATGACCAATAAGACTAAAAAAATCGATTGTTTTGCGAAAGAAAGTCTTACACTGACATCTCACAAATAATGATCAAATTGAAAAGTCGTTTGTAATGAAAAGATTTTGAGAGGGCATCCCGAGATGACCCTGATATTGGATCCAAGGTGCCCTATGTCGAAACAGAAGTGCCCGTATTGTATGGCAACTGAATCAGGGTATATACGAACCGTACCGGAAGGTAAATTCCTGCGTGATTTTAAATACAGATCGGTAATTGAGGCAGTACTTCACAGCTTCTGCGAAAGCAACACCTAAGAGCTCTCCCTTCAAATCTTTGCCACAAGTTCTACCCTCAACCAAAGCCGGTTGAATCGTCAGATGGCCCAATGAAATAACCTTATTATTGAACCTTTCTTCCTTGAAACCTCAACATTAAACCTTTTTTTCTCTCAGCAAACTGATTGACGACTTCTTGTGTCAGCAGATCCAAGCATTCCTACTGGAATATTACTTCTCGTTCACCTTGTAGCCGGTGATGAACCTGATAAGAGTTACATTATTGATCATTGGTCGAAAATATCAGTGGCATAACTACGGGGGAGGGGGGGGGGGTTCAGCCCCCTCGAGAACCTCAAAAAACCTGTAAACTCATCCATTTTCAACTAATTAATAGAGCTTTTTATTAATTTTTTAGTTTATTGAAAAGTTGTGCTCAAAAATTTTTGGACCTCCCTGAGGGGATTTTTAATTACGCTACTGCCAAATTCATCTCATTAGTATTAAAAATAGATATCGTACTTCATTTTTCAAAAACGTCCGTACACTTGTGTTATCGTGTACAAAACTGTATGGAAAATTTTCGCGACCGCTTCTGATTTTTCGCAGTCGATTACCTTTTCAGGTACCCTTCCTTTATTCCTCATAACGAATTTTTATTTCGACCAATCATGAATGGACTTGCGTGTGTGGTTTCGATTCTAATGTCATGAACAGCGAGCTGGTATAATTCCATTCAAATCCTTGTCAATCTTCTTCCCTCGATCACAATTTATTCCAGATAAAGTGTTAATACGCATGGGTTCACGTGACGTTCTAAACGTTTTCACTATACAAACTAAGGGCCATAAAGGTTGACATCCTCACAATGATGTATTCGCCAAAAATAGAAATAAAATTAATAGATAAATAACAGTAAATTACGAAATAAAGATAAAGCAAAATGAAAAAAAAAAAAAGTCGAATATCATCGAAAATTTGGTGCTTTGAACATTTCGCATTAGGTATTTTCAGAAAAGCAACTATGTAATAATGAGTCATAACTTCAAAACTATTGAGGATAAAGAAAACACGATTATACAAGGGCAAAAATGCTGTAAATTTCAGGTTACCATTATTTATTTTCGTAGGTCTACCTATTCGTTATTTATCGAGTCAGCGAATTTAGTATTTAGATTTCGACTTGAAAATTTATTGAGAAAACCGTCAATACTCGAATGCTGACGTTTATTAAAGGTGTTCTGCGATGACGATTATTGCTGATACGAAGAGAATTTTATTTTCTATTTTCCCTTGTAAGTACCTAATCAAAAGAATTTGTTCGTTTACTTTTTTCCAATAATGATAGTAAAATGATTCTAGGTACGAGAAATTTTAATCAGCAATAATTGCCATTCGTTATTAACTTTTGAGAATTGAAAAGTTATCGCATAGTGATATAAATCTGTTCGACATTTGCTTAATATGTTAGCGATATCTCCTTGTAAATTTACCATGAGTTATCCAGAATGCCTTCTCTCCCTCTCTGCACACGTTTTGTGGATTATTTCTGTAGGTCAGTATTCAGTATTTATGATATCAATGAATTTCAGGAAGGGGTAATCATCAATTCAATGCTCATAATTTTCCCAATTAGGTTTCCCCGAACCTTTGACAATTGTACGTTGGTGAAGTTCAATAATGAAGGAATCTCCAATGGGGAAGTCATTCAATATTAATATAAAAAAATGAAAGGTGCTCGACAGAAAAATTAATTTATGACAAATATCAGAAGAAATTATTCTGTTCATAATTCAAACTTATAATTATACTGATAGATATTGAGAATGAGCACCATAGACCTTATATTTGATATAGATGTGGTAATGCCATAACTCATTATAGTCACTCGTAAAAATTTGGACTTTTTTGTAGCACAAGACAGCAAAGTAAGTGACACCTGGTGGGTGTCATTTGAACTAACTTATGAAAGAAAGGTATGGTAACCGCAGAGTGCCGTAAGGGTGAGGGGAGGTTACCAAGGATAAGATAATCCAATACCCTGTGCCTGCTGCCAGCAAAAGCCCAGTGTTCCTTCCGTCTCGCACAAATTTTGAATAATTTTCTCTTAACGTTCTTTGAACTGCTTGGAATCAAATGAAATTTGTTTCATCTTCAAGCATTACAAATTCATCTTACATTTTTTTTTTTTCTTTCTTTGCAAACCTTAATATGTACTTTTCAAATATAACAAATCAAAAAGATTCTTCTTGTGTTAATCCAAAGTTGTTTCCTAACGTTGATGAGAGAATCAATGATGCGACGCTGACGCTCTCACTGCTTTGCAAAGTCCAGGTTACAATCAACTTGTAAGCCAATTTACACTGTATTCCTACCTATTTGTTTAGTCCATATCAACTAAAAGGTCCATGTTGAGCACAAGAAGATATCACAATTGGCAAAAACCTTGCCAGTTGGTCCAAACGGACTATTGACTCCCATAAAAAAGACACAGGGAGCAAAGATCATTAGGCTACTGATGATTGATAATAATAAATAACTTAGCTATCAAAACGTTATTTGCAAAAGCTGAGGACCATCTATATTAAGAATCTATAACTTCAACTTCAATTGCGGAGAAATTTCTTACTCTCAATTTATAACATAAAAAATTCAGCTCCATTTTTTTCTTATACAGGAGTCAATTGTGCGTTTGGCCTAATCAACAGGCTTTCTGCTGACATAACTTGCTGAGAGACGTCACAGGATAAAGGTATAAGATCCGCATGTCGCATCATAAATATCAAAGAGGACAGAAAAATCAAATATAATGCAGTCATCTTCTAGAGACTTAATTCCAGACAACATGCCAGTCCATTATATTTCCCTTCTTTTGTGTAATTGAGGTGGGAGGGCGGTAATAATTTTCATAAAATCTCATACATTTCAAAATCTGAATATATTCTTGTAAGAAAATTTCATGAACTCTGAATTTTGTTTTCTAGATTTTTCCAAAAGATAGCGTGATGAAATTTTCTCCTTCATTTCAGTTTCATTTTTGCGGCTACAGCAAACCTACCAGGTTCAACCCTCAAATTTCAATCACACTCTTGGCTTAGACCATACTCCAGTAAACCGAGTATAGAAAGGAATCATTGAAAGAGTAAGGCTCTGGAGGTATTCTCGCCAATGTAAACAAAGAAGTGGTTCTGCGGTTTGATGCAAAACGAAGTGGTACCATAGTGGTACAGCGGGTTCACGTTCTTATCGCCGCTAAACCACTTTGTTTACATTGGCGAAGAATACCTCTAGCGCTTTGAACATGATAAGAAAATAAGGGACACTGGACCTCGTTTACAATTTTTATGGGCAGCGCGGGTTGATTGCCTAGAGAGGAGACACTGTGCGGCGCACAACCACTGCGCGGCGGTGTGTTTCACTGCTTTGCGCGTTAACCCGCGTTGACTTAACGTGGTCAAGTGTCTCTTATTTAAATTAAACGAATTCGTTCCTCTAAGTTACGGCTATCCATAATAAACGCGAAAAGACGAATACTCCGAAGGGGGAGTAAACCTTGCAAACCGAAGAAAATACAAAACGACAAGCGCTTTCGGTTAATAAACCATCTTCAAGCCTGAAATGAAAGCAACTGACGAACGAAGGAGAAGAACAAGGTATTAAGATTGGCTAAACGAAAAATCACGCTGTGAATCATAGACCAGTTCGATCAGGCCATCTTCCGGAATGAACGAGTTGAGTACAGTGATACCGTAAGTGTTGCGATGACGCATTATCTCTACACACTCGAGGGCGATGCGCTTTCGGTACGAATTCTCCTTATGGAGGAGCTTTTCGGATCCCTCCCGGAAGCTGTGGCCACCGTTTATCAAATGATCAGCAAAAGCTGACTCCCCTAAGTGTCCTTTCTCCCAAGACTTCAGGTGCTCAGCTACTCTAATTTTCATTTGGCGGCTGGTCTCACCAATATAAAAGCCTCCACAATCCCCCCATTCCAACTTATAAACACCACTCCTCTCATCAATGGGTATGGGGTCCTTCAGTCTCACAAATAACCCCTTAACTGTTGTAGGGTTGTAGAACGCGGGTCTGAAGCCAAACGGGCGGAGGGCCCGACCCAATTGGAGGGAGAACTTTCCCAGAAAAGGGAGACTGATCCAACGCAACCGGCGATCACGGATCACGTCTTGGGGGAGGAAGGTGGTGGAATCAAGAATGATCCTTGTAACTTTCCTCCGAACCATCACGTCAACGTCGACATTGACCCTATTCACTGTAGCCAGGTGTTTTATTGTGAGTACTTCTTTTTTAAACGCAGACTGACTCAACGGAATACGAGTCAGTCTGTGAACTAGGCTGTGAAAAGCAGCCATCTTGTGAGCAACAGGACCGAACGAACCACCGTGGACTAAAATATCCGTCGTAGTATCTTTCCTGTAAATTCCAAACTCATGGATACCGTCTATAATAAAGATCGATAAATCCAAAAAATTAATGGAAAATACCCCTACTTCCAACGTAAATTTGATGGAAGGGTACCAGGAATTGAGATACCTCAGAAACTCACCAAGGAGATCTGGGTGACCAGTCCAGGTACATAGAACGTCATCAACGTACTTGTGCCAATAGTGAATATGATTGAGTAACACCTGGTTCGAAGAAAAAAGGTCAAGTTCAAACTTAGACATGAAAACTTCGGAGATAAGAGAGCCTAAAGGTGATCCAATAGGGATCCCTACTTCATCAGGGAACTCGAAAAATTTTCCTTCAAATTTACAGTAGTTAGGGGACCAGCAGGTATTCAGAAGATCGAAAAATTCCTGAAGCTCATTGTGAGGAATGTTGGCTCTGACGAGTAGCTCACCCATCCGCTGGATAGTAGCAGCCTTGGGAATATTCGGGAACAAACCAACCACATCAAAAGAGCAGATGGTCGTTCCCGGGGGAAGACTTACACCCTTCGGGACATCAGTTAAAGAGGCCGAATTCAAAACCGAATGAGGAGATTCAAAATCAATGCGATTTTTGAACCATCGATCAAGGAATTTGGTACGGAGGTAAGTCGGGGAGGAGACGAAAGAAACAACGGTCGCATCGGGGTATTGTTCTTATGCACTTTAGGCAGCCCGTAGAGGAGGGGGGAGTGTGGGGTCAGGAACAAGGAGGGTTTTTTTCAGAGCAGGAGTCTTGATAATAGTCTCACTCCTGTTGATGACACTCCTAACTTCTTTGACGTGCTTCGGGAAGCTGAAATCCTCACTCTCTTTGGCACCACACTGCTGGAGGACCTCGTGGACCTTGGAAGAATAGGCGGATTTCTCCATCACCACAACAGCAGTTCCCTTGTCCGCCTTAGTGACGATTAAATCTCCCTCTTTAATCTTCCTCTTTAAACCTTGAATCACTCCTTCCAATTTATTACTCATGCGGGGGAGGGGGTTATTGCGGACTATGTTCTTCTCCTTCGTTCGTCAGTTGCTTTCATTTCAGGCTTGAAGATGGTTTATTAACCGAGAGCGCTCGTCGTTTTGTATTTTCTGCGGTTTGCAAGGTTTACTCCCCCTTCGGAGTATTCGTCTTTTCGTGTTTGTCTCTTATTTCCTTCTCATGTCCTCCGTTAACGCCTAACTCGCCTTCGACCTCGTGTGTGGTCTAAAACTCTCGGTAATGTCCAGGAGGAGTCTATAATGAAAGAAAAAGTCTCTTCTGCAATTTTATCAATTCTTTTGCTGACCCTTGTTCTTGCTAGATATTTTCTGATAGTGTTTACATGTAATCTGTCATTCCTTTGTCCGAAACAACATCAATGATACTTCTCGCCGCTAGAACCAAGTGATACCTCGATTTTTTCTTCTATGAGTGATGATATCAACCCACTCAACTTTTTTCGAGATAGTTCAAGTTTTATTTTGGTATCTCAAGTAGTTCTCTTACCCTGTATCATAGAATTGTATTTTCTGTCTTGACTTGTCCTTTTGTGCGAGTCGTGCACAGCACCTTGCTTTCCTTTCTCGCATCTTTTTTTCAGTCACTAAAGACCTAGACGTATTTAACCAATACCTAAAGCTTCGCCGCGGTCCTAAGATAATAAACAGCGAATTCGGAATTTTACGTCACTATTCCGATGTCGTAAAACATGCTAATTATTTAGGTAGGAATAACGTAGATATATCTTTTTCGAATGTTCTTCAAGAAAGTATACCTCATCGTATGCGCTTGTATCTATTCAAATGTAATAAACTTTTCGCACCGTTGTACATACGCTACTCGTGTTTTCATGGTCGTGATGTTTGGTAGTCTTCCAAAATTGTTTCATCAAAACGGTTTTAAAATATGTAACGAATAATGTTATTCGATTGTGCCTTTACCTGTAGTTCGAACAAAACAATGGTTTTCTACTCCGGTAACATCGATGCAGAAATGCAACTAATGGGTACCTGACAGACACCGAAGAATCAGTAGCGCACCCTTGTTGCTTAATTGAGCACTCAAAAAAATTGCCAAAAAATCGGTAAAATAAGCTCGATACTCATTTCTCATACGCGAATGCCAACTATCGTTCAAATACATAGGTAATTTCCTAGTTGTACAGGTGTGTGTCTCAAATATTTGAAAAACACGTAAATATTGAGCTTTATGGTCACCTTGAATCGCATTGATGTTTGCGAGGAAGCATTGTACTTAATTCTTTGGGACAGTTTTTCACGCGATGAAAATACCTACTTCATGCAAATATCGCCAGCATCGGACTATCATCAAAATATTGTGCTTTCCCAGAAAAACAAATATATAATGTACAGTTTATTTTCAATCAAGTTGGCTCCCATCAAGTAGATCATGATTGAGATGACGACAACACGCGTGTATCAAATGAGATTCAGTCTGCGTCACTAATTGTAGTACTTGGCTAACCGCTTCGTAAATATTTTTATCTACGGTCGTTTGTACAGGCAGTCGTGGAAATTAAGAATGAAGTTTCATTAATTTACAATTCGTCCGACCAGAGATGCTGGGTCGATCATGAATTTGAGAGAACTTCCCGGTGAGATGAGTCAATCGGTAGGTGGCCACGTTGATGCACTCCCAGATGTCATACAGCCCCCGCGTTCAAAATATCTGGCGAAGTATAAATTCTTACCTTCGGGCATTTGGCATACGTCCGAATCACCTCCTGGCGTATTGATTCGATGCTGACCGTTTCTTTTTTGGGAAGAAAACGTATGTCGACGAGTACCGTAACTGTCAAATTTGCTGAACAGATCATGAGGGTACACCTTTATGTAAGGTCGCAACACATGCGTGACAGCGGACAACTGTTGGTGAAATTCGTATCATAAGCTAGATGCGATCTCACACGGCGACCAGTCGGTCACGAGTTGAACGAATTTCGAATGCGTACAGTATAACGCACCGATAGGTTTCTTGGAAACGATACTTGTTCGTTGAACTTTACGCCTTACTGAAATAATTAACGAAAAGACAAAAGTTCAACAGAATTCGCTGATTACGTGTGCCAGTGTCCATATTCGTTGTAAAGATGCCAGCAATTTTATTTCAACTAAAGAAAGTTATATTAGAGGTGAAAAATATATAGACCTATTATATATGGGACTCGAGCGAATATTATGAAGTTTCTTTCGCTCGAGTTACGCGTACGAAAGACGTTGTGCCCTCACGTACGCACGAATATTTTGCAGCTGGCCCGAATTTCACTTCTTAGCAGATTTTCACGCTACTCACCGTATTACGCATTAGTCGAGAGAATGATGGAAAAGCTGTCAAAATTTTGAATATGTTACATGTAAAAGACGAATTTTGGAAAATATCTGACAGTTCTCTTGCATATTTCAGGGAGAGTAAAAGAAGTGAATTTGACTGCTTGACACCTTTGAAGCTGTCAAGTAACTCCGAACAGGGGCAATGAATTCAATTTTTATTGAGTATCAAACCTATTTTCTCAAAACTGTTTGTTCTGTATCGTTATTAACAATTTCAAGATTCACCTGTCTCATGAAAGAAATGAAGTTATATGGATGAATTTGATAAAACTCTTTGAGCCCAGGCTAGGAATTTTGAAAAAAATTGATCAAACCGGAATGAAAGGAGCCAAGAAAGGAGGCTCGTAAGTTTTTTCGACGGGACGAAACCGATGAATTAGGTATGTAATTAATATTAAAGTAGCGGCAGAACTTGCTATACATCAAAAGAGAGGAGAAGAATATTGTCAGGCTTCCTACCAAGTTGGGCAGTTAATTCTGTGCTTTGGTGTTCTAAATGGAGTGTATTGCCCGTTTTCGAAAGGGAGAGGGTTCTGTCATGAAGGAAACTCTGGAAAATATTAGGGAGATTGCCTCGAAGGCCAATTTCGTGAACTTTGTTTGCGATGAGATGTCACCAGACTCGGGAGAAGGCTTCTTGGAGATCAAAAAAGATGGAGTAAAGACAGGATTTTCTGAGCGTAGAGTTATCAATTTGCGATTGGAGATCGACAAGGAATTGAGTGGTGTTTCGTCCTTTTCTAAAGCCGTATTGGAAAGGTGATAGAATGTTATTCGATTCTAGATACCGAAGTAGTCATTTATTGGGTATTTTTTGAAATAGTTTACCCAGGAAACTGGATAATGCTGTAGGACTATATGATGCCGGGGGAGGAGGTCTGAACCAGGTTCCAGGATGGGAAGGATGATGACGGTTTTCCAAAAATGTGGGTAGATGTTGTGGGCAAAGATGGTGTTGGAAAGGGAGAGGAGATAGGAAAGTGAGTTAGGCTGGAGATTATCGTCCAGTCCAGGAGAGGCGTTTCTTAGATTTTTATTGATGATGGTTTCAAGTTCACTTTCAGATATTGGGAGGTTGTAGAGGAGAGGATCTCCCCGAGGACAGTTGAAGGATATATTCAAATTTTCATGTTGAAGTTCATGAAATAAAAAGGTGGAGTCGTAATTAGACGGGAAGGGAATACTTCGAAGAAGAGTAAAAACTACAAACACCGCAGAAAATAAATAAAGCCGAGCGCTTTCAGTTAATAAACCATCATCGGGACTGAAATGAAAGCAACTGAGAAGAACGGAGAAGAAACCTCGGATCATTAAGGTTGATCAACCGAGGGTTCATAACCTGAGGCATAGACGAGTTCAATCAAGCCATCTTCCGGAATGTTCGTGTTTAGCACAGTAATATCATCAGTATTGAGATGACGGATTATTTCTATGTGCTCGACGGCAATCCGTTTAAAGTATGAATACTCCTTATGAAGGAGACTTGCGGATCCCTCACGGAAGCTATGACCGCTGTTAATCAAGTGATTGGCAAATGCTGATTCTCCCAAACGTCCCTTTTTCCAGGCCTTCAGGTGTTCGTCTAATCTCACCTTCATATGGCGGCCGGTTTCACCAATATAGAAACCCCTACAATCCCTGCATTCCATTCATACGGTCTTTTAACTTAACGAACAACTCTTTGATGGTAGTGGAGGCCGGTCTGAAACCGAACGGGCGAAGGGCCCGACCCAATTCGGTAGAGAACCTTTCTAGAAAAGGGAGACTGATCCAACACAATCTCCGATCACGGATCATGTCTCGGGGGAGGGAGGTGGTGGAATCAAGGCTTTTCTTCATAATTTTTCCCCAAACCATCGCCTCAACATCAACATTGACACCATTCACTCTAGCCAGGTGTTTTATAGTCGCCAACTTTTTTTTGAAAGCAGCCTCACTCTAAGGACAGCGAGTCAATCTGTGGGCTAAACTGTTAAGAGCTGTTGAGCGACAGGACAAAATGATGCTGCGCGGACTAAAACATCGGTCGTAGTATCATTTCTGTACATTCCAAACTCATGGATTTTACCTCTAACTGAGACCGACTAATCCAAAAAGTTGATCATAGAGCCACCAACTTCCAAGGTAAATTTTATGGGAGGGTATAATGAATTGAGATGCCTCAGAAACTCACCGAGGAGATCTGGATGACTAGTCCGCGTACAGAGAACGTCATCAACGTACCTGTGTTAGTAGTGTATATGATTGAGTAACACCTGGCCCGAGGAGAAGAGGTCAAGTTCAAACTGCGACAGGAATACTTCGGAGATGAGGGAGCCCAAAGGTGATCCATTAGGGATCACTATTTCATCAGGGCACCCTTCGAATTTACGAAAATTCCAGGACCAACAGGTATTTAAAAATTGAAAAATTCTTGGGATTCATTACGAGGGATATTGGAGTTAACCAATAACTGGCCCATACGCTGCACGGTGGCAGCTTTCGGGATACTTGGGAACAGACCCACGACATCAAACGAGCAAAGGGTCGCGCCTGGAGGCAGTTTTACATCCTTGAGAGCATCAGCCAAGAACACCGAATGGGGAGACTCATATTCAATGCGGTTTTTGAACCAACGGTCCAGGAATTTAGCAAGGAGGTAAGTGGGGGAGGAAACGAAAGAGACCACAGACCGCATCGGGATGTTCGTTTTGTCCACTTTAGGCAACCCATAAAGAAGAGGAGGCGTAGGGTTGGGAACAAGGAGAGCTTTTTTCATAGCTGGGGTTCTAATAATAACCTCACAATTATTAATGATACTCCTGACTTCTTTGACGTAGCCAGGGAAATTGAAATTCTTGTTCTCTTTAGCCCCACATTGTTGGAGCACTTCATGAAGATTTTGCCATCACCACAACGGCATTACCCTTGTCTGCGTGAGTGACAATCGGATCTTCCTCCTTAATCTTTTAACAGGGAACCTGTTCTATGAGGGGCTTTTTCCAAAATTTGCCGTGCGCCGTCCGGCAAAAAACTTGGAAAAATTTCGACTCTCGAGCCATATATGATAGGAGAGGGACTTAAAAAATTTCGACTTTCGAGCCATATATGATAGGAGGGGGACTTGGAAAAAATTTCGACTCTCGAGCTGTAGATGATAGGACGGGGACTTGGAAAAAATTTCGTCTCTCGAGCTATAATCCTATATGATAGGAGGGGGACTTGGAAAAAATTTCGACTTTCCTGCCATATATGATAGAAAGGGGATTTAAAAAAATTTCGACTCTCGAGCCATATATGATAGTACGGGGAGTTGGAAAAATTTCGACTCTCGAGCTACATATGATAGGAGGGGGACTTGGAAAAAATTTCGTCTCTCGAGCTATCATATATAGCTGGAGATTCGAGAAAAATTTAGACTCTCAAACTATATTATACTAGGCTTATAGTAGGTCTAGGCCTTCTTTATACTAGCTTTATCTAGGTCGAGGCTTCCTTGAATTTCAATACCAAATCCCATTTGACTCATAAAACAGGTTCCCTGCGTTCCTCGCTTAACTTCGTTAAGGAAGCCGTCGTTTTTCCAAGTCCCCCTCCTGTCATATATAGCTCGAGAGTCGAATTTTTTTCTGTAAACCTTTAATCACTCCTCCCATGCCGTTGTTCATACGGGGGAGGGGGGTATTGCGAACGAATTCAGCACAAACTTTTTGGATACCTATTAACCCCAGGACCAATTTTCACGGCGAGGTCAGCGAACAAATTTGCCAAGGTTTCGTCATTCTTGGGGGGAGGTAAACTAAACTTCAACCCCTTCTCCAGGAGGGCTTAGAGTTGGAGGATACTGAAGTATAGTGATTTGCTAAAAGTTCAAAAATTTGTAAGGGGTTAGAGATGATTGAATCGTTTGTTTCCAGGAGAGAGATGTGGTAGAAGGAACCATTGCCCGATAATTTTTTTATGTCTCTTCACATGGTGTGATAGACACGTGTTGGTTCAAGCCCGCTATGAATGTGCTCCAGGATCATTTCTTCTCGGAACGGACCAGAGTTCTTGCTTTGGCACGGGCTTTCTTATAGGATATAAAGTCGGAATAAGTGCGAGATAAGTCATAAGCACGGTAGGCTTTTTTGCAGGTTTTTATGGGTAGATGAACTTCATCTGACCACCATGGTACTTGGTTAGGTTTTTGAGTGCTTTCAGTGCGAGGTATGAATGATTCTGCAGCAGTGATGATAAAGTTAGTGAAGGATTCCAGAGCCGTAAAGCGATTTGAGACGTTCGGGAGGGATGTAGTATTTGACGTGAAATCGTAAAAATGTGGCCAGTTTGCTCTGTCAATGAGCCAGCGGGGGACCTAGGTGGGATTTTTTTGGGAGAGGGTATGTGATGTGATTATGATTGGAAATTGATTGCTGTCACAATAGATCCGGGTAGGTTGACCATGTTGATGAGTCAAAACAAACTATAGGTCTTATCGGAATTTCAATTTCAAAAATTTCTAGGAAACTATTCCTATAATGTGAAAGGAATCGGGCTCCTCATTTTTCAGTATTCCTCACGAGAAACTGAAGGTAACAGATTTACTATCGCTACTACTTCTACATATCGCATCATGTTTAGGACGACAAAGTAGAAGTATAAAATTGCAATATTCGCAGATTTTTACAGCGCACAATATTTCCATTAAGTAAGATTTTTACTTCACCATTTATTTTTTTAATACTACTTAATATTATTAAGTGCGCTTCTGATAAACAATCTGCATATTCGAAAATACGACGTATACTGAAACAACCTGCATATTCGAAAATATGACATATACTGACTCATTATAAGCGGTAAATAGAAAAAACAAAAAAAAAGAGATGAATCTAGCCACAATATTACTCATAAGCATTACTCATCAATAATAATCCATATTATACCATTTAGATGGCATCAGCGAGGTTTTAAATACATGAAAAAATTATCGAGCTTGAGATGATCCCACCTTTAGTAATGTTACGAGTTCATAAGTTTTCTTATGAAAATTTTCTCAAAATTTTCTACATACTAGTGTGAAAAAGTAATTTTTAGACCTTCAAAATAAATTTTCGCTGAGAGATGCACTATAAAATTGAATTTACTATCGATTAATTCTTAATGAGCGCTTCTACATATCCCTTGAATCGAGTTTCTACTAGCCTATTTAAGTCTAGGATTACGGTACTCGATCTCGTCAAGAACTTTTTCCTCCCTGGATAGAGAAGTTTTCTGAGTGTTTCTTCAAAGTATTTTCGAAGTAATTTGCTGGAGAAAACGAGATAATGAAGAACAAAAGGTAACAAAATTCCTTTTTCAGACGTATTTACCTTCACGATTTTGTTACTAAGACATCATCAATAACTTTGACCTACCTAATTGAAGGATTTGGAAAAATTTACCCTCGTAGTGTATGACGTCTTCAGAGGCCTTGGCCTAGTTGAGCCTGTATACCGGGTGAGGAAAACAATTAAGTTACTAGTGAATGGGATTTTGTGCCAAATCTGTTCCAGCAAAAAACTCGAAACGTTAAATGTATACCGAAATAATATTTAAAAGGCTACTGATTCCGCAAATTTTTTTTTATTGATTAGGATTACACCTTCAATAAGGAGTATAAGCACGAGCGACGTATTCTGGTGCGAAAGACCACATTCACAAAAACAGATGGTATACTGTGTTCGTAGAGCTGATTAGCGAGCGTATGAAAAAGGGTGTCCTCGTTTACCTCATTGAACTTAGGTATTATCAGATGTGGCCTTAAGAATTTCGATGCTCTCCAGAGCGCGACGTCTACTCTCAATACTCCTCTTATGTAAGAGGCAAAGTCTACATTTTTGTCAAAACTGAGACCAGTTACCAAAAGGTGTGAACCAAAAGCTGATTTTTCTGGCGTGTTATTTGTGACCGCTCTGTCGTGTTCTGAGACTCTTGTACTCAATTTACTACCCATCTCGTCTATATAAACTGTGGAGCCATCGCTACTTTGGAGTCTATACACACCACTCTGGTCCAAGATTTGAAAAAAGACGTCTCGCGAATCGCTTGGACACACGATAATCCATTAGCTATCAATCTACTCGACAATTCACGAACCACACGGAGACTGAAGCGGCTACACTTTCACGATTTAATATACTAATATACTAAGTTGTGTTTCTAGATTTAGGGAAGGCTACACACTGGTGTAGTGTATCCAAAAGGAAACAAAGTCAAGGGCCGACAGGCCAATGTCTTTCTCAATAAACCTTTAAAAAAAAAATAAATAAACCACTCTGGTCCTCTGACGGAATTAGATCCTTAAGATTCGAAAAAAGACGTCTCAAGGTAAAAAGCTGGAAATGGTGAAAGGGTTTCAGTAGGTACACTGCCGAGGTAGGGAATCTGGAGCCATTTTTATTTCTTCCTCTTAGGTTTGTCAGAAGTATGAGAGACGATAGAATTGAGAGCACGAGAGGTGAGCTTCTTACGGACTAACTTGTGTACGTCTAACTTGACGTTGGTGGTCTTCGCTATGTGGGTGATAGTGTCTAATTCCTTCTTGAATGCTTCCGGAGGGAGAGGGGTAGAACTAAACGATGGATCATCGAATGAAAGAGACTTCAAATGTACAAAATTTGTACATCTCAATTTTATCTACGATTGGAGCGCAATTCTCCGTCTCTTCTGAGCCGAGTATTGGATCAAAATATGCGCCGGAAATTGTCCTATTCACCAGGGTTTCCAAAGTACGATTTCAAGAATTCTCTCATTTTGAAACTTTTGACATGTTCCATGTCTTTTCTCTCGCCGGACCCCGATTTTGAAACTCGCGAGTACACCCCGCGTAATAATAATAATTAATAATAAATAAATAAATAAATAAATAAATAAATAATTAAATAAATAAATAATTAAATAATTAATATAATTAATAATTAGAAAATCTCTACCCCGTGGGTGATTCAGAAATTTGCGATTACACCCTGCGTAATAATAATAATAAATAATTGATTAATTAATAATTAAATAATTATTCAATTAAATAAATAAATATTTAAATAATTAATATAATTAAATAATTAAATAATTAAATAATTGAATAATTGATATAATTAAATAATTAAATAAATAAATAAATAAATAAATGAATAAATAATTAATATAATTAATAATTAGAAAATCTCTACCCCTTGGGTGATTCAGAAATTCGCGAGTACACCCCGCGTAATAATAATAAATAATTAATTAATAATTAAATAATCAAATAAATAAAAATAATTAATATAATTAATAATTAGAAAATTTTCCAAGTCCCTCTTCCTATCATATATGGCTGGATAGTCGAAATTTTTCCAAGTCCCCTAGACTTGAATTGTCTCATACCATTCCAATACAACAGCGAGACAGGGGGCGAACGAGCGGAGCGAGTTCGCGCTACCTCATATTTCTCATAGAAGACTTGAATTTTCTCATACCATTCCAATACAACAGCGAGATCGCTCGTTCGCCCCACGAAAGTTGATACCTCAAAATATAGAACACCCACAATTACCTCAAAATATTTCTCATACAAGACTTATACGACGCCAAGATAGGTAAAGGGGTAAACGAATAATGAATAAATAAATAAATAAATAAATAAATAAATAAATAAATAAATAGATAAATAAATAAATAAATAAATAAATAAATAAATAAATAAATAATATTAAATAATTAAATAATAAAATAATTGAATAATTAAATAAATAAATAAATAATTAAATAATTAAATAAATAAAGGCTGAATAGTCGAAATTTTTCCAAGTCCCCTAGACTTGAATTGTCGCATACCATTCCAATACAACAGCGAGACAGGGGGCGAACGAGCGGAGCGAGTTCGCGCTACGTCATATTTCTCATAGAAGACTTATACGACGCCAAGATAGGTAAAGTTTTCTAAGTCCCTCTTCCTATCATATATGGCTGGATAGTCGAAATTTTTCCAAGTCCCCTAGACTTGAATTGTCTCATACCATTCCAATACAACAGCGAGACAGGGGGCGAACGAGAGGAGCGAGTTCGCGCTACCTCATATTTCTCAAAAAAGACTTGAATTTTCTCATACCATTCCAATACAACAGCGAGATCGCTCGTTCGCCCCACCGAAAGTTGATACCTCAAAATATAGAACACCCATAATTACCTCAAAATATTTCTCATACAAGACTTATACGACGCCAAGATAGGTAAAGGGGTAAACGAATAATATCTCACGAACACTTGACCTAGTAGAAGCCTAGACTGAAATATTTTATGATGACTGATAAACTATAAAAGACATGGAACATGATTTTCATTTATTTGGCTATGCCAGAAAATTTAATAATACTACAATATGACCAAGTTACAAAAAAATTTCTTATATTTTTTTTAGTGTCTTTCAAGCATTTTTTTTTTGTAATCAGGGTTAAATTTCACTTATACGAGTCATAAAACAGGTTCCCTCCCACGCCTCGTTGAACCCCTTAAAGAAACCGTGAGTTTTCATCTACATCTAGCTTCTGAAAGTATATAGAAGCGGGAGACTTCTGAAAAGTAATTTTGGAAAGTGTTTTATATTGACCAAAATGAATTCATGTTTTCGTTATTTTGATGGCCAACACTAGCACTGTACAATCATGCTGAACTACATGAAATTTTCACTGTTTTTCCTACTGGAAATAATATTCATTTTTTAAAAAGGGATTTTTTTTTTTTTTGAAAATACTTCCACTGTGTTATTCAAAATATTAATCGATTCACTCCATAAAAAATTATTAAAACGTAAAATTTCGGGGCTCGTTGGCAAAAATACGCGTGAAACCATCGAGCGTAATTGAAGTTTACTAAAAAATTATAGAAAAAAAAAATTGTTCAACATAGGAGTGCGGCAATACAACGATACACTTCTTTGTCATTGCTACTGTACGAGTTTATATTGGACACGTGTGTGAGAGTAATTTTTCTCTTCTTCATCCTCTTCTACCCTCTCTCTCACTCACTTTCCGCACAGTATATTTATATATCCCATAGCGTGTACATACGAGATACAATATACTCACGCGTGCTTTAAGTTCCAAGTTCTTCTTGAATTATACAGTATATTGTAAATTATTATTTCAATATTTATTATTTTTCGCTAACTGGCTACTCGATACTCGACTTTACAGTACACATTTGCCGGGAGCTACAAACAAGACTGAAGAATCGCGCGGTCGAACGCCTACTTATCATTGGTGTGTATGTGTTCAGCTGCAGTTTAAATGGAGTGGCGCGTATAATAGCCCTGTTTATGATGGCCTAGTTATAGGTTTTTAACCTTTTTACCTTCGGGCTCGCTGTGGTCTACAAATCCGTACGAACGTCTCCCGAACAGGTTGCTGCACCAATAATGGCGAAAGGGATTTGGGTAGTTTGTCCCCGAGTGCGAAGTAAAATTTTCAAAAAGGGGTTCTCGTACTCCCGTTCGTGTCGGGTGAGGAAAAATCGCCAGTACTCTACGTGAACGTACATCAGTACGAGACCCGCACCGTAAAATGAGAGTAGTAATTAAATTACCATCGCTATTGCGAATGAAGAGAAACGATAACGGATGCTTCAATACGATGATCGTAATCAAACTGGTTTATCGAGACTTTTTGTTAGCGAAGTTAGGAGCATTGTTTGCGAACACTGATTACAATGCACGAATTGTGAATTGTGAGGGATAAATTGAACGAAAGAAAATTGTACAGTAGCTCTTGACTTAATTGTGGGTGCACATTGTCTGGTGAATTGGTGATATATAATTAAACATTTCAGGCACGAACGACGCTTGATAATAAAAAAAATAATACGAAAAATCTGTATTAGAAAACAATGAGAGAGGAAGAAAAAAGAGAGAGAGATAAAAAAAAAAAAAGGATGCCAAGTTAATTTCAAGGAATTCATTCAACGTTTCGTTCCATTTGATGTGACAGGTTCACGTCAATACGAATACCGATTTTTCTGTAACAGTGTTTGTGTAAAAAGCTGCATGTACACTTGGAAAGAATATTACACTAAATTACTCGTACGTACTTCACGGGCTGGGAAGTTGTCATGTGTACCAAAACATCAAAGGTGATTTCAATCAGTTATAATATGAGTTCGACTTTCAAACAGATCCGATGACAAACAACATACGACTTCTCTTGCGTATTCTTCGCCCCTCGCCTCGCTGCTGGTTTAATGTCCTAATTACAAACGTCTACTTCGAGTTTTGACAATTTTTTCCGCAGAAGTACTACATAAATTTTGTTATTTACCAACAGTTTCTGTATTTGGTTATTTTAAGCCACATTTTGAAAAAACTCAACTTTTTTAGATCGCTGTATCCTCCGCGAAAAAAGGGCGAAAGCATAATGGGGCGTGTTTTTTTGACGTCATATTCTTAAAAATTGTTCAACCCCACCTTACCACGATCTGTAGAAAGATATCCTTTATAAGAGGCTCAGAGATTCTTGCTTTTTATTCAATCAATGGTTCACCAAATTTCGACAGTAAACGCTCCTGAGAAAGAGAGAAGCTTCTAGTTTATGAGAATATACACATCGAAGTCTTTATAGTTTTTCTTTGTTTTTGAAATATTTGAGGAACTCTTTTCTCTTATAAGGGAAATAACATGTAAAACCTTTTTGTTTAGAACCTAGCAATATGATGGGGTAATGCTGTTATTGATTGGACAAAAAAACACGCCCCATTGGTGGTTATGATTACGAAAAGAAATTAAAGTCGTGGAGTAGTACAACTTTTTTGATTTCATAATGACAATTTTTGCGGAAGATTGGAAGTATCCAACAGTTTTATCTTCCCTTTGTATACCTCTTCGTTTGCTACTTGTAGCTTCAATGCCAAAAACTCTTCTTAATTTTCGAATTACATTTCAAAGAAACTCTTCGATTCCTGATTCTTACTATCCATATCAAAGAAGGCTTGGGTTTTTCTCTCTCTCTTCTCTCTGGCTTAAGAGATCCACTCGATGAACATAAAAATCTCATTCGCCCAGGATAGATAATTTGGGTAATTGAAAAGAGCAAAACAAAACTTCACGATTGGACTATTTCTTCCAGAACTTCCGCCGTAGAACCTGCACGAAAACTTTAGTGCTTCAATTTACCCATGAGTCTTGACCAATCCTTATATAACGAAAGGCGGGATGGCGAGATTGATAGAAATACTAAGAAGCACACACGCTGGAAGAATATCAAAACGCTTCCATGAAAAAAATTCGGTATATCCTTCCTCTTCAATTCACCCCCCTCCTCTCAAGCCGAATATATTGTAGTGACAATACCTTTATCTATTTGTCGAATGACTGAAAACTTTTACGGGGTACCACCACTCTTCAGAAGCTCCCTGTGGACCTGGAAATAATCAATGATGTCACTAGTTGAAGAATACTTCTTAACCAGCAGATCCTACATTGCCATTGGACAATCTGCATGTAGAACTGTCGACGGCACCCTCAGGTAGCAACATGAAATACGACCTGCTGATTGGCGGATCTGGTCGAGAAGTTGATTGTAGGTCAAGAGTGGAGTAAATGTTTCCCAAAACATGAATCGCTCGGAAGAAAATTCCAAGCTGAACATTTTTGCTCCTTGTAATTTTTTATAAAAAATGATCTAGAATTGGCAAAATGAGCGTAATTGGCGGCCATACCGTAATATTAATATTTTGTGCTTGACCATGAAGTCAAATAATGAGACTGACCAGTCTGCTATTCTCTTGTCCCCGTTTGCTACCATTAAGTCAAGAAAAAAAACTTGACGACATTCCTTGACAGCCGCGGTCATTCACCTTGACAAGCACACTTGCGCTCCTACAGTGCATTTCATAAAAAGCTTTTTCAGTATTAAATAGGTATTGCATACTTATTCTCCCACATGTTATCAATGTGGCGGTGTTTTTTAAGATTTTTATCATTGATCTCACGCGTGTTGCTAGGTTACATATATTTTGTTTTCATACCATGGAGTTTGATAGGGTCGCTATAGTATCGTTTCATAAGGAAACTGAGGAATTGACTATTGAGAATGTGTTCTTTGTAGAATCAATATGAAATTAGTTCCGTTCAAAGTGTGATTTTAGCGCTGCCTGGTCCGAGTATCGAGAACGCTAACGGATTGCTTAAGACATAGGGAAAGAAGTGTGCAATATGAAATACTGGAAAAGCCTCATACAAATTTCCAATTCAACTAGCTTTCTAAAGTATGAGCTCTGTACGAACACTGAGCACAGTCGGGATTCGTTTACCCCAGTCCGTTTTTAGTCTCACACAGTAATATTTTGCTCTATGCTACACCATATCTTTCAATAATGTGAAGATTCAAGTAAGATCCGCGCTATAAATTCGGGCTGGACAGCGCTAGCGTTGCACTGCCTTTGTACTGAGCGAGAAGAGATTGAAAATGAAAACCTAACTTCTGTGGTATGTGGGAGAAAAATGAACAAATTGAAATAACACTTGAATTAAGCAGATTTGACCTTTGACTTCCCATGAAAGATGTTCACCAATACAAATTCCACAAATTAGATGAGATAACAAAACCTTCAGTTTTGCTACATCTTATGTATCGCCATAGTTTTGTTCCCACTTTTAGATTTGGCAAAAATACCATTTTTTTTTTTAACAAACCGCGAGCGTAGTTGACGATCCTAGCGAATAGCCAGTTCAAATTTGTGGGGACCAGAGCATTGCAGCGAGCCAAAAGCCGAAAGCTAAAGCCGAAAGCCAGCTGTATTATTCATGTTTTTTCCAAGCTGAAAGCCAAAGCCGAAGCTATATTTTTCAAGGTCGTAAGTTTAAGTCAAAAGCCGGAGTGTTTCATCAAAACAGCCGAAAGCTAGAGCCAAAAGGCGAAAGTCAGCTGTATTTTTTAGGTATTTCCAAAGCCAAAGCCAAAGTTGTATTTTTCAAGGTTCTAAGTTTAAGCTGAAAGTCTAAGCTGTATGATACGGCTGCAATGCTCTGGTGGGGACTATATAAGATAGGTGCAAGTGATAAGAACAGAACCGTATTGATAAAGTTGAAGGAGGAGCAATCTAAGTAGTATCCTAAGAGAATTTTTAACATCAAACATCAAAATAATACAAAAATGCTAGCAACGAAAAATGATTGAGAACTCATTTATTTTTTCGCCTTCACTGAATTATTCGCAATTCGAAGTTCGATATTTAAATTTCTCTCATAGCACTCCTGAAACCACCTGAAATTGCTCCTCCTTAGACTTCATCAACATGGCGTCAGTCCTCTTCTTATCACTTGCGCATACCTATCTTATATATTTCCTTACTTTCAGTGCTTTCAACCCTCTGATGCACAAAAATGGCTCATGCTTAATTCAGCCTCGCATAGTGGTTTGGTGCCACTATTATCTATCTCATATTACGCTACATTTAGAAATGATTGCTTCTTGACCCTTCTGAGAAAGCTACTGACGAAACCAGTCAATACGAGCCATAAATTAAGCAAAAAAAAAAAAAATGTACCTATGTGTAGACACGTTCCACAGATCGATACATTGTACAAAGCTATACAATATATCATTAATAAAATGCGTAATGGCTTTTTTACTGAAATTTTCCGAAAATTTCTGCATCGTTTTTCGCCAGCTTACAGACTTCAATAACTACATGTAAGTACTTTGAAGCACACGTTTCCTAATTATGTAGATGAAATTCTAGATAAAATGTCCTTCATTTTCTTCCTGATAACTAGGACACAAACTTTCAAGTCTACCAGAGTATTGATTCTGATGCACGGTAGTTGAAAACTGTTTTAAAAAAAGTGCGAGAAAAACAATATCGGTTTTACAATTTTTTTTTTTTTTTCTACCATTAATATTACAAATAGCTAAATGCTGTTGTGAGTCACGCTTCAAACAAAGTTTCATTTGTTATTGCACTTACACACCTTAATGACTTGACACGTTCATAAAGTTTCAGTGTACATAGGTAAAGCCACGTTTTATTTCTGAAAAACATCTAAATTAAGGTGTATAAACCGTTATAGAAGATTGTGTTTAATCGTATTATATCGTTTTCCGCTACGTCATTCTGTGAAGAAGCCATCAATAAAAGGAATAAATATTCGACATGCAAGAAATGAAAGACGACTTAGGATTGACACATTGAAAGAGTAATAACTAAAAAGCTTATCGTGGGTAAAAAAAAAATTCTACGCGTTGTTTTTGTAGATCGTATAGCACTGTAGATATACATATTCGTTGGCGAAAAAAAGCAAATATACACGCGACCTTAATAATGAAAGCCGGTACATACAAAATATAACTTACAGCCAGAATTGTTGAATGAAGTTTCTTCAATTATACACGTGTGTGTCAAAACAACAATGTACCATAAAGCGTAAGTGTAATTCGTATAGCCTTAGGAGGAGGGCTGTATTTTCACATGTACACGGAGAAGGAAAGTTTTGTAAATGAAATTTCTCATTACAAAACGTCGGAGAATAGTACAAAATGCGCGACTTTTCAATATTAATACCGTAATTTAGCGCTCCAAGAAGGCGGCTATCATTTTTTATAGTCTCGATCTTCGTTTCTGGTATGAACTATCACGATATGCAGTCGACCGGTGAAATTCAAAGACGCACTTCATTAGCGGCGTGTATTTCCGCAATTTTGTAATCGAACACTTCCGCAGAAGTATGGTAATTAAAGCGAATGCGTAGTTATTTGTCAAGTTACATGAGCAAGGTGCAAACAAAATGATATTTTAAGTCGAGTTTTTCGCTGATGAAGGTAAAAATAAAGAATAATATTTTCAATGAGCAGCGAACTTCTTCTGATGGTCTATGCTTATGACGTGCTATCAGAGCACTCGTATGTACCTAGATAAGCGTGCCTACCATTGTAAACCCTTATTGCGTATTTTAGTGCATACGACTGCTGCCATTTGTTGACAATATTTGAAAAATAGAATGAGAATAACATTCCTTTATTACCGGTACGTAGATTATATAATTTGAGTATAAAGTTAGTATTGTAGTAATGATATTCACTTACTCGAGTAACGACGGTAAATTCTTCCTCATTGAGAAACTAACTAAGAAAAGAGCCGTGCAATGTTCATGTCTTTAGTCTTTACTCGCGCACAGCAATATGCAATACATTGTGAACTAATTTTGGAAACGAGACAACATTCAGATTCTTGGAAATGACCGGTATCTACTGGAGAATAAGAGGAATGGCCCGCTTAACTGATAAGAGTGAGTGATCACAGTCAAACGCACCTGTGGTTTGATCGATATTCGATAGTATGCGATAGTAATTGTTGACGAAGATATTAGGATGTGACCTGCGACGAGAAAAGGATGCTCATTGCCCACTGACAGGAACACCATTTCTCTCTGATAAGCCATACAATCAGAGAGAAACGGTATTCCTGCCAATGAGCAATGAGCATTGTTTTCTCATCGCAGGATTCGCAGGTTTGTGGAGTTGCGGCTATAATAAAACGAGATGAATATTGACGTACGTGCACGACGATCAGTGGAATAAGACTCTTTTCAGCCATCAGTAGGTGATACCAAAAACCGTATTTTTCTGATCTTGGTTTTTCAGTCATATCACTGCTTTCAACTTTCAACATCGAGTTCGGACTGGCCATCCATTAGGAGCGTTACAATCGGCAAAATTGAAAACAGGAGCAGGGTGATTTTCCCATTGAAATGCTCAGTGACTCAGTGAGTAACCTCAAAATAACTTGGGAACGAAGCAATTTGGAAGAGGAGACAAACTTTTCAGAACATACAGTGATCTACAAATCATCTTCTTTCATGAAAATTAATTCAGATCACCCCTTCCGTCCTCCACCCACACCACTCGTCAATTTTCCCGTTTTTGTAATGCGCGATACTAGCGCTGTCCGGTCCAAATTAGACATTCACTTTATGCATTCATCTTTGTTGACCAAACAAAGATCTAGAGACTCTCCTTAACAGGTTAGGCCTACTGTGACTTTCGATGGTTCGAAGAGATACCTATGGTAAAATATAAATAACTTTCGACCCTTTGAGGCGTGATTACATCTTGCCATGAATCATTGCTAGATATTGGATTCGAAATTCTCGTGTCTTTGGGTCATTTTTTACGAGGAATAAAACTTCAAATTATGCCAAGATTCAAACACAATAAAATTTTAGAAGATTAAAATACGATCGTGACACTCGAAATATTACTTTCCGGTCTACAGATGATCGAATCCATAACTTATACCTACTACTTTTGTATGAAGCTAACTACTTTCATACATTTTTCTTTTTTCGTTAGAGGTAGTTATATAGGTACCCACTTCTCTTTTCCCCTCTTGAATACTCGATTGAACAGGTACCGCTGAATATACATACAGACCATCTATTACGAATGAATAATTTCGGAGATCAACCCTCATTTTTTCTTTATTCTTCTTTCGAGAAAGTTGAGCGGTATGTTAGGGATTTGCTTCATAGTTTTTTAGCCGCAGAATTTTGGTATAAATCATATTTTTTCCTATAAGTACGACATTGTGGAAATCATTTTTTAAGAGATTTAAACTCTTTACGCGCTGCATTATAACAAGATAAATTAAATATTAATTCTACCTACGTACACAAGAGTGAACGAATTTAACACGCTAAGATTGGTAAACGATGAACTCGCGTTAAAATTTAGATTGTACAGATGTGCGAACGAAAATACGCTTTCTCGCACAATTACGGTTTTTTAAACTACATATTAATATTTCTTTCATGCTGTCAAAACAGACCTGAGTTAAGAATCAAAGAGTTCAATAAAATCATTAGGTACCTATCCTTTATTCGGATTTTTTTTTTTTTAATTTCATCTCAACTAATTCGAAAATGATGTACTTTTTTCATCAACTCTCTTTTTGGTTTGTCTCTTCTTGATCCTCACAGAGGTCCGGGCAAAAATTTTAATTTTGGAAAAACGTCATGTCGACTCATTGGTACAACAAAAGCTTGATAATTCACGCACTGTACATCGAACCACTTTATCAGACATTCAACGTGCGTCCACTCTACTCCTTATGGTCCGAATATCTCTCTCAGCACTTGCTCTTCATGATCGCATAAAATTCGATGGTATTAGGACATCAATTTATCGGTCATCTTTGAAATAGGTAGTTGAACGTTTGAATATGAGAATACTCGAAAAATAAAATGCATACCTACCAAGTAATGAAAAATCTTAAGTTAAATCTGAAGATTCGTCTTTTGTCAAGAATTACTTCAGTACAGGTAGTTACCGTACGTCAATCGTGCTTTTTCCCCTTCAGATGAGCACGAAAAGCGTAAGTATTGTAACTTTTGGTCAAATTCGTCATCATCTTCTCGATGTGGGAGGAGGGGGGGGGGGGCTTCATTCTGTAGACTAGACTGCACCTTAATGTTCTAGCTCCAGTTTCAGTATTATGTCAGAATTAGGCATAATTATCTTACAAAACCCATTTACATCAGCTTATATGGCGTTTCTTCCCTAAAGCCAACCTGCCACTCTGGATAAGTCATTTCATGACCAGCCGTAGCAACCTTAATACGACTTGTTTTGAGAAATGTTCAAGTCCGTCTTCCTTGGAGTGCGCATCACAGTAAAGACAACAGAATCTTCGAACCACCGGCGGTTCATCGAACTGATTGATTAACTCCTAACCAGGAAATCTGTTTCCTGAGGGGTTATTTTCAAAAAATATTCGTGGTTCCGGGAAGTCGGGGCCTCCAACCTACTTGAAAAACTTGGAAAATTTTGTACCTGTGAGGAACTTCAAATCACATACATCAGAAGATGGACTCGGAAGGATTCCGATCATCGAGTTAGGTAAAGGGCAGGAGGACTTGGAATAAATTCTGACTCCTATTCTATGGATAACAGGGGTAGATTTCGTCTATAATACGTAATATTGCTTTTAAGAGTGAAAACGAGGAAGAGAAGACTGAAAAAAATTTCAACTTCGGAGAGGAGGACTTGAAGACGTCATTCTTAAGCTGTACGTCTACGAAGTCCCGCTAATGCTGGTTGTATTTCACCTGCAAGCCGTTTGAGACAGACTTTTTAGCGTTCACCAAGTCGAACATCTTTGAGGAATAAGCAAGTTTCTGCAACAGGAATGATTTTTTTTGAGACATCGCATGAGATCACATTTATCTTCTCGTTATAGAATAGATTTCTTTCTTATTCGAAATAAGAATGCTCAACCAGAGTACCACCAAGCTACATGATTTTTAAAATACTCGATTTCTACTCGACTTGGAACTTTGAAGCATGTACGGCAAAATAGGGAGGCTTCTAAAGGGAGCATCATATTTTTTGCGATCCCAAAGTAGAGCAATAAGTAGATATACGCTGTATGACGTAGCACTCGACAATCTAATTGTCAGTAATTGGTTGATTCGTTATAATTACTTCCAATTTTTACGCTCCATATCCTTGAATTTTTCTTCAGATTCCACCCCTCCCCAATTTCTATAGAAACTGATACTATTCTCATTTGTTCCTCCAATTTCTCTCTCTTTTCTGGTTTGTCTGCATTTAAACGTCTTCATCGAATACATTGATAAAACAACAGTGAAACTTTCAATTGAATTTATTGGCTCCCTTTATAACACTTTGAAGCTCACAAAAACTTGTTCTCTCACATAAATGATTCATTTTAAACAATTTAAAAAACGTACGAAATCTTATGGTGTAATTACAAAATACACATAGTAGTATTCATAACTTCATCGTGAAATAGTATAAAAATTAATGTTACGTTTTTCTGATTTTATAATTAATAATTATTAAATATACAAATAAGACGGGGAAAAAACAAGAGAGAAAAAAAAGGTGAAACTACGGCCATTGAGAGGCCCTAAAAAACTTCAAATATTCATATACTGTATTATAAAATATGAGGTCTGAGATCGATATACAAAAACTAACACTGACCAAAAATAACTCACAAGAGAAAAACGTGGCGTACATTGTATGTAATGGTTCGCAATGATACATTCCGGCATACGAGAAAGTTACTCTTTGACTGGCCACGGTAAAAAAGAGAAAATAAAATAAAAGCGACCAAGGACCGAAAATACCCTCGATATCAAGCCACTTCTACAATAATATAATAAAAATTTATCGAAATTTCAAAGCGAGAGAAAAAATTTCCATGTAGATTTGTAATAATGTTCAAACATTTATAATATAGACACAAGTAATAAAAATCTTACTAAATAAAACCTTATAGTATTAAGTTTGTACTTCAAACAATTTATGTCGCGTCGTTTTAACAACTTACGATAAATTTTTGAGAAGAAAACGGTGTTACGGCGACATATTGGTTCACAACTTTCCTCTTAATATATTGATTCTTAAAATCATCTGACTATAATTTCAGTATCGCCAATATTTTGACATTGCACATTCAATTCTTAATAAAAATATTCATTTGGTTTTCGTAAGTAATATTTAAAATAATTTTTTTTTTCTCTTTTGATGACTTAAGTTTAAGAAAAAAAAAGTACCCCATACTATATGTATTTATATATTTATATATACGCGAGAAAGTAGAATAGGATTATTTATCGAAATTTTATTTGGTTAACATGTCAGTAAACGCAGTGGTTTCATACACATCTAATAAAATAATCAAATCACAAGAATGTGTGATGTACGAATGGTGAGAAGTTTCTTTTCGTTCTACTATATAGTTTTTGTATTATTGATTTTCTCTCGAAACAAAGAAGAAAAGGTAGTGCACATCACCACCACAAAATTACCATTCAGAGAAGAAAAACAATATAATAAACGCGCCTTAAATCGTTACATAGGAACACTTAAAACTAACGAAATGTTAAAAATAAATAAAAAAAAATTAAGCTGAAAGACAAAGGCGACTAAACAATCTACACATATAACACAAAAAATCTCAAAGCCTTCATATCACATCGAAAAAAGAAAAGAAAAAACCGTCCCATTATACAATTTCAAGTAGGAGAAAAAAAAACGACGAATAAAAGGGATTTTTCTTCGAAGAGTGTGAGATACTAGCAGTATTTCTGAGGACGAAATCAGAGAAGTTAAAAACGAATTATCAACGGATAAGAGTCAAATTTCAGAAATTTTTGTGAAAATTTTGACGAAGATAAAATTTTTTGGTTTTGAATATTAAAGTTCAAGCTAAATGAAAATCACCGCTGAACGATGAAATTCATCTTTTTTTCTTGGAAATTCAATCCGGTAAAAACTACAATATTTACAAAATAACGATAAAGGCTTCAATTAAACACTATTATGCCGATACTTCTATGAGGGAACAAAACAATCAACTACATAGTGTATATAAAATATATAAATATGTAATATAGAAGAAAAAGTAATTTGGAGATAGGTGAGGATAGTGTAAGAAACGATATATCCTCAATAATTCACTCGCTTACTCCCAGTGAGAGCAGTACAACGGAGAGAGAAAAAAGAAAACCCGTTTAATCAGTATATCGGTGCTTTGGTGACCCATTCTTCGTTTTTTCTTTCGCGTCATTGGAAGAAAAAGCTGAGACGAAGAATGATGACCGTCTCACATATCTTTGAAATTACTTTTCTTCATGGCCGAACACCGACGTACTAACCCAATCAATTTTTCTTTCGACACTTTTCGTGCTACTGTTTTCGCAAACAATAAACCAGTGAATTACTAAGGATATGTACTTACACTATAAACGCGAAACGAAACCCCATTTTTCTTATTCGGATAGATAAGATCTATATAGTTTTTTCTTTTCCAAAGTGAAACCACGACTAATCATGATGGTACCACCTCTGGTGAAGTTTCTGTACAAACAAAAACAGATGTTGATCGATGTAAATAACAATGACATTGCATACACGTGCATCGTATTCGAAGCCGATAGAATACGGAAAAAAAACTCACTTAATGAAATTGGGCAATATTGAGTGCCACGTATTGCGAGATCCTTGCTTAAGCGTAAGAAACAATTCGAATGTGGATACGGTGTTCGGATCACATTTGACAGTGGCGATTTTTCTGCACTCTTGTTCGCCTTCGAAATAAATGTAGAGGGTACAGCCACTGTAATCAGAAAGAGAAAACAAGTCGCCGTCAGAAAAATTGACTTCTATAGAGACGCGGAACTGGTTTATCGAATGAGTAAACGGGATCGACAGCGTCTAGGTGTGATCTCAAACTTTCTGGTACACAGCATACCGCCTCCAACTACCTTTTCTTCTTCCTTTTTTCAATTTACGCAGCAGATATTCTGAACCCGGGCAAAACGAAACGTACGAATAGGGGAACGACTGTAATCGAATCGCATCGTGTTCATTATTCGACGGAAAAGTTGGTCAATATCGCACTACTTTCCTTCACCCTATTTCTGTTTCTACTTCCAAACGCGCACAAATCCCTTCATCCCTCTTTCGTATTTCCGCGAGTGTTACGTCAAAGAATTTCGTAAGTTTTATTTCAAACAATAGAAATGAAAGGTTGGGACAAGATCTATACACGTGAACTCTGGCACATTACGACATCGATAACGCGACCGATCCATGCTTGTGAATGAGTCATCCGTCAGACCACTTTTAGGCGACAGTTTTTGCTGTACAATATGACACATAATTGATACAGGTGCGCGAAATATATCGAATCAACATTGCGTAGATGGTAGTAAAAATCTTTCCGAAAGAGAAGCGCGTTTCTCGATCGAACACGTGTCTTTTGCAAACCTCGATCGAATGATTTAAGACAGCCTTTAATTACACACAAATTACAGACTACGAGGTGAAGAGAGGGTTTGCCACCGAACATCACTCGACTGCTGCCAACAACACACCGCTAACACACTGCACAGAGATTTGAATTACTCAATACTTTCGTGAGTACAGTACAATGCACCCATCTCGAATGCAAAAATTACGAGATCATTCTTCTCGCTCTTTAACGAAGAAACAATGAGAGATAGGAAGTACGGAGAGAAGAGATGAAAATATCGACAATATAATATAATAATATCTACGTGTGTTAACGAGCAACGTTTCTTATAACAAGAATAAGCGTACTTACCGAAGGCCACAAGGTTCGAACTCGGACATACGTAAAATATCTGAGGCAATCCTCGGTAAGAGATCAGACGGGATGAGTACTTCACCGCAGGCGAGTTGTGCGGATTTAGCCGCTCTCAACTCTTCCTCTAGGCGTTTTATCAAGGCTTGGCATGCTGAGCTATCCAAGTCATCTGTATCTTCTCTCATCAAGTAACCTGGAGTGGACAAAGAATGGAGAAGAAATCATATTAATAATTCGTTTGTGACCAAGGTAACGTGCCGCGACTGCAATTCTAGCAGTGAGGAAAAATTCACAATAAGAATTCTCTTCATTTTATTAGAATTTTCAACGATGATGTCGACCATCGTACGAGGTGAAAATGGAGTCGTTACAAAAATTGACGTTCATTTATTATTCACAATGTATTGAGCGAAAGAACGATCTGGAAAAAAATATCTTTCTTCCGGGAAACTGATGAAACAAAAAAACCTGTTTCTCCCAATCCATATTTTGAATATAAATTAATCTTGTTTAAATCACTAGCGAACGAACGATCAACCGAATTCGAGATTCTTTTCATCTTTCTGGAAGATAGCAGCCGAATTCACCGCTCGTGGTAACAGAGCTACCTTTTTCAAACTAAGCACTTGATGATCATAACGGGTAAACAAAATCAGCTGATTTTGCTCCAATTCCGAGAATGAATTTCGGAAATGGTGAATATTCATCGACCCTGTGCCAAATTTTACTGGTTCACACGGCTGAAGTATTTTTCAACAGCTGTACTCTCATATTTTACATACATTAAACTCAGAGATAATATTTCAGCGCACTGACTTCGACTCCATGAAACGAGAAATCGATAATAATAAATAACCGAAACCGTTCAACTCGCACTTAGAATGACTCGCTCATATTTTTCCGCGTCTAAAAAAATTTCGCAATGATGTCAAGTAGGCTAGGAAGCCAATCGAGTTCACAAAATTAAAAGATTTGCGGAGACCTTGAGCCAAAGTTGAAATGTTTTCCAAATCGATCGAAGTATTCGAAAAATTACATCAGCTAGTATCTACCTGACTAGGTTAAAGGATTTACGTAATTTTATCGCGGATGAAGGACTTGGAAAAAAATAATTAAACGGAGCAACGACCATAAGAATATTCCAGAACGCGAAATAAAAATTATGGAGCACAAAAATCGAGCACAATGAGTCGTCAACTTACTTCGTCGATTATTATTTAGAGTGAAAGTCACACTAACAGCACAAGGTAGAACTTCCATGACGATTTTAAATGGCACCGAGAATCAACGATAATTAGGAAAAAAAAAATATTTTCTCCTCGATAAACGCACTTAATAATTAGAAAAATTGAAACAAAAAACGCGTTTCGTATTCTAATATTTTTTCGACTTAAAAAAATACGAGTAATATCACGGAGCGTAAATGGAGAAAAAAAATAAGAGATTTTCTTCGAAACCGTTCTCGCCGGCCGGAATATATTATCTATTGTGATTTCAACACGGCATCTCACATGCTACACACTCGATCGGCTGGTTCGACACTGATTCAACGGAAGCACTGAACAGACTAACCGAAGACCGAGGTTTCTTTATGTGCGAGCTAGAATAGTGAGAAAGAAAAAAACACTGCTACGAACGGGTATACGCTTCTCGTCGATAGCTCTGATGCAACAACTCAGCTGATTGAACAAAAATACCGGTTGTGTATATTTCTCCCCACCATAACTGCCCTAGCTCTCGCTATCTACGTGACTAAGAACCACAACGCCGCGCGCGTCCCATCGTACGATGTTAGCAAAACATGGGTCTTCCGCGCCGCGAGGGCGAGAGGAGAACTTCAAAATAGAAAAGGGTCACGCAACACAAAGAAGAAATAAGAGGGCGAGAACGGCAGAAGCGGAGAGCGAGGAACGAATGTGCGAGAGAGAAACGTTAACAAAGACAGAGAGAAGCGAAGAGCGAGAGCGAGTGAGAAACAAAACCATCGGAGAGAAATTCAACTACATTAACAAATTAAAGCGTTTATTATCGCTTATCGTATAAATGCTCATATACATGAAAGCCTAACAATAATGTAGAAATTTTCAAAAATTACGCTTTGATTCATAATTACTCAATATTTATTTTTCTTTAGCCGTAAAATTGAAATTTTAAATCGTCTTCATTCGTTCTATCATTTGTTTGTCAATGCTTTTATCTCTCATTTCTCCGCGAGTTTCAACATTTTCGAGTAAAAAGTTTACAGGATTATGGAACACTCGGTTTCAAAGGCGTTTTCGTACAGAATGAATGAATTACGATCCTTTGTTCGATATTGTTCATTCACGGAGTGATAATATTGTTGTTCGGGAACTGGACAACGATGATAAGGAAATCAAATTAAATTTGCTGATTCAAGAAAATTCTAAAAATACGATGAAATTTGACGTCTTCTCTTCTTATCTCGAAAGTCAACATATTTGCCTCTTCTGATACCAACGTGCAGCTGGATTATAGAAATTTTCCAAGTAAAAAAATAGAGAGTGGAAGAGGAAGTGGGAAAAATTCCCCCAAATTAAAATCTCGATTTTTGGCCTATGTATAAGAAAATTACCTGGAAGGGGAGAGAATGTAGACCTTTAAAAGGATTAGTTATTGACTAACAATGGATTAGCGATATCGAAATGGAATAATTATCGATGTCCATAATCAAAAATCTACCCGTATACATCTTGTTGAGAAAGCCATTTGTTTTGGCCAGGGGCCACTAGAACGTATTAAAGTGAAAGAACATCAAAGCGATGTACGAATGGTAACAATTAGGAGAAAAGATATTTCCTCTAGTGTTTTCAATACTCTACATATTGTCAAAATTATTATCAACTTTTTTAGCGCTCTTCAAACTGAATGCGTTCCAATCATATACATAATTGTACTTAGTTCCAACGTATAAATTTTTTCGATTCGTCCTTCTCATACACAGGGATGACGAACGGATCACGAGGCGCTTGAACTTCAGCTTATACACTTACAGCAAGAAGTTTCTCACTGAATTTCATTCACACAATTTCGGATTTTTGCTTCCATCACTAGCTTTTAGGCACCTAGATATCTGCTCAATTTTTCAACATTGCATTTGTAATCGATATTCCAAATTTTGTTCAACGGCGCAATAAACTGGCGCCCATCCAGCTCCGGAACAATACACATTCACTCCGGAGCGTTATAAAACGGCTCCAGAGCGGGTTTGAGTCTAAGATCCGTTTCTAAGAATCAACCAATCGGTGTCTCCGTATTGTCTGGTTTTGCGGCTCAATGAAATCGCGAGTGATTGACTGTTCATCCGCTTGAAAGCCGACCGAAAATGAGCTCAAGCTTCAGCTTAAGCGCTTATCGGCCCAAGTTTCTCATCCCTGCTCTTATACGTAATATGATCCTTATCAATTTGATTTTCAAACTATTGCAGCTCGTTTCATATAGAGAACCGATCCTATTGAAAGATGGCTTAAAAGGATTCTATTGAAAGATATAAGATGGCTCGAAAAGTCGGAAATCGTTTGTTCTTCAAATTCAAAAATTCTTGTTCTCGTGACACGTTACTAACTGATAACAGTGAGTGATCATAGGCGAAAATACTCTATCGTATATGTACTGTGATGGTATCACTATTGATACAATTCAAGCCTGAGATTTGGACCCAAAGAAAATTTTTCACCTAACTAGTCAAAGGAGTGGGGGTCGGTAAATAAAACTCAAAGCCAATTTTAAGCCTGTTAAACTGCGATGGCCCTTAGAACATTATAGATTCTCATAAGAATACACAGGAAATATTTCTATGATTCGTTAGCATTCAAAAGTAGAGGGGATGTTAAGCCTAAGTCATGATCGGCTACGCTAAAGTTTAGTCCATTCCAAATGCGTTCATTTTGTATACATACTCAATCTTATGAGATTTTTCAATTGAAGCGCTGCGTGGAAAAAGGGCCTCCGTCTAGTGTATTTCTTATGGAATGGAGGCCCCTTTTCCACGCAGCGCTTCAATTTTGTTTTTTGCTAATTCCACGCCGTTCTGAATTTTACAATTCACAAGAGCCAAAGCTGGATGAGATGAAGAATTCTACTGATATTTTCGGGCATTTCAACTTCGTTCGGTGAAATAAATCTCATTATTGCAAATGTTTACTCTAAATTTTTAATCAAAACGGAATATTGAGGAAGGAACAGAGGAGGAATGAAGAAAGTAGTGCGCTGTAAGGGAAAAATATAAGAAACTGGGCCAGTGATGATGCGTTTTAATAAGTAAAAATGAGAAGTAGTGACCGATAAGAGAATTCTACATAACTCAATATTTTGGACGAAAAGATGATTTTGATACGACGTCACCAGAGGCATGGTCATGATAACGTATCCTCTAACTGCCTTTTCTTCACTGCCTCGCTACTCAACGCTCATCGCGTATAAACCACGAATTTTTCCAATCCTCACAGTGAGTCACGACGCTTGCACTCTCTGTAGGGTAAGAGTGTTATTTCAAACCTTGTTTTTTATACAATAAACACATAGCTGAAAGGACATGTTTTGTAGAATGATTACTACTCAATGTTTATTCTATAATTCTTATTGAGACAAACACCAGATACCACATAAGGACAGTAAATACTCTCACCTGGTATACCCCGTCTTAAAACAGATCCTCCACTATAGATACCCCTTCTAACCACACCTCGTAAATTTTCCTATACTATAGTAATTTCTGTGGCAGATAATACCATTCAATAATGACAAATTAACATTATTTAAGCGACTATTCGAATAAGCAGAAAATTATTAGGCCTAATTCTTCTTCCGTCTGTCGGTTTCGTACATTGTGGTTGCGTTCGAGACTCATTATACCACTTGATGTATGTCTCCGTGCATACTGAGAAAGAGAGTATACTCGTTTGTGTACACTGTCTAGCTGTCTAGTTTAGTGTAAATAATGCAGCGAAATTTATTTTACTTATTAGACACTTCTTATTATCATCTATAAATGAAAATACTATACACCGAGCATCAACAGACAATAAGGCAGAGAACGCATCGCAATTTTGAATACATTAAGTAGCGCTTCTTTTTCTTTCACCTTACCCATGACAGCAGAGGTTAATCACGTATTTCTATCCTTTTAACGCACATACGGAGTTGCGTTCCTCTCGTAGAATTTAAAGATATACCGATGATGTTTTTCTCTCTTTTCTTCCAAGTTCACAATATTCACCTATACTTTATACGTTAACAAGTAATAGTATTTTCAGCCAGCTAATAGGCGTTCTTATTGTTTGTTTTCATTCATCAATTAGACAAATTTCGAACCAAGGGCTAAACGCGTATTTTCGAGAAAGCTGTCAATCGTCAGATAGCCTGTAAAGCGTACATGGACGCAATTAGAAAATTTCGTTTTCATTTTTGCAAATGACATAAACAATTACTGGATTATGCCCAGTATTTTACCAAATTTTTCAAACGTACACATCAATTTCGAAAGAAAAAATATTTTCTTGAATTTTGTTCTTTTGAAATGGGAAAGTTTTAAGTAAACTAGGTAAAGTGACTTCGGTCGATGCTCAAAATGTTTCGAAGTCCTCTTATTGTCCATTGTATAGCTCTGGAGTTGGTATATTTTTCCATGCCCTTCCCCTCTTTTTTAAAAACGCTCAGTCATTCTGAATGGCAGGAGTCGGAGCCGATTTCAGAATGGAAGAATGGCAAGTTTTTTCTAGAAATATTTGTTTCAAAAGACAGGTCCAGTAACCTGATTGAGCAAAACTATTTTATCGTTCGGGTTCACAACAGCGAAAAATGTCACACTATTTTCTGTCCTCATAAAAATTTATTTTTAACCAAGTATCGGAATGCAGTGAGGTGTCTCCACAAACAGAAACCATGAAAATGTCAAATAACTGCAGGAGTACATCCAGTATACGGGGCGATAAATAATATCAAAATTTGGCTTATTATTAATAAAAGTAGCTTATAAAATTTTAATGAAACACGTGTACGTAAAAAGACGTAGAACGAATTCAGAGGTGCTTAGAAGTCAGTCTGGCAAGACAAACTGAAAGGAGCAGAGGTGGATCTACGATTTTGTCGCTGAGAGAATACAGAGTTAGATTATAGAATAGTAACACTGGTAAGGAAAAATTGATGCATGATTCGGCTCGTCTGTACTCTTATATCAAGATCCGCTGCTGATGCTGCTGTAGTTTGAATTGTAGGAAATTTATTTTTTCAAATTCTAAAATTTACCGCTCCAGAAAATCTGTTACAGCGGAACTGGCCCTTCTCATCCTCCCCGGATCCGCCATTGTCGACGAGCGTTTCTGATACGGAAAGGACAAAGAGTAGATTAAAAAAATGGAGAAGAGCTTGAGTACGCTCACTGAAGTCTACGGAGTTTGAGAATTACTATTATCGTCATTTTAAAAACAATGATTGATTAAAATCTCTAATTTTTCGCGATGAAAATACTATCGACGTTTGACGTTACTTCAGCAATGAGAATGCGATTCAAATTCCAGGTTAAAAACTTGGAAAAATTTCGCTCTCGAACGATTTGTGGATTCAGAATCCGCTAGGAGTGCTAGTGGTGATATCTAGAACGCACCAAAGGGTGAATCTTATGACTGTAAGAGGTTATACTCGAATAAAATCAATTCCACCAAACGCAGGGAATGAAAGTAGTTGTATCAACTTCAGGTTTTTTGATGATCTACAATGCATAAATCAGCGAACAGTATTTGTTTAGCCACTAGAGGTCAGAACCGTCGCTAAATTTGCGAAACAATTAGTTGACGGTTGATGCACCCCTAACACGTGGACCATACAAGAAATAGACCGAGTATACAGTAGTAATGAATCTTTGAACGGAGAACATGAGAAGGAAATAAGGGGCGTTGGACCTTGTTTACAAGTTTTATGGGCAGCGCGGGTGTACGGTGTGTTTCACTGCTCCGTGCGTTCACCCGTGTTGCCTTCATCGAGGTCCAGAGCCCCTTATTTTCTCATCATGTCTGCCGTTCAATACGTTGTTCACCCTCTCATATGATCCAGGTCCTAAAATCGCATACAGACTGAATATAATAGAGGAAGAGGAGGACGGGGGAGAGGGGAGGGAATTCAGAAGAATCTCGATCATCAAGCTGTATGTATCAAAGGACTTGAAAAGATATTCACTTTCGAGTTATACACATGAAAGATCGTGGTTCTGTAAGAGGCGGGGGCTACTCGGGAACCCAATTAATGACCTACTTTATGGACTTACGGAGATTTCCGAAATCTAGTGCATGGATATGAGGTTTCGGGGGGGAGGGAGTGTATTCGGGAAAATGTACGGTAACGACCTTCAATTGTTATAATCATATAAATATGAGGGAAGAAATAACAAATGCTGATCATCGGGAGGGAGACTTGGAAATATTTCCATTTTTAAAATCGTAAAATCCTCTCATGAAAGGCTTTCCCCACTCACCTCAATGTACCTATACTCGATCCAACTTAAGAACTGTTCATGCCGATAGACGCTTGTATTGCAAGAGGAAAAGGAAGTCATACGTATTCAATACATCTTTCCTCCTCTCTTGAAATACAAGCGCCCATGGCGCGGGCAGTTCTCAAGTTGGATCGAGTATCGCGAGCAGCGAGAGAAATGGGTCGCGAGTTTTTTTCCTCATCATTTTGATCAATCGAGTTGCAGCTTTTTGGGAAAAACTGATGAACGGAGAAGGGGGTTAACAATCGGAAGTTGAGTCTTGCGTATAAGTGATTTTAAAACATTAGTACTGCCTGTATCTCCGGAGAAGAGCTGTAAACTACGTACAAAAAAAAAAAAACGATTTATGGGAATACTTATATACGAGACATCGTCCGGAAATGGACTAAGTACTGTACATCAACTTTTGGGATTCTTAATATCTCGAATAAAAAAAGCTATTCTCGTATCACAGTGCTCGAGTGTTCGGGTAACATAATTATGTTGTGATCGCCCAAAGGAGAATACTGTTAATGATATACCTCGTATTAAACACTGATTAGACTGTGTACTCTCTCTAGAATGTTCTAATCAAGGTGCGAATGCGGTGTACTGGGAGATTACGCACGTGAGCACACACTTAATGCGTATGTACAGGGTATGGGAGAACAGACTCGATATACACGCATACACATGCAAAGTACACACATACAAAATCTTTTTCTCCTCGTTAATCGTTTTGTAATTTTTCTACAATTCGAGCGAAATCGATCATTTTTTTTACTTTCCCCTCACCTGTATAATACGCGTACACGAGTACAGTATTCTAACCATACGGCATCGAAACTTCGGTGTTTTAACATTCATCAAGAATTGAGAATATGACTCATTCGACAGAAATGATAACGCGGTCTGAAGCAATTTCACAACAGCCGTCATGACAATGCCGCACGAACACAAAAATATACTGCACTACAACACAATTTCAATGCATTCGTGCTGTATTTCTTTACCTTGGCTGCTACGACGAACTCCTCGTAATTCTATTTTGCCTCTCTCAAACGGAGTCAATATTTCGAATGAAAAAAACAATTTTTATATTTTGCGGTCGTCAGTTATCTCGCGTAATGAAACGCCAACGAAGATGTCGATCTTTGGTAGATATGATTGTATATTGACGTCGTATATAAGTATTGTGCCTAACAAAGCCGCAGAGGAACCACCACTAGAGAAAGACGTGACCAACTCTCGCTCATACTCTATCCCTCGCCCCTATACACTTTTCCACTCTCTCTTTTGACATATACGTATTCGCCATCACTCTCACAAAATCTGAATGCAAAAGAAAGAGACGAATAATTATATTGATTCTTCGAGTTTCTCATTCTGAATCCAATGATGATGATGATGATGATGATACGCTCTCACGGTTCAAAAAAAACGGGACGTTTGTCACGTAACGGGCATTGTATCCAATCGTGCTTCCAGCATTACACTATCTCGAACGCACTGCATATCACAAGACAAAAAGCACTAGCAAGTGGACAAATCACGACATCCATGTTAAAATGTCAAACTCCTGGTCTTTAATATCTTTATAATCCACTAACTTCAGGAAACACACTCACACAAACTTCATCTACCCCTAGTGGCGAGAGAGTCACTATCAAACATTATAAGTTTTGGTCTCACATATTTTTTTCATTTACCATTCCTTCGCTTTTATTTCTCTCTTCCTTTTTTTTTTTTTTTTTTTTTTACTTTTTCTTTACTACATTCAGTAATAAACGTTTTAAATCATTCCCTTGAACCAACAACCGAAGGAAATGAGAGCAGCTATAAGCCTATTCCACTGTTGCATGAAGTTTCGAACTATTTTCCTACAATTTCTATCGTTCGTTGACAGTATATACCATCACAACGTAATGATTAACCTTGTAACAGGAAACACACGCTGTTAAGTACGCGATATGCTGTTTATAAAAGTGATTTTATTTATATAGAGTACATACAATTTTTTCCCTGCATTGTAAATTTCATTTAGGAATACATAATTTGACCGTGTCGAGCAGTTAAAGGAATAACGTATATGAAAATCGATCGAGTGTCCTGAACGATGAACGATAATTCTGATGGCGCAGAGCATTTGAGGTTTTCCTTAATTCTAATGATAGAAGAGAGAGAGAGAAGGAGTGTCAACACTTATATTGTAATTGCGACGCGCCGGCTAGGCCTGCGGCGCTCACACCGACTCGCGCTTCGCGCTCGATGACGGGCTCATGCTTTGCACCCGCCTTCAACGCCTTCTTAAGAGCTTGTAACGTTTGAACTTTCAACAGTCATATACACGTATATTCCCATCACAGTATACACATCCGGCTCAAAACTCAAGCAACAAACAGCTTGCTGGTATAGTCAATTCTGTCCTACTCTGCCAGGAGCAAGATTTTAGTTTCCGACCAACAAAAGTATTCTTTTTCGCTACTTTTCGCAGAACTTATGGCCGTTATATACTTTAGTGTACAAACTATCCCCAAATCCCTACATCATGCATCACTTGAAACCTTACTAAATCCCATTACGGCCTCATCTAATCACTTTCTTTTATAGTGAAGCGCATTTTAGCCGATCAATATTAAATGCTTTTCAGTATGTACCTAATCAAGAATCGGGGGAGGGGGAGGGGTAGAGATTGAAAATTTTAGCGGGGAATCCGCCATCCCTTTTATTGGGGGTACGTCCAGGAATTTTTCGTCCGCGAGCGCGAGAGAGGTTGACGACGTCACGGAGAGGGGAGGAGTACTTGGAAAAATTTCGACCCTCTAGCCATATATGATAGGAAGGGGGACTTGGAAAAATTTCGATTCTCCAGCTATATATGATAGGAGGGGGACTTGGAAAGACGACGGCTTCCTTGAAATTGCAGCGCGTTCAAGTTGTCACGTCATGATTTTAGGACTTGGAAAACTTCAGGCTCTAGGGGACTCTGGACAGCGGGTTCCCCGCTGATCACGATGCCGTTGGCCGTTTCTCAAAATTGGCTCTGGTTATTGAGAAATGAACGTATCAAGTTCCCGCAAATCGTAGCGACGCGCAGCGTATGTTACCCAGCTATCGAATTTCGCGAGTACGAGAACATACACTGCGCGTCGCTACGATTCGCGGGAACTTGATATGTTTATTTCTCGATAACCAGAGCCCATTTTGAAAAACGGCTAACGGCATCGTGATCAGCGTCGAAAATACTTCTAGAATCACATAATTTCGTTCTTGCATTTTTTAATTTTTTTTTTTTGTTGTGTAGTATTATGAGCTCGTTTCGTGCAAAAAGCTCCTCCACGAAAAAAGTGGTGCCGCGTCGACCAAGAAATGAAGCCAGAAAAATAGGGCTACCTAGACACGATGAATACAGAGCTGATTTTTTCATGGAATGTTCAGAACCTTCCCCTGAAGTTGTCCTCAAAAATCCCCGCGAATCCTAATGAATCTTTTCCTTTTACAGGGGGGCAAAGGGGGAGAAATTGAGTTGTTCGTAAATAACTCGATAACGAGTGATCCTACAAAAAAAAGTTTGGAATAAAAATCGTTCTACGCCCAATTTCCTACAAATAATGTTCTATTACTTTTTTTCTAAAAATGGATAGTTTTGTCGTTACAGCGCGCTAAAATCTTACCTCTCACTTATGCACGTGTTTGCGCCTCATGCAAAAAGTATACCGCTTACGTTCCTATCTTCCTACGCATGTCTCTTCCTTATTTGTGTTATTCTTCTATCGTTTTGATGCTACCTTGTATTGAAATCACTGCTTATATCTAAAAACCTTTTGTTCTTCACGGTGCAACCTGCCAATGAGGAGTGAGCGTATTACTGACTCTTATATTACTTTTCTCGGTATCCTAATTCTTGTTACTGTTCTTATATTATATGTATGTGTATTATAAATATTTTTGATTCAATGCACATACCTCAATTTGTTAATGAATATTTTAAACTGAAAAAAATGAAGATTGGAAAGAATGATCATGATATTCTCATAACGTTCTTCAATGTAGCTCGTACTCACTATACCTACAAGTCGCGTCACGTAAGATATACGCGTATAGCGCATGCGCGACGCGCGCAAAATGATAAGAAGGCGATATACACCTATAGCGCATGCGCGACGCGCGCAAAATGAAAAGAAGGCAGGTAGGTGTGACGCGCTCTAGCGGCTTAAATATGAACTTAAAGGGAAAAAGTCATGGAATAGTTATTGTAGGAAATTGGGCGTAGAACAATTTTCATATCAAACTTTTTTTTATAGGATCACTCGTTATCGAGTTATTGATGAAAAACTCAATTTCCTCCCCTTTACCCCCTCCCTTGTAAAAAGGAAAGCCCAACTTGGATTCGTGGTTATTTTTGAAGACACCATTGGGGGAGGCCTCCGAACATTCCATGGAAAAATCAGCTCTGTATTCTTTGTGTCCAGGTAGATGTCTTCCTTTCTTGGTCCCTGGACTGGTCGAGCACTTTTTTCTTTCTAAAGAGCAAAACGTGTCATCAATGGGCAGTAAAATGATTTCAGATTTTTATCACAAGCTACGTAAAATGCGTTGTCAGAGAAAATTTCAGCTCTGTAGGTTGAACGGAAGTAAGAGAAATTTGGTTGCAGAACCCACGTCATCGTCATATGGATCTTATAATATACCCTTAAATCTCAAACCATAAACTTCTTCCAAGCTTTCAACCTTTCTCGATGCTTCATTAGGTTTTCAAATTCGCGCAAATACCGGACTGCGGACGCCTCGATCTTGATAAGTTTTCTGTCAAAATATCTCCCTTCGCTGCAAGAAGAGATCAATTTTGCCAGATACCTACATCGTGACATATAAGACGTGCTGCTTTGAAACTCTTGTGATCTTATCGACAGCTTCATTTTTTGCTCGTTTCTACACTCATGCATCGTAGACTGTAAAAGATACAAAAAGAAGGCATGAAGCATGAACAAATCTTGTATGTACTGTAATTTTATTATGTTGTAAGATCGTAAAGGTCACTTAAAGAAAATATGATTAAAATCATTCTATTCATAGTGCATACACCGCAACTCGAGACAAGAAGAAAAAAGTGAAGAATAAGTATAACACAAGAATAAATTATTTTCAGTATTAACCTCTCACACGTCCTAAACATATCATAAATTAATGAAACATTCGATTTGTATTTCAAATGCATATCCCATACATAAGTTCATCTGTATAATAGACGATGTAATACCTCCAGTCCATATGCTATGATGTTTTTTTACAAAGTCATTTCATTTACGGTATTTAGATTGTGCTATTATTATTATTATTATCGTTATTACTTCTTTTTTTTCCTCTTTGCTTACGTAAACGACAATATTTTTCAAACTCGCGAAACGAACCATCTAAATTTCATCAGCCAATAAGTAGTCTGGCTAGAAAACGTATCTTTCTCTAAGAGATCATTGAATAAAGAAACATGTATGTAAATTTTCGAACGATTAAAAAATCACGTATAATGTCGTTCTATAAAAGCGATCTGATGCAATGTAAGACGAGAATTTCAAATTTTTGCAGAAGGAAAACATTAAAGGTACCTACATATACAATATCAACTATACGATCGCAAAATGTTGACGGGTGCGGGAAAAAGAGAAAAAAAATCTGAATAATCCTAAGCAAAAAATAGATACGCTTCAGGGCGTATCTGTCGATATATTTTGGAATGCACAAAACCCGAAAGTATTGAGTGACATGAGGCGAAACTCTAATCAAACTAATTGTTTTCTTTCTACAATAGCTTCAAACCAGACGAATCTGCAACTTTTGTTTACACCAATATCCCCATCTAAAATAGCTGTACATTATCTTACTATTGGAAAATCTTCAATCGATCTTCAAGGGTAGAATAAAATTCGTGTCTCTCCCAGAGAAACGTCTAGTGTACGCTAACTAGCCGACGGACTCAAACTCGGTCAGCTCTTTCGACTCTTCCTTTCCCTAGTATTGTTAGGCTACTTTGCGATGCATATATCGATCGTGAACTTAGCACTCTGTATGTCAAGCTACCTAGCAGAAGGGGCTCACTCATATTCCCAAAGTAGGTCAAAGTCACTGATGCAATGATGACGTCATCAAGCATGACAAGAAACCGTGATGGAGACGGTTTTTCCGGGAGTGGTTGCAGTCAGAAAACTGTGAGAGAAATCTCAGTCTTGCATGCATAGGAAATGCTTAAAAGTTTGATGCGCTCCGCGAAAAGGGACCAAAAGTCACCACGGTAAAAGCTCCCCTCGTAAAACTGGCTTTCATGCGTGAGGTTCATTTTACGTGAAGAAAGTTGTTTATAATATCTGATTGAAGGATCATAGAAGTCAATGACGATAGTCTCAAGCGTGCTCCATCATTTTCAAGGGTGAGACGGGCCTAATTCAACGACCACAGTTAAATGGGGTTCTTTCACCGTGGCGACCTGGGGTCCTTTTTTGCGGAGCGCATCACAAATAGGTATTTTTCTAATTATTCAAAGAGAAGAAGATTCAACTGATAAAAAATTAAGGCCGCCTGAACTATAAATAATTTGTGAAGAGCAGTTGTAAGTCATACAGAGGATCCATGAAGCCCCTCCTCTCCTCCACCAAGTTAATACTGAAAATCATTCCCTATTAGACAATGTTTTACTAAAACAGAGAAAGAAGAGAAAACGAAGTTAACCCCTCAAACGAAAAATAATAATGATAATAAGGTAAGAGAAATTTTGGTATAACCTGCACGTCATCGCCGCCATCGTGAAAGAGGAAGACTGAATTACATCACTTTTGAGCTAAAATATTATTCCTTCGTGAACATTGGGAATTACTCATCCTGAACGGACCTGAAATTTGGCTATAACCTGTATGTCATCGTCATCGCCACCATGATGAAACAGGAAGATTGAATTACATCACTTTTGAGCTAAAAATATTACTTCTTCGCGAACATTGGGTATTACTCATCCTGAACGGTCCTTCTCCGTTCGGTTAATTTAAACTGCTTCTAAAATTTAGACGATATAATTTATTTTGGCAAAACGATAGCAAATCTTCCAACGATTTAGAATTCCAAAATTTCCTCTCGCTTGATATTTTGACAAGATTTGTAAAAGATGCACATCTTTTTCGAGATCGATTCAATCACACTTCAATGCGGTTTCGAGGTATACTCAAGAAATACACATTCAATTTTCAGAATCCAAAACAAAGAAGAAAATCACGATACTATCGCGGTAATTACGTTGAACGATCATTTCAAAAGTATTTCGTTAAAGGGTAGAAATATTCTGCTACTGACAATACGAGATGCACGAATTCTAACTTGATATCAAGGTTAGGTGAAAGTTGGCTTTAATCTGTATTAGATATGTTGATATAAGATTGGGGATTTCTCCCCCCCCCTCCAGTTTGCCCCACGAAATTGATATCACGAGTGACCTTGACCTACTTCAGAGACTTGGAAAAATGTCGTACTTCGCCACTTGGGAACCTGTGTCCTCGGCCTTCAATATGCTGGCTGTCCTAGGCAATACTAGGCCTAATACACATTTGAGTGGACTAAGCTTCAACTCTCATTACACTACTAAATATTATCTGAAGCGTAGTATAACGTCACAAACTGATGACGTCATCAGGGACCTTGACCTACTTCAGATATGTACATATTTATTTATTCATATTATTAGAGTGCCTTCCAACAGCCGATCGGCCAATGACAGGAGGGCACTATAAACAAAAAAGATGAGAAAAAAAAAAATTGAAACAAAAATAAAAATAAAAATGAAAATAATAGAAAAATACGGATAATAAACAAACAAAATTCAAAATTCAGAATAGAAAGAAAAAAAAAAAAAAAAAAAAACCTTCCACAAACCAATCATTTTGAAGAATAAACAAAAAAATAAAATGAATGAATAAATAAATAGATATAATAATAATAATAATATTACAGATATATGGAGGTCATTTGATCATAGGGGTGCGGACAAGATCAGACTAAAAGATTTATAATATGAAAAAAAAAGAAAAAAAAAAAATATATATAGATGAATAATGAACAAAAAAAAAGTATGGGCAAGCATTATCAATTTACATAGGCTTCAAACTTTCTCTAGCCTGTAGATTGTAAATCGATTTCATCGATATAATCGATATTAGCACGATCGATGAAATCTGAGGCTTGTCCAAAGCCGTCTCAGAAGAAGAGTTTTGAACTATTTAAAGAGAAGACAGACGTACCCACGATTCAATGTTATTCCTAAACTCTAGAAGAGAAAATCCCTTGTAATTATTTTCAAGAACTTATGGACATCAAATGTTATCAGCGAGTTGTAGATCACTCAGAAAAATGGATAGTAGATTCAATGCGATTTAAACGTTCTTGGGTAATGGTTTTAAGCTGGGAAGCTGAGTGAAGAGGTGAGGACCAACGAGAGGGAGTGTGACAAGTTGCTTTCAAATAACAGGAGTGGTGTAAAAGAGATAAGCGTTGCAGGACCAAACACATTAACTTATAACGCACACTATAGAGGCTGTCTTTGTTTTCTGTCTGTTGACAAATTGGCAAGCCATGGTTTCACAGAGAGCCATCAAGTGACCATCCCTCTTCTTACTGAGCAGATCCCTAGCACACTGATATCATTTTCTTAACTTTGGAAGTAGGTACCTCGCCGTCGCAGCAATAACGAGGCTTCATTTGAAGGTTGGAATTAAGAGAAGTTTTGATGATGAGCTTACGTTACGGTAGCTCTAGACATACAAAACAATACAGAAGATTCCAACGACCCAGGTGAGTTACAGCAGACAGATCAGTGAATTGTGGAAGCTAAATTACTTGCCCTAAGACATACCCATGCGATGATGCGAAAAGCATCTGTAACAGACTGTACGCCTCCGAAGTGAGATATATCTTACTATATCCGAATCATATATACATATATACGAGATACTGGTAAATGACTCTTTGTACCGGTATACTGAACCGTGTACTCGGCAGAGCATACGAGAAGAATATGGATGCGATACACAAAACATGCTTCTTCACTACACATCACGATGAGCATTCAATTCTTCATTCCAGCCTGTTACTACAATGCACATACTGTACGATGACATGCTCTTTCTTTAGTGGTTTTAATTAACGCGACCGAAAAACTTATTAAAACCATTAATTATGCTGTATAGTTAAGGTTCGAAACTTTTACCAACGTCATCAACACGTCGTCGCGTCCTCGTCAATAGAAAAATTCGGTTCTAATTCGCGCTGCAACACACAGTAGATCGCGACTTGGTGGTACATTTGAAATGGGAATCGATAAATGGAAGAAAAGATAACGAAAGCACTTGCGGTAGCTCTGGTTTGTAAATGGAATATAACGAGAGAGCTCAATACCTGGTTACCTAGTTCTTCGTATCTGTTTTTAAGGTCACTCATCATTCGACACACAAAAGTATCAGTACAGCGACAGCGTGTCCAATTCGATGTTAATCCTCATTTTCCTTTAATTCACACAATCATATAGATACACACCATTAAATGCACTCCCTGTCTCAAGTTCTCTATCGATAAAGTCTACACTTGCGAAGATTTATTCTCGAATCTCGGATGATGTCGCCAGCAATCCTATCGCACCACTTCGAGAGATGTCAGTCTGGCGACGACGGACAATTACGAATCGTATACTCCTACAAATCACCTCATGCAGAGTTAGATTGTACGTGCACAGTATATGTGCACCGTATGTTTTTCTGCTACAATTGAAATATTTATCAATCCTAATACGCGGTAATTTCCAATTAATATCGCACATTATAATCATAGCTAGGTGATTAAAGCATGTCTGTATTTCGCGAACAAATACAAAATAATATAGTGTGAAAAATAACGCCACAATAGTACGACGGTGGAATCGACCAATTAGCGAAATCGACTCATGAAAAACATTTTTCTTTTCTGCTGATGTGGGTAAAATATGAGGTAGTGTACACAATTCAAATGTGAAGCGAGAAGTAACAGCACAGAAACATGTAAGTTTACAATATATCCGATTTCTTTTTCATTTTGTACTCGGTATCGGAACGAAATTTCGATCTCAAGATATATAATAATTTTCAATTCCTATCCACGTTATTGTGAAAAAGAATTTTATTGAACCTCGGCTCAAAAGAGGAATTGGGAGAGGTTCTCCTTTTGCCTTCCGACAATTAACTTATTTATCTACTTTTCTCGGCGGTATCTGTCTTCACACCGTATCGGGCAAGGACGACGCCTCAACAATAAAATGCAATATAAATAAGGAAACATTGGAAACGGAAAAAAAGAAAAAAGGAACACCATACCATATATAAATAAGAAAAGAAGAGAAGAAAAAGTCGAACAATAGACGTTTAGCATTTTCCTGTTACATACTAATAAAGCTTTCACTTTAATGTGCGCGCTTGACAATCTTCTTTCTCTCTTCTCTGCCTGCATGATTCCATTTTATTACACCCCGATTTATGCTCGGCACACACAATGAAACCCAAATCAATGATATTATTGTCAACGTTCGACAAATCTTCTTTCAGGCTGAATAGCGCGCCAACGTTTGCCAACCTCTAATATTTGGAAAATTCAAATGAGACGCTGAAAATAACGAAGCAGCCATTCTTCGCCCCTTTGTAGATGAATCTTCAAACTATACTTCTTCCATTTTAATTTGAAATAATCCTGAGTCAATGAAATGTTGGAATTGAACTCATACGTGACTGAATCCTTTTGAAAAACTTTTTCAATGAGTAATCTAGATTCATTACTCAAAAATTTCCACCGGAGTCATTGAGTATACAATGATTACCTGGGCAATTGTTTGTAAAAGAATGAAGCGATTGAAATACGTATTTAACGTATGTATGTTTCTAGTAGGATGCTGTATGGCTGCATACCTTTGAAAAGCCATGGAGAGAGATTTTGTGACGTCACTTACTGATAACAGTTAGTAATCATAAGTACTCAAGGTAATTTCGTGAACGCTGACTGGGTTGCGGGCGCTGTACATTATCAGGGAAGCAAGAAAAAAAACTTGAAACTGGTTCAAACCTATTTAGTATATTATTTGATGAGATTTTGAATCGTAATGATACGTAAATACCCACTGCTGAATGATGAAAATGCCACCCAGTAAAGTAACCTTGCGTTCCCGAAATTACCTCACTTCAATGATTCTCAACCTGTATCTACGCAATGGTCTATGGCAAGTGACTATTGGCTGATAATGATAATCGTACAATATAGAGACGGTACGATGTTGTTGTGCGGTGCAGAAGTAGAAATACAGCAAGCATACGCATAATGGAAGCGCTCACACAATCCTTACAGCTAAGGGTAGACGGCAAGCGTGCTTGTTAGACGACACCCATGCCTTTGTAACAGACCTCACCGCTGAATTACTATAATAGCAGCGGCGTAGGAACAGGTTTGCATGGTGAATTTCGAAGTCTAACAAATTGATAAACCATCACCCTACCGAGAGTTGGGTGTTGAGGAAAATGGAACGCCAGAGAGTCAAGTTGTCAGCAAACTCAGGGGTAAATAATCAGCCTCCTCTGGTGGTGGGTTTTCTGAGGAGAATGTAAGAACGACTATTTCATGTGGGTAGCGTTGCACTGAACTCGCAGATAGAATTTGAGCTGCAAGTATGATAAGCAGCCAAGAGTCAGAATAATGTTTCTGTTGTTGTCTAATCAAGCGACGATAGACCCCACCCCTAACAACTTTGCATAGAACATGGCTCACAACTTCCAAGGTAATTCAATCTTTACAAACCTCTGAGTCGTACATACATAATTTGCTTGATTATCCTTGATTCAGATCTAGTAGGGACTAACAGTGACACATCTTTGAGTAAAACATTGAATTAATCAGGAAGAACGTTAATTTTACTAGAAATTGAACCCACTTTGGCAATACATATTTTGAATGGTATTCTTATAGGGAAGGAATAGCCAAGGCCGAGTAGCAGTAGCGTAGCCAATGACTAGCAATAGCAGATAGTTGATGTTTTCAACATTGAGTAGTTATCGCTTAGCTAGCAAATGGAATTTCATTTAGCAGATGAGTAGCTTTTAGCCGATAGTTGAAACGCTAATTTAAAAAAAAATCTATAGCAGGAAGCATGCAGCAAATCAGCATAATTTATAATCATAGAAAATGAAATAAATTATTGATTATAATTCAAAAAAAGTCTAAAAGACCTCTTCTTTTAAAAATATTTTCATCAATACTACAGATTTTTTGTTGTTTTCTAGTGTTTTGATTTTTTTTTTTTTTTTTGGGGGGGGGAGAGGGGAAATTTTTTTCCACTGCCCCCCCCCCCCCCCCGTGGTCCATGGATCAATAGCGTAGCCAATGACTAGCAATAGTAGGTAGTTGATGTTTTCAACATTGAGTAGTTATCGCTTAACTAGCAAATGGAATTTCATTTAGCATATGAGTAGCTTTTAACCGATAGTTGAAACGCTAATTTAAAAAAATCTATAGCAGGAAGCATGCAGCAAATCAGCATAATTTATAATCATAGAAAATGAAATAAATTATTGATTATAATTCAAAAAAAGTCTAAAAGACCTCTTCTTTTAAAAATATTTTCATTAATACTACAGATTTTTTGTTGTTTTCTAGTTTTTTTTTTTTTTGGGGGGGGAGGGGAAATTTTTCCTCAATGCCCCCCCGTGGTCCATGGATCAATAGCCTAGCCAATGACTAGCAATAGTAGGTAGTTGATGTTTTCAACATTGAGTAGTTATCGCTTAACTAGCAAATGGAATTTCATTTAGCAGATGAGTAGCTTTTAGCCGATAGTTGAAACGCTAATTTAAAAAAATCTATAGCAGGAAGCATGCAGCAAATCAGCATATAATCATAGAAAATGAAATAAATTATTGATTATAATACAAAAAAAGTCTAAAAGACCTCTTTTTTAAAAAATATTTTCATCAATACTACAGATTTTTTGTTGTTTTTTTGTTGTTTTTTGTTTCTTGTTTCCCCCCCCCCCCCCCCACTGCCCCCCCGTGGTCCATAGATCCGCGCTAGTTGATAGCTTGATACAGAACGGTGAAAAGCTACTAGTAGCTGAAATTATGCTGTAATAGCAATAGCTAGCAAATGAAAATTTTTTGAAAAGCTATTAGCTTTAGCGATAGCTTTTAGCGAATGAGCATTGGCTACTCGGCCCTGGGAATAACACGATATTTACCTCCCCCTAACGAGATTTGGCTGAACTCCCCCCCCCTCTCCTTGAAATTAATGAACGGGACGTCCTTCTGGAAGATGTCACAATAATTCAAGGAAAGTTAGCAGATATTTTTCTTCATGATGTATTCTTCGATAATTTTCTCAATCAAAAAATAATTTTCTCCTGTAATAAGAAAACGAGTGAGGTGAGCGGCACATCATCAAAATTTAAGTAATTAGTCAAAAGGATTACAAAGAATGTTTCGAACTCATTTTTCCCAACTTGAAAAGAGTTGTCGCCTACATAGACGCCTTCTCACCGAGCAGCCCGACTGCTCCTAGGGAGTGCGTGAAAAGAAACTTTTTTTCTCAGCAAAACTCTGTCCACAATCAGTCGGATGAAGGTCTCGATGTGATATCGATGGGACATCAGTGGCGACAAGTCGGCTTTGAGACGCGACGCTCTAATGATCCTTCATCTTCTTATTCATATTCGTTCAATTGCCGCCTTTGCTATGAAATAGAATTACAGCGTTAAGGGATCTAATACAAAATTGTTTTGTAACCCTCCCGCGGCTCTTGCTCGTCGAAAAGAGGTACGGTACGGAGAGCAAAAGTGCAATAGTAAATAAGTCGAAGAATGGTTCCCATGCAACTGCGGAATACAGTAGGATATGTCACCGACAGCATGTACATAAATATAAACAATTTACCGCATCGAGACCATGGAGACCTCTATATCACACTGGGAAAGCACTGTTGCAAAGACAATAGTAACTGAAATTTGTCAATTGTCAAAAGTCTTCTCGCCAGTTGACGTCGCAGCAGGTTTCTAAAATAAAATGAAACTCGAGTTTCAAAATTATGTCTTCACAATACGATACCGGAGGAGAAAACAAAGCCAGCGAATATAAACGGAGAGAGAGAAACTCTCTTGGCAGAGAAGAAGGAAAAACAAGAGAAGACTGAAACAAGTTCTGACCTGCTTGCTCAGCAGGGATAGAATAGCGAAGGCGTTTTCTTTCTTCTCCTTTCTTCTCGCTACTTTTTCTCTCTTCGACTACACCACGAGACGAGAGAGCATGACGACTTATTGCTTGAATTTCAATGTGACAGCAACTGAAGACCCACAAAAAACTGGATTCCACGGTTTACCCGTTTACTCGTTTGTTAATTTGACAGCGTAGCTTCGGAAGTTGCAGGACTGGTTTTTATAGTCGGACGATGTCTCGCAGATTGGCGCTCCTTCATTTTTCCAACATTATACTTTTTTTTTTTTTTTTTTTTCTAACTCGTACACGTCTCCAATTTGCGACTAATAATATCAACTTCACACTACCGACGCAGAATTATTGATTTTTATTTACCAATAACACTACGCACGTACAATTAACGTGAAGTACGGACACATAAAGATCTTTTCTTCGTCAATATTTCAAAGAATTTTGCGCAACGTGTCCTCGCTCGCCGTATGACTGATGTCGTTCCTCAATACTTATCGAGAAACTCACTTTTATCTCAAACGTACGACAAAAAGCTATCAATCATACTGAAGCTCGGACAGCAATATTGGAAAATACAATCGCTTTTCATGTGTACTGATCGCAATCGTCGTGTCCGTTTCATACTTTTGGGCAATCCCGATTTCTTGTATCATTTTCCTGGCATGAATTATGATAGATATAGTTCATTCGCTATTTCCTTGTTAGGAGAGTTGATACGCGAATGACCAAAAAAATTCTCACCTCACACTCCAATACGTGAGATATAAAGCTCGTTCAACATTACCTTGTAGGGCCTAAAATGTATTGTCGTACACAAAATTTACACGCGTCCATTACACACACAAACACATTGACAGTGTAGTATAGTGATAGAAAAAAATTATAATTGTTTGCTTACACATAATATATATTAATTTCTCGGTTACGGTCACAAGTAACTTTCCACTGCTCGAATTTTCGTGTGTACACCTGATATTTACTAGCTGGTACACGAGTTACCCCATTTTTTCACAAAAAATATTGGGCAGTTTGTACCTACGTGTACTTTCCTGACCGAGGAAATGAAAATTTCACACACTGTCTCGAGCCTTCGTTCTTCCCATTCGACGAGAAACATGTATGCGGTATTTTTCCTCATCAGTTCTGTCTTGACTGACTAAATTAATTAAATAAGTTGTTGACACCGGATTACGGTCTCATTATAATTAACAACGCTCAGCTTCGGAGTTTCGTCTATACACGGGATCAACACGGTGCATCGTCATTTTCACATTTTCGACGCGAAAATATACATCGTATACACGCGTCACACCAGTTCGCCTTCGGCCATAGGTAGGCTATACATCATGTATGCACTGTATGCGAGTTGGATGTTTGTCAAAACTCTCGTACGATTCCATGTGGCTTATTGACGCGTATCGCAAGTAATAAATGCTGCACTTAATATGCTTAGTGTGCTACGAGTACGAGCTGGAAGATGCACAAAACTGGGGGAACGTAAAATGTATTTTGAAAAAAAAAAAATTGGAACAAGAACTCGAAAGCGAAAGGTATGTGTCGCTTTCTCTATCTTTTGAGAAACATTGTTTTTTTGAACTCTTATTCGCGAGTATTTTCTCGGTCGAAAGGTAATGACCTCGGTGATGCGAAATCAACTCGAAATGACCCTTCTCTAAAATAAGCGGAAGACAATTGAAGCAAAGCTCCTTAGTGGGAGGGTAGAAATTGCATGGACTCTGGTTCAGTATGAAATGTTTATTCTTTGACAAAACTCATCAGGTTCTTAGATTGCCGCGAAGCTGCAGACAGATAAGAGGGCTCGGATTTATGAAGAAATCTATAAGGCGGAGGAAGTGGGGCTCGCCGATAGCATTTTTTCTTTAAGCCAAATTAAGCTCTTGGCGGCCTGCTTACTACGTTAGCTAAATAAGTGGTTGGAAGGGGGGAGGTCAAGTCTTATTAACTCATTTCGTTGAGTTTAGAATTTGAGACTGTGGAAACCAACGTAGAAAACTCATGATTTTTCGAACAACAGACGCAAATCTGCTCTATTTAGTGGAGAGAGAGCTAGGTTCTAAATTCTTCGTGCATAGATTAAGTGAAGGAATGACGAGCTTTAGAGACGCAAATCTACTTCTCCTGATGAACAAAAAATTAATTGACGAAAACTGGAACCGAATTCGCACAGGAATCTAGGTGAGAAAATATCGTTCGAGTGAAATTTAGAGGAGGTGGCGGCTATTTGGGAAATTCTCCACAACAATCAGCTGACTTACTTCGACAACTTGGAACAATTTCCACCCACACGAGAAAAGATAGGGGGAAGGGGAAATTTCGGGTAATTCTAAGCACCAATTTATGTATCAGAGGTCTTGGAAAAATGTCGTCCTTTGAGCTACACGGGAACACATATAAGCAGAGCCCGGATTTTTCGGCACTAAAAATGAAAAGTTTCGGCACCCAGTCTTGCATTTTTGGCATTAAAAAAAAAAAAAACATGCGTTTTCAGTGCTTTTACTAATTCACGATCAGAATATTATCCAATTTACGACCAAAATGACGTGATTTTGACCTAAATAAACGATTTTTGGGGATTAAACTCATCAATTTAATTTTTCAACATTGGACTAAAAATAATATTTTCAAAACAAAACTGTCCAATTCTCATCAAAATTGCTGAATTTTAAGCACAATTAAGCAAATTTTGTTCGAAATTTAATCATTTTAGTCAATTTTTAACAAAATGGTCATTTTCGGCTTTATCCGACTTTGAACCCCGTTTTCGGCATTTTTTCCATTTTCGGCAAAATGAATGTTTTGCCCTAGCCTCTACTACACCCCCCCCCCCCATACGTACTTCTATATAATTTTCATGCTTTTCGGACTCACTAAAATGATTTGACTGATTAAAAATTCAGATCATCGAGCTACACATATGTCAGACGAGGAGAGTTGTGCACTTTTGGGCTCTGGATAAGAGGAAAGGGTCACGGCCTCCTGAACGGAGTAGAACGCGGGATGCAGGGAACCTGTTTTATGCCAAACAGGGGGACTTGGAAAAAATTTAGACTCTCGAGCTATATTTGGACTTGGAAAAACGACATCTCTCTTAACGACGTTAAGCAAGGAGCGTAGAGGACCTGTTCTACGAGGCGAACTGGTTAAAGAAAAATTATACAAGAGGAGGGGGACATCCCTATCATGTATAGCTTGGAAGTCTACAGCCGAGATTTTTCCTAGTCCAACTCCTTTATTAGGGTAGATCAATTCCGAGCTCTACGTGTTAGGAGCGAGACTCACTCTCCTGTCACATAACAATATGCCTCGAAAGTCGAAATTCTCTTTTATTAGGGTAGGTCAGCATTTGCTGAAAGGCGGGACTGCAAAATGTTCAAAAAAAAAATAATAATAATATAGAAAAGGTTCTTCGCTAAAATCCGATTTTCGTACTATATAATTTGATAGGAGAGGAACTTGAAAAATTTCGACTTCCGAGCAATGTGCGACCAAAAAGGGAAATCGAAATTCTTTCAAGTCTCCCTCCTACCATAAATTGCTCGGAATTCAAAATTTGAATAGGGAACCTGTTTGATGGGGGTTGTTTTGAAAATTATGACTTTCCACCGCCCGACAAGAACTGACCTACCTCAATAGAGGTGTTGGACTTGAAAAAATTTCGACGTTTGACTTTCGAGTTATGATGGGAGTAGGACTGTGACATCGCTGCAAGGGGACAAGAGAAGATTTCGACTTTTAATTTCCGAATGACATAAGAAAGGAGGTAGAATTGAAAAAAAAATCGAGTTTCGACTTCCAAGCTACATATGGTAGGAGCGGGAGGGACTTGAAAAAATTTGGACTTTCGACTTCCGAGCCGTTCTAAGCTCTCTCCTATCATAATATCTACGAGCTCGAAAGTCAAAATTTTCCTCAAGTTCCTTCACATCACACCGAAATTTCTCCAATTCAAACTGCTTCGAGGCTTGAACTTATCGAGTCTCTACATCATATCCAATTCGACTCATAGAACATGTTCCCTGCGTACGTCGTTAACCTCGTAACGGAAGCTGTCGTTTTTCTAAGTCTTATTAGGCTCAATTTAGTTGGGCTGCAGCAGCCAACTGGCGTGCGGAGGACACGAGACAATGTCCGCGAAAGAGCCCCACAAAGCAGGTTTTTTGTACAAAAAATTAGAATCTCAAGATATACACTTGGGGGGGGGGGGGGGTAGGATTTCGAAACATTTCAACTATCGAGCCACAGTATATTGAAGGACTCGAAGGTGGGCGCTATTCAGAAGGTATAAGAGGAACTTTTCCTGTAGGAGGGTAAAGATTAAGCAAAAAAATTTTTCTGAAGGGAGTTTTGAACAAAATTCTTCAATTATTTCAAAACAAATTTTTCAGTTCGCTTCCCCCCCTCCCCCCAGGTACTTACATTGATCGGGAGAGGGGGAAGTGTCATTTGAGAAAATGTAAAGCCTCATACAAGATTTTGCAACTCAAACTGTACACATGGAAGATTGTGGTACCAAGAGGATCGGAAAAATGCCAGAAATTTTACTGGAACCTTAGAACTGTATATTATGTATAAGGAAATACTATCCCGAGAGGGGAGTATTCTGGAAAGTGTCATTTGAGAAAGTGCACATCAACAAACTTTGAAAAAGAGGGCGGATGGGGAGGAGAGGGACTTTGAAAAATTCTGATTATCGAGCTATATATTCTGGGGAGAAGAACTCGACGAATTAGAAGGCTGGATCCGCGGTTTCCGCAAAGATTAACGAAGTTGGAGGTGGCCTACACCCAGGCTTTCTGTGAAGAATGGGTCGAGAAATTGTTGTATCCGCGGTGTCCACGGCGAGCAACAAGAAGGACTTGGGGTTATATGTAGAAGGAGAAAATGAGGTGAATATCTCGAACAATAAACGCCTTTTCCCCATATAACGCGTCCTTCACTCGCCACAGTAGTTAATGAAGGAGTCTTCAAGCGAATAAAGTCAACTTCGAGTACCCTTCCCCCTCTTGTAAGCCTGGGAAGGTAGAAACTAATTTTAGTCCTATCTTTAGTTTACAGGAAGAGATTATGAACAATATAACCAACTGATGGAGATTACAAAGACGCTGCTAATGGAGATTGGTTGCAATCAAAATTTCATATTGACCCACCTGAACTATTGATGATTAACGTTGTACTACAATAGAAGATACTTCTTTCAAAACACTTATCTTCAGCTACGTACAATGTACAAATCACTTAACTAAATCACCTCATAAAAATATCACTCAATTCGATTGACAAAAATTAATTTATTCGGGTACGCAGTGGCGTTGAGTTTTTCGCCTCGTTTATCAATCATTCGTGATCTGGTGCAGTTTAATAACACCCTTTGTTTCGAAAATTACTGGAGTGATAATCAACTACGTGTTCTCATGTAACTCGTATGTGAGTCATTAACAATAGTTTTTTTTTCTCACTCTTGTTTCGCTGTATGACTGTACATCAATCTCATTATACATCCTTTCGGCTCGTTTCTGAATCGTTGAGTTATGATTTTTGACACGATAATAAACAGGTTCGATATCAACCGTGGGCTACTCAACTTTACTGATGAGGAAAAACACTCGATAAAGCTGGAAACGAGCGCGAATTAAATCTTGATAATGATGCTATAGCGTGCACATAAATTAGGTAGTTTAATATAATTAAGCGTTTGTTTTTTCTTTCTAGTAATTTTTGATCGCCAAAATTTTCTCCCTTCCTTCTGAATTTCTTTTTTTTTTTCAAAATCCCGCGAACAGTGGAAAAAGATCAACTCTAATGTTTGAAGGAAAGAACCAGGTTAATCATTTACACACTCACAGCCAAAATGTCACGAAAAATTGAAGGTTTATAAATAAATGTTCACATTGAAATCGTTTCTTGTCAACAATATAAGATCTTCGTCAGACGGAGAAAAAAAAAAGTTTGAATAAGTCTGAGAAGGGTTGATAAGCCTACCCATCGTGATATTTAACCGACCTTAATTTTATCTGGAGCGTTCATCTATCTCATAAGCTACACACGCTCGAGCCTTAATATGAGTGCATTATTCTCCGATCTGAATAGAAAACTGAACAACAAAGCTAATCCAAGGGTACACGCGCATGTTTTGATGGTAAGTCAATTGCAGGATCCCGTGACTTATTCGTCTTCACTGTACTACCTGACGAACATAGGCACGTAGATTTACGGTCGCTAAAAGTGAATTGTTCCTAATCCGAGCGATCGAACAGACAAGGTCGAGCACAAATGCCTCATCCAAGACATCACGCGATACGCGGAAACAATTTCGCTCATCATTCGCAGCATCCGGATTCTCCTTCTCGATACCATGCGATGACGTTAATTCGATCTCACGGGTGCTATACTTTCGACGTCGGTCTTCTGCCCGTCACGGGAGATAAGATTTCCTTTCAACACCCTGACCACGTGACTTTTTTTCAAACAAATCCAACCTCTTGTATATACACGTATACGGCAATTAACACGGTTGCGTAAGTCCAATACGAGAAAATTGAAGTAAACAAGGTTATTGTGTACATTGCGGTCTGCGGCAGAGAGAGAGTATAATCGATAAGTAAAGCATAAAGAAAGAATTTATAAAGTAATTTTTTTCCTTGATATTTAACGAGGACTTTTTATGCATAATATAGTCTACACGAAAGTAGAATAAACACACTTTCCTCGCGCTAACGCGGTACCTAATGTTTAGATTTTGTACGAATATAAGACGTGGATTCGAGGGGGAGAGGAGGTAAATCACAAAAAATAATGACAAATCAAATATGAGGGCAAATTTACCATCTTCCCTCGTTGCTTGTCTTTATATTTTATTCACACTCAAGTCCATTAGGGCTTGATTCGATAGGTATGTAGAAAATGATGATAAAAATCGTGGCAGCATCAAATTCACTTCATTACAGGTAATTAAGATGCGCGTTCATTCTCGAAAATGTTAAACTTAGAAGATACCCCATAACTCAGAAGACGATACAATTGTAAGATAATTCACGTACTTTCAAATTCAAAATGACAAGCACTTTTTCGATTATTTCTCCGCACACTTAAAAATATATATATATAGGGTAAAAAAAACTAATTTTTGCGTTGGCTCGTATTTTCTTGCTTGTACGAACGCAAGAGGCGGATTTATAGTTTTTCCGTTCTGGGCAGAATTCCGAGCATGCTGTGGAATGCCCAAGTTTTATAGCATCCTTGTGTACCCGTAATATCTTCACAATACGTCTAAAAATTTACATTTTCGTTATAGATGGTCTGTATAACTTTTTTCTAATCCTAAATTGTTCATTTGTATATTGAATGAAGATTAATGAGTTTCCGTTCGAAAATAAAATGAAATATTGTACGTAAGGGGAAACGACTAATTAAAAAATAAAACGTACAAGCGCAATATCCCATCTAGCTATCGTTCGATTTCTATGAAACTATTGTTCTATTAATCGAGAGATAGAACAAAGACGGCACACGGGCACGGTATATTCGAACCTTTCAACAAATAGCGGTTTCAGAAAATTATTATCCAGATACGACGATTCATATGATGGCAACCCAGTTTCATAAATTGTATTTTTAGATCAGAACCAGGCTATTTGGTCGATATAGGCAGATTTTTACTGATGCAACAAGAGACCTAATCAAACTGCCCGCTCCGCATCATTCTAAGGCATTATAGAAAGAAAGAAAGAAAGAAAAAAAAAAATCACTTTAAATCAAGGAAACTTGAGGCCGCAAAAATTATAGTTATTATTCATAATATTAAAGTTAAATTTAAAATAAAATTAAAATATCATGAGAAATTGAATGCATGATAGGTATAATATTTATTATATTAATTATTAAGATTAATGAAAAAAATATTTATTATAAAAATATATCTAATTTAATTTAATAATTTTTGTTATAATAAATAAATTTTTTGTTGATCAATAGTGTTACAATTGATAATTATAATTATCAACATTATTAAATAGTTGATTCTTAAATTTTTATTTAAAGGATCAAATATAATGAAAATTAATATCATTTTATTTTAATTTTTTTATTAATATTTTTTTTCATTAATTTAAATGAAATAATATTATTAATAAATCAATTATTAGGTATTATTTGAATAATTAATTTTAAATTCATCTAAGAAAATTATTTAATTTATTCAATTTTGATTGGTATAAATTTATGATAAATTCCACAAATTTCTGAGCATTGATCATAAATAATTGAAGGTTTAATAACTATTATGGTAATTAGAGATTTTAACAGAAAACCTGCTTTATCGGGAGGATTCTTCAGAAAAAATGTCCGGGGTTAGCAGATCGAAGATTATCCAAGTCCCCCTCCTATCATATGTATTTTGAAAGGAACGTGGTCTATGATGTCACAGTTTGATGACGTCGTAGGTCAGCTCAATCAGTTTTCTCAAGTTCCTTTCCTATTATAATTATAGAGATATAGCTCCAGCAAAGTACGGGTCTCTGACGTCACGATTTGATGACGTCATCGATCAATTTCTTTTTCCCCAAATCCCACTCTATCTAATATAATTTGGGAGTGGGGCCTGTGTCCTCATAGGTAAACCTTGTGACGTCACAATCTGTCACAATCTGATGATGTCACAGATCGATTTTCTTTTTTTTTTTTCAAGTCCCTCTTCTATCATAAGACATATAGTTTAAGAATGGGGCCTGTAACGTCACAATCTGATGACGTCATAGATCAGTTTTTTCAAGTTCCCTCTTATTACATAAGATATAGCTCCAAAAGCCGGGCATGTCACGTCACAATTTGACGTCGTCATAGATCAGCCTTGTGACGTCACCATTTGATGACGTTATCGATCAATTTCTTTTTCCCCCAAATCCCACTACTATCTAATATAATTTGGGAGTGGGGACCGTGTCGTCATAATTTATTGACGTCATAGGTAAGCTTTGTGACGTCACAATCTGTCACTGACGTCATAGATCGATTTTATTTTTTTCCAAGTTCCTTTCCCATCATACATAGTTTGGGGGCGGGCCTGGACGTCAAATCGTAATCATATTCCTCAAGGCCGATAAGTCCTGGTATCCATGGGAAAGAAATGGAGGATGAGGAAGAACTTGGCCAGTGTTGCTATTTATGAATTTCAGAACACGATAAAATTTTCATACGCTCATGCTATACAATCTAGAGCGCAAAGAAACAGCTCCGGAGCAGGATAAAACCGATTTCGAAACGCAATGAACCGGTTTCCGAACTGTCTATTCCTTTTATTAAATTTTTTCCAGCGCTTTCAGGACTTCAAAAAATACGCTGACAATCTATCGAATTGGTTGAAAATTATGCTGGATATCGAATTCAAGATTTCGGATGCTGACAGGCACAAATTATGCTAGATCTGACGCCCAGTACGTCAAAAAGGCAACTTGACGAGTCTATAAGAATAAGAATTTGTTGAACGACAAAATTGCTGGAGTGAGGGTCTTGGATGCAAAGTAGGAATGAGAAAGAATCAGATAGTATGGAGAACTCGCGGGGAGATGAGAAGAGAGAGGCAGGTGAATATAGCGATAAGTTCGGCGGCGAAAATGGAAAGGGAGTTGTTACCATTTACGGACACTGCATATTCGGTTCTGGGTCCCGATTTGGACCTGTCCATGTGGCAGAGAAGATGGGAGGGAAGTTCTAAATAAATGATTTTGATGTTGTATTATCTATGTATCGAGTTACCTATCAGGAATTTCAGTAAGATCGAGACGGATGCCAGGGATAGATATTAGCCAAGGAGGAATGGATGAGAAGGACCTAAGTTCAAGATGAGTGCCTAGGTGAGATCGAAGCGACAAAAGGGATGAATTACGTGAGCTGAGAGCGTTTGAATAGATGAGAATATATGGGTATAGAGCTGTTGAGACCAGAAACGCTGTAACATAGAGGACGAAGGTTGTTTTGATAGAATTGATACTTATTTAATAAAATTCTACAACAATTGTAAATTACCACATTTCTTTTGAAATAGGATCTTTCTTCGTATCTTGACTGATCACGTGTATGAATTACAGAAACCCGGACTTACCTAGACAAAAGAAGAGAAATAATTCATAATTAGTACATTTTTATACTTTTTTCATCGATACAGCAATTGGTAAGGGCAGTCTTTTTGCTAAAAATACCTTCTTAGAAAAAAGCTAACGCCCCTTGATAGGCCAAAAAATATAATTTAAAATCGGATGATAGAGGTATAATATTGCTAAGTTTCTAGTTTGTAGACAGATTTAGAAAAACAAAGAGCTTCTTCATGAAGAATTCTCAAAAATTATCTCACAAATTCACAAAATATTATAATATTATTTATTTTGTGCGTCATTGTTTATAAGGATTAATGGCGAACGAAATCCACAGCCATTAAAATTCTATACCAGAATATACCGGACTGTACGAATTTATCTCTCACATTACTCACTAACAGTGTAATTTCTGAGAAACGAGTCTTATTTATCTCATACTGATTACCATGCATTCGACGCTTCAATTAAAGTGTTATCTGCATTAACGGTTGACGTCAGAGACTCCTTATCCCCGAGCTAAATCGCAGGTCACGGAATACTCATGCGACTTCTTCATGATAATATTATTATGTTTTTCAAAAATAAAGCGAAATAAATAACCGAACAAATAAGTCAGAAAAACCATTTCATTCTAGAGTTTTCATCATCTTCGTGAGAAATATCGACAATCCTTTTCTAAAAGTTAAATTTCGGATCTAGAGTCGTCTTGTTTGAAAATATCGCAAGTCCTAAAGATATTTTCCATAAAAAATTTCGAAGGGGCAGCCGATGGCAAACATTTTTTCAGAAAAGTCTGGTTCCCCATTAGACTTGCATCTTTCACTCTAAGCCCCCCTTCTTCCTCCTCTATTTTGTTCAAGTGTACCTGAACTAATCTATACTAGACCAAAAAGGATGACGACTTGTCCTGCTCGTCTTCTGTCAATATATTATAATCTTATCCATGACCTTGGAGATATCAGCCGCCTCCATTCGGGCGAATGTCAACCCTTTAGTCGTAGAATGTCGATTTTCACCACAGCTTTTCTTTTTCTCTCATTTTCTTTGGTGCGTTTAAAATAAAAGACTTGGGACTCAATAAAGAGGACTATATTTTCAACAACCCACGAGTCGCAATCGTTCATTTAATGGGTAAGAAAATTTTCCATGATCGATGGAAAATGAAACGGAAATTGCATTTTGATGTCTAGCCACGTGGTTGCGTGACAATGAAATTCAATTTTCGTGTACGTACGAAGAATAATTAGTCTTTGCCGCAATCCGTGCTGCTAGATAATATATAATTTTTTCCAAGTACCAGACAATGCGTCAAGTTTAAGCGTATATCTCTCAGCTGCACGTAAAACTATGTTATTACGTGAAAAATCCATTAATCATCATCAGTCTTGTAACTCGATGTATATACGAGTATGTATGTCGTTTATAACTTACCCTGATGATCTCGAAGGAAGAAGAAAGAGAGAGAAAAAAAGATCGCATACAGTTCTCGTTTGCGTCAGACGCTCGGACAATTTATATTACAAGCTAGAATGGGTTTTGTAGAAAGAACAAAAACGAAAATATACTCTCCTATTGAAAAGGAGAGGAAAAAAAAAACATATCCTATGTAGTAAACGTTGTAACGTACAAAATAAATGTATGATCGTAATATTCAACCCCCCGCGGCTAAAATTCACATTCGTTTTTAAAAACCTTTTAAACGATGGTCAACGAAAGCCGAGCAAACCGCGGAGAGGAAAAAGTCTGGGGCTCCATGTAAAAAAAAAAAAAAAAGAGGGATCATATGCACACAACGTTGTGCACTCCACGTAATTCCTGCTATGAGCAGTGATCGTTAAAATGATCTTATCTCGAAGCGAAACGAACTCGTATAATATTCATTATCATTATCTAAAACTATGGGTTCTAGCCTCGCAATTTATTGTATGTAGTTCGGAGTCTGAGTAGGTTGCTCTAGAAAGAAACATCACAAGTATTCCATCCGTTTTTTTTTTCTCCTCTCTCATTTAATTATTATTGTTTTTCTAACACGGATCTATATAGAATCATTGGTTTTGTATTTCATTATTGTTTACAGAAGAAATCTATTCTATATATAGAATAGAATATTAATAAGACTCGTCGTTGGGGTTATAAGAGTTTGCATTCGGTGGTGACGACTGCGTGTGTTCTCTTGGTAATGTGCGCTTTGCATTGATAATTAAGAAAATCGCTTACAGAACCTCGCAATCTTTCAATAGATTTGTAAAGTATCAGGCAGGCTTCTCTGCACTTGAACGACGAACGCAGCTTTTACTCTTTTGTATAGGCATATTGTTGCGATTGGAATCGTACATTCGATACGGGATCAAAAGTATTACTTCGACGTGTATTCAGGCACCCATACACAGAGCTAATGATTTCAGTGATGAGTCTGGATAGTTTACGATTAACAGTTGACAGCGTAATAGAGCCCCCCATCGTGAGCTCGATTAGGGTTGCAAACACTGTCCTTTATTTTTCAAATCACGCGAATCGAGCGAAGCATTTCGTAACTGAAGGGCGTTTTTCAATAAATGTTGTAGTCGTAAATATACCCGACAAAAAATAAAATATAGAGAAAGAAGAAATATAAATAAACTATGAAGGAGCGGGGAGGGTGAAAAAAAATGAAAACCACGACCCAGGAGTCCGAGAGACTCTTACAACAGTTTTTCACACTATAATGCAACCGTGTTACAAACCCGACAACAGAGATATTATAGATGCTATATTAGAGAAGCAGGCAATGCTGACAGTATGGTCGTAACGGCGATAACAGAAAAGAAGAATCGAACGACGGCTACCAAATTACATGCTCCCAATAAGAAAGGCCGCGGTCGCATCTAAAATGGTACCCTTTCACAATGACCTTATTCTGTTCGATAATCTCGAATACTGGTAAATGTATGTAAATGTCTACTCTCGTTTGTTTCTCATCAGCACGACGGAAGTATGCTCGCGGTATTTACAATTTTATTCAATCAACGAAATTGTATTCTATTGAAGTCGACTTCCGTTGTTGTCAAGAAAAACGAGAAGGGTTGGCAAAGAGTATCCTCGCTGATACTGATGGGTATATGCATCGAGAGAAGACGCGGCGGCAGTTTTCGCAATAACATCCCAACGCGGTAGGAGTTGAATCCGTTTAGGGAAATTTTTCGCAATAACGAATTACATTCTTCTTCCGCCGTCTTGTCTTTCGAAAAAATTTGCGAGTTGAATGACTTATGGGCGTTCTTTCTATCTAAATTGGAAACCATCGACGTGAGCCGGGATATGAATGTGTACGGAGAAGTTCGGTCCCTTGGCTGACACAGGTTCGTTTACAGTTTTTTTTTTTTTTGCAGACCAATTGATTATGCAAAAACAATCCCCTATAAAACCCGAAATGAAGAGCAAACATTTCCAGTTGTTCCCCAAAATCTTGCCATTATCAATGAAAATTACTCTGCAGAATATCGAGCGTAGAAGAAATTATCTTGAGACGTTTGGGTGTTTCTTCCGACCAAGTCTTAATCTGCGCAAGAGAAGGCTATTTCTTAAAAAATAATGCAGATGAATTTATTCGCACAAATCTAAGTACTTTCAAAATGACAGGCTCCATTTTGAGTGAGTCGTCGCTGAGCAGTTTGCTCTGAACTGAAACAATTTACCAACAATTGGATAAAATCAGCCATAATTATAGTCTAAAACCAGCAGATGGTCCTCAAGCTAATCACCACATCTCCCTTCTGACGGTGATACACAAAGGTTTTGAAAAAATCTCTTAGCCTGAATCGTCAGCCTAAGCACACCAACTGCTTCTCCACTTATTTGATTGGAATCTTCCACAAGAGTTTGCAGAATCTACCAAAAATACATTATCAGTCTCTAAGGTGGAGAAGAAGGGCAGCCACTCTGATTTCTTGACCTTGACCGACGCAAGAACTACTCTGATGACTTCATAGCTTGGAAAATTATAAGTACATGATGCCACCCTAAAAGATCTAGAGTAGGCATATTAGCTTGTAAATACAAGTATGGGCACGCTTTCCTCCATCCCCAGATTAATCTGACATATTCAATAATATAGACTTGACGTCACGGCGCTGAGCCAAATGGATCTTGACCTGCATGGTAATTATCCTGATGACGTCATTAGTATATGCTACTTCCAGAAGATTTGGAATGAGCATCAGCGGGGAGGAGAGGTAAATACACCTAGCCCCTCTCCCCAGGCTAGTGTAATATTCTCGATGATTTTGAATTGACAGCACAGCCTTGAGTCGGATGGACCTTCAACTCCACGGGAACTATCCTGATGACGTCATAAACTAGGCAAATATTAGTTTATGTTACCCCGAGGGGTTTGGATTGATCATTAGCGGGGGAGGGATTTAGATACGTCCACCTGCTCTCCCCCAGACTAACTTATAAGATACAAGTATGGTACGCCTTGCTACATACCCACGCTGATTTGACATCTGCCGTACAAAGTTGAATTGACGTACATGCAGATAATGAATACGAGGAAAAGAGGCCTCTTTTTCTCGTATTCATTATTTGCATACACGTCAATTTCACTTTGTATGGCAGATATCAAATCAGCGTGGGTATGTAGCAAGGTGTACCCTACTTGTATCTTTGGAGACCAAGGTGAACCATGCGCTAGAGGCTGTGACCCGTTGGATCGAGTCGGCCGGATTAAGCTTGGCAGTAGAAAAGACGGAGGCCATTATATTCACGACCCATCGAAAGTTTAATCCACCCACCTTTCGCCTGCAAGGTGTGGCTATTGAGACTAAGAAAGTACTAAAATATCTGGGGCTCTGGTTCGACAGTAAGCTAAGCTTCCGTCACCACTTCAAGATGGTGGCGGAGAAAGCTGCCAGGGTGGTGACACGGTTGTCCCACCTAATGTCGAACCAGGGAGGACCTAGAGAAGCTGTAAGAAGACTCTATATGAGTGTAGCAATGTCGGTCCTCCTTTATGGAGCCCTAGTCTGGGCCGACTCCATGAAGATTGCATATAGACGAAGAGAAATGGCAAAAATCCAATGAAGAGCTGCGCTTAGGTGTGTTAGTGCCTACCGCACTGTGTCGACGGATGTTCTTTGCGTATTAGCACGAACGCCGCCAATTGAGCTGCTTGCGGAAGAGCGAGCAGCGGTGTTCCAGGCAAAGAAGAAGACCAGGACCAACAATCAAGCCTTGCGGGTCAAGCAGGAGGCCAGGCGCTCCTTGCTTGCAAAATGGAAAGAGCAACTCGCCCAAACAGCAAAGGGTGAGTGGACCCGCGTGCTAATACGTGATCTTGACCAGTGGATGGACCGAGACCATGGCCAGTTGAACTTTCATCTCACACAAATGATCAGTGGCCATGGGTGCTTCAACAAGTACCTACACAAAATGGGGAAAGTTGAGCAACCGTCGTGTTCACACTGTCAGGAGCGGAATGATGACCCACAACACACCATCTTCAAGTGTGAGGCGTGGAGACGTGAGCGGGGTGAGCTAAAACGGTCTCTTGCTGAGATCGGGGAAGATGAAGAACTCACCCCAGGTAATCTGGTTCCATGCATGCTCAGAACAACGCAGGCATGGAACCATGTTTCTACATTTGCCGCTAAGGTAATGAAGAAGAAAATGAACGCGGAATGGGAGCGGCAGATGTAGAGCCACGTTATGGCCCCTCACATCTACGTGTACCATCCCCTATGCTGCTGCTGCTGCTGCTGCCACAAGACCTCTCGCCAGCACCAGTACCACCACATACAGGGTGCTCAGGAGAGAGCGCCCCACAGAAGAAAAAAAAATAAAAAATAAAAAGGGCAAGCACAAGACAACCCAAGAAGAAGAAGAGGAGGAGAAAGAAACCCCCGCCTGAGGAGCCAGAGTCGCGAAACATTGCTGGTGAGCTCCTAGTGAGTTCCCAGTGATGACTGAAAGCTCTGGTGGAGGAGTTAATACGCGCGCGTCCATGGTACAGGACTATCTGAATTCCAGGTTGAGTGCTGAGCGCTCCCTCGGTCAGTAGGGTAGACCCCTGTAGTGGCCTCATTGACGGACATTGCACAGCGCGCGGAACCCCAGGAGAAATGGAGCCAGGCTACTCTCAATTCGAGCCCTCTGGACTACCGACGCAATGCCCTAAGGGGGCCGGAGGTGCGGTTTTTCGGGCATCACTTTGGGCGTGCGTGCACGCTCATACGCCCCCGTCTCTCTTTCAAAGGTGATACTTGTACCTTATAAGTTAGATGACCATTAGCGGGGGAGGAATTTAGATACGTCCAACTGCTCTCCCCCAGCCTAACTTATACGATACAAGTACGGTACGCCTTGTTACATACCCCACGTTGATTTGACATCTGCCGAGCAAAGTTGAATTGACGTATATGCAGATAATGAATACGAGGAAAAGAGGTTATGGGTATACTTGATATAGCCTCTTTTTCTCGTATTCATTATTTGCATACACGTCAATTTCACTTTGTATGGCAGACATGTTCAATAATATCGACTCGACGTCACGCCGCTGAGCCGACTGGACTTTGACCTGCACAAGAATTATCCTAATGACGTCATAAGCTGAGAAAATATTAGTATACGCTATTTTGAGGGACCTTAAATGAGCATTAGGAGAGGGGAGGAGTCTACACAGGGTAGTTTGTCCATACAAGTATTTTCTCTCAAGATGATTTGACCTGTAGTGTTGTAACGCCATTGATTGACGTTGGGAGATATAAAATATGATCTTCATTTTTCACAAGTAGAAATTTTGAATTTTTTGGGGATCTGGCGAATTGAAGCAGGCAGAAGAGTCAAGATGTTAATTTAGTCAGCATTCAGCAATATAATCTAGTATGGAGGATTCTTTTGTTTTTATTCAGAGACAATTTCAATTTAATTGAACAAATGGTCAGCAGAGGCATCTCAGTGCGTCCAAGTAGGCGTACTTAGTTTATGGAATCGCCTCCCACTAATGTCCGTCGAAAACAAGAAAATACATTTCTGAAGAAAACTCAAAATTTCACAACGAAGGGAAACCAAATTTGAAAAGGAAGCTTTTTCATTATATTTCAAATATTTTTTTCACTTTTAACATAATTATAGAAATTTATGGGGTAGCCCTTCAAGAAAATTTGATAACCTTGAAAGAGGGAAAAAACGCTCTCTCTTTCCTACCTCATATTCTTCCTAAAAGAAAGATAGAATTTCGAATCTAGTTGTGGGACGAACACGATTTCCTGGACAGAAATAATTCAGAACAAATAAATTCATCCTTTAGTTCGTCATGTTCCGAAACAATTTATTCAGGAGGAGGATTTCGGAGGGCCACAGAACAAAGAGTAACATCCCATCTTTCCGTCGTATTCGACATTGAACAAGAAACCATACTGAAATCAAGCTAAGAAATCTTCTGTTACATTTCAGTTCAATTTTCGGCCAACTCTGCTGCACTAATGATTTTGCGGACACGTTCACAAAATCCAGAATCTCTCTTTCTTCAGCATAACGCTCTGGAAATATACTGTACGTGTGTTTCGTATATGGATTCAATATAGAGAAATATAAAATCTTAATGTTAACCTGTTATTACGAAAGGTCGATTCCGGTTTTTATAAATAGTAAACACTACGTACAGGCAGTACCTATACACGTACAGTATTAGACAACTTCAAATCATTCACCAACATCCGTGAGCAGGATAAACGACTTGGATGAGAAAAAAGGGTCAGAGAATATTATCTCAGCCATATATAAAAACGAGAATTCTTTCGGCGCCACGTCTATTAAAGTACATATACCAAGAGCGCTATACTGTCAAATTTATACTTCACGTTCGGTATCAGACAGAAGTATACTACATGCTCGTAATGATGAGCAGACCCCGGACAGGACTCGTACAGCTACCAGAAATTACGATAGAGCGTGGGCGAAGAAAAAGGCACATAACCTTCGCATGAAAAATGTCAGCAATTCCTAATAAGAAGAAATTTCGGTATACCGGTGCGGCAGCCTGAACTGTACGTATATCGCATAGAAACGGGAAAATGAATTTTTATACATAATTACACGCTGTATTATGTTGCGATCGTGTAAAAGCGAACCTGACTTCCAACAGGGCACAAGTAAATATTAACATTACCGTCCATCAGTTTCTTGAAGGCTGTTCGCGCCCCTCTATACGTACGAGGAAAAAATTACCGTTTTTAACTACTTACTTTCACAAAGAAGCAGATAATCTAATTTATTAAATGGAATACGAGCGAAGATACCGAGTTTCTCACCCAAGGTTTTTCTTTTCTCACATTCTTACAAAACATCGCTGTTCTGTCAACCATAATAACATCCGCGCCCCTATCATCATAACTTCAGAAAAAGTAAAAATAGTTAATTTATTAAAGCATTTACATAGGGCGATTTTTAAGTATATACGTATATACATGCTTAAAAACTACCCCCGCACTAACACCTGGTTGTTGTAACAGCTGATGTTTAGTTTTTCCCTTATATTCCTTCCTTTCTGAACGTTTCGACTAACCGACTTAATTATCATATAAACGTAACATAAAAAATATTTTAAGACAGAATTTTGAAAACAACTGAATTGAAACTAATCGCGAAATAGTACGCTTCACTCGCTCTCTTCTTCTTCTTTAGATAATTAATATATATTTTTTTTCCTCCCGGTCCCTTCTTGGCAATTAACAAGCCTCCGAAATGGCTGATAGCTTTTTATTTTTCGTCTCTATTTTTCCTTGTCCCTCCTTCTCATTCTTTAGCCGCCGAAAAATACAGTGCAATTCAACAACGTAGACTTATAATTACGATTTAATGACACTTTCTTATATCATTCTTGAGAGCCTTTAGGCCCTTTAGAGTTTCGTGCCTTTTAATTCGAAGGTTAACGATAACAACCTCTGACGTCGAGGTTGGAAGGGTGTGTAATTTATATCTATATATCATACGTATATATAAAACAAAGGGCTGCTTATATTGTTCGAGTTTTCAAAAACTAGCCAGTGAGTGTAAAAACAATGGCTTTTCAACACATCGAATTATTACTCTTTTTGAGGGGGTGAATTACAACGTGAAAAACACCGAGGGACTATAATTGAAATAGGCTCTACCTATAAACACCAGAGAGAGAAGTCCCTTTTACGAATGAAATTTTCGTTAACAGTATAATAAATGAGTGGTGGTTATTTCGGGTAGCGTGTTGGATACGAGAGTAATATTACTGAAAAACGTATAATATTCCAAAACGAGTGTTAAATACGATTGAAAAATTATACCACAAGCGAAATATATACGACGGCGAGAGAAATAATTTTTGTTGCTCATTCTGCGTGAAAAGAATAATCAAAACGTCCAAAATTCGTTTCCTCTCACCATAAATCAAAAATAACAAAAGGTACGCCTGTGGACAATTTCTCAAAATTCTACAGCCCTCGAATGTAATTATATATACGTGCTCATAAATATGCGTTTTCGGTCCTTGCGTATAACGCTTTTTAGTACAGCAATAAAAAATTACAAAAATATACGAACTTTAAAAAAATTGTGCAGCAAGAGTAATCTTGATCCTATAGAGATTTTATCAATGCGAATAAATTTTGATCGTAACAGTTGGCCCTACCCTTCATAGTGGTCGTGAAAGAAAATTCCATTTCCTTTGCTCACTGCATGAAATTATAAAATTTTGTTGTATTTACTTCGTGATAAATTGCATTGAAGAAGTCTGAACTGCAGATACAAAAAAACAATACTCTTCAGCCATTGTATATCTCTTAGACGCATCACCTTGAACTTCTGTAACGAGTTTCCGCAGAAGAATTATAGAGGTTTACATTCACTTTTTTTTTTCTCTCTTTCTTTTGGGATACGAAGATATCAACAACTACATTATAAAAAAAAAATGCAGAATGGTTATTAACTTCGAGATATTTCGAATGAAAAACAACTCACTAACAATGGGTGTTGGACACCTAAAACGAGCGTAAATGAAAGATGAAACTTTTTCTGACATTTTACAGACGAGTTAGTCGGGTATAAATTCTTCAAAAACTAACTCTGAGTTTGATAGACTTCGACCTTATTTTAATGTAAAAAAACAATAAAGTTATAAATTTCGTCGGCATGGTTACGTTCTAGAAGAACACACATCATATTTTGTCACTCCATGGTACGTCAAATTTATACAAAATATCGACTATAACCATCGAATGGGCAGAAGCCAGTCTAGCACTGATCCGAAAATTTACGGCGGGAGGAAGGGTTGAAATCCTCCGCAGTCTTGGAACTACGCCCTCGGACGACTTTTCCTGCCTCCAGGTTTTGAAACTCTTTCAACAAGTACTTCAGTTAGTTAAAATTGAAGTTCGTGAAACATTTTCGGACTAAAGACTGAGATAAGCTGAATATTTATGAAATCAAGCCGAAATTTAAATTCGCCTCTTTCTCTCTTCTCTATTTGTCCCTCTCAGGAGGAGGTATGACACAAGTATTTTTTGCTGTATCTGGTGCTTGTACGATCGTATCGGGATGGTGCAAGTGTGATATGGTGTCCAGTAGGTAAGGGGAGGTTGAAAAAAATTGAACGTATTCAAAAAATGTTGACAAGATGTCTTTATTTTAGAAATTTTGGGTATTACGATACCTCAATTACTTAATCGGAATTGGTCCTGGGTTATGAGTTAACTACTCTAAAAGTGGGAAAGGAACTTAGTTTAATAATGATAGTGAGGGATATCCTGTGTGGAAAAACTAACTCGTCGTTCTCACTAAGTAAGATAAATTTCCTTGCTCCATCCAGAACGAGTAGATGTAGGGGTATCTTTCAGATTCCTCAGCACAGAAAGCAGCAATTTGCCCCTGCTCCACTGCTTCGTACCCTATCTCTCTTGAACTGTGTTGTTAAAGAAGACCGCACAATTGATATACTTTTTGACAGTAGAAAAACGTTAGATAGCAAGGTGACGATAATCCTCATGAACTTGGAAACAAATTGATAATGCTTGCCCATACCTTCTCTTTTCATATCATAAATCTTTTAGTCTGATCTTGTCCGCCCCCCTATGATCAAATGGCCTCCATATATCTGTAATTATTATTATTGTATCTATGTATTTATTTATTTATTTATTTTTATTTTTTTGTTTATTCTTCGAAATTATTGGTTTGTGGATGGGGTCGGGGGATAGGACAGGGGACATGGGACCAGGGTTGGGGTGGTCAATGGTGGATATATCATCATTACTGTTTTTTTTTTTTTTTTTTTTTTCTATTTTGAATTTTGAATTTGGTTTGTTTATTATATCCGTATTTTTTCTATTATTTTTATTTTCATTTTCAATTTTTTTTATTCTATTTTATTTTATTTTAAATTTTGAATTTTGTTTGTTCATTATCCGTATTTTTCTATTGTTTTTATTTTTAATTTTTTTAATTTTTAATTTATTTATTTTTAATTAATTTTTTTTTACTTATCTTTTTTGTTCATTGGCCGATCGGCTATTGGAGAGCACTCTAATAATATAAATAAAATAAATTAATTAATTAATGTAAGCGATGTGGTTACAAAAGTCAATGTTTCGTAGGTAATTGAGATGTTTAAAGAACTATTGAGGACGGATCAGGTAGGTAGAAAAACCGGACAAGAGAAGTAGTGTTCTACAGTCAAATTATCTCGGAAACAATGTGGATACGATGGCAGACCAAGATTTTCTAAAAATCGTGTAGACGTGTACGGGCTATTCTCGATCGAGATGACTTCGTCTCGTCTCGAATGTTTGTGGGATGATGATCAGGTAGAGAGTTTGCTTTCTCAGTTTGTTGTTGGTTAAATCTTCCCAAGAGAAGAACCAAATTCGAAAAATTAAGGAAGCGTAATATATTTTTAGGTCTTCAGCTGGTTAAAGTATACAGTCCGTTATTTTTTGAAGAAATTTTGCTTGCTTGGCTGCCTTATCTATTGAATCGTAAGATGGGAAATCAATATGGCCACAAAACGACGCCAACGCAGTCCGAGAGTTCATCAATTTCGTTGAGTGAAGAACCGAAATGAAGGGATTAGTTGAGAAAGGGTCGGGGATGACTCGTGAAGACAGGAGGAAGTCAGTTAAAAGAATATATTTCTGTTCCAGTGGTAGTTCAAGTATAGCAATTTGCGATGTACAGGCAAGAATTTAATTTTGTTCAGCTGTACACACTGACGGTGAATTCCGTATCCGGTGAGATAATGGAAAATGCGTATGACGTTTCATGGTGATATTTTGAGCCGTCTGTGAGACACGAGGTATAATTTGCAAATCCGTTTCGAAGTTTTGCAATATGTCGACGATAAATTGGATTATTTGTTCTAGGAATTTCGATATCCGGGATAGAGAAAAGCCATGAGGGGGATCGTTCTTATGATAGGAGGAAGAGTTGAAATTTTAAACGTACGATCGAGGTAGGGTTCTAAGTAAGTACAGATAGGTTTTATTGGTTAGCGATTAAAGATCGAATTAATTTGAGAAACTATGGATTTTTAAAATGGGAAAATAAGGAAAGTGAGACATCGAGGAGGTAAGAAAGGAGCGTAGATCGAAGAACAGATAGAGACTTACCAAGGCTCGTTCGCTGGTGTCAATCTGTGAGATGAGGAATGAACGGTGTTTAAATGTGCAAGGGTCGATCTGTTGGCTCGATTGTAGAAAGAAGCTCCACAATCCAATTGAGAACAAACCAGACTCTTGTACAGATGTATGAGTAATTTTCGGTAGCAACATAATCGAGATTGGAAAGGTATTTCAAGGTGTTCATTGAACGTATGCATTTGGCTGTTAAGAATTTGATGTGTGGAATCCACTGCAGCTTTCGATCAAGTGTAAATCCAAGTAATTTTATTGTACCATTAGTTTCAATTTGAAAATTTCGAAAATAGAGAAGAGAAATTGGAGTTGTTTCCTTATTCTTGTGAAAAATAATTAAGGCTATTTTGTCTAGAGGAGATTTCGTCCGAAGTTTTTTGTAGTATTCTATGGGCCCTTCCAGGTTGAAAGAGCGAGACAAGAGGCTATGGTCATTTGCAAAATGTCTCTGAGACTTTAGGACGTTGGTGTTCAGTGAAAGGTCGTTAATGGCAACCAAAAAGAGAAGAACGCTAAGTACTTTTTAAGAAACAATATTTTCGACTGCACGATGGGACTTGTTTTGTAATCTGACATAGATTTCCTCGGAGACCAAATGCGTGAAGTTTCTTGCATAAATGATGTCTCCGAACCGGGTAACTAGCTTGGAGATGGAAGAATATAGTATAAAGAGAAGAGTTTAAAAGAAAGGCTGATTCAGTTTAGTTTTGGAGGTAGGCAAGAGCCTGGTTGGAGTTTCGCTTTTTGAACAGTACCATACATTTTTGGAAAAGAAAAGTCGCAGCTCTTCTCGTTCGATGATTGTGGTCTCTTTCATTGCCTACTTCAATTATGGCGAACGGAGGGCGAAGGGGCCGTAGATCCAATCTAGCTCCAGGATCTTATTCCCCTTTCTTCTCCTATCATAAATATAGTTCGAAAATTAGAATTTCTCCAAGTCTCTCCTCCGCTCCTCATTTACACAACCCAATGGTCGAAACTTTTCCTATAGTTTGTAAAAAGGCCCTCACACCGCTCTCCTCCAATTCACCGGTAGGAGGCTGGACAGTGCCTGGCGCATATTTTTCCCCTAAGTAATCTTCTCATTAAATAGGTTTAGAGAAACATTTATGATGCAAAGAAATAAATTCCAATTACATTCCTTCAAAAATAACAGAAAAAAACAGTCAAAATTTTCAGTGCGTCATTTTCATAACTCTTTTTCGTAACATTTCCAATGAAAATCATGATGCACCGAATCCTGTACTCGGTCAACCACAATGTCTTTCATCAGGTTCAATAGAGATCCAATCCTTGGTTATACCACAAGTCATGTCGATACAATCAAATGATAAATACTATTTTAAAATAAAAGAAGAATACAATTTTGCCCTTTCATTCGACTTTCGGATTTTTACGACAGTTTCAGCATATTTTTGTCTCGTCTGTCTTTCTTCATCAAAAATATTCTCGCTGCCATTATCATTGCAGAGTGAATACGACATGAGATTCATAATGAAGTGAAATTTTTCATTCGCACGTTCTACAGATGTGAACATAATTGAGTGGAGAAGAAGTTAACAGCGATAGAACATAAAATTTGACGAAGGATAGCTGACAACGTTAAAGTCGAAAATTCTAAATCAACACGTACTAATCACATACATCATTCATACTTTTATCATCGACAATCATAAGACAATGTATTCCTTTGTCTTCGCCCTCATGTGCGAAGAGATGAACACTGTCGCATTAATTTTCTTCTATTTCGAATGAAAATCATACTCGATTTCTCAAATTTTATATTTGCAAGCAAACGAATTTTACAATAATGAAGTGGGAATTTTATTTGAGAAGAAAAGTAGAACTCCAGACGAAAAGAAATACAAGGAAATATGTAAAAAAAATTATAGCTTATTCGATCTCATTCTTTTTATTTGTTGAAATTAAGCATTAAGACGGCCGATGAAATTTCACCTATAGCCCCGGTTGCTGAGTTTGAAAAGTAAACTACACTTTAAATTGAATGGCCAGAATTGGGCGGTCAAGTTAAACCCAGTTTAGCTCTGAATTTGCAAAGTTAAACTACAGGTTTAAGTGGGTTGTTAAAATTGAATTAAATTTAAGTCGACTTAATCAAACGAGATTAAGAAGTTGGCACGAGCGGCTCTTAAAAATTCAGAAGTAGTTTGATGAAACAATTTTAGTTTTATGAAGATAGTGAGAACTACTAGACTGCAATATTATACCTAATGATTATCTTCTTTTTTAAATCGAAGAGGACTTTGGGAGAGAGACAGATAGATACAAGGCTAGTGATGTTTGAGGGGAGAATCTTCTTACGGATAAAAATATCAGTAGAAGTATTTCTCTGGTTGATATTAAAACTGTGAACGTCACCATTATAGAAAAGCTGAAATCCAGAACAATGATGAAATTTCTTCCCACTTACACAGTAAACTCAATAACGGGACAACGACTGTTAATAAATGTGAGCAAAGGGAGCAGGTCGGTAATGGATCCATTTTAAACAAATAAAATGTCATCAATTTATCAGAGTGCTAAGAAACCACATTAGGAAGAGGTGAATTTAAATTGAAACATCTCTTTCTCCAACTGTTTGAGGAAAATTTCGCACGATGAGGAGAACCAACAGAGAATATGAGTCGAAGTGGTCTGTTCTATTCTTATCTTTCTTCATCACATAGATCGACGTCTTCACGGTCATGTAAATATTCAACTTATAAAACTTTTTCCATGACCACATTCTTTGCAGAGAGTAAACCTGAAATTTCACACGCCTTCTTCTCATAGAAGGGGGAGCGCCAGGATACTTGAAGTGTGGGATTTTCTATACATGTTGTTTCTCAAAAGATTTTTATTTACACCAAATCTTTGCTCATATCGCCTTGACCAAGCGAGAAAACAAAAGCTTATTACAGTACATATTTTTCAGTCCTCCTACGAAAACTATATTCAACACTCGAACACGTTTATTGCTCGAAATCGATATTGGTAATGCTGCGATATGTTTTCCAACCAACGAACGCTACAGAGGTTATCTTTCTCATTTTTTCGACCTTCCCGAATACGAAGGAGTAAGCGTATCTTCCTCGATTTTTATGACCTTCTCTTTGCCCCTCGCTCTCTGATATTTCGACCGTAAAAGCTGCAAATGTTACAAGAGGCGAATTCGCAATATTAGGGAGAAAGATAAACAGTTTTCCTTCAGCCGCTGCCGCTATATTTTCATTCGCGACCTCTCGTTTCCGCGAACGTTGATAGCGGCGAAAATCGATGAAGAGACCTTGACAAAAGAAAAAACATAGAACGCGGTCAGGGTGCACACGTACACGGGGACGTTAGAGGGAGGACGGAAAAACGAACAGCTGATCGTTATGTGCACGCTGTAAAATCAAAATAATGTAATACCCGTTTCCGAAAAACACGACGTGCGTGAGGAAGTCGGAAGTACGCGCGTGGGGTAGTCCCCCAACATCGGCGATGATGTTGCTCCGTTTTGTTCGCGTTCGAAATAGCGAAAAAAAAGAGAGAAGAAGAAGAAGAATCAGCAACGAACACACGTCGGGGACGTTTTCATTCTGGAAACGTTCGCACCGAAAATAGGGAAAAATATAAATCCTTCCAGCGGGCTTGAATGAAGCCCTCGCTCGGCCCGAGTTGCTGAAAAACGGTAAACAGCACAAAGGATTCGCAGCTGGTTCGCGGAGACCCATTACTGGGCCCGGCGCACGCGCCGCAGCAATCCTTTCTCCGCAATCCCACACAAAGAGTAACATAAACGGCGTATGCTTCTATACATCACCTTTTCGATTTCCATTGAATAATTTCTCTTTCTCTTCTGCACGCGGAATTTCGCACCCTGTATACCCGGGTCCTCCTCGTGCACGGGTTTCGTGCTTTTTATAAAAGTCTCTTCAAGGACATTTCATACAGCGTTATTTTTAACGCGAGGCCCGCGATGACAAAGTGGCAACGTATATTTCGTATTCAAAATTTCATGGAACTACGAAATTCTTTGTATTTGTTTTGAACGCAAATAGATGCACAAAGAGATCCTCTTTTCGTGCGCTCCGGGCACAATTACAATATACGATGATAGCTCAGTTCTTCACAAGAAGTCTATTTAATGGATACAAATTTTCGACGCATTCGAACGGATTTCTTAGTTAAGTTAATTAATTTTTAATCAATCCATATTGAAAATGGAGAAAGTAAAATAAATTAATATGACGTTATCGTGTGTATGAGCTGTATTTATTTTGTGAACAGTTTACTCATTGAAACGCAGTCTACAGTTTACATTGTACTACGTCGTAGTTTCTTTGTTAGTGCATTGGTGGAAAATGTTGGCTTTTGACGCGCGCGTCAGTGGAATAATGGAACGTTTTACAGCAGAATATCATCATTCAATTTGAAAATGTATCAATTTTATGGTACCACCGCAGAAAAAAATCCACACGCAACGAGAGAGGCAAGGTTCGAATTTCTTCAAGGACTTTTGAGAAAAGATTCACAGAAAAGTACCTGACAACTCGATAGGGCCAAGTCTTGCTAAGGTGGCTTCTCTACTAAAGTCGAAGCTGAGAGTAAGGATAAAAATTCAAAAATTCCCTCTAAAGGCCAGTCGTACCAAAATATTTAAACTCAATTTAATCTAAACAATGTTTGGGCCAGTTATACCAATACAGTTGACTAACTTTAACCACGCAAAGTTGCTGTTGAACCAAGTTTAATTTAATTTCCCAATTCATGGCCAGTAAAGTTGAACTGAGTTTAAATATTTTTCAAGAGCTATACTGCAAGGAGACTTAGGGTCAGTTGCACCAAAATATTTAAACTTGGTTTAAAGGCAGTTTTATCTAATCAATGTTTGTGCTATAGTTGTATCAACCCGGTTAAACTTCGTTTAAACTCGCAAATTTTCAGTTGAACCGAGTTTAATTTTACTGACCGATTTTTCCCAGTAAAGTAAAAACGAGTTTAAAAATTTGGTACAACTAGCCCTAAGTGGAGAAGACGGAGGGAAGCATACCTGAAAACTTCGCTTAGTTTCGTTTTTTGTATTCATCAATCTTGAAAATATAGAGCTACTTAACTACGATGGCCAGAAGTAGAATCTTTACACTGTTGAGGCGAAGACGAAAAGAAAATAATGAAAGACAATAGAATAGCATCGTATCACAATATTTTACCATTTGTTCCAGTTGTTTGTTTACCATCATCACCATCATCATCATCATCATCATCATCACCATCATCAAGATCATTATTCTACGGATAACTCGTAGGAGAGAAGACGTTAAATGACTGAAGGTCATTTCAGACGTGTCAATTAAATGTTACGGACTTTAATTTATTTTATAGCGCAAAATGAAGCTCTCGAACACAAGCATGCAGCAACAGTCCTCTTCTAGATTTTTTTCTCTCTACTATATCACGTTTCGAATGCGAGCCAACGAACATCAGTCAGTTCATCGCATTATCAGCTTCGGTTTACAAATTATAAGCTCTAGTTAAATGTGCATCACAGGGGAACGTATAACTTACACGTACATTGTATTTTTCACCGGCAATGACGTCAATATGGTTCGGGTTCGATCAAGACGGAATTAGTTTCCGGTCAATCACAGAAAATCAAAGGAATTATGAAATTGCGAAAAATTTTCATAGTATAGTATGCACACGAACGTCAGTTAACCGAGGGTTATTCCATTGCATTTCGCTCGCACACTCTTCATTCTACAACACAACGGTAATTTTTAATTACAGGGTTCGCTGTTTGTAGTCGCGCTTCCTCTTTTCACCTAACGTTATGATTCAATATAATTACAGATTTCCATCGACAGTTGTTCCAGCTATATTCACCATACAAGGCTTACATTAATGCAGTATTCCTGAATAACTTCATTTCTTTACACAATTTACCATCGGCGATTCAGAATTACTAACCAGTATTGTTGAAACTGAGAAAATGTCAGTGAAAATAGCACACCAAACTCCTTTTTCCACCCAAATTACACTCTACGTCTAATCTCGTTCTAGAAAGAAGCTTAACCGAGCTAGGTACAAAATCTAATTATACAGAAAATAAAAACGCGTGAAAACACTTCCTCTCTTTTTCAATGTTCGAAAAATGCTTTTAAATATTCCATCAAATTGCTCACCAATATTTTTCTGGATATGAAATTACACTATTCCATCTTGACTTAATGCGTTCTAACCTTGGCCAGGAATAACTTCCATCCCAGAGAAGAGATGGCTGACTTGAATAGGGCAGCTGGTTTCAGGTTACGCGTTCGTCGCTCACCAACAGCGCTGTAACCCCATCGGAGGCGTTTTACTTCTCCTTGTCGGGTGCCGTACAATTTAAATGGAGACCTCGGCCGGGGCGCTTTAGATGAGCGACGAATGCGTAACTGAAATCAAAGTACAGTATGGGAGTTGGATATCTCTTCTCTACTCCATTCTTAATGTCAAATCTTGTCACTGAATGACAACTATACAATGACTGTATGTAAACTACCAATGTAAGACTCAGAGGTTCGGTATACGAACTTGTTTTAAAGTCTCTACATTCGGAGCAATCGGCGCTAGCATAGCATCTGTTTGAATCATGGTCTGAACCTCTCGCTTTCATTACTTTAACGAAACCAGGGTCGAGAGCAATGTTATTTAGATAGGAAAAACACTATTATTTGAATTTTTATGAAATAAGTACCACCCAAAAGGAAATTTCACACTCTACAACTTTTACAGTCGATTGTTTTTGCTTTAACCGCGTTTATTTTTGAAATGTTTTAAAAAATATTGAAAACTGCCGGCACATATCGCTCAACGCTCATCTTTCCGATAAAACGCTAGCGCTACTCAATTTAAATTACAAATACGGCTAGTCAGAGAAGAGACGTTCAACTCAAAAACGACAGCTTCCTTAACAATGTTAAACGAGGAGAGCAGAAGTTGAAAAATAATACGTGATATGACCCATATCAGGATAGCACTTTTTAATAACTAGATATGCAATGTTTCATACGCCAATTGGCTTAGCCCCTTCAATGAGCTAGATATGCAATGCTTTGAACACGATGAGTCAGGGTTGTCCATAGTGCGGCCCGCGAGAGATATTTGGAATTTAGAAAAAATCGATTGTATCTCCCGTGCAATACACAGCGGATCTGTTTTTGAACCAGCGAGAGGAGAGAGTACAATTCTTCAAATTGCTGAGTAAGGAACGGTAACCAAACCTGCGAAATTTCGGTTTGAAGCTAGCGTTTATGAATCAATCAAAATACGTTATAGGAATCGCCTGACAGATGAATCGTTACATCATCTCCTGCAGTTGGCTATAACCAATATTATTGCAATCAACATTCATGCCCTTGTACAGAAATGATATATAGGCCTGTGATATAGGCCTAGTGATAGAAAACCTTTAATTGTACTCATGGACAGTATTCATGTATTTATATTGCGTTTACATTCTGCAGCCCGCGCTAATAAGTTCTGAATCATTTTTGGCCCGCGTATGTCTCACTTCTGAACAACCCTGCCATAAGTCCCCCTCCTATCAAATATAGAGCCTCAAAGTCATGATTTTTCAAGTCCGCTTCCTATCATTTATAGCTCGAGAATGAAAATATTTCCAAGTGTTTGGTTGGACGGCGCACGGCAAATTTTTCAGGAAAAAAAAAACAGAGAACAGGTTCCCTGTTAATAGAACAACCACTTTCTTGTTACGCACGACCCAGCTACAAAAGCGCTGTATTCCCGTTGAGTTTCTACAGCGTCGTTTGGGCAGAGGTGTCAAGCAAAAGTCATTAATGCTAAAGCAGCAGAAGCAGCCAATCTTTGATTGGCTTTTAATCTAATCCAAAAGCCAGTCAATGATTTTTTCATTCAGCCGTTAGCCAATCAAAAGCAAAATACTGATCAGCTGCTTTTCATTTCACTCCGGAGTTCTATCATTTAGCTCCGGACTTAAGATTTATGGTTCATTCCGCTCCGGAATTCTATCATTTAGCTCCAGAGTCAAGATTTATGGTACATTCTGCGTCGAAACGGTTCATTCCGTTCCGGAGTTTCATCATTCTGTTCCGGAGTTAAGCTATTAGCGAATCATTCAGTAGCCAATAAAATGACAAAAACACAATAGCCAAGTTTTAAGCCAATCGTTGGTAAAGCAAGAAGCTGAAAGCTAGTTTTAAGTCAATCAGCATTTGCTTGACACCTCTGTGTTTAGGTTCCTTCAGTTTCCATACAATGGCAATGGGAGTATACAGCGCTCGGTGGCTGAGTCGCACGTCACTGAAACTAACTTACATCACTGTAACCAATCTAACTGCTGGCGCTTCTCGCGGATGACTGGTTGAAATAGTGGCTTGGAGGCGACTTTTAGACACTTGAATTGAATGAAATTTGCAATGCATATTGATAATAAATCAAACGAAAATCAAAAGAACTGCGTAGACCGCACAGTTTATTAATTACTAGCGGTTGGCGACGCGCCTCCGGCGCGCCTGACCGCTAGCTGTGTGTTGAGTAGATATCTGTGTTTTATAGGTATCTGTATCTTGTAGGTATGTGTGTTTTGTAGGTATCTTGGAATTCAGATGAATTTTTAAAAAAGAAACAGTGGAAAGAGTTTTGCAAAATTCACAACTATTCAGTTCAAAAATAAGAAAATAGACACCAAAAACTGCGACTGTACTTATAAAATATCAAAGTTCCGAGTCGCACAAAAATAAAATCACCAAATTAAATTTTTTACACACTAATTCACTTGAGAGCTGACTTAACGCGTGAAGCCTGTATTGCAGCAGAATACAGACAAATCCATTGACATTTTGCCAGTCCCTAAGAAAACACACGGACAACAGGTAACCACTCAACGCGCGTAGGTCTAACGTACAGCGCAAAGCAGTTTCAGTACTCGATAATGCCCGTTTTTCCTAATTTTGTCGCCCCCTACTCCACCTTGAGGGAGTCAGAACGTCGAAATTTATTTTAAAACCTGACCCAAATAGAACGAAATTTTTCAAAAAAAATTCCAAGTCGATAGGTGGAGGCGTTCGAAAGTTATGGACGAACATACAGACAGACAGACAAACATTCTACTTTATACATCAGATGTGGAAAGGATTGTGTACAGATGAGAACCTCAACTCCTTCTGTACAAAGACCATATTATATTAGTTGTGTCTTGTAAAATAATTCTGCCTAGATATCTAAATCTAATATGAAGCGGAAAGTTTGTCTGTTTGTCTTCTCATATCTGAAGAACTGCCAAACCAATCAACTTGAAATTTTTGCCGCATATTTGTGTTACTCGAGAATAACTTTTAGGCCATCAATTAAAATTTTAGCTTCCATAGAAAAAGAGTTTGTATTAAAAATTGTATCATTGCTGTATGCATCACCTGACGCAAAGAATGGCAAAGAGCATAGAAGAACAGGAAACAAAATAATTTGAAGTAGGGATATCAAGTCAATGGTCATTGACTTGAACTTCAGCTCAAGGCTTTCAGTCAATTATTGTATTAACTTAAACTTACAGCCATTGTCAACGCTTTCCAATTGGATTGATAAAGTCTGACTTTTGGCTTTTTTTCAGAACAGCGTGATGAACCGGCTCATAATTCAAGTCACCGACATTGGTTTTTGGCTGACTTTGGGCTTCAAACTGATCATAAGAAAAATCATTAGCTGATTTGAAATGTGGAAATAACGGCCAAAACTACGGCTCAAGCTTGAAATCTTGCGAGCTTCCACCTGCGCTACCGACGAGTGCAAAACACAAGCACGGATGTCCTAAGCTGTCCTCCCATCTTTCAAGTGCAAAGCATGAGCCCGTAGTGCGATGTAAACTCTTGTACATAAATTGAGTGCTTATGACGCCTTTCAAACTTGAATTATGCACTAGAGATGGATAAAAGGTGATAAGAAAGCAAATATTCAGATTTTGTTAATTTTTCCTCATCCTCCGATAAGAGGTTAAGTGACGGTTAGTTACTGTTGGTTAAGTGAGAGCGAAAATTTCAAGTTCTTTTATTGCCAGGCAAATCATTCTAACCCATCTAAGTTGAAACGGGCCAAAGCGTGTGTAGGTATGCAAATTTCTAATTTTGGAGGTAGGAAAATAAAAATTGAAGAATCCGCCTCCTAAATGTATACGTGCTCGCTTCGTCGGGTAAGGCAACGCACGATTTATTCGCAGTTCCCTATGATACCGATACACAAATTTCATATTTAAACGCAATTAACAAAAGATGGAAACACGGTATTACCATTAAACACAGGTGAATTAACGAAAGAGGAACCCAAAAATGATCACAAGACATGCGATGGGAGTGTATGTACAAGCCACAAATGCCTTTCTCCAACTTTTCGGCTCACAGTTGAAATGGTAACTTTTCACGAATTCGGCAACTAAAGGTCTGTTGTATTTAAGGATACGGGCAGAGGGTGAGCAGAGACATTACATTTTCTAATTATTTTTAACTCGTAGGTTTATCTATAGCCACAAAAAAATGGCGGAAAGGAAATTCTGAACACGAAATCGTCGTTCGAAATTACAGTTAGATTTTTTTCTTGCTTTATGGAAATAATAATGGGAAAAATCCGTGCGTGAGACGTCGTTATCATTTTCAAATTACTTTCTCCGCAAAGGAAAAAAAAAAAAAAGTAACTACGCAATCGACGAATTTCATTTTCAAAAATAGAGGGAACGTTTCTTTTCATTTTATAATTCTTATGAAATCAACAGCTTTAAAAAATATTTCAAGTAAGGTGACCTCGATTGAAAATTATTAGTCTTTCGCGCCAGATAGCAACTGAGATAAAGAACAGAGGAGTAAAAATTGGATTGAAGGCCTTTTTGCTCAGCCTACATCAAAAGATTTGACTAATGAAAAGAAAAATTTATTTTATAATGGGTTTCCATAACTTTTTTAAAACATTCTATCAGCTGCGATTCATTTAGTTTTGAGAAATATTTCCTCTACGATATTATGCACGGAAATTAGTTTTGATTCTGCAATAGTTAGATTTCCAAGGCAGATCAATAGATTAAATGATGGTACCGTGAGATGAAACGGAATATTCTCCGAGCTTCTTGACATGGTTCGACCTGGAATAGTATTCCATCTATAGTACAGCTGAATACATATACTAAAGGACCACATCCGTAATTATTCGTAGTATTATAGCGGTTGTACTGATATCAAATTCCAATCCTTCAAATTATTACCAACTGCCTAGTGCATGACTATACGAAATAGGATTATAAGCCGGTAGGTTCACACGCCTCAAATTAATACACTTCTCATGTCGTTATTAACAATTACATGCTGAATTAATTTCTTTTGATGAAATTATAGTTTCGGAATAAAGAGAAAATTAGGGCAATTATTGAAAAAATCTTCAGCCTCAAATGATGAAGAAAATTATCTGATAAGTGCCTTTTTGTATTTATCTATTTTTTTTTCCCAAGATCTCATGACAGGAGAGGCCATTTTCAAAAATAAAGATGATTTAATTACTATATTCTCTCTAATTCGATTTTATATTCGCAAAATTGATCTCGCTACCTTCCGAAAAAACCGCTGACCACAAATTTCTCTACCTTCTCTATTCCTTCAAAATTTTTCAATCAAAATTGTAACTCAAAATTATATTCGTAGGTTCATTCTGTAATCTCTTTCCTGTTGATTTTTGTTTTTCCTTATTTAGCTGAGACCCTATTTTCTTTGATTTTTTTCTCATTCTTTCCCGGTTTCATTTCATTTGGAATTTCACATTCAATAACGCTGAATATAATGATCTTTTTCACTCCCTAGCTCAACTTTAAATGATTATACATAGAGAAAAGAAATACTCTGTCCACAAGTAAGCGAATATCCCTCATCAATGAAAAATAATGATAATAAATTTAAAAAACAAGCTTAAGCACGCGGTCATGAGGCTGAACGACCAGCGGTATCACGTGCACAGTAGAAAAAACTATAACCCAATACTCCAAGATCGCATCCAGCGACAAAGGTCGACATACCGGTTGTACACAGCGAGCATAATTCAAATGTCATAAATTTTTTACCATATAGATATACCGTGCGTATATAAACTCATAATAATGGAAACTGATGCACATGACACTAGGTAGAGTAACCGTGTGGTGTTATGGAGCCTACGCATTAATGTATAATATATTATTTTTCAACTTATGCTCAGTATATACTCCTTTTGCAGATACTTATCGCCGTGAGTCGACGTGCGTCCTCCTCATCTCAGGCGCGCGATCTTTTCTACATTCTGGTCTTCATTCCTGAATTACATAAGACGCTTAGTTATGTCACACGATTTACCTTTGAAAATTCAGCGTGAATTGATAAGGAGGAAGAATTCCTTTTTGGAATTAATTGTACGTACGTGCGATGAATTAACAATGGCTTCGGGTAGGTACGATGTAGGATGTCTTAATAGTGGTACGATATAACACAGTACTATACCTAGAACCGCTGTCATCACAATTCGGAGGAAATTTTAAAAAGTTTTATCTTTCATATTATTCCGATCACAAAGCATAATATTTAACAAGCAAGGTCATTTTTCCTCTGTTCTGTGTCCTTATGTTTTTTTCTCTAAATCATCTGGGTTCTTACTGAAAAGAGAGGAGACTATACTAAGAATGAGGAATTTTCGTTATTTGTTCACTTCTTGACTCAGTATTCAAATCAAAGTATGTACTGATAAGGAGGGTATAGACAATCACATCTACAATACTCATCAACTCGATTGCAAAAAGTATATTGACTTCCATAAGATCCCCACGAGTACGTTTCGATCATTTATTCCTATTGCTAATCGTGAAGTTGCTTGAAGCTGATGGTCTGCTCTCTGGGTATTTTCGCCTACACCTACAGTTATCAGTGCTGTGACGTCATGGAAAATCGATCCAAACTTTTCTCTTGCTGTCATCACTAGAAACGGGTTCCAGAAATTTTCCGCTGGGCGAGACAAGAGAATATGAGTACTGTATGATGTATCACTCTTTGTGAATTCATTGTTAAGAAGAGCAGATTTCTTTCTTGAATACCTTATTTTAAAACATTTGGCCGCCCTACGATATCTGCCGCCGGAGACCTAGAGCCAATGTTCACAACAACTCCGTTCCAATCCTAACAGCCAAAATCTAAGCCAATGTCAAAAATCAATGTTAACTCTTCTGTTCTTATCGCTTCTTACTCGCTATCCGCCTCAAGAGCAATTTCTACACGCTTACTCCATTTATCTTCTCGTTTCGCGCACTCATACCCTCCTTGTAAACACCGTATCCTTCATCTGGGTCCTCAGATACAGCGGAATTAGTGGTGGAAAAAAAGTCGATGAAAGCAGCTAAAAAACTACCATTCACCAACACCCAAATTTTTCCCACTACATCTGACCTCGCACACTACATCCAAAGAACAACATTTATTTCAGCGAAAAACCCGCTACCTGTTTTTTTGGATGAGGGAGGGATCCTCGGAAAACGTCCGTGTCCGACTTTTGTGACGTCATCAATGACGTTGACCTCATTAAGACATTCGGAAAAATCCTCTCCTCTATAAACAGAATATGAGAAAAGTTTGAACCTCTAAATCCGAAAGGCGAAAGAATTCTGAGCTTTGGGAAATTTTCAAGCTATAAACCTGTACATACGCTAGTTAGGCTAAGATGGAGTCTATAGACTAAACATAAGCTGGGCTCGGAAGAGCCTCTCACGCTAACACTTATTGTATTCTAAGTAATTTTTTATGTTATGAGGGTTACATCTTCAGAAAACGTCCGCGTCCAACTTTTGTGACGTCATCAGCAGCTTCGATTTGATTCAGGAAGTTGACAAAATTTCATATCTAAACCTCGAGAGAGAGGCTTGAAAAAATTTGAAGCTATGAGATTCTGTAGAGGAGAGCCCAGAGGAATTCTGAACGCTAACCTTTTAAGGTAGACTATAACTATAGAGTCTTGGGCTAAAGTCCTAGATAAACTAGGTCCAGAGGAGGATTTTAGGAGAAGACTCTTCAAGTTCAGACTTCTGTTCTTATTAACAGTAAGTTCAAGTTCAATTGATTGATTAACAAGAAAGAATGTGTATTTCGAACAAGGATATGATTTCTTCACTGTCTTTATGTGGTTCGAAGGTGATAGAGAAGAGACTTGAAAAAAACTACTATAGCCTAAGGACACGACACCATTAGGGTCGGACATTAATTAAAATCCATAAAGACGAGAAATGGAAAGTGGAAACGTATGGGTTTTGGTCTTAGATTTCATAGAGGGGAAGCTCACCAAAATCAGAGCGTGATATTATGTTATGAAAAATCACGATAGTTACATACAACAAAAGAACTTTCAGAACTTTCAACTGCGTAAAAAGAAAAGAGTGATTTTAATTCATGACAGATGATTGGAACTAGCATTCCCACTAATTTTCAAGTATTCTCACTGTCGTTGAGTAAATTTCAACATACCTTCCAGGAGCAGTTTTCCACTGAGAAAGAAAAATCGTTTCAAACTTTAGATTATATACGAATAGAGTAAACCATCCTCTAATAAGACTTTTTTTTTTTTTTTTTTTTTTTCAATTGAGGATATTGTAAACTAATTGGATCACGAGTAGCCAATCATTGGGTGAGGTTAGAACACACCGAGATCGAAGGGGAGTTCATCTTGAAACGACTTGAATTTCAAGCCCAAAAAACAGTTCCACGTCGTAAATTTTCGAACATAAAACAATCAATGAAAGGATATAAAAAACTCATCTAATCATCGAACATCATTTGAATTTCTGATCGACGAATTTTCGAAAGAAAGAATACAAAAAATTATAACGTAGGAAAATTCTTGAAAAATGCCGTTTCGTCGTCACTAAAAAAAAAATGCAATAATAATTATCTCAACATTTTCTAGATAGCTTGCAATGTTGCCCGAAAGATTGCGATCTTCCATTGCTGAAATTGGCATTCGAAAAACTTTTCTATAAAAATTTTTTTGTATCGTAAATATGAGTTATTCTAAATCCAATCACGACCTAGGTTGTTCACCTCGCACAATAATAACGATGTATATAGCCTACGAGCGCTCTTTATCAATAATCGACTTAAAACGTGCATTAAGCAATGACTTTGTCTGGTTACCAATTTTAGTGTACAGCCTGCTCGTTATTCTGTACAAGATATCTAACAGATCTACGTTTTCTAATTTTATGACTCTTTTCTACGATTTTTTATCGCCTTACCACAATTCTCGTCGAAAAAACAAATACATTTTTTTTTTCAAGTGTTGAATGAAATTCAGAGCTGATTAATTTATAGTCTGCCTACTAGATCCAAATTTTCTAATTTTAAGACTTTTTTACGGCTTTCTTCGTAAGTCTTTATCGCTCTACCTCAATTTTGACAAGAAAAACGACTACATTTTTTTCAAGTGTTGAATTTGATCATCAACATAGATTATCAATCTTTACGTCACGATAAAATATCTACGAAAATTGAAATTTTGGCTTCTTCATTCGTAATTGTTGGCGAGTTAACCCCTTCGTCCGTTTTGAGGTACTCCTCTTATTGTGTTTTCGATTCAAATTAAAACCCATTTTCTCAGTTTTTTCTGCAGTTAGCCTTGCACCTATCGACTTAGTTTTTTGATTATCTCGTGCTCGTTAATATCATCATATTTACCATACTCGTATCTTCTTTGACCTCGAGTAACACGCGTCCCAATTTCATTTCCTCTCATCTCTCTTCGATGATCTCGTTCGACGGAATATAATTCCAACTCGCGTAAGGAGAAGAGAGATCAGAAAAATTCAATAATAATGAGGGCCATTATACAAAAAATGGTCCAACATTAGACGTTAGCACAATTATAGCACTCTCACGCCTATCTTGATTTGATCTAATTTATTTAGAAAAGCTTAAAATATTTTTATCACTAGAGTATCAAAGGGGAATGAGAGGAAGCTGATAAACAGTGGTCGAGAAATGGCTCATGATCACCAAGCAGGAGCAGAAATTGGTTTGTTTTAACAAATGGGGTGAGGGGAGAGGGAGATATTTTGGTAAATTGTTTGCCGGCCTTTCGGAAAGATGTGATTCAAAGAGAACTGGGTCTCTGACCAGTATAACAGGGGGCGACTTGGAAAGATTCCGACCCTTATTACACCATATAGAGACATAGTGAGGAGTCATTCGTGTTCCTGAAGGAAGCTTGGGCTCTAGCTAACTTTAGAGATGTCAAAAATTGTCGATCTACGTAAACATTAAGGGAGAGGACTTGGAAAAGTTTCAACTTTCGAGTTTCATATAAAAGGAGGGTGACTTCGAAAAATGTCGATCAAATCTTGATCAATTATCAAAATTGGACAAGTTTCCATAAAACAGATTTCTGCTAGTATAAAAGAGACCTCGCGACCTGCAAGTGGCCCCCTTTCCTTTGATCAGTAATACTGTGAACGTTCGCTCTCGTGAAAGTAGGTAGTTGCAAAAGGTCAAATATGGGTACAAGATCGACCCGAACGTGGCTCCAAAAATTTCAATGTCCGTTTGAATGGACTCACAACTAGCAGGTTGTGCTACTTTATTTGCAACCCCTCCCACAATTTTCTATTAATATTCGAGTTCCAGATTTCACTTTTTGCCTCTTCTCTCTCCAAGATTCTTTCATTCAAATCGGGTTTTTCCCCTCGTGGTCCTACTTGAAAAATTGTTTTTGAAGAAACTGAAATACACAGCTGTTGAAAGCTCCAACAGCTGAATTCCGCTATCGGATTGGACAAGAATTCGTTAAAAAATAGGGTGAAAATTCGCTATTGGTCGCGATAGTGTTGCCATTGGATAATATCATAACAACGTTGACAAGAATACTGGCATAATGAGTCACTGATAATATCATAACAATGCAAACACAACTGGATGCAACATGCAACCAAATACACAAAATGACCAACACGGGAAATTTCATGAGGAACAGGGTTGCGATGTTTTAAACAAAATTGTTTCAAACAGTGTTTTAAACATATTTTAAACATTGGAATTCGAGGAAAAAACGTTTCAAATATGGACGGCACGTCATGAATTTAAAGTCACGCGTACTCACGCACAAGAAAGCGTGAGTGTCTAGGGAAAAAATCTGGAGAAACACCGCAATAAGCGCTAGGTCATTATGTTTAAAACAAGAAAATATAATTTATATAGAAATGCCGTTTTAAACATGTTTAAAACATTGTTTTAAATTCTGAAAAAAAAAATATCAATTTCTAAAATGTTTAAAAAAAAAAGTTTCAAACTAAAAAAAAAGTTTTTTGTTCTTTTTAAAACAAACTAATTTTCTGCAACCCTGATAAGAAATATTATATTTAAACCGAGCATCCGCTAGGGTCGCTAACAACACGCGTGATTCGTCAAACAATAATGGTACTTTGACCAAAATTGTAAGAGCTGTCAAACCTATGGGAAGAAAAATTAAAAATTTAGAGTAAAACCAGAATTAAAGGTTTTCTTGTCATTTCACCTAATTTGCGTTGCGGAAATCTTTTAGGGGATGTCAAGAAGCCAAATCTGCTGCATTCACGGGTTCTTTTAATTTTTCCATTTTCCTCCCATGTATGGCCATAGTTTTGATACCTTTTGCGATTTTTCTCCGCTGCAGCGCAACGCTAGCGCTGTCCTGTTCGACTTGAGCGCTGTTGTTCGTCGGTGTTTCCCATTTGGGCTGACCATCCGCTAGGATCGCCAAGTACGCGCGTGGTTCGTTTACCTAAAATGGTATTTTTGCCGAAATTGAAAACGGGAGCTAAACTATGGCGGTATATGAGAGAAAAATGAAAAACTTGGAATAACTCTTGAATGAAGCGGAATTGAAAATTTTGTCATCTCATCTAATTTGTAGAATTTTTATTAGTGAACATCTTTTATGGGATATCCGGAAGTAAAATCTGCTTCATTTAAGTGTTATTTTGATTTTTTCATTTTTTCCCCATATGCCGTCTTAGTTCAGCTCCCGTTTTCAATTCCTCTTCACTCGGTAAAAATGCAGCGCGACGCTAGCGCTGTCCGGTCCGAATTTACGCAATGTTAAAATCAATAATCATTCTTTCGCCTTACAACCAGCGCTACTATCTGATTACACTGCAGAGTTGGGTGTAATCCCTACCGTAAAAGCACAAAAATCTAGCAGAGTTTTCGGTATTGGTCGTTTTAGTGTTTCAGAGTGGCACCTTCAGAGCCCTTTGAGAGCGCGCGTCAACTGCTCATATTCGGGCTGGCCACCCGCTAGGAGCGTTGAGATCGGCCAAGTTGAAAACAATATCAGGGTGATTTTCTTCTTCAAGTGTTCATTGAGTTCAAAATAACCTCGGAACAAAGCGATTTAGGAGAGGATTCAGGAGAATAAAATTTCTTTTTACAATTCATATTTCCTCATAAAAATTCATTCAGGTGGATTTAAGGAAATTTCCCACCCGTCACCCACACCGCCCATCAATTGTCCCATTCTCGTGGTGTGCCATACTAACGCTGTCCGGCCCGAAAAATTTTACAAAACGAGCTGAAGGCGAATTGAGTATACCAACAAGTGGCAAGGTTTTTTATGGGGCGTTTGCCGTACGTCGTCCAACCAAAAACTTGGAAGAATTTTGATTCTCGAGCTGCATATTATAGGTGGAGGATTTGGAAAAATCCTCCCTCTCTCTAGTCCTGGTTTACTACATATTAGGAATGTATTAGGCTGAGTGACTGAGCCTGGTTCAGCTTAGTATATCCGTGTTGCAAGCTAACGAATAAAGTAGCAGAGGCAATATTCATCCAAAATACCAAAATTATAGCCTAGACTCTAGGCTAGCAAAGGGCGCCGCGAGCTTCTCACCAAAATGCAATATCACAAATAGAGCCACGATTTGACACTCTTCTTGGTACTAAACAAGCGCAGCTGTCTCATTAATTTTATTTCTATCTTTCCACTTTGCACTCCTACCCAAGTTATATCTATATTTGTATTTATTATTACTTAAATTAAATTGTATCACGGATTAATTTTGTCGCGGCAATGAAAAAAATTGGAAAAATGTGTTCTTATTTGATATGTTCCAACGTTGGGCGGAAAGGGGAGCCGCAAAAATTTCTCCGACTGTAAAAGGCGCCATGGGCTATAAAAGGTTGTGGACCACTGGCCTAGAGAGAAAGTCTAATATACTCGTAATTATTGGATTGGAGTATGGATGAGCTAGTTAGCTCAACATAAGAGTATATGAGGCCCCATATTGCACATTGGGCCTGGTATAGCCTGGTATATTGTATGTTAGCTCTAATCCAGAGAAAGCTTAGTATACGGGGCAGAATTAACTACCTAACCGAACATACAGTATATGAAAGCGTTTGTATTTTGTATGTCAGGTCCAGTAGAGACTCCCTTAATATACTGAAGAAGAAAAAAACAGATCCCAAGGTACCGAAGGCTGAAATTTTTCAAGTAGGTCAAAGTTATTGATGTCTTGTGACCGTTCTTTTAGGAGCAATATTAGTGAAAAAACCACCGAAAAACTTGACGGTTTTTCAAGAGTATTCTCTGTCTTATAACCATATATGAAATGCTGAAATTGAAATATGTATCATATTCAACGGTCTCTTGATTTCATGTAAGAAATTACAAGACATATTATACCACGTGCACAACATTATCCTCTTGCACAATTAATCAGTATCTAGTGCTACCTATCTTGAAATAATTCCAGTTTACGTCACAAGATATATAAGCCTATTTCATAAGTTTGACTAAGTTACTCGTCTTAAAAAATTAGCAACATCTGACAATACTGTCATTTTGATAAATGTAGCGTAACTATGTATTATGTCTACATATATACATAGAAACCTGAAATTCGAATGTCGGTACTTTCGTGATCTACATACTCCAAAACGTGAGAAAACAGGCCCCTTCCTGGCACAACAATGACGGCTGTAATACATGGAAGTCGGTAACAGGATGAAGGTAATGTTATCATTCATTGTTTTTGGTGTTTTTTACAGTGTGATAGAAATATGAAAGATTTTTCGCGACAAACACGAAGAGCCCGCGTTGAAAAATAAAGAAATGAAGAAAATTACAAACGTATGAAGTCTCAAGTTCTTTTCAATGTCAACGATAAATATACCGGTATTTTGTTTTTTTTTTTTTTTTTCCAGAATTTTAAAATACCAATATTATAATATTACCGTATTTCGCTTTCTAGCTGCGAAGATTTTGCGAAGGCGCGCGAGGATTTCAAAACTTAAAATTCCTCACATCGATGATTAAAAATAGGAGCCAAAGCTAGCTATGTAGCTTACGATTACATAAAATGGAATATTTTAAATTTGTCAGTTATATTCTAATTTTATATTACAAATTCTCCTATCAGTCAGTTCGCTCATTAAATACATCTTCCTGTTCCTTAAACACGATAGTTGCCAGATGCATACGATTCGTTTAATATAACTCTCGACATACGTGAATGTTATACCGATGCCGGTAGTCCTGACAAAACTCAGTATTTATGCGTTCAAGTTGAGCTACATTTATGCTGGTGTACACTTCGTATACACGAGTCTGATTATTTCCATTCATTTGAAAAGAATTTCAAGATCTTCCTTCATTGATAATACATAATATTGTAATTTCGATCGCGTAGCTTTCTTTTCTCAATACGCCGAACGATCTCATTTGGTGTACCGAACTGCCATCTGGTGTACTTTTAGGAATTTTGTCGAGATAACGTTCACTCTTAAAATTTGACCTGATGGAAACTTCGGTTGGTATTCTGATATTGAACCATAATATTCGTAGGCAAATATAAATATTTTTTCTTTTTTTTTTTCGAGAAAGAGAAACATCGATTCTCAGTAATTTACTCGGTCTTGTCATTTTCAAGGCTATAATGGGAGCTTTTCACAGTATTGACATCACGAAGCTACAGAATAAGTTGGCACGTGAAACATACCCTGTACTTTCAAAACAATAAGGACGTTCAAATTACGTCAATGATGATGGTATAAAGACGATCGTTAGAGCGGTGAAGTGAACTTCCAATAACAGATTTTAATAATGAAAAAACAAAAAAAGAAAAAAATTTCAGAATCAGGAAGTTTATCGACGCGTGATACCAACGCGGTAAGTCGGTAAGTTTTATTATTATTATTTTTTTTCATCACTCATTGCACATGTACGATAAAAATAATCTACAGTGTCTGATAATGAACCTAGAAATAAAACAATTTGCCAGACTAACAGAGAGGACTATTCAGATCGCTTCATTCTGTATGGTGTACACTTTTACCTCCTAAGCTGAAAATATCATGAAAAACAAGTTATACACGCTCATAAATAAGAAGAAATAAAGAATCGAATATGAACGCGTATCGCACTTTCACTATCTAACAAATACTCGTTAGCGAAGATGGGCATCTCGGTCGCATAATAGTTGGAAAATTGCGAAAACGTGAAGTTTGTTTAATAATTTTGAATTTGAGATTTCAATAATTTAATAAAGAGCTTTCATATGATAATTTTATGAAGACTGTCAAATACCTACGATGTAGTAAAAGGTATTTGTGTACGCGAACAGAATCCTCAATTCCAATTGAGACGAGGAGAACATAATATTTCGATTTCACCTTTTAGTTGATCAAACTTATATTCAATGCATAAACTTGGCGACTTCGTGTCCCAGAGCGTTGGAAAGTTTACAGCGGTCAAAACTCTCCGAATCGTATCCGAGATTTTCTTGTAAACTAATCCTCAAAAACGGAAATAAGATGAAGGCATACAAATTTATCAGACCTTACTGCATTACTGCAAACTCCTCAGATCATGCTCCTTTCTTCCTACTGTATGATAAATCAAAATTTTCGGATCATAATCTGTGCCTGCGCGAGATAGGTGAAGAAGTGAAGAGAAATACAAATACGCTCCTTTCGAAAGTGTGTTTGAACAATGAATAATTCACATTCTGGAATTTGGATATGAGCGGGTTAAAGAGACTCAAGGCCCCTGTTCAAGTCCATCAGGTGAGGACAAACTTCCTAGTCCATCTTTTTTCTCTCTTCGAACTATATCAAGCACCTATTCGCTACAAGTTTCACGTTTTCGTTCTTTCACCCCCTTACGGTCAAATTTTCACTTCATCTCACAGGACCTATCTTCTATCTTCCAACGGGGAACCATGAAAGGTTTACCCTTCTCTACTTCTCATCAGAACTGTCTCGGCCTAAAAAAATTTTACTTTTGAGTCTCAAACCGGAAAACTCGAAAAAATAAGCTCTATACGAAGCAGTAGGAGGGGAATTTTGAAAATTCTCGATAACAGTGACGTATTTTCCAAGAGGGGATTTTGAAGTAAGCGTTTATTTTTCTGGTAATGGTTTTGAACAAGATTTTATGATTTTACCGAGCAAATTTTTCAGTTTTGAAGGGGGGAAAAGTGTCTTCAAATCCCCTCTTTTCCATTAATACGCCACCGGGTGACAAGGTAGCAACAGTATTTGTTGAACGAGTGTTTAGAAAAAGTATTCCGAGCTTAGTTGGTAAAATTTTGGACTTTGATCTCCATACAACCATCTGGACGTTATAATTTGAAAAACTAATAGTGCAGGAAAATTGGATTAAAAAATGCTGTTTGGTAACGATAAATCGGGCAAAGATAAAATTCGGCGTGATGTGTCAGTTTTTGTGTACTAATGAATCTCTTTAGACCAGTGCTTTTCAACCGGGGGTCCGCGGACCCCTGGGGGTCCGCGAGACCGTTGTAGGGGGTCCGCGAGAGGTAGCAGTTTTCATAAATTTAACAGGAATGAATTTACGAAGTAAGAGGAAAAAAGCCATATAAAGTTCGCCATGTCATTTGTAAAGGAATGATTGCGATTAAAAATTTTTTTGAAATATTAGGGGTCCGCGAAAATTTGGAATTATTCCTCAGGGGTCCGCGACCTCTGAAAGGTTGAAAAGCACTGCTTTAGACCACTCCCACTCCTTGACGCCCGCCACAGTGAAATAAGTGCTCCCTCAGCAATTTTTTGCTTGTATCTCCGCAAATATTGATTTTTGAGTAAGAATACTTCTGATAAAAATGAAAGATCATACAATTTCCAACAAATATTGTTCCATTCATTTTTTGCCTAGCGTTAGTAGTGAACGAGATAATTGAACAAAAGTGGCTCCATTTTACATTATACGCTATAGATATACGTGAATAATTGCTCCATTCAGCAGTTTTTCGCCATTATCTCTGCAAATATTGATTTTTAAACGAAAATACTTCTCATACAAATGAAAGATCATACAATTTCTTACAAACACTGTCCTATTCATTTTTTCCCTAGCATTGATAGTAAAAGAGATAATTGCGAACACAAGTGGCGTTATATGCTAGATATACCAATTTTCCAGGACTAATAGGAGAATTTCGAGCTCTCAGTCCCACTCGGAGAAGAGCGACGAAAAATTAATAAAAATTCTTCAAACCTAGCTCAAAATTATGAACCCTCACTTTTTGTTACCTTGATGAACTAAGGCTTCTCTTCATGAAGAATACGGGTCTTCTGAAAGATCGGTTTCCGATCCTATTCACAGGGTGTTTTCAGCGAGCCAAATTTGAGTTTTAGGGAGAGCACTCTACCGTGGGATTCTTTTAATTAAATAAATAACGGTTTCTAAAACCAGAGGGAGCATTGTTTACGAGGTATTACAGAGCTACATATCCATGTTTCAATATTTTTAGGCGCTATAAAGTGAGCAAGTGGCATAGCCGTGACTCGTATAATTTTTGTACTCACGTCTTCATACTTTTTGAATTGATCAGAACACTGTACATAAGATAACTCACCTGAAACAAAGAAAGATAGAGTTCCATTAGAATCGAATTGTATGAACAAGAATGCTAAAATCTAATTTTAAAAACTATCAACAGTTTTTGGCGGTACTTGGGTCACATTTCATCTCTTCGCACTCATCAAGTTCTACATGAAGGTTGCAATTTTTGCGACTGTATTGAGAAAACAAGGGGGAAAAAATTTTTAAGCAAAAGGGAGGTGCAAACGTACTCCCTTCATCTTCCTGCTACCTTCAAAGTGCTTTGCTAGTTCTGCAATTCTTATTCGCAAAGAACTGTACTTCGTTATTTCAATTTTGTGAAAGTATAAAGAAGTATTTGAAGAACTACATCTAACTATAACCAGACAGCCTCACATGAAAAAAAAATTTTAATATATTCAGTCATACTATCACGAGCGGCCTATTATGTCGACTAAGTATGTTCCTGCGGGGGAAATTGCTCATCGAAGAACGATTATGACAGGCTTCAAAGTTCCCATTCTCCTTGACAATCCATCTCGAGGACCAAGTTCAATAATCTGGCTTTTAAAAAGAGTGTTATGTAGGTACACAACGAGATATCGTTCAAGAAATTAAAAATCAAAAATTAATAATGACCCTTAAAAGAAAATAATGGGTTTCTGTATTCAGTACGATTAAAACGCCTGCTTCATTTTCGATATGTACCACCGTTGATAAGCTGCAGCAGTGTAGAACAAAGGTGGAACCAGTTTACACCAGTTTAAAACATGTAGGTGCATTGCGACAGCATTGCAAGCTTACATTCTGACACCAATAGCGCCCTGTTTCGTGTGCGGAAAATATAGCTTTCCACAATATTTCCAACGATGCTCTTACCGGAAGTAAAGTTTGAAGAAATGAAATTATCTTCATGCCCCAGTGATTCTGCTCATCTTTACATAACTTTTACAATGTATTTTGCAAACTACCGCAAATTTTGAAGTGTTGATTTGCGAAAAGCTCGTGAGGCACATCATAAGCGATCGAGGAGGCTCGCGTTTGAACCAGAAAATGAGAAAAATAAGAACAAAATAATGACAATTTGTGCATGTACTTAATTTGTAATTAGTTTTAGTGTGAAAGTTGATCGATCGACATCTAGATAAACCAGCGTCGTTCTGTTAGAAGAACATTTAATTAGCCCATAATTATACAATTTCCTAATTAAGAACAGGTGTTACTGGTCAAATGAAATATTCACGCGCGGATAATTGTAGCCGTTCATTACGAATACATAATATGAGGCTGAAAATTGAAATACTAAATGAATAATGACCGCATCGAAACGCTTTAATCGATCAAAGTACATGAGATCAGATATATTTGATGTCCAATGAAGACATGTAAAAAGTTGGAAGACTAGATTCCGAGAGTCGTTCAAAAGTACCAAAAATTAATGTGAACGTTAATCTTTTGGGTGAGTTTAGGTCAAAAGTTTCAAACATTCAAATTTTTAAAAAAGGCTGCCTTATCAATACTGGATTTAAAAAATTGCAGAGCTCAAAAGAAGTTTTTCGAATGGATGTAAATGAACTCGTCTTTCAGAACCTCGCATGAAGATTTAGTCTAAAATCGCAAGAATACAAATTCATGTCAAAAATGAAGTACATATGAATTGTTTTAGTGACTACTCAGAATGAGTTCATATCTTGATTATCGAAGTCACACAAGATGGTGCAGTAATTATTCAACTCGGGTTAGAAAGGTTCAGTACAATGAATTTTCATTCAGTTTTCACTTTATATTCACATCGCTCTCAAACTTCTGTTGTGTATAATGATGAACTCCTCATCTCGAATAAGCAAGCGCCCTCGAAATCGCTAATTATTCTGGAGCTGAAAAGCACACCTCGATTTTTTTTCTCTGTTACTTCACAGTCCCGTTAGCGTTCAAGAGCAGAATATTTTTTTCGGGAAAAGGAGAAGATTGGCACGGCAATGTACCGAGCGAATTGTTAGTTTTTCCCATTTTCATTATCTGTAGTATTATTCAGTAATCAAGGAAAGAAGAAAAAGCACCCTCTTACAGTAAAGGAGTACGTCATCTGTATCATGAAAAACAAAATAGGCAACGGGTAAAGTGGGGGGATGACTGAAAAGAACGTACGGAACAAAAAAGTTTTTTTTTTTTTTTTCCAGTAAAATAAAGGGGATTTTTGCGTCCGTTTTTCTTCTTCCAAGCATATAAGTAAACCATGGAATTTTTCCTACAGATAACAAAGACGGCAAAAAAGAAGAAAAAAAAACAGTTTTTCACGATCCGCAGTACACCTTAGACAGAAGGAAAAAGAAACGAAATTTATGAACTGAGAAAAAAAGGCTTTTAATATTTTGGCATCAATATTGATTTTGCGATGTTATCGTAACTTTCAAAATGGTTAGATTGAAATAATATTTCACTTTTATATATTTTCATTTTAAAAAGGCCCTATTCTCTTTTTATTAAAAGAACATCATTTTTCTTTAAGGCTGTGAATATTTTAAACACGGAGGGGGGTATTATTTTTTACATTTTCTTGATTCCTTTTTGTCGATGGCAAAACCAATCAGACTCGGGACATATGACGGTCTTGTATCTTCGATGCAATCGCCTAAAATCACAATCTAAATATACCCGTAAACTCGCTTTGCATAGCTTTTTTCTTCTTTATCTAGAAACTCAGTTTCAACGCCACTTCAAGTCGAACCTCACACTCCTTGGCAAATTATCCACCCTTTCTCATCATACTTATGACTTCAAGACTGAAAAAACTACGAGTACGCTTCTGTTTTCACTCCTTCTTCTCACAACTTAATTCAACGACCTCCTGCACTCAATCAACTACGCGGCGTTCAAGTGACTTTCACTCCGATCTTCGGCCACATCAATTTTTCAAAAAACTACTACCTCATCTACAAATAAAATTGAATCGTCTTATAGGCAATAAGTGGCCAAACGACAAAAAGAAACAGTCTTCAGACTCAAATCAAGGATTATGAAGATATCCGTCCATCTAACGACGACATACTCAACGATTAAAACGTACGGAGTAATTTGAAAAGAGCCACAGAAATGAAAATACACCGGAGCGCTTTCGATTAAAAAACCATTGTCAACGGGGACGTGAAAGCAACTGAACCAACTCCGGCCGGCAACAAGAACTACCGAGGAGGACATGACTGAACTAGCGAGTCATCACAATGTGAATCATACTCGTAAACTAATTCAATCAAGCCCTCATCAGGGATGTACCTGTTGAGCACATTTAGGTTATCGTTATTCAGATGGCGAATAATTTCGATGTGTTCTAGCGCGGTACGTTTGAAAGCCGAGGACTCTCTATGGAGGAGGGACTCAGAACCCTCTATGAAACCATGGCCAGTGGTAATAAGATGGTCCGCAAAAGCCGAATCACCCAATTTCTTCTTTTCCCACGCCTTCCTATGCTCATCTATTCTAATTTTGAGCTAACGTCCAGTCTCGCCTATATAGATTCCATTACAATCATTACACTCAATTTTGTAAGCCCCTCTTCTTTCGACCAGTGAGATGGGGTCCTTTAACTTAACGAACAAGCTTTTTACAGTGTTCAGATTGTAAAACACTGGCCGAAATCCAAATGGGCGGAGGACACGACCTAATTGGGAAGAAAATTTCCCCGAAAACGGAAGCCTAATCCAACGTTTCCTACTATCTGACACTAGATTACGGGGGAGGGAGGTAGTGGAATGAAGGCATTTCCGAGTCAATTTCCTATGGACCATCAAGTCAATATCCAAGCTGATCTCGTTCACTCTGGCCAAGTGCTTTATAGTCAAGAGCTCCTGTTGAAAAGCGAGCCGACCTAATGGAATACTCGTCTACCGGTGGATGTAACTATTAAAACCGGCATATTTGTGAGCAACCGGGCAGAAACATCTGCCGTGGACAGTAATATCGGTCGAGGTATCTTTTCTATATATGGCGAATTCGTGGGCACCTTCTCTATTAGAGATAGTAAGGTCCAAAAAATTTATAGATGAACCGCCTACTTCTAACGTGAATTTGATGGATGGGTATAAACTGTTAAGATACCTGAGAAACTCCAAAAGGAGATCTCGTTAACCGGTCCACAAACACAACACATCGTCGACGTACCTGTGCCAATAATATAAATGACCCAAAAACCCCTGACCAGAGGAAAAGAGATCAAGCTCAAATTTAGACATGAAAACCTCCGAAATGAGGGAACCCAAAGGAGAGCCAATAGGGATACCTACCTCCTCAGGAAATTCGAAAAATTTGCCTTCAAATTTGCAAAAGTTGGGAGACCAACAAATATTGAGTAAATTAAAAAATTCTGTCAACTCTTCGTGACAGATATTAGATTGGATCAAAAGGTCTCCCATATGTTGCATGGCAGTAGCTCTAGGGATACTCGGAAATAAGCCGACAACGTCAAAGGAGCATAGGGTTGAATCAGGCGGAAGAATGTCATCCTTAAGCTTATTAGCCAAAGAGACCGAATTCTTCACAGAGTAGGATGACTCAAATTCCACTCTAGATTTGAACCAACGGTCCAAAAATTTCGCCAAGAAGTACGTGGGGGAAGACACAAAAGAAACGACCGGCCGCATCGGGGAGTCCCTTTTATGAACCTTAGGTAGCCCGTACAAGAGGGGCGGCACTGGATTGGGCTCAAGAAGCATTCTTTTAAGCTTAGGGGTCCTAATAATAAATTCACAAGTGTTTATCACACGTCTAACTTCTTTGACGTGATTTCTGGTCATATTTTAGAGAACCGAATTAATTGTATATCCGTCCATCTTGATGACGTTACATCCTCCTTTATAGCGAAATCTCATATTATCTCTAGCTCATCTAAGCCTCTTCCTCGCATAAATGGTGGCTTGGATCAGAACCAAGTCCCAAAAGTAGAAGTCAGTTCACGCCTATATCATATGATGTGGCCAGAACGCTCTCCTAATTCCAAAACCTCGTAACTCCTATTCCAATGAGCACCGGGTCGCAGATTTTAGTCAAGGAATTCCTTTTACAAGCATTCAGTGGTGCCACCTATGAATGTTTCTAGACATTTTGTTCCCACATCAGTGCGACCAGACGAGAAGGGTGCTACTCGGCAATCTTGAAAAGAATCCTTGACTACAATCTGCGGCCCGGTACTCGTTGAAAAAGTATTTACAAGGTTTTGGAGTAAGGAGGGCGAGTAGCTCCTCTAAGGACGTCGCGAATTGCCAATCCGACGACGTCCGATGAACTTTCACCCGTGCCTAGTATCCTAGTATAAACTAATACTAGGACTAGGCAGAGTTGTCAACTCTTATCTGCCTATGTAAGGCTTGAGTCGACAAAGTTTTAGCCTAGCTTACGCTTCGGTGAGGGTCGAGAATCTAGAATCTTGGCCTAGCTTGTGTGTTTACAGAGACTTCATGACCCAGCATTTTGAACATGAAGCTACTTCTCACTATCCACTAGTATGGCCTACTAAGTTATGTTTCAATAAAGCCCTGTAATTCTTCCAAATCTTCAAATTAGGTCAGACCATACCTACGGGTTGAAAATTTTGGCCATCCTAAATCCCCCCCCCCCTCCTCCCTCCTCGAAGACATTTTCACGTCAAAATGACCTGAAAAATCAGTTATTCTACTCTTGTAAATACCAAAGATTGATATAGATTGTTAATTGCTCTAAAGTCGCTCGATTACTTGGAGGGCCGGGTTCAATCATCAATCTCTCACTCCTACTAACATAGCGTTCTCAAAACCCATTTCCGTTCCCTGATCTTTCAGTTTGGTACAACCTCTAAGAAATCGGTCTCATTACAGACGTAGGAAAAACGAACTCATTGTCTCGCTTCCTCTAAGGAAAGAACATTTTTCTCCCGTCTCAGACTATGACTCAAGTACTTTTGAGGCACTAGTTCGCTCATTCTATTTTTTTTACCATCCTCAAGTCACTCAATACCATATCTGTACCCCGCCCCCCGCGGGATCGCAATATTAAAATGCTTTCGATCAGTTTTATACAGTAGGAGCCTTCAGAAGTAAGAAAGATACACAACGATGGAGATAAAAATACAGTTTTATAGGGCCGGGTCTAAAAATTTTTTATAAAAGTAAGTTACGTTAAAAAATCTCGGAGTTAATATGGTTTCTAGGACGCAGAATAAACGAAAAATCATATTTTATGATTAGCAATAGACTAATGATAGATGAGTAGGTGAGGAATAAGATCAAACAAGTCATTTACATACGAAGTCGAAAAAGTCACGAGTGGAAATTTTTAGTTCGATAAAGAGACCGTGCTCGTTTCCATGCACCAATTATTCGAATAAAAGAGCTTCTCTCACATACACCAGATACTATTTTATAAAAAGCTGTAATGCAGATTTAAGAGAATGTTAATTTCAAGTATTCCTACTCGAAAATCTCATCCTCGCATGGTCTCGAATATAGCTGACAAAGCCGGGGTTGCAATCTAAAAGAAAGTCTCGAGGCTTCCAACATCTCGACAACGTTCGTTATTAATAATTATATCTCAACCGGTCAATTCCATGGATCACGTGGTTATAACGTGATTCACATTCACCGAGTGTGTTTTCGATGGCAATTTATTCAGTTCCCCATCATCCGATCCGTTGGTGGCATGTTGTATTTCGTTAATTTTCACAAAAATATTCAACAGATTCAAATATAGAATCGTGCAAAACGATAACGACTTAACGACTTCAAATAGGTACCTATAACTCCGCTTTTTTTTTTTCTCTTCTCAATTTTAAATGCGTTCTTGCAATGTCCTCGACTCGACAAAAATCGTTTACTAGAAATTGAGAGGGAAACTTGTTCTGCCTACATTATTTTGTTTATTCGTTTGTTCATCTAGTCGTTCAAATAAATGTTCATTTTCCTCTTTTCTGCATCATTTTTTCAACTTTTAGAACGTCACTTTCTGTGTTCGACATTCTGTCAAGTGGTATATGAAGAGATATATTTTTACACACGACAGAAATGATGATTCCTAGATCCGAAACACTCTGATGAGGGAATCGGTACGAAATTCCAATTAGGACGAAGTGAATGTTAAAGACAGCAAAAGTGATGGAAACAGCTCACAGGAAGACCAAGAGTTTCGTCGTTTTGAGTCACTCTTCCTCGATACTAAGGAAAAATTTTCGTGCCACATAAAACGAGACAAGCGGTATGAACATATTCCAATCAAAATTAATCTCTATAGCAGCGGTTCCCAACCTGTGGTACATGTACCACTTGAAGACTGTAGGTGGTACGTGAATCGATAAGGGAAATGACAAAAAGTGCGTGTATATAAGGTAGAAACCCCAAAGCGATTCAAGTGAGACTTTGCCAACGATTAATTCGTAATATGGGCACATACTTTGTAGTCAATACGAGTGAAGACTCATGGATCAAAGTTCCTTTTCATTCTTTAGCTTCCAATATAATTATCTTTTGAAGAGTGAGAGGAGCTCATTACTTTATCATGCAATGACCAGCTATGTATCTTATTCAAAACAACTTTTAAAAAATTTTGATACGTCTTTAAAAGTCAGAGTGTCCTCATTGAGTCAATCAATCCGATTTTTTCTTCCCCTTACCACAAAGTATTTATGTGAATTGGTATTTTTATTTCATTTTTGCCTAATGGTACGTAATACATTCCCAAGTGGAATTGGGAACCACTGCTCTACAGATATCAACTCAGTTTTCCGTAATTGCATTACCTAAATCCGAATGGACATGGATAAGGACACGTACAGATAATTTCATCATACAAGAAAATTTTTCGTTCAATAAATCAACCTGAGAGGATTAATAGTGATACAGATGCGAACGAAAGAAACGAGGTCATATTATCTCTCTTCATTTTATTTGTACGAAGGAAAAGATTGTACTCTGTACTGTTACTGAAAAACATCAGGACACTACAGCAGAGAGCTACATTATCATTTAGCGATAACGAATGATGTCTTTTAAATCGATGACGATAGGAGAAAAATATGTTTTTACGTAGTTCATCTCGTCGAAACTCGAGGCTACATTTATCATTGCTCATAATACATTCAATGTTGTAATTTCCTTCCTCCACCTTTATTATCTTTATTACAAAACGTAATCGATCGACCCTCCATATATTATACTGATACCCTCTGCACACCTTTTGCTATACAAAATCGAAAAACGTATTACAACATAATTCTCTTACGTTAACCACTAAGGTAAAATTCATATACATACGAATAAACACCTTGAGTGCCCGATAATTCCCCTCTCATTAAACCTAAAAGACTCAACAGAATAAAATACCATAATAGAAGAAACAGGAAAGCGAAAAAATTTGACAAAATAACGACTATTAATTTGTCCACCTCACGCATCATTACTAAACAGCCACATGAGAATTGTTCAGAAGAATCACTGAACTCGGAACTTGGAGAAATTTTTTTCGAATTGAGAGGCTCTAAATAAAAAATAATATCTCCAGAGAAGGTCACAACAGTTAGCACACCCTTTGTCTGAAAAAACATATTCTACTTCTACTTCAAGTCAACGAGGGAAAAGAAGCTGTTGGCGTGGAAGGCAGAATTCTCCCACGTATCAGAAAGACCAAATTTTGAATATTGGTGAGTCTATACATAATTTGTATTCTTCCTCGAACTACCCTTTCCCTCTACCGAAACCACTCTTGTTGGTAAATTCTAATTTTCAATTAGTCAAGCGGAGGAACTTGCGATGGGTGAGCTTCGAACTTAAAGACACAGAATACACGAAGTCACTGATTCAAGTTCTGAGTCGATAACACTTCACAAGTACCAGTGGAAGCCTTACTCGAACTTTTTGGACATCCCATTTCCTGATTCATCTATCAAATATCAAAATAAAAGCAAGAAAACGAATTTCATACCGAAAGTCACATTCAAACAAACTGAACTTTTGAAAATATTCCAGAACTTCATAACACAAGCCCCCCATAAAGTTCATATAGCGTAACCGGCTTTCCAACTTTGTCTTCACTCGTGACATCATGGCCGTAACCACATACTGATTACGGCCTCTCTACCACAACAGAAAAATGGAAAAAGTTGGATAATTGCATCATTTCTCACCAATTTTGAAAACGTCTTCGTTGCTCTTATTTCCAATAGCTGTCATTATAAGAAGCTAAACTGGCCCCCGAAAAATCTACCCGGTGACATTCGGGAATTCGTCTGAACGTGCATAGATATCCTGTCATTATATTAAAATTCTAAGCTATACTGCATTAATCGACTGACTTACCTCTAAAAGCGAGGAGTGGACGGACATCGTTTAATGGCGTCCTGCGAGACATAGGAATCATGAGATTCAGTCAAATGAAAATTATTGAATCAACCGCAATTTCAGATTGTACCGAGTATCGAAGAAAATCAAGAGCGAAATGTTTAACGATGCACATGCGATTCGATATAAAAATACTTGCTAGGTGCGTAAACGATCAAGAAGCAATAAAACTGATTGAGGCTTTTTAAATATCCCGGTACTTATCAATTCCTTATCTCATTTGAACGTTCGTACGTTCAGATATAATATTGAAAAGAACGTTATATCCCGATCTTAAGCCAATATGAGTAAACATCTCCTCCTCACTAGCTGCCGCACATGCAGCTATTAAAGAAGCATGTAGAAAAACATGACTGTTTCCCACTAATTACATTTTCCTTGGCGAATTTGCGATAACTTACATATGTATTCATCTTTAAGGAAGTGATGACTACCATTACCAGAGCAAAATTTTCGATTTATCTTTCCAATAATTGACGAAATATGAGTCAATTTCAACTATAAAATCGATATCTCATTCAAATGACGTGCTGGGTGCTGCACATAAATAGATTGAAATCTACAATTACTATTTCCACGTGTTATTGGATAAATTGGTGGCGAAAGATATTAAGAGAATATTAGAAACCAAATTGCGGAGGGGCGAAAATTAAACCCGGCTTTGAGATAATATTGCGGAATACATTTCGTTAGGAGTGCGAAAATCAGTTTTAAGGCACATTCTGTCCCGGATGACACCGATTCCAACGACGAATCAGTGAAAATTGATTTGTTTGGATATGAAGAAATGAGGCTTTGAGTTTCTGTCTCGGGGAACAAAACTGTGATAAAAAATTTGAAAAACACTTCCTTAATAGAATAAATTGTGTAAGTAAAAGAATACCAGATGAGAAGCGACCAAGTTTCCATTAATTAGGATCATTCATTATACAAACATGAAATTCCAAATTTTTAGAATAAACGAGAATGACTGTTGAGTCGAAAACGTTTACTGTACTCGTGAATTATAATCGTGACTTTATGTATAATTTGTTTCTTTTATGTTTTATGTAATTTGAATTATGAGTCACTTATTAGAACGCATTAATGTTATGAACACAAAAGTTATCGAAGATATTTCTAGAAATATTTTCAACGCTGAATACAATGCAATTTCCCGTTTTTCAATGTTACCTCTCATTATTTTGCAATACTCATGTTTAGTTCCCGCGCTCCCTTACGACAGACAAGTGTACCTTCTCGTTGTAGCTCGATAAGATACATTACGCGTCGCAACAAATCACGGGAACTACACATAAGTTTTGCACAATAATGAAAGGTAGTACCAAAAAACGGCGGATGTCATTGTATTCAGCCGAAAAACTACTTTCAGAAGTACTTTCGACAGTTTGCGTTCATTCCAAAAATTTGAGATTTATTTATGTGTGTTAATGAAGAACAAAATATAGACGTTATCCACCAGTGCTAGAAGGTGTCTGATGACAACATTTCAATTAGCTAATGACTAGTGGCGGATCCTAAAGATAATTTTGGCAGAGGAACTCAAACTTCAGAATCAAAGAAAATTTTATTGATAATTTTATTAGGCGACGGAGGGGGGGATGATTCTGAAGGGGTGATGAGATTGAGACAGTGGAATTTCAGTGAGCGAAATAGGGTAACTTTCTGAATCTGATGCTAAGTAGGGATTCTTTGGCAGTAAGTTTTGATCAAGCGGAGATTGGGCAACTTAGTGGGAAGCCTTGTATTAAACCATTTCTTTGGAATTCTATTGAGGAGAACTGGAAGAACGGACTGGAGACTCGGAGATTGAGTGAGAGGCCCGCATATTTGGAGGAAGTCAATATTTGGGGAAAGGCCTTCTTCGTATATAATTTTTCCAAAACCTTGAAGTAGATTAGAGTCAATGTCCTTTTCAATCCTTCTTAGCCTAGCATACCCTAAATAATCCGACACAGCTCATATATATGGCCAGCAGAGAACACCATGGAGAAAGAAATTTAAAAGACCCCTGAAATATGTCACTCATGACGTCATCAGCTCCTAACATCATTTTTAGGGTCAGTCCGGCCACCGACAGCTGACAGTATTGCAATCACTTTTCTCTTTCTTTCTTTCTTCTTCTTCTTTGGGTCAGTTAAGACACTGATATCTCGGTCAAATGAGTCCTAAACTGCCTAGTTTCGACTCTCGTATGCAGCGTTTTGTTTCCTTTGTTCCTTGTCGTCTAGTATTTATTTTTTTCTTCATTTCCTTATGTTGAGATACATACATCAACATGCTGTTATTTGGCCAGAATGGAGAATACCTTTTCTTTTGTTGAAAAGGGTCATCGACAGCAGGTATAATAAGGGTTATCTTCAGGATAAAGCATGTATCCGTTGAAAAATACCTGTAGCCTATATTTGTTTATGAGTGATTTTCCAATGTTTGATAGGTCGTTTCCAATTGTCTTATTGAGTGTGTATGACCAGCGTATTTTGAAAGTTCATCAATCTATGTAATTTTCTCAATACTTGGTTCTTTCTTTCTTTCTTTCTTTCGGTCTCTCTCTCTCTCTCTCTCTCTCTCTCTCTCTCTCTCTCTCTCTCTCTCTCTCTCTCTCTCTCTCTCTCTCTCTCTCTCTCTCTCTCTCTCTCTCTCTCTCTCTCTCTCTCTCTCTCTCTCTCTCTCTCTCTCTCTCTCTCTCTTTTTTTTTTTTTTTTACTAAAAATACAGTCAGTAGAGAAGCCGTCAGCTAAAAAGTAAGTTACAAATACAATGGTTGTCCATTTTACCCGCTCTCGAGCTCCTTAATATAACCCGGTACAGCGTCTATAGCGCAACAGAAATCTCTTTTCCGTAGCCTAGCATACCCGTATATAACCTAATACAGCCTAATTTCCAACGTCATATGTACACAGTTCGATGGTAGAAAATATTTCAAGTCCGTTTCTTGTTGATATACCTCAAAAACTTGGATTTTTTCAAGTACCTAAAGTAGGTCAAGGCATTGGTCAAGGTTACTCATGACGTCATTTTTGTCTCGCAACTTTATGACTCGGTTACGTCACGCAAACAGAATGACCCCTCCATCAAGATATCGAGGGTTAAGAAGCTAAACGTAGTATGTCCACTTAACCTTGACAGGAGAATCAGCTGTTTGTATACAAACAACAAACAGCTGATTCTCCTGTCAAGGTCAAATGGACATACTGCGTTTGGCTTCTTAACCCTCGATATAGCCCCGTCAAAAAGATTGAGAATAGAGCTCCACATGATCCTCATACATTTGAAAACCTAGGTCTGCCAGAGCCTCAAACCATATACCGGTAGTAAAATAGACTGCCGATAGTGATAAGAAGTATGTCGAAACACTGGAGACGAAATAAGCCGCTCGGGTCCGACGTTAAAAGTAGCAGTGGGCGAAGCTTATATCGTCTTTACCCCGCTGGTAACCGAAGCGTCCATATGAAGCGTGATATGAACCCAAGCGGCTTATTTCTGGCCTCCAGTCTTCCGACAACTGATAACGTCGTTTATGTATTGTATCGGCGGTCTGTGTTACTACGTATTATGGTCTAAGGCCAGAGCCATCATGGTGGATTGTCCCTCGGTACACAAATCAACCATTATGTATAAAGAATGTCGTTGACGATCTTTTTTGAAATATTACTCGCCGGGTACTTGCGATTGATATGGTCGGTAAGTCAGAGGGTCTGTTGAAACTTCAATTTACTCATCGTTTGGGTATACACCTGAAAAATTACACGCTCATGGAAACTGAGATATTCAACTTTGAGTTTTTCCTAACCATAGATAAGCCTGAGTAATTTCAAAAAGCTCTTATGCAATTTGGAATGCAGATTGTACAGTACATGAACTTGAATGAGCGAGAAATTCGTCTTAGGTTCACTTTGATACTTCAATATTTTCTACCCTGCGGGAATTGAACTATTATTCACAAACATGTCTCTCTCCATGCTGTCCACGATTTTGGTACACAAAATTAAAAAATAATGCTAATGACAATAGCCAAAAACGTGGTCGTTATCTAAAGAGATCTTCTGATTACTTGTATTCGATACATTGCAATGAGTAACACAAGAGAAATTCTCTTCAAACATGTTTTTGCGATGAGTAAGACGAAAAAATACTCAGTTTTCGTTATGCTGGTACGGATATGTGTATCTATTTGTTATCTACTAGCTGTCTTTATCTAGTATCTATCTCAGTAATGTGATTTTGATGAGAGTAAAAAAAAGTATAGTTTTTTTTTTAGTTCACAACACCGGATGGTTCATTGATGATGAGTAATAACACGATGAGAATTCAGTTCAAGCGTGTTACGAACTCTACCGTAATATTTTTGAATTTCATACAACTTCCTATGCACACTTATCAAGACTCATCGAGAAATTTATGACTTTTATGTAGTACCTTAAAATGAATTTTTGTTAAGAGGAAAGTGGACCTTCCTACGAGGGGCAGTCCAATAGATTCAATCCAAATAGGAACTATTGCATTACCAAGTCAATGCAGGTACGGTGCGATTCTATTTGAAACATTTTTCGAGGTTCAAAATCTCATATTATCTACAGGTTTCCAATTATATATTATCGTGTACGGTACAAGACTACACAAGTGAGATATATTTTTGCTGAGGACCTATAATGTTTGAAAATGCCGTACTTTCAGCACATGAGAAGTTCAGTTGAGAAAATTGACGATTTAGGGTACAAAATATTGACCGCCAGGGATGAGTCATTCCATCGGTATTCACCTTCTTTCTGAGTTACTCTATCACACATTTACAGCGAGAAACAATCATTTTCCTATTTAGCCTATTTAAAATTCTTGAAAAGTTTACAAAGTTGCGGCGAACCGGCGATATCTTTCTTCTAACCTTTCACTGCTCAGATAAATTAATGCTGAAGCACGGTATGGTTTCTCACTAAGCAGCGACTAGAATTTCGGTTGACAATACAAGGAGTCAACGTTTCGCGCGAGTACAATATTCTACTGTTTACATAATACTATCGTCTGAGAAATATGAGAAGTATGGTTTTTGCACTGAAGCAGATACATATACACTTATACTCGTCTGGCACGAGTAACGGTATTAATTAGCATTTAAAGAGATAGTCATTCGTTATAGTATCGAGATTTCTTTAGTTTGCACATTCGCTATCAATGGACCACGAAAGGTCAGTGACCCCATATTTTGGAAATTTCTTCCTTTATTACGGTCTTCAGATCAATTCGAGACGAGATTCGACGAATTGCAGGCACATCATATGACTTCTCATTCATGCGTGCCCTCATTTTCGCAATGAGATGGCAATAATTTAATTGTACAATCGTGAGGCAATCGAAACCGGCCGGCTCGGCTCCGATTCCGAAGCCTTTTCAACGTTCCGCATCGTAGCTTGAGCGGCACTCATTTTTGCTGATAAGAAAGAAGAACGAACGAACAACGGCGTGATAATAAAAATTTTATTCCTCTCAACGTTCGCTTACCTTGTGATAAAGGATTCGTTTCGGCGATCGATTCGAATATGTTGAATGAGCCTTTGAAACGTTGATTTCTCGGCGTGTTGCCCAATGGCGACAGGTCATCTAATTTATTGAAGACCTCGTTCAGATTTACATCTTTTTGGCGGCGATTAGAGGAGCGGTTGAGTAAATGTCCAACGTGATCCTTCATCATACTCGAGCTGGCCGAACAATATCACAGAAGACGGTCGTCAGAAACGTCGTTAAATTTATTCAGTCGTGCTACGTGATAATAATATTCTCGCGACCGCGAAAATCCACACGAGCTCTCATAACACATTCAACAACATAGAATTACGTTCAGCTTGATGCCAACAACACCGGTACCTATACCAAAACAACACGCGGTCTTCTGAAGAGAAACAAAACGAAAGACGACTCGTTACGGCTCTCCAAGATAAAAACCGTATTGACTCAAACAGCTGATTGCTACGCTCTCTCGCTATTGGACGGCGCCCCTCCAATCCAGCAGAATTTTGTTCATTCTATCATCGCGGATCCTAGGTTTCATAAAACAGCATTCGTTCGTAATACTAGTTTTTTTATTAATCTTCCGAGTTAATGAATAGTAGGTAATGATATCGAACGAAGTCCAACACAATTTTTTTTCCTTCGTTTCGTTAGATAGGTATCGTCTCAAACAAGTGTTTTTAATATTCTTTCCAGAGACTTCGTTGTCAGAACGTAAAATTTGTACTGGTACGATAAAATTGTATATATGAAAAAATGATTGTTTGAAAAACCGGGCCCGAAATATCCCTTAAATATCTCTCACTATTGGAAAAATTTCTAGCTGATACTTATCCTCTTCTCCATTACCGGAAAGCAAATCTCCAATCTTGTATAATTCTTCTCTCATATATTGACGTCTCAAAATAATGGCAGAAAAGTTAAGAGCAGAGTAACACTCAAAAATTTTTCTTCTCTAATCTATACATACTCCTAAGGTAAGTTATCTATCTGACAATTCCTGTACCATTATTCTAAAGTTGTAAACTGTAAAGTCATCAATAATTCAGTAGAAATTGATCACCTGATGTACTTAGTACTTAGTAGAGCCCTAAAAATCCGAGTAAAAGTTGAAAGTAGGGCCGCCATATTCAATGGTTACGTCATCATTCATCTTCAGACTACTCTATTTCAATGACTGATAACAGATTAACACGAATTGAGAATAATCGGAAAAACTAATAGGCTACGTGTCAAAGGGAAACAAAAAACTCCGCGCTATTGAGGGATACCAAATAACTCCACTAATCGTGTTAATACCTCACTATCCTGAATGAGGAATTGTAAGAATGAGTGATGACGTAACGACTAAATATGGCTGCCCATATCCTCATTCGTAATATTTGTATTAATAGGGCTCTTAACTGTACAATGTTATGTAGACTTATCATCTGCGAAACATTGATCAAGGAAGAAAGATTATCATTTTTTAGCCTATAGTAAACAGTGTTATGGTTTGGCGGACACATCAAATCAACTTTGTACGGCAGGCTAGAGAAGAAATAAACTCGGAACTCACTTCGGGGTCCAAAACATTAACATGTAGCAAAGCAGAGAATATTACAATCATGAGGAATTATTCATTGCAATTTGATTGAGCGATTAGGATCGATCAGTTGGAGAGTCCGAATTTCCTCTTGTATAGAGTTTCCAAGTTCTATTCATCATCCCCATATTTTTATTTTCCAAGTCTTATAATTCTTTTTTAGCCTCTTATTCTTTTCAGAGAATGGACCAGCAGGGTTTTCAAATGATTTTGTCGGCAGAATACAGGAGTTATATTCCTGACAATTTAACGTCCAACTTTGCGGAGGTAACGTGTGTCACAGCCGGCCGGAAGCCAAAATCCGTGCCCTTAGCTATATTTTTTTATGGTAAATGGATTTCAGTTTTTTCGAAACTCGTATGTGTAGATTCAAAATTTGAAAAATTATTGTTCTTCGGTACGGAAGGAGGAGAAACACACAAAAATTTCTTATTGGCACTCTAGTGTAACAGAGTGAAGGATGAACATTTGAAAAAAAGATACAATACACGAATGACATGGACAAAACAAAGAATGTAGATAGGCCTACTTTTCCGTAATTTCTAAAAATTCCCAAAATCTTCTGATCTACCGCGTATACTCGGCGAACAACTGTGCTTTTTGCTTTGAATCCAGGTCGTGAGGGTCTATAACGTCTGATTTGAGGTTTATTAAATAACCTGATCCCATGTGGAAAAAATTAACATAAGAAAATTTTTGTCATTCTTATATTTTGACTTTACCGCAATATTTGAAAAAAGTTCAGAACATACGTGCCACGTTCTTGAATTTGTTTTCGTGAGATATATGTATACGTAAATGATACAGTAGCAATACATGTGAACAATATCGAGATCTCTTCGTACAATACAAGAGCTTTCAATCAGTGCATATTCGAAAATTCTGTTGTACTTTGTCGTAGGTATCGTATTGTGATGAAGAATTTTCTTAAAAATTTCTATCTCGTAAATGCATCGTATGCGCATGTTTGAGCACGAATGCGGAAGTTCTTGTGTTGGATATTATATTATGCGAGATAAATTATGTAAGTGTACTTTCTTGCACATCAGGCTGAAAGATCCTACAAAACTGCGAACAATGAGTAAGTATAAAAAAACAAAAAAAATTGCAGAATAAGGAATTATTAATTTTTATCTCTTGTTTATTTTAAAATGGAAAACGACTAATCTCAACTTAGCTCTCTACTTACTAATTTGGTATGAGTTATACAGTATCTTGTTTTTATTTTCACGCACGATACTAATTCTTTATGTAAGTACGTACAGCTACTCAAAAGTCTTTTAACATTATCATACGCTTTTTTTTTTTTTTTTGAAAGTATTTACGTCTGAAGTAAAGCGTTTTTAAATTGTTTGATTCAACTAAGATATAGCGCGGGTATTAGACGAGTTCACCTGTTTGAGTAAGGACACAAAAAAAGTCCAAGGCCGGAGCTAGTTTTGAGGGAATGGTTTTAAAATTCAGCCTTTGGGAGAAGCACAATGAAAAATTTCGTCCTCAATTTAGAAGGATGTTATAGAGTTTTTTCTTATGGTGGGAGGGGGAATTTCGGAAAGTCCGTCTTCTGAACTAGGACTATGAATATGAGGTATTTGTAACTATTCTGGACTATGGGCTCTTCTATGAGCCATATCCCTTGAAGTTCGTGCTCCATCGAATACACAGAAAGAAAAGTTGAAATTAAATGTAGAGCTCTTGTCTGATGTGAAAGATTTACACTGACTTAGTAGATTCCTAATAAATTTGGAGACATTTTTATCGTTTTTTCTAAACATTTAAAAAAAATTGTCGGAGCATATACTTCTGGAAAAAATCAATTTTTCAAGTTTTTAGCGCGACTGTATCCGTCTTGAGAAATATTAGACTTGTCAGACCGGTCGGCGAGTTTATTTTGTAAAATTTCAAATCTGCATAATATATGATTGAAATTAAAGAAAATTTGCATTGCATTTGCTAGATCATAAATACTTATTATAGTGAATATTGATGGTTTCCAATACTTCTAACTACCAAATTGTTCTATATTCTTTCAACTGATGTAAATTTGTGTAGCAGGGGACGGAGTTAACGACAGATATGCAAATAAAATCTACCTAGGAGCAAAAGAAAAAAAAACAAAAACAAAAATTTTCAATATGTGAGACTGGTAACGAGATAAGAAATATGAAAGTTTATGCAAGATTCTATTATAGACGTCTCGCGAAACTTCAATTTTTTGATCGTATGCAATAGAAAGTCTGTAAATCATAAATAGTCTTAAGTTACTTACAAATGATTTTAATTGATTCTTTACCTACAGTTTGATTTCCCATACCCAACGAAAAATTTCCCTATCCTCCAGAAAATTATTCAGTAGGACTAGACGTTTATTTTTTACATTTATGAGGTACGTAAGAAATCTTTGAGATTACTTGGAGCGACAGGGGTGAGGAATGGAGAAGAGGGTTAGGAGTAATTTGCACAATACTGTCAGAAGCGTAAATTTCCATCTTCTTGTACATGCGTACTTCAGTGGTGTAATTACGGGGGAAGGCAACCTTACCCATAGAAAATTTCCAAAAACCTGAAGAAATTTTCAATTTTTTTTTTTTTTGCTTGATGAGCATATTATTATTGACAATTTTTGGACACCCCAGAGAGAATGCCTAAATACACCACTGGCTTACTTATTTGATTTCTCATTTCATATCATGAGCTCAAAGCCTTTTAAACTCCTTAATTTTCCGAGATTGAAACTTTCTTACGCCAGTGTACCAGGGAACTTCAAACCAAACTCAATAAACTAATCTTAAGGTGCTACTAAACTTTCTGATAAAAAAAGAACGTAAAGAAAAATGTAACTAGCCCGGGTTTGATTTCTATTCGCATCTCTATCAAACTATAGAGGAGCTACTTTCAAGATCAAGTTATGGTGGTGTACCTGCAAGGGAAAATTTACATAGGTATGTATAAATGTAATACGAATGAGTATTTATAGTCAATTCTACCGACTCGATAATATCAAAGATTTACCAACGCCTTCAACAACCTCGAATCTACGAACGTTAAAATAATTGCCTAGTAATATCCTGTCATGTCAACCTCCGAGCGACGATCTGTATTATAATCATAAGTTGTATAGCAGTGAAACAATAAACATCAAGAAAAGAATCTCTTATCTTCAAGGATCTCTCATTTTCTTACTTCAGAAGTATTGTTACATCTTAGTCCTCGTTGATGCTTTCACTAAATTTATCTGGTTAAAACCGATACCAGATCGAACCGCGGCATCCACTATCAAAGCATTCAAGGAGATAATGACGGTCATTGGGGCACCCTCGCGATGCATAACTGACCGAGGTACATCATTTTCGCAAGAATTCTCCGACTTTTGCAATAGTGTCGGCACTTATCATCATACCACTGCCGTTGGCCTTCCCAGGGGAAACGGCCAGGCCGAAATTGTAATGAAACAAATCGATAATGCTCTCGCTACCACAACAACGGATGACTGGGAAGAGGCACTACCTACTGTACAAATTGGCCTCAACAACGTTATCTCGGCTACAACTGGAGTTACGCCAACGCAAGCTCTCCTCGGCTACAATGCCGCCGCTACGGCTTTTCTTCAGACGGACGATGAACCCCTCATTGATGTAACTCGCGTTCGCCAAGATATGATTGCCCGGATTGAAACAATGCAACGAAACCAGAAAGTAAACTTTGACAAAAAAAGACGAACGCCACACTTCTACTCCGTTGGAGATCTTGTCCTAGCGCGCATTTCTAGCATTGTTACTGATGGCGAAACACGCAAGCTCAAAGAACGATACAAAGGACCTTTCCGTATAACAGAAGCCCTTCCTAATGATCGGTATCTCGTTACCAACATCGTCGGACGCAAATACGAAGGAAAGTATGCCGCACAAGATCTCAAACCGTGGTTTATTTTTAATGCTTACGATGGCTAGTATAAGATGTAAAACAAAATCAATAATGTAAATTCTGCACATTTCTTTGAAATCGCGGCAAATAACAGCCCGCACATTGATAAAATGAACGTTCTCTTAATAGGCAGTACTGCATAGGGTATTAGGTACTGAAAATTTACCATCTATTCTGGTACTGAAAATTTACCATCTATTATGGTACCGTAAATTTACCATAAGGTGTTCTTATATTATGGTACTGTAAATTTACCATAAGGTGTTCTTATACCATGGTACTGAAAATTTACCATCTATTATGGTACTGTAAATTTACCATAAGGTGATTTCTCTCATGGTAATGAAGATCTACCATGTATTATGGTACATAAGTCTACCATAAGGTATTACATGCCGACGAGCGAAAACAAGATCAATTTGTAGTCAGAATGACCGAGTGGTTTTTCTCAATAACGAGGACGTTATTGTACGTCAGGACGGCCGTGTCAGGGACAAAGAAAATATTCTACCAGAAAGCTTTACTCGATTTGAATCGTCCAATATCGTCGCAGGAATTATAATCTTCGGAGTTTTCAAATTATGAAGGAGACCTTCTTAGAGTGCAACGTCGGGACGCCGTTGATGTCAGTATGGCCGTGTAATACGAATATTGAGTATTTATAGTCAATTCTACCGACTCGATAATATCAAAGATTTACCAACGCCTTCAACAACCTCGAATCTACGAACGTTAAAATAATTGCCTAGTAATATCCTGTCATGTCAACCTCCGAGCGACGATCTGTATTATAATCATAAGTTGTATATAGCAGTGAAACAATAAACATCAAGAAAAGAATCTCTTATCTTCAAGGATCTCTCATTTTCTTACTTAAATACTTGATCAAGTAACAGGTGAATAACTAGTCATATTAGGGAGTGCAAGATATAATATTATAAGAATGCTACCTGCACCTTTGGCGCTTATCATTCGACCAAAACTCTCCAAGTACAAAAATACTAATACTTTTCCTGATTCCTGAAATTTAACAAGTAGGCCTAATGAATAATTATTTATATAATTTTTCAACATACCTAATATCTTTCTTCACTTTTAAACGCTTTAAATAACTATCTCATTCTTAACATTGTCTCACGGTATAAGATGAAGAGGTAATGACACAACGCTAAAATCGTGTCCGCAGTTTTGAAGTTGTACGTACAAACTTCCGCTAGGTTTGCAGCGAACACTCGGGCTGTTTCCCTGTTCCTTCTACACCCCACCTGCGCCGAGACGTTACGGTTGGTACCCTAGTATTGATGAAATTTCCAAGGATTATAAAAAATCCAAGAATTTACTTAGAAGGGTGATTCTTTCAAAATTTTATAGAGTAGATTAAATGGTATTTTTATGCCAAATATGAAATGCATCGGCTGATTCTTGATCCTGCAATAAATTTTTGAAAGTAGCGGCGTTCCCATAAGACTCTGTACATTACCCATCACTTTCATCACGAGCGCTGCGCTCGGGATGTTCAGAACTACTTCAAAATCACGGACAGCGTTTACCACAGTCAGAATACGTTCGTGTCACTACCTCTTCATCTTATACCGTGCATTGTCTATAAGGCGATGTCGCGAACGCTCACTGAGGGCTCCGTCCAATGCATTTGCTTATGGATGAAAATCAGAAAATATTTTCAACAAAGTAGATATTTGCGAGTGGTCTCAAATTAAAGAAAATTTTAATCTTTACCACTTTCATTCTTATGATTTTTTTCGTAGAAATTCCATTTCAGAAGTTATTTGAAAAAGAAAACTTCAAATTGTAATGTTGTGTAAATGCACACTGATAACACAAGCTCTTAGTGAGTATTCGCGTCGGTTTGCGACACGGTTTGCGACATCGCCTTATAGACCGATTTCCTGCCTACGTCATAGTTAGAAATCAGTGTTGCCACGGTGGCTTAGGAGACTTTTGACTCCCATAAGAATAACACAGGGAGCAAAGATTGAAGTGTTACTATTTGGAAATAAGCCATTTCTTAATAACCAAAAGTACATGAATACGTTCTAGGAACCATCTAAATTGAAAATACTAATTTTAACATCAAGTTCACTGTGTAGTTTTTGTATATTTATACCTAGATCTTTGCTATTCTTATGCGAGCAACCAAATCAAAAACACCAGAACAGGTACCCTTGTCAGATCATAAACACCGGAACGGGTATTCTTGTCATCTCTGTATGACTTCAGAGGAAATTTGTCTATTTGAAAACTGATGAAATCAGTTATTCCCGGATATTTGCGTTTCAAACTTTTAACTATGTTTTCCTCTTCTTATTTGTGGTCTGAAAAATATTTGCCAGCTGACATTTGGAAGTTACTTTTCTCATACTTGAAACATGACACGTTGGATGCCCATTAGATGAAAAAGGTCTTCAATTTGCTTAGGAAAAAATAAATAAATAAATAATAAGGTATTTTACCACAGTTTGGAAAACTGGACAAACAAAAGTTTATTGCGCTAATGTACTATTCTAACATTTGCAACAGATAACCTTTTCAACTCAGAAAGATTCATACCACATTTGCCATCTACCATACAGGAAGCATTACAATTTAATTTAAATTGCCACAAAATTTATGAATCATATCCCTGTGGCAACATTTTAACAATATAGGCGGCATAACGTGGAGTTTCCAGTGTTGGTAGCCCTGCGTCCCTGCGTATAAAGGTGATCAATTTGTAGGTATATCTTCAAGCAGTTTTTCAGTTCTGTTTTCCAATTTAAGTGTGAGCTTTAGAAAAAATTGTTGGTAGCCCTGCGTCCCTGCGTATAAAGGTGATCACTTTGTAGGTATATCTTCAAGCAGTTTTTCAGTTCTGTTTTCCAATTTAAGTGTGAGCTTTAGAAAAAAGTTTGAGAATTCTCTACAACTTTCATTCTTCAAATGTTCTTGATTAAAAGTCAAATAATTTCAGAAAATACGTTTGAACCATCATTGCATATATTTGATCCTGTGATTTGGTCCATTCATCACAAAAAAAAATCCATGATCACTCTAGTGTGGGTTACGCCGCTTATTGAATAACTCCGCTACTCTGTATCTACAATTATTAATTATTTTGATCACGGTACAATGATTTTGATTTTCTTCGGGTTTCAGCACGGGTTTCAGCCTTAGACCAATGGTCTAAGGTTTTACTTTTAGCACTACAAAAAAAAAAAAAATTATTTTTTTCAGCCGCAAAAATATGTGAAGATGTGGCAAACCTGTGATGTAAATAATACTGATAATACTGATACTGTCAACGCTCTGAACCGTCTTGCACTACTTTACAGTTTACATGCTCGTCGAATCCGAAAAAATGAGTAAGAAATGAGAATTACCTCTAGCGGTGTCTCAGTTTCGAACAATTATTTCAGATTTCTCGCTCGATTCAAATTATGAATATTTCGGAAAATGGTTAATTGTTTAGCTCTAATGAAACTGTTTTCATTGCATACCGTCAGTATCTCATTGCTGTTCAATTCAACGTCTTAATTTGGTGTCAAAATTCCACAAGTAGTTACCTAGTTTTTAGAGAACTCATAATAGTTCATGACTTGTGAGTTGACTATGAGCCCGCGTTATTGCGTGGTGCTTGGTTGTAGAAACTCTATCACAAATTGCAAAAAGCGGAAAAGTGAATGCATATTTTTCAAGTATGTTGATCCATTGGAGTGAGATTTTTGTCGGATTGAAGTTCTCATTGGCGTTTCCATACTTTGTAGCTTTCCGTTGAATCAAAAATATCTCACCGACAAATGGCTCCGGAAATTGAACTTAGAAGGATGGGTTCCTGGTCCGGAGAGTCTTGTTTGCGAAGAACATTTCTCTTTGGATTCATTTGAAATGGTAGATAATAAACGAGTTCTTCAATCAGGCGCGGTGCCAAATATTATCGATGAATTGGAACAAATACTCTCGTATAGTGAAATCGTTCGTAGATTTTTCTTCCCACTTCAATTTTAAAATTATTACAATGATCATGAGAAAAATTCCTTGTCATTTCAGCTTCTCAACAGTCAGAATGAAGAAATTCTTTCTGATTTGCCGGGGGATGAAGGTAAGAGATAACAAATTGTCGTTAAATATTTAGCGTACTCGTTGAGATTACAAAAGGTTTTATTTTTCAGACTTAAGGTGTAGAATTTGTACAGCGTTCATCAATTCTCATGATGCTGTTAACGTATATTCTGAAGACGAAAAAATTATTGTAAAAATCCTCGCTTGCATTCCGATTTTAGTGCGTTGAAGAAAAATTTCTGCGTAATTATATTCATTTAACTTGTCAATAATCATGTATACATGCTATAATTCTAGATGAATACTTCCGATTTTCTACCGAAATACGTTTGCCGCATGTGCCTTTCCGATTTGAATACCAGTTATCGGATGTTGATGAGAGCAATTGAATCTCAGAAATTCTTTAATAATCTGTTGATGCAAGTATGTTGAATGATTTCTTTTGAAAGACGCATAAATTATCCGCGATGACGAGGAAAATGTATTTTACAGAAGTCTGATAATGATGTGATAATTGCCAAGGAAGGAGAGCTTTATTGCGAAAACCTGTGAGAATAATAATTGATAATTAATTCTAGTTGGAAACTTGAAAGTTACGTTACTGAAGAGCTCTTCGTGTTTGTGTAGTTTCAACTTTTTGGATGGACAGTCTCAGTCGCAATTGAATGAAATGGCTGGTCAGGATACGTTGAGTGAGCGAAGACGCGAATCGCAATGTAATCATGCAGAAAACGATCTCTCAGAACCCACTCAGCAACTTGATGGTACACAATCCCACTATTGCGCTATTCGATATGAAATTGAATTATTGGTTAAGGGAAATGGGTACTGATGACGAGATACTGACGTGTGATTTTTTATCAACTTATAATGATCTTCAATATTTCTTTGATTTTTGACAAATTATGAAATGAAAAAAAGCAAGTTTGAAACCCCGAAAGGGTATTTGGTATCCAGAACTGCGTTTTTAGCACCAATTGAGAGAGTTGTTATTTCTTGTCTGTTGAGAGCAAAATCATTTTAGTAACAAGATATCGGTATAGTCCCCCAGAATGAATTGAAAAACTAAAAATTGAGTATACAAGTTGTATTTTTTCCCTGCTCTTGGAAATTTTTATACATTTCCAATTCATTAGTAATAAGACAACTGCGACGAATTAGTGTTCTTAACTCGTCAATCACATTTTTTTCCTTCTCATTATTATAGGAATAAGTGCTAAATAAGCAAATGCGAATTATTCTTTTTATGACTTGAAAGACGAATTCACCTCATTTAGATTTTTCAGTTTGGATTAGTTTTTCGACGTTCGTAATATATTTTCTCGGTTTACAGGTGAAATAGAAAAGAGAATTCCAACTTCCTCCATTGTTGAGGTCGAAAACTGTGATACTCTGAATCCGAAACAAAATCTCAATGATCAAAAATGCAGTATTTGTAACATGTTCTTCTCCGATGCGGTAACATTGAAGTCTCACATCGATGTATGGATAGTATATTCTATGAATAATATGAAATCTAATCTTGCTGCTATATTTATCTGTTAATTTTTCTACTTTTTTAGAATTGTTGTGAAAAATCGTCACTCTCCAAACAAATATCGAAACCACCAGATAGGGTTTCTGATTTGAAAGATTGCTCTCTATTCACTTGCCACTACTGCAGCACGTCCTACGAGAATGAGAAGGAGCTGAGTGTGCACCTCGAAACCCATATTGTCTCTGAATGGTGCGAAGATAGTTCGGTATGTTACCATCAGCCCTCGATTCAGCTAGCGATTTTCAATCAATTGATTCGGTTTTCTTCCCTCTGTAGGTCAACGAGAAGTATACAGAAACTGAAAATGCTTGTAGTGCGACCAGTATCTGTAAAATTTGTTTCATCGCATTTGCTACAAGTCGTTTGTTATGGCAACACTTGAAAAGTAAACACGGTGTACAATTTGTTGGAAATATTACTAGTCGGAAGTATACGTGCACAGAATGTGGCAGAGAATTCATAAATAAAAATGCTCTCATCATTCATGAACGTAATCACACTGGTGCTCGACCGTTTGTTTGCGAAAATTGTAGTAGTTCGTTCAAATCTCAAGCAAATTTAATCCAACATCTTGTCATCCATTCGGGCGTAAAAAAGTAATTATCAATTTTGATGTAAAAAAATATTCGATCTTTCGATTGTTTTTGATAAATTATTATCTAATTAAAGGTACAACTGCCCTGTTTGTCAAAAGGCGTTTGCCAGGAAAGCTTTTGTCGATGCTCATATGAGAGTACACACTGGCGAACGTCCGTTCAAATGTAACATTTGTGAATCCACGTACACTCAAGTCGGCGATTTAAACAGGCATATGCAGAGATGTCAGCGTCAAGTCTTGTCCGAGAAGAAAATCGGGACTCGCAAGAATTATTGCCGGAAACCTCGCCGAGTCCGTAATTGTGTGGTCAATGCTAGTTGATCGTGTGTTAGTGAAGCGATATCAGCCATTACTTTTACCTTAACGTAGTTCACGGTGAATTGACCGAAATTTCGAACAGTGGTTGTATACTGATCTCAGACGAGCATGCTAAGTTCATTTTTGTACACAATTAGATAACCTAGTTAGTTGAAATTATTGTGATATAATGACACCGCTGATTTTCAACTGTTGAAGACCCGTATCGTACCAATATTTTCGACGATTCGGATTTTGAAATAAATTCTAATACATCGTTTTCCATACTTCCATCGATTAAAACCCAATAAAAAAAGCAAGGTATGAAAATTGAATAATATACAAGTAAATGGAAAAAACAATCAATACAGTAACATTCAAAAAGTAATTAAAAACAATTCATCACCGTTCAATAGTGAAGCACACAAAACTTAAAAATCGCAACTACGTTATAGTTGAAAACGCGCATTTCGATTAAACATCAGGAAACCCGTTCATTGTGACCGTATGTTCGGTTGGTATTTCAACTATCTCGTTTTCGTCTTCCTCAACCTAAGATATAACAGATAACGATTCCAGTGAGTGAATAAAATATCGAGTAATAATGAAAAACGCTTGTTGCCTATCACTCACCGTTACTCCTAACTGCTTTAGTTTTGATTTATAAATTTCTAATTTTGTTTCCTGGTCTGTCATCAAAATCATGAGATCTTCTTGGTCCTTCCGCAACTGTGAAATGGTCTCGTTTAATTCAATTATTTGAGATTGGGACGACTTTAATCTGCTTTCCAAGTCACGTACCGTCTTCGAAACAAACAATACATTATTCCAGAAATATTGATTTTCTGTGAGAAATTGTAGATGTAGGAATCAGACTTACTTCGACTGAGTAGGAACTGTCGGAAACGAGATTTCTCGTCGAATTGATCTCATCTTTCAAAGTGAGTTCCTGTAATTTTACAAGAAGAATCACGATATTAACCTCAAGATTGAGAATATTTCTATTATCCGTTTTTGATTAAAAAAAGGCACAAAATAATTTGGCGTTTTATTGGAATTTGGTAGCTCCATCTTTTTCAGCAGTCCAACTTACTTTCAGTCTTAATTCTGTATTCTGCCTTTGTAATTCGAAAACCTGCTGTCTCAAATGGTCAACATCGATAGCATATTTCTTCATCTCATCTTTCAACATTTCATTTTCATTAGTCAATTCATCAACTTTTCGGCCTTGAACTCGGATGACTTCTTTATACTGGCCCACCGCGCGACTTGATTCGTCTCCATTCATATCTTCGTTCGCATTTGATTTTTTCGTAACCGCTTTCACAATCATACCTGCAAGAAAAAAATATTTTATTCTAGTTCGAGGTAAATTTACTCAATGTTTGATTCGGCTAAACTCACTTTCTAGAATTTTAAATAACTTGCAGAATTCGTAATCCAAGAGCAGTTCTCTCGAAGACTTACAATGCACTTGGGGATGTTTCGAAGCTTTAGCATAGGTCTCGTGACGAGACACATCATTCAGTTTATCTAAGAACGTCTCAATTCCAATACGCTTAACTATCAACTGATGTAGATTTTCCTAAAATATTACGGATACAGTATTGAGACTAGGTAATCTTCAGAATAAACAGTTTACCAATTGTTTTACCTTCGAGTAAACGCTAGAGCTATCATCGTTAAATATTAAACAAATTCCCATTAAAAATGCGCAAAGGCCATGCGCCAGTTCTTCGTTCTCGTCATTTTGCAATGCGGCGGCCTAAAATTCAATAAATACGTCAGATTTGCCATAAATTTTGTTTCAGTATTTATCGTTACTTACCTGAGTCGTTAGATATGGAATACTAGAACTTATTTCTAAAAACGCAAGAACAGCAGACGAACAGTGCGATAACCACGTTGATAATAATATAAGAAATCCAATTTTACTTTGAACGCGAGGATTCTGAAAATTTAGACGACAGAACTTGATACTTGCTTCCCTGGTTACATTTTTGTATCTTCTGCACACACTTACACTTTGTAATAAGTCGGTAATTAGCGATAGAAGTGATACGGGGGCATTTCCTAAAGACGGCGTCAGCATTACTTTCAACATCAATTCGCGTTGGACAGGATTATCTATCAGGGAATGCGATAAACCAACAGCGGCGAACCAATTACTGACTGAATCCATACTAAATAGTCCCGCACATAATAACTGACCCGTAGATATCGAATCTTCTGTTGAGTAACAACTCGTCATCAGAATAATTTTTTAATCGCAATAATGAAAAAATATTTTTTTCTTCGTACTCACGTTCGACGGTAGACGGTAACAAAGTTTGAATCAAACGCGATTGACCAAATTCATTCTTAAAGAGGAAACATTGGAAGCAATATAGAACAGCACAGCGCAAGCTAATGGGTTGTTTTTCATTCACCATCGACATCAGAAGTATAACCAATGCTTCTCTACATTTTTAGAAAATACTTTGTTAAACCGTTAAAAATTAATGTTCCTCTTATCTTACTGACGATAGAGAAAAAACTTACCTAGGAGGATTACATGGTGCTTGAATGGTGGAGAAAAATTCTTGGTTATTATAATTACCCCTAATGATATCGGCGACAGCGTTGATAGATTCGGTTAAAATATCCACTGGTACTCCATTCGCCATTAAAATATTACATAGCGCCTGTAAGATGCCACTCGAATACATGGCTTTTTGGCAAGAAGCAGATACTTGAGTCGGATTTGTCGGCGCTACTAAAGCACGTATCACCTGTACCCGGAGGGAGTAGTTATATAACCTGACAATGTTAGCATAACAGTTTTCCAGAGAAAAACTTACTTCTAGGACGCAGAAAATATTTGAAACTTTTTGCGGTAACCAAACATTCGATTGCTCATCATCCATAGGCAGTTCAAACATAGGGGCTAAACGTTGAATATAGCTTCCTAACAACATTACGTGATGAATATCTTCCGAGGCAATAAAAACTTTATTACAATAATGAAATTGATTTACCTTCTTTGAAGAAATTTTGATTTGAAGCATTATTCCTCAGTAAATTCAACATAAATAGTAAACAGTCTTCCACAACGATACCACCGTCAGCGTAACCTTCTTCACTTATTACTTCGAACAGTCGATCAAATGCATTCTCAAATGCAACTATTTTCTGAATATTTGCATTTCCTTTTGTCAGTTGAATGAGAAGTAACAACGTCTAAAACACGATTAAAACATTGAAATTCTATTCGTGGAGTACAACTTCAAATCACTCAATCATCGACTCACGTCATTCCTGATGACTTCGCGATTGTCGCTCAGAAGATCCATTAATTTTGAAACACCCATGGGGCTAATCAGCACTATTTCTTGAATTTCTTTCGGTCTGAGAAGAAATTTTAATCTTGACTTTATACGATATCAAAATTGAGAAGATAATAGTTCTTCATGGGGTCTTACTTATTAGTAACTAAATTAGACAACAATTTCACAGCAGGCCATCGAACACGAAAACTGTACTCGTCCAAGAAACTCAAAACAATACCAACGTTATCTGGGTGTTTAATAAAGATTTCAGTGAATTGTTCTCCAACAGTTTCCCAATTTCTATCTTCACCAGCTGGTTTTTCTAAAATTGGATAAATCGTAAGAACTTTTTGTCAAGAGGTATAAGTTGGCGTAAGCAGCAAGATATTAAATAACCTTCATCTTCTAAAGGTTGAGGGGACGTAATATTGCAAAGTGTATCCAGAGCGTAGCTTATTATCTCAGTGTCACCGGAATCGGACTGTAGGATTTGACATAGTCCATTCATACCTTGAGCTCCAACTTCCACACGATATTTACGCGATAATACTTTGAGAGCTCTACAAGCATCTCTTCTATCTTCCAACAATGTCGACGACTGAATGCGTTCGACGAGTCTTTCGACCTAGAAAAGCATCAGATAGTAAGTTTCAGAAGAAAAGTTATTCCTTTCGAATTTACAAAAAGAAAATTGGCACACGCATACTGTTTCGGCATAGGTAATCGTCTTCTCTTCAGGCTGTTGGCCACCGAGAACGGACTTTATGTACTCCATCTTCGTATAGGAGAATAAATGAAGAAGAATATGAATTTCTACATCATCTTCACGTTAGCAAACATCATAAATACGACTACATAAAATTTAATCAAACAATGATGCATTAAATGATGAATGATGGATCCCTTATCAAAACAATGCGTGACATCTTCTGTGCTGACGTGCAATTTGCTACATGTTGGGTATTCCGGCGGAGGGGGAGGAGAGAACAGAATCAGTGTTACCGAGAACAGAAATTATTTATTCACAAAAAGAGTAAAACTGGAGGTAATTTTTAGTCTTGCGGAGTGCTTGCAGATCTTACAGGTAGGCCCCGGCCCTCTCCTCTAGCCACTTTTTCTAAGTGCGCCTTGAGCTTGGGTCCTGGACTCTTGAGTTTTGACCGCAATCCATTACTAAAGATCAGAAAATACTAGGCTACGACGCGACAATTCGATCAATTGAGTAACTCGATCAATCGAATCGATTTGGGGTTGAAAAAATGTAACATTCACTCGCAAAATGATTCAAGTAAGTAGGTATTCTACCATTCCACTGATTCTATCAACCGGATAACACAAGTCATTCGCAGAGAAATGATTATTTTAATACCCTCAAATGTCAGCCATCAATTTGGCATGAGGAAGAAAAAGTCAATGCCATCACCCTTCATCAATAGTTTTATGTTATGTTCTAGACCACACACCGCCATAATTATTTATACGGTAACTCTAGAACCAATGTGATCATAATTTTTAGCTCGTTGACAGCCGCGTTCGGAAGACATCAGAAAACTTGAACACTTTTTTAAAGGAGACTGAAAAGAGGCTAGTTTAGAAATGCCTATCATGAACATTAAGAGACTTTAAAAATTTCCGAGCTGTGATTGAGAAAATATTGTTAGCATCCAAGAGTTTAAAACGATACCAATGTGGATCATGATATATATCACTCATTATTCTTTCTGGCGTCGGATTTAGTGTTCCAGAGTTTTCGTGTTTTTCAGTTACAGCTTGTCAACTTTTCTTCAAGTTACGACTAAATTCGTACCTATAAGTGTTACTGGTACAAATAAAGGTACCCGGTCAACAATTTTTTTCTTTCATGAAGCCCTGGGAGAAACTGCCCGTAAAACTTTCATTTCAAGCCCTATCAACTTCCCTCGTTCCCGCTTCGAATTTCCAGGACCCACTTGAAAACAATGTTTACCAGCAAATCAAGTACTGTTTGAACAAATCCATGTATTTTTTGGGGAATAAAAGCTTGAAATAAATTAATTTACGCAAAACGTTTGATCAAAAAATAAATTCAACGATTTCCGTATTAATTACTTTGTTGAATCATTTTATCAAGACCAAACAAAAACCATGCACGAAACAATGAAGGCTTACACTAGGTAATAAGTATTTCAAGAAATGTTCCGAAGAACCGAAGAGACTAATTTAATTCAAGAGAAATAAGATTCATAAGATCATTTCCGCGGACACTTACTTCTGTGTGTTATACGAGTCGATAAAAAAATTGCTCTATCAGAAGTTTTCAAACAAGAACAAGATTCCAGTCCTGCGTTGAGCAACTTCAATAATTATTTTCTTCTCGATGAAATTTTGATAACAAAAATCCCGATGAAATCCCAAAAATTACAAATTACGCTATAATAACGGTTGACATTTATCAACTATACTTCCCATAGAGCAAAATAAAAATATATACCATACTAGGTCACGTGAACATAACTGTGACCCACAAGTAAATTGAACGAACAATACCGGTATTACTTTCATACAGCGATATTTCAGTCAAACAACCATCGAATCACTACCATCTAAAGTAACATAGATTGTAAGGAAATTACTCCTATTACATGTGCTTAAAATACAGAGTTCGCGAAGGTATCTTATTTAAAAATAATAGACGAAACACCTAATCTTATAAAATATTATAATATCCGAAGAGGAAAAAAAAATCAAATTCCGATTTATTAGTCGATTGTTTCAGTTTTAATCGTTTCCATGGCTTCTGTTTCGGAATTCGTTTTCTGCTTGTCAAGATTTTCCTTTTCGTCACTATGGCCGAACCTATCATAACGAATATTCGATTTAGAATCCTCTTCATCCTCGGACAATTTATGATCCTCGTCACCGTTTTCATCAGTCCACAATTTTTCGTCTTGTTCTTCCGGACTAACAACTTCAGAATTGTCCACTTCAGTCGATTCAATCTCGGTTTCCTTCTGCTCCTCAGATTTTTTCTGTCAATATATAAGCGAATATAAAATTGAAGGTCACGCGTTTCCACGTTTGAAAATTGAGTAACACGGTCAAATACTAAATACATCTTCAGGAAAAGAAATAAAAAAAAATAAAAATGATTTTACCTGTTTGGTCGACTGGTCTAACGAGTACCGCTTCAAGTGGAACCTTGTACGACAATGTCTCAAAAGTAGTTCATCTTGATTTACTTTCGGACTATACCTTAGACACATCGCGCATAACTTGCAATAGTAACATGCAACTTTCTTTATGAACTCTTCCCCTGAAAATAGAAACATTGTTCGACGTGAAGTTGCATTTCTAATTCAAAACGGTGTCACTGAAATTTAGGACTCTCGAAATTTTTTCTTAGCACCAAGATCATTTAAGTAGAAAAGAAATTCTTATAATCGGACGCTGGGTTTCTTTACTCAGGAAAACAACGGGAAGGTCTGAACTCTCTTTGGAACTCCTTCTTTCGAGTAATGATCTCCCTCAAAATTAATCTGAAACTTACCGACTATTTTAGGCAAATCTTTCTTCTTCGTTCTCGGACTCTCCTTATCTTCCGTTTTACCTGCACCATCTTCGTTTTCGTCATTCGATTCTAGAAATAAGGAAAATTCAATAAAGAATTCTTACGGTCGCCTTCACTGTATACTTTTCACTCACCATCAGCAGAACCAACTGAATCAAGGACCATAAAGCTCTCCTCATCATTATTATCATCGTCCATCTCCTGTTCTCCTTTCTGTTCCTGTGCTTTTAACGATGCTTTGCGCTAAGAATAGAAATAGGTGATGAACGTTAAAAAGTTGAAGTTCCGATGAAAAATTAATCAAATCAAACTGCACGTACACCGAGTCTTAGTATTATCTAGCTAACAAGGTGTAAGATGGTAGGGCAAACTACGCATCTTTAGAAATATTCATGTTCGATCTCGATCCTGCTTAGCCTATCTGATAAATCGTCGCTGATGTAATCTATGTAATCTATACACGTTTAAAACTGTATCATGACGCTGCCATGAGTAATCGTGTGCATTACTAACTGAAATCTTTTGAGAGTATTGTTCTTGTACATTTTACGTGAACCCGAAACAACGTACACTTGTTTGCTCGCGTGCAATAATTTATCTATGTATTTTTTGTTCATTAAATTTTATCTTTACTATTTATGTTACATCCCTTTGGAACAAACCATTGTGTTCGATTTTATTACAGTATTTGTAAAATCGTCAACTTATTCGGATTCGATAGAAAGATCGTCACTTACCTGGCGATTCGACTTACATAAGTATATCGAATCTACCTTTCCTGTTAGGTTCGGAAGAGTAGGCAGGACAGGTAGTGGGACGACAGATGAAAATACAAAATGACCTTTTGGTTTTGATCGCATTATGAAAGATCCTCAAATAAAAATATTTCTACGAGTATATATACTCGTATCATTTTGTACTTCAAATTCTTCAAATTCGTCGGTAAACGTATATTACTATTGTCATTATAAATGATACGATATTGAAAGCTCGTATTAGCTACGAGCATACTACCTTTATATGCGCCAAAGTGCATCGATGATGCTCGTACAGAATCGGAGTTTGAAACTTTATGCAACACAGAGTACATCTTGGATTGAGAAATTCACTCATAGTCTGAAAAATCGTACCACTTATTTTACAAAACAATATTTCAGGGAGTAGAGCTTCTCTTCATCGTACTTACAACGTGAAAGTCCGACGTATAATGTTCTTGTCGAGTCTGTTTGTAATTCAATTTACAAAGTTTACAATACGAAGTTCTAGCAAAATCTTCGCACTGCTCGTCTAAAAGACGCTGTTGTTCTCGTTGTTCGTTACGCATCTTATTTAGTTTTTGCTTCAAGCGATGGAGTAGAATATCCATCGCTTTCTTATGTTTATAATTTTGAAGATGCCTCAGATATACTTTGAAAGTCCGAAATTCCGTTTTACAATGAATGCACTTCAAGGTAATATGTCTACTTCTCTGCAAGCCTTTAGCTGGAGATGACTCCATTTTCGGCTTCGCTACTTCATTAGTTGTAGATTCCTAACGTGAACAAAATAAATATTATGATTTAAAAGAACAATATTCTGTTTCAATATACACAAAAACTTTGAAAACAGACCCCGGTTTCACTCTTCGGTTCTTTTTTAATCTCTTTTAGGACAACCTTCTTCGATTCTGCGCTCGTTTTCGATTCTTTATTTTCAACTTCATTATCCAGTTCTTCAACAGCGACATCTTCTTCTTCTTCTTCATCGGACAGAGCTACATCATTCTGTAACAATTTGATGTGTAATGAATTTGTATTGGTGCACCAATAATTCATTTTCAAAGTTGCTAGATTCAAAGATTCTTTTTTAGAGTTGAAATTAGATACTCACGGTGTCTTCTCGTTTAGATTCACTACGCGTTCGTTCACGTTCCTCACGAGCTCTGCGCAATCTGGAAGCATAATAGAACGTAATAAAATCTATGCGGTAATACATAGACACACATGCCAGAGGCTTATAAAATATTTCACGGCATTCAATGAAGAAGAAAAATAAAAAAATAAGTAATAAAATTTTTTTTTTAAAGTAGTAAAAAATAATAATATGCAGTACAGTAAAACTTAGTTATAATGCGATTGACGGGAGGAGAGCTAATTCGCACTAAAAGCGAGTTCGTACCGAAAAAGAGTTTCCAGGAAAAAAGAGCTGCACGCTTCAAATGAATTCTGATGATCGGTAAGTACTTGAAAATAATTCAAAATTGTTAAAATGGAGCGAAAATAGCTAAGAATAGTCGTATACTAATTGAAAACGATTCAAACAGGTTAAAAATTGGATAAAAAATGATTGAAAATGATGAAGGATGGGCCTAGAGTAGTTGAAAGTGGACCAAATTTTTGGAAAAAACGGTTTCATATGATCAAAATATTGGTAGATTTGTGCCAATAAAAACATAGTATACGCGGGTTTTTTAATACATATTGCATATTATTACGACAGAGTCAGGGGACCAGAAAAGTTTCGCACTAAAAGCGGGTTGTACTCAATACGAGTGCATTATAACAAAGTTTTATGTAATAGTAAAATGGCGGTATACAAAAAAAAAAAAAACTTCCTATTTAGACGATATTTTATCTAGGTTGCAGTCAATCTCAAAAATGATGAAAGGAAAGATAACAATTTCATTCTCTAGGAACATTCCTGGAACGAAGAAGCACACAATGATTCAAATCGTCAATTTCTTATTGGAGAATCGGATAATTTGAGAGAATTGTGGGTGCAAATAGAATGTCTCATGAACACATCGCTGATTTCAAGTGCTCGGATAGTGTGCTTTCAGAAAGAGAGAAAGTGCAGGTCTCGTAGCTCTAGACTGAACGGAAACTGCCAGCCAGCATAAGCTCATGTTTCAGCCAGCTTCAGGCACTATTGAAATTATTTTAATTTTAAATCGCCCATCAATATTGGTGGTACTTGGATAACAATTATACAGTCAATCGGAAATTTTAGAAATTCGATATCAAGGATTTTTTCTCAGACCCATTGACTTACACTCATTTGAACTAGTCAACGATCTTCAACGAGGTTGTAGAACTTTTCTCAGTTCTTCAACACACATCTCTCCTTGATTTTAATAAAATTTTTGTTAGTTGCACTTTTTTTATTTTACCGTGGTTAAGGATTGGGAATGACGATAAGAGTAAATAATGCGAATGCGACTCTTGGTATCGACTGAAAATCATTCTTCGAATTTCTAAGTAGCACTTGAATGAACTTGTAATTTTTTTCCTCTCAAATAAAGTTTCGAGATTTCTGTATCTCTTTCATTATTCAAAGAGTAAATCATCATCTCGGTTATCAACCGAGCACGCAAACGAAGGTGTTCTATCATTTACCACATCAAGATACTTGTATATGCAATATCCGATTGCTGCTTATTTTACCTCATTATTCGTAACTGTTTCTTTCTGCGCAATAATAGCTGCAGACGTGTCGCAGATGAAATTTTGTTAATACGACCAGTGGCAATTCGTTTGATCGAGCTGGACATCAACGGTTTTATATGTCTCGTCGAATACGTCCTAGAGATGCCACCTCGAGTTCCTCGAGATCGGATAGCTCTACTCGGACGTCTGCTACTGTATTCGCGTTCCACAGGTAGAGGTTTTTTAAATTCTCCGTAGTCCTTCTTGTGCGGTTTGAACGGACTAGAATCCCCATGGTACGACGACGGGCTGCTATTATAGCCACGACTGGAATGTTCTATATCATCGTACCCTCGACGAGGAGATGCGCCCTATATCACAAACAGATTTCCAAAATATAACTCGGTCTTTGTGTACGATATTTCACGCCGCTACACATGTAACCATCTATTTCAATGGAAAAATTCATATTAGTAATGTTTTTGAGAAGTCTATAATCAAACGAAAACAATTTACACTCCAGTAGTTTCATTGTTTCAATTTGCTGGTATACTAATTTTTTTCAACAATCCAGTTCACGTAGTTCTCAGATCAATTCGCCATTTGAATGTATTCAGTATTACAAGGCTGTGTAGATATTGAGTACAGATCTCCATATTCCACAATAAGCTGTATACTGAAATAATCAGATCACATTCACGTACACTAATTAAACTTACTTCTTTGTAGTGACTGATTTCTGACTTCATTCTTTTGCGCTCTGGTTCAAAGTCGCTCCGACGAGACTGTTCACGACCGAATGACCCAGAAGACTAATAAAATATATTACATCATGAAGACGATAAAGGTAACGAGATTTTTGTGGGAAAGCACGCACAAACTCACCTCGCGATGATGATACGAATCTTCGTCTCTCCTATGTGAACTGCCATATCTATCGTCTGGGAACAAATAGAATCAAGAAACTTAATCACTGACTGAAAAACGACCGAAGTACAATACGAGTTAGAATGAAGCTTACGGCTATATTTGCTTCCACTACTTCTTCCTTCGTAAAAATCATCTCGTTCGTGAAAACTAGATCCTTTGAATGAACCGCCACGATACGAAGATCTACTAGATCTGCTACGGAACGATGATCCTCGACTATCACGACTACTACGGCTTCCACGGGTAGAGCGAAAGTGTGAGTCAGAGCCTCTGCCACGACCTCGGAAAGAGCCTCTACTGCTACTACCTCTCGGTGAACGAAAGTTGCTCCTACTTGGTCTGAAGTCGGAACAAAAAATGTATCACCACTAACATTTTTGTTTCAACTTGTAATTAGAGAAAACTAACCTCGATCGGTATCCAAAAGACATTTTAAGATCCTTTGCCAGCAAAACTACAGGAGGTTCAGTACTTTAATTGATAGCAATGCTCTCTGAACGCACTCGAATTTCACGGCAAGATGAGATAGACCAGCAGAAAAAGCTAGACGAACAGAAAACGCCACGTAATTAAGGGAGAATGTTGCGACATGCCATTCGTTTTATTAGCTCTAAATTGACCATAAAAACTCACAATTTATTAGGAAACACTCTGCACAAGAGCAATATTAGTAAGCGGCAGAAGGAGTATCATAGTTCAGTTCATTTCGTCGCATAATAAAACAGTAAATGAGTAAAACACCAATGGAGTATGGAGATCGCAATTTTACCAGGAAGGTGAGTGTGGTTGTGGTGATGGACGAGAATGTTAAAACTGAAAAGAAAATCGAAGCAATTTTATCACTTGCTATTGGAGGGCTCCTATAATGACGTCACTAGTAGTATTGACTATCAAAAATTCGGATATGAAGAGAAACGCAAGTTGGTAACTGTTGCGCTTAGAACGAATCAGGAGAACACGCAATGTTAGTACGACAATTTGCTTCTCATTTTACCTTTTCTATTGACATTTTATATGGTTCAGAGTACGTAAAACACAATCAGATGAGCAGCAGCAGCAGCTTCGAACTTTCGCAATCGTTTTCTCTCGTCCTCGTTGAATGCCAAAAGTCAAATTTGTTGTATTTCTCCCTATCCATATCATTATTACTTCCGAGATGAAAGCCGTAAAGAGAAGTTAGCTCCACGTTTTAGTCAAGAAATCAATTCAGTAGTCCAAGACTCCAATTCCATTACCTGGTGTCATTTATTTGCTTTAAAATGGTAAGTTTCATTGTTTTAAGTGGTTACCGCATTGAGATTGAAAAGAATCCCGCATCCTCACTTGACTATCTTTTGTAAAGTTGTCGACTAGAATATCAGTCATTTTGCTAAAATCGTACACCGATTCCTCAAATTGAACATGACTAAGTTACCGCAGGGTTGTATATTAATTTCTATATTCTTGTTCTATTGTAGCCGTTCAAACGGTTTGTGGAAACAGGTCGTGTTGCCTTCATTACCGATGGACCGTACAAAGGTAAAACTTGCTGCATCGTTGACTGTGTCGACCAGAAATCGGTAAGTCGCAACAATACTGTTAATGAGTCGTTTCATGATTTAGATATTGAATTATAGTCATCAGGAACTACATATTATAGTCTTCTCCGCCCTAAAATAATGTATTGGTGTATTCATCATTGCACGAAAAAGTGGAAAACTTATTCTGTGGAATATTGAAATTTTCTTCAAAATCGTGTAGAATACTCCTGTTCTTTCTCTGTATTGCCTTCTCACCTGCATCTCGAAGTGAACGAGGTCACTTTATGATCTATTGTATCTTTGCAGTGCGAAGTAGAATTGACGTTTCTACAGATTCAAGAATTACGATAGAAATATCTTGTAATGGGGGAGAAATATTCTATATGAGGACAAATATGAAATACACGCGAGTTTTAATTATTAATTTCAACGAGTAATTTGGTACCAAGTTTGGCAGTTGTTCGTTTTTCAAATCGGCTCTAGTAATTACGAAGCGTGATTGAGTGATCGATTTCCCTCACGTACAGTCACACGTACACTGACTTATTGATGGAATCGAAAATTCCTTTTTTTGGATTTTTGATAAGTAGATGCGTCAGTTCTATTTTATAGGCAGTTTTGCATTGGATCATTTTGGGAGTTATCACAATTTTTGAGAGTCGAAAAAATCTGGTTACCTATAATCTGCCGTACCAAAAATGTTTAACGAACGTGCAGGTATGGGATTCTGCCGAAAGGTTGTCAAAACACGAGTGATGTAGGACTACTTTTCTTAATCGTAGACAATGCAGGTTCGTCGAACATTGTTTGTACGGCAGTAATATTCTGAAAAGAATATTTGTAAGATTGTTTAGTTTCTTTACTCTTTGAGATAATTCTCATGTATTGGGATATAACGAAATAAGTATATTCGCGAATTTTTTATAAAAGTCAATCGCTTCGTGTTTCTTGACCTAGACTGAGAAATATTCATAAAATTAATTTTCTATTTTTCTTATTTCATTGATAGGTTTTAGTTGACGGCCCGGAAACCGGTGTACCTCGACAAAAGTTGCGATTGAGTCAAATTCACCTGACTAAATTCAAGTTGAATTTTCCTTTCACGGGTCCCACCAGATTAGTCCGTCAAGCGTGGAAGACGAGCGAAATGGATAAGAAATGGGCCGAGAGCAGATGGGCTGAAAGACTCGCCAATAAGAAACGAGTACGTAGAACTCTAATTCGGCTATATGCTTGGCTTTTAATTTTTTCAAACTTTATAGTTAGACACTCGTTCTCGTTGATTTTAGCGTGCCGAATTAACGGATTTTGAACGTTTCAAACTGAAGCGCGTGAAAGCCATCAGGAATAAAATTCGTACGGAAGAATATAAGAAATTATTGAAACGTCTTTACAACCCTGTAAAGAAAACGAAACAGAATACGAGAGCTAAGAAGAGGGCGCTACAGAAGAAGATCAAGGCTGGTGCAGGGAAAACCGGTGCCAAAAAGGCGCCAGCGAAGAAGAAGTAAATTCTAACGATTATCAACTTGTTTAATATCAATAAAATTTCTTATCTAATTCTCGTTTTATTTTACGAACAACGATGTACATGTTGAGCGCGGTTTAAGAATCATTTATTCGAGAGAAAATACAGCAGAATAATTGGCACTGAATTCACAAGACAAACTGAAAAAAACTGAATTTTAGAATGATTTACACAAAAGAAAAATTAGAAAAAAATTGAAATCACAAGACGAAGTAAAAAAAGAAAACGAATAACGTATATTAGAAACATGTGCACCATAAGGAAACTAGTTCAGATTTCACAATCACGGTTTCATTTAGCTTACAGAAAATTATGTTTCAATTTCTGGTTTGACGCAGTAAAGAACGAGAGACGTCGAAGGTATTATTTTGGAAGGTTTTGAACAGATGTTCTGCAACAGAGTTCAGAAATGATGACAAATTTCAAATACAAATTGCGCGTAAGGGAAAGAAACGAACTCTTTTTCAAGAACTTACTTTACGAAACTTTTTGAAATTGACGGTAGAATTGTCAATAGGTTCGGGAATAGTGACCTTATCCTTCGTTTTAATTAGGGGTACACTGTGAAGTACAGTTTTATTCAACATATCTTTGATCTCACTTGAAATGTCGACATCTGGTTCCTGAAAAAAGAACAACAATTTCATTACACGCTTTCAAACCATTCATAAAATGTATGAATCTCGTAACTCGATGTTCTGTCCTCATTTGCGTAACTAGGATTGATCAATGACACAATTACCTCTTTTACTTCGTGTTTACGGGTATGAACGTCCACGAATCGATCCAAATTGACAGTGGTTGGAACGACAACAGAAGGCATGGTCACATTCGGTTTGGGGGTTTGACGAATACTCGATCTTGAATATTCGGGAAAAGACATACTCTCGTCATCAAAGTCTGGGCGAGTAAGGTTGGTTACCTTTTTTTCAGGCGGTTTGAACAAATTCGAGCGTTTATTTGTTGATGGACCTGGTTCTGGATCCAGTTTTCGTTTATTACTCAATTTTGGACCAGAAGATTCATTTGCGCTTTCAGCAGGACTAGAAAATAAAATCACCGATTCCATTTCCGAAGAACCGACGTTTGACTTCGAGAACAGACTACGAGTAGAACGTCTTGGTCGTTCCGACTTCGTAGCTTCAGGTGTTTCAAGAGAGTCGAGAACCGTACTTCCGCTCTGTCGATTGCTTTTTTCGAACAAACTACTCGAATTTTGTTTCACTCGATTTTGTACTCCTGCGAACAAACTTTTGGAACTTTTTCCAGTTGCTTTAGTGGAGTCGTGGAAACTGAACAGGTCTCTTGAGTGTTTTGTCGAAGTAGATTTTTCGGATGCACTTGATGAGTCCGATTCATTCACATCTTGACGAGTGTTCTTACGAATTACAAACGAATCTAGTTTTGAACTTTTGAACAATGGTTTCCCCGTGGAGGTATCTTCTAGTTTACGTTTTCGTCCAGTTTGGGAAATCGTGGGTTCTTCGATCATAGGAGGTGATGGTGGAACCACAAAGTCGTCATCACCATCACTCAAAGCTCTGCTTACCGAAAAGAAAACTTCATTAAACTCGATTGAATACAATTCTTTGTTCTAAGAAATGATCGGATGAAATATTTACTCATTGTGGTCGTTAACGGTCAACGAGAAATTACTACCCGTTCCTACTTCTTGAATATCTGTATCGGCTTCTGCCAAATTCTAAAATGTCGAGTAGGATTACGGTAGAAGTAAACAAAAAAATATAGCTCTTGGAAAAGGATAGATCGAAATTTACAATACCTGTGAATCTTCAACCAAAACGGTAGCATCATATGAGAAGGTGGCCGGACTTGCCTGTTTTAAAAGTTTTTCCACATTGTACATAGGGTTGCAATATCGAGTTCTTGAACCTTCGGCGATGCTAAAATATATTTCGACTTCGGATATGGTACGTTTTTTTTGTTTCTTCAGCAAATCTAAATTAATAATGTCATATAATAAATAGCATCGAAAAAATATTTAAATGCACATACTCGTCCACAAAATATTGATAAACGAACCTAAGCAAGTTTTCATAGCCTTGTTCTCAGGATCATCTTTGGTCTGTAACACAATAACATTCTTGCCAGCTAATTCTCCTAATTCGAGAGGTGTCCCAGACGAATTTCCATCGAGGACTCTGCCACCTGATGATTTTCAGTATATTCTAGCGTTGCAATAAACAAATCAACGAAAAGAAATGCACGACTAACTCACCAGCTGCTTCAACCATTGGTAGCACTCGAATACATTGATCTCGGTCAAAAGATACGAATTGAAGATTTTTAAACAAAGTCCTGCGCGATGAATTGATGCTAAAATCGAATGATTTCAAATTAGGACACGTGTTGGCAACAGGTGGAATATATTCAACATAATCAGGTACAGGTAGCTCTTTTTTGCTGTTCAATACTGTTAACAAGCGTTTCCAGTAATTTAATGTCACAATGGGTTTTCCACGAGCTAGAGCGCAGGCAATCTACGTCAAAGGTATATGAAAAATTATTAGAAAGTATTTTACATCATGAACAGACGTTTTTCACATTCATGTACCTGACTTTCCATCTTCATTTCATCTGCAGTGAGATGAGAGCAATTCTTCGACCATTCTGATACTATTGTTCCTTTAACTTTATTCAGTACTTTGTTCAGAACAGTTTTATTTGGAGCCGATAACGAGGGTGCACAAATGACAAATTGTTCTTCTTCCAATCTGTATAAACGAACAGCATCAACGAGTTATTATCATAATTTAATTCAGTAGGTATTACGTATATTGCAGGCAACAATACTGAGAGTACATACGTCCAAATATTCAATTTAAGACCAAATCGTACTTTATCGAGAATTTTCAAAGGAATCGGTACACCTTTCGGTATAGGCTCATTCTTTTCAATACCTTCATTAACGTAAGTATTGTGCTTGGATCCTAGATCACGTAATTCAAGATGGAATTTAGACGCCTGGAAAAGAGTCGAGTATTTCTGTAGATCAAAAATAAACTCTTATTTCATAAAATCAATGGAATCGTTTTACTTTTACAGAAATCTTGATTGACGCATGCTGCCGGCTGACGGATTCATCATCTCTTATTTCCAAACTACTTCCATAGCGTCCAATTACATGTTCCGGTTTTGTTGTTAAGTTATACTTGAGACCTGCGTGGTAAATAGAAGAGGATTTGCATGTTGAGTGTAATCACTCTCCCCAAAATATACGTCGAAATCCTAAGATACTTACCTTCAAAACTTTTGAAAATGATCATCTTGCGTATCGGATGAGGATAGACTTCACTTATGTATCGGATAATGATATTTAACAGGTGTGGTTTCTTCACTCCAATTAATTCACTTACTACGTTATGAAATTATATTTACGACAGGGAAATTCATCATCTGGGTGAATGTTCGTTTCTCTAAAACGGATACCAACTTGAATATTGCTTTATGATATTAAATCCTGGCCATAAACTGTCAAGACGAGATTTATATCATTCGATACCTATTTCGACGATTCGTAGTTTCCATTTCCAATTTTCCATGACTCTATTGATTCATATTTTGTTCAAAATACACATTTGGCGGATAAATCGGAACAATTTCTTCCATCATGGTTGGCGAACTGAAGTGATAACATATAAGTTAATGATAACATCAGCTGCCTGCCGGGGTACTGGAGTGACGTCATGTGAGACGTTTGCTACCAATCCTTTGGCTGAATCCTTTGTCTCAACTGATCATGGTTCAATTTGTTCATCTCCAAACAGTTTTTCAATTCTGTTTTCCGATTTAAGTATGAGATTTAGAAAAAATTATTCATTACAAAAAATGTTTGTTTCAGAATTCTCTACAACTTTGATTCTCAAACTGTTCTTGATTAACTTTCACAGAAACCTAAATTTAGCTTGCACCTGCACAGGGGCAGGAAAACTCACAATAATCATGGTATACCAATAACACTTTTTTAACGAACAACCATATTTTATTAATATTTAACAATAACATAAGTACTACAACATAGAAATAACAATTTTTCCAACGTTATCAACGAAGGCAACGAAATACAAAAATACCAAAATAAATGATTTATAAAAAAATTATTTCAAGGAATAACAAAGAAACGATTAGAAAATGAAAGCTCAACGTAAAAAAAAAAAATAAGTATCTAAAGTCTGTTCCTCTCAGCGACATGATTACACGGGTCTACACCCACAAATTTTCAATTACTTAACTTACATTAAAACCCAAAATTCTTCCATAACAAATAAAAACTATTCATTAACTCTTTGATTTTGAATTATAAATTTAAACATATTACGAGAATTTATATCAGAGATTTTCTTTGGGATTGGCTCAAGAGATCAGTGAGTATCCAACTTAGGAGTCATTACGAGATCCGATTCTTTCTCGATTAGGGACGTCAACAAACTCCTCGACGCTTTCTTGTAGTTCAGCGGTTGAACTTCCATGGCTGTCAAGTTCAAGGAGTTCAAATTCTGCAAAAAATATATGGATTAAACAAGTGTTTTCATATTAATTCGTCCAAATCCCGCTCAATAAACCGGGGCAACTTACATTGTAATCATCAATTTTGGCTCGTATACAGAAACTGTAATTATTCAGTAATGGTCGCCGAAGAATTTGGTTTCGCGTTTCATACTCCGCTTCAACAATTTCTTGAGCTGTAACCCCTAAAAAATTTTCAGCTTTGACACCGAATAACGTAATCCACTCGGAATCGGTCCAATCACTGATTCTTATCTGTTCGTGAAAAAACGGAAGATAATCGAAGATCAGTGATTTTTGGACGCGCAGGAGAGTCTCATAAGAATTATATGTATTTACTTACTCTCAATCGGAATCGACTCGTGAAATACGCAAACGTCTCGTTGCATTTTTCGCAGTGGTACGTTCCATTAGTCTCAGGCGTAACCTGCAGGGAAAGTAAATTACGATATGTACATTAATTTCTTTAAGATATTGATTTGTAGACCTCGCCCCCACCTTTGTTCTAACTATTTATGCGATAAAGTAATAGAGTAAATAGAGATAGCCCTGATGAGAAATTATGAAGAAAAAACAAAATATAAAGTTGAGCGAAAAAATCCGAAACAAGTGACTTAAAATTGCTACCTTTTTACGACAAGATTGATTTGGACAACCTTGATAAGCGAGGTCTCGTTCGGATATTTCGACTACTGTCGCATCGACATTAAAGAATTGGATGCCTTCTTCAGAGGTACAGTTTTTAAAATCGCTTAAGAGACAGGTTTTCCTTTCATCTATAAAGAAAAAGACAAATTAAATTTCTGACGTAAACCCTATTATGGTAATTGAGAGAAAGCAACTGCATTTTTCACTGACCCTTATGAGGAGGAAAATTCACGCAATCAATATTAGGGCGTTGAATAAACAAGTTTTACGAATCATTCGCAAGACAACTGACAAAAATCATCTGCCATTCATACGACCATCCGGAAGAAAATAATCTCAATAGATATGAAATGCTGAGTTTTGGTCCACTCATTTTTCTTCTCTCGTCACTCTCGTGGGAAAAAATCGGGTCCTTTAGAGGCGTCTTTTGTTTCAATATCAACATTCCTTCACACTCTCGATTCGATGCTTTATTTCTGAAATCCTGGCGATCCTTCTAACAATACTCACTATTTTCTCAAATTAAAATATAAGTGGAAAAAGAAAAAGATACTACTTTATGTCGCTCTCAAGAAATTCTTTGAATGGTCTTCAAAAATATTTTCCTGTTTCACAAGAACAAACACGATTCTCGAAACATACAATACCAGTATACAGAGTGGGCATGCCATCTTCCAGATAACCTTTCGATACCGCGAGCATCGCGCTTTCCAGACATATTTGAAAATCAAATGTTTTAGAATAGTAGTAAGTAAATCTTGAAACTTACTCAAGTCATCAAATGAATAATTTTTTCCGAGTGAGCGATACCATTTATGAAGTTCTCTAGATCTCTGAATGTCCGGGTTTACTTCTATTGTAGAGCAACTCATCGATTCAACGAATTTTTGGTTATTAAATTCGTTGAGACGGCCCTGTCGAACAACGACGACAACCGGCAAACACTCATTGAATTTTTCAACGGCGGTGTTCCATACGGTCAAGTTAACCTGGTGCGGAATTTCCAACTTCAGAATTTCAACTCGAAGAATATTTAATACATTTAGGTAAATACTACTCACTCGCGTATTAGTTTCGTCGACTATTTGAATTTCTCGTTTTTTCAAAGGCTTCTCCGTTTTTTTCGAGATTAAGTCTATTATCTCGGAAGCCTTGATGCAGACACCGATTAAATCTACAAATTGAAAAAAATTAGGTAGGTACTTTACATAGGGATTAAATTCGTGATGCAATACTTGAAACAACATTCGCACTACAAGAGAAGGTTATTGAACACATCAAAAGTCCGTAGCAAATATTTGCAATATTGGAATCTAGACGCTTTTTCCATACGACGCACAGCATGTTATTGAGAAAAAAACTAGGTATCTATTTAAGACTTTGAACATTTGTTTTAATCATTTCAATCAAAACGATTTTTGTTTTTTCCCTTTTTCTTTAGTAAACACAGTTTTACCAAGGTATACTCACCAACCATAGTTTCTAGGCCTAAATCCTTGAGTGCATATAAAGACGTAAAATTATCATAAGAAACTTTCGGAATCAATGGATCGTCACGAAGAGCCGGATAAATGACTGTATTAGTGTTCAGGTGCAATTCGTAAGGATGCGGTAATGACGCATATTCTTGATTGGCCACCTTGATCCTACAATTTTCCAAGCGCAAATAATACACTCTGTTAAACTGCAACATAAAAGTGCACAACATTACAATAAAACTCCAGTCGTCTTTCTCATCGGCAAAAGTCCAACACCTCACCTCCAAACGATTGTAAAATTTGTCAACACACTCATTGAACGCTGTAATTCTAATGCTCGATGTGTTGTCTTCGAAATCTATATGGAAGTACTTTAATTGTCATTTCTCAAGGAAGGTCAACTTAGGTCAACTGCAGTGATAAATTTCGAATGCACAAATACAATGATATGAATAAGGTAATTGAGAGAAAGAAAGGAAGAAACGCAGCGAAATTCAAATCATTTTAAACTCAACATGAGACAATAGGATAAAATAATAATAAGTTAATTTATGTTGAACCAATTTAAAATACACGAAAGAAGAAAGCCGTTAATAGTTACACGTATACGAGAACACTAAAAAAAATACACGTCAATCTAGGAAGGTCAATTGTCAGCTGTAGTTTACCTCCACTAAGGAACTGCCTCCACGTATCAAAATAAGTTCAACATGACAGCAGTAAACACGCAAGATGATGTAGCCCTCGGGCAAACAATGTTAAATTTTGTTAATAATGAAATATTTAACGTAATAATTAATAATCCTGATTCAGCGGATGATGTGATTAATAAAATTAAAAATGATGAAATACAAATTCCAGCTTTGTTAAAATCTTTTGTTTATAGTATTCTTCGGGTGATGCCTTTGCGTAAGACCACACCCAAGTTATACGGTAATGAACTTCACGATTATTTAAAAAGTTTGGAAGTAATTCATGATAATAATAATATTATTTTTCCACAATATTCCGAAAGAAATTTAGACGTATTAATGACTTTTCTTAAAAAAGAAGGAGTTTCTCACGTAAATATTCGTATTAAAAATTTATTCTCATCATATTGTCGATATGGGTACGTATTAGAGTGTGTTTTTAATCTGCATAGAGAAAAATGGCGTAAGAAAGAAATTACAGATACTTTCAACAATTATGTTAAGAAGAATTTGAATTATTCTTCTCGACATGCATTACGATTGAGAATGGTTGGTCGAATATGGTTTCAGTATAAAAGATTAGAGCATCTTGCAATATCCTTCGGTGAGTTTTATCAACAGGTGAGTTTTATCAACAACCCGAAGAAATTGAATTGATGATGAAAAACAACGCTGATATTGCTCGGTATTGGAAAATGACACCTACGAAAATAGTACCTACAAAAAAGAATTAATTATTGAAATTTTATATTTTTGTTATTATTTCTCTCTCTCTTTTTGTTTTTTTTTTCAATTTTTTTTAAAGTTTCACTGCTCTTGCGTTGAACTTTTCTAATGTGAGCGTTGATGTGTCCCAACCCACATATGAGAAACACAGAGGGGAAAAGTTCACAAAAAACAGAATGATATGTAAATCTTACGTAAATAAATGATTATTTGAGAGGGTAATTTTATTCGTTGAGTTTTCGTTTGATTTACGAGAGGTATAAAAATTCAGTAAATGTCATGAATGGACGAGAATGTTTAATTCACACGTCAATCAGAGGAATGTCGTCAATAAAAAATAAATTTTGTTGTGTCTAGCAATGAATTCATTCCATAGGATTCGCGTGATTTACGAGAAGTAGAAAATGAACTGAAATGTTTGGAAAAATACTCTCTTTCATTCTATACCTACCTATTATGACAAGACATCGTAAATTGAGAAAATAACACGAAGAGATAGGCCTATTTACATCGAACTATCTGAATTCGGAATGATTATCCTTACTCAATAGGGTGTTGACTCTGATCAACAAATCAATGGGAATTTAAAGGTCATCGTATTTTTCACCCGTTCACATTTATTATCACCAAAAACAAGCATTCATCTTTTCGAGTGTTTCTTCCATATGATTTCATTTTTTCGATGTTTTTAAAGAAATTGGGTATCGTCAGCTGACACTATACAGTAATTATCCACCAGACACTTGTAAAGTAACAAAAACTTCAGTTCAGTGCTAAAAGAATACAATACGATTCTAAGACCAAATTCATGATAATTTTGATCCTTTTCAATTAACATCACGTACTCGGGTAGTGGTCAGTTGATCATCAATATTCGCACATTAGATAGGTGAATTGGTATTTAGTCATCATATTATCAGTCGAAATATCAGAAATATTGTACAGTATGCATTTTTAGACGAAAAACAGTGAGATCTATCACCTTAAAGAAATATATCTTACGAAGGTCACATGATTAGGAACCAACATCCAAAAACTACTCGAAAGAAATCGTATCGTCTTTTCTTCACGCGATCGAAGTTAAAGAAGAAATGAACCGCCGAGATCTGGAATTCACATCTACCAGAAACCTTAGAACAATTCACTATAATTATAACACTCGGATACAGTACCTAGTTTACCTCTATCATGCATTTACTAAAAATTTTAACGATATGCTATTGTTTTCAAGTTAATTTCATCCTATAATGTTTAAATCCATTTCTTCAGTATGCGTCTTATTATCAAACCGAACAAAAAAATTGTCTAAATCATTCAAGCGTCGAGCGAATAAGGTAGTATTTTTTCTCTCTCATACACATACAGTCTTGAATATCGAGGAGAGCGAAGTACACTTATTCATCGAAAGGAGATACAAAAGGACTCATAATCCACCACAGTATCATGGAGCAGAAAGAGCTATTTCGTACATATGACGCATGTGAATAAACCTTTTCATCTAAAGGAAACCTGTAATCATATTGCTAAATGTGATGATCGAATTACTTCATTGCACATAATCAGTTCCGAACAAGTTTGATTCTTTCTTTCTCAATAGACGGAACAATCGAACCACTCAGTAGCGTTGAATTAGTTTCGAATACCTAGAGAAATAATTATCAACCAACGAACGAACAATTTCTAATATTTACTCAATTTGAATTTGATACAAAAAAAATTCATTGATCATTGATATAATTCAGTTTCAAGGGTTTTTCGGGCTATGGTCGAATTCCTTTTTCATTTTTTCAAATGCTTCAGATATGGCTTTCGAATATTTCTCTTCCATCCTTGCTTCCAAATCCTTCATCGTCTTCTGCGTCACTTCTTCGAAAGCTTTCGCAGCTTCCTGAAAGTTGAATTATTAAATCTTACTGACAAGAAGTACGAATATGTGACGAAAATTTTCGAATATATCGTCACAAGCCTTACGATCGTACGATATTAATTCGTAATTTAATTTGATGTCAACGAACACGCAGTAACGTTATGTTTTCGAGCTACTAGTCAGGGACTAACTGGTCGTCCTATTATCGTAGAGTCTTCTTTTAAACCTAACTTGTATTGATTTATGCTGTGAAGCTTTGTTGAAATAAAGTGTCCAGAAACGATAGTATAGTGTCTTAGCTCATTTCGTCGTAATTGACGAATCGTTATTCGATCGTACATTTGACGGTCAATTGTTGTCATAGAATAATATTTACATGATGTTAACTCACAGTATTTATAACATTGAAAATATGTGGAGGGTAACTTACCTTAATCAATTCCGCGTTAGCTGACCGGAAATATTTTTTGTACATCACCGTGCCCGCGACAGCAACACTCAACGTAATACAATATTGTGCAAAATTTGATATATTCGAGTGAATGATTTGCCACTCGGCGAAAGTATATACTGTTGGTCTTGGCTCAATTCCCTCGTAATTAAAAAATCTCGCTTTAATTCTTCTGGTAAAAGAAGATGATTATTATCGACCATGATGCAATCTGGAATTTGTGCAGTAAGCCAGAGAGGAATTATAGGCGTGTCGTTGTACAGCATAATTCCATTCCGTACCTATTTCGACGAAACTGAAACTCGGTCGAAATAGGTACGGAATGGAATTATGCCGTTGTACACTCTCGTCCATTGCGATTCAGAGTAACCACATGTAGCATACAAATCGTTGGAAAACTACACTACTCTGCTTCTGTACGATGCTGCGCTCTGCTGTCTTTTGCACTGAATGTCTTCGAGCCTCTCGCTGTACGCTGTACGGTATGCGTGATATCGCGGGAGAAATTATTTTGGATGCGGAAATTCAACTCTGGATTTTTCATAGATTTAAATTGATCTTCTAACTAACTCATGAACTAAAACACGTATCTTCTGTACACAAATTCTTTAATACAATGAAAATACACATTTTATAAAGTACCGTCAAAATTATAGAAAATGTATGAAAATTTTTGAATGTATGAATTTCTTTTTTATTAAAATTGATAAAAGTCAGTGGAGGAAAAATTTCCGCCACTGAATTTAGAGGGTTGTACAATTGTGAAAAATTATTTTATTGTATGCCAGAGGTTGCCAGGAGGTATGGTTGTAGCCCTGTCTGAATTATTGAGTACCAGAAATGAATTGTTTGAAAAAATTTTTGAAGCTCTAAATATCTTTCATAATTGATACAAAATGTATGAAAATTTTTGAACCTCAGAATATCTTTTAGAATTGATACAAATTGCATACAAATTGATACAAAAATGTATGAAAATTTGTGACCCTCTGAATTTATTTTTAAAATTGATACAAATTGTATAAAAAATTGATACAAAAAGTATGAAAATGTTTAACCCTCTGAATTTTCTTTTTTTCTTATAGAAAAGATACAAATTGTATAAAATTGATACAAATGTATGAAAATTTTTGAATGTCTGAATTTCTTTTTTTTTATTAAAATTGATACAAATTGTATAAAAATTGAGAATTGATAAGTCAGTGGAGGAAAAATTTCCGCCACTGAATTTAGAGGGTTGTGCAATTGTGAAAATAAGCCTGGCGCATAGGAAAAACGGGATGAGTGGGTCAATATTAGAGCAGCTAGAATCTTGACTAAAATAGATAAAATTGATACAAAAATGATACAAAAGTTTTTGAAATTTTTTCGGAGTAGTGAGTAATAAAAATGACTATCGTTCTTCCAAAACCGGATATCCGGCTTGTTTACAACCCGCCCTTTAATGGTGCATAAATGCCGACTGAGGTTGTGGGGGTGAATTGCTTTAATCGGAAGAGGGATACCGGTACTGCAACTAGAAAAACTAGCCGCGTATTGCGAGCACTTTGCAGATGACTCGTGAATTTTAGCGCACGTCTGAGATTCGACTTTGGTTGCAGTTTTCTTTTTCTCTTCCGATTTGACGAGGACGGTAAAGTCCATTATCGTAATTAATCTCCTAAGAATAAAAAAGAAAAATTACTATCAGCATTAAAACCCTGAAGACAAATAGGCTAAGTTATTCGTCAGCTATTTATTACTTTTTCGTCGCGCCGGTAACAGTTTTGATTTCTGAGCGAGAGTAGCAATCCAATCTGATGATTGTGGAGCTGGTCAATTTATTATTTCTAAGTTTGTGATTTAGCTCCTTCGCAGCCACAAATACGAAAGGATTAGATTCCGTTCTTCCGTCCGAAAACACGAAACCATATTCCTCTTCTGCGTGATTGCCGTTTATTTTCTTCACATTCTAGACATTACGATGACCATACACGAAACTCAAACGATGAAGTATTTATATTAGGATAAGACGATAATGAATAGGCAAAAACATCAACGCATCAACTCACCAAAACTCGAACAACAGGGGTGTTGACAGAATCGCCCCGTAATATCCTCTGTAAATATAATACAAGTAGACTTCGTCTATTATTATTCGTGATTGGGAAGTGAACCGGTCTACAGAGAATAACTTACCTCTAGGCACGGTTGGATTAACATGTTCGCGAATTTTCATTGATAATCAAAAATGCAATCCGATTCGGCAATTCCACTTAATAAGACTGTTTGACCTGAATAATATTATTAGGAAAAACTCATAACCACTAATTACGCGCAATAGCGGCGCCATCACTAACTCGTCGACTCCCACTCGTGTGAATCATGTGCCATGTGCATTGTGCATGTGTGCTTGACATTGAAAATCAGTGTCACCAGTTTACTGAAGTTAATTGTTGCCGAGCCACTCAACACGGTAAGTATCTTTTTAAAACTGCCAGCAATACTGGGAGGCGATGAACCGCTATAAGTATGATAATAACTAATAAATATCCCTTAGCTAATGTAGATGACTATCTAGTATCTTGAGAACGAATAAGTTTGAGTCAGGGTTGTAAAAAAGTTGGAACGACTTTTATTAAAAAACGTATCACAAAAAAATGAAAACTGAGATAATTATCTGAAATTCATAAATTGAAGTTTTCCTAAAGAGACCCGCGATCAAGCAGGGATTTATTGCGGGTAGGGCTATGGTTCCAACCTTCAAAATTGCTCAATTATGCACTTTGATAACATTTTGCAGAGTCGAAATCCGGTAATATTATTTTTCAAACTCTTCTTTCTGGTTTCGCTTCTAGACCAAACCCTGAAATGGATTCTTTTCGATTTCGTTTAATAATTCTTATTTAATTATTGATATTCACTGCATCTTCGGTTCCGTTTCTCGGATTAAATTTGCGATCCGCTTTTAGGTAATAAAAATTACCCCTTCCAGAAGCGCTTCTTGTTAAATTTTCTAATTTCCATTTTCAGTTCTTCATCTAAAGGAGTAGTCGACTCTGAGGAGGAACTTGCAGTAAACTAAGGAGGTGGACTGATAGTCGTTGAATCTCGATCGATAGAAGGTTCAACTATAAATATTATTATGATCAATATTGAAATTCATAATTTCAAAGTTTTTGGAACTCTCAGGTTATTTCGTCCTTTAATTACACAGTTCTAACATTACCTATGTCAATTCAGGCTCACGCGTTCTTACGAAAAGAAGAGAGTTGGAGAATAAATAACAGATAAGTAAGTACGCAAAGAACCTAAAAATCTGAAATTCATTATGATGCCCATGAATATAGTTGCTTTAATATGAGCAACGTGTAGAGATCGTAAAACATATTCTCAATTTTCATATTAAATTTGGAAGTTATCCTATAGAACGAAAAAAACTATTTTCAAATCTGGATCCTTTTCTAAAAATTTAACTCATGAAAACATCCAAGAGTAGGCACTACGAAAATATTATTACAAGTGGTTTTGATTTGAGAATAGGTATCTTTTTTAGAATACAATATTTTGGGACTTGCAATTATTCTTCGAGAAAAATAGTTTTATAATTAATCTTTTTGCCTGGATTTATAGTTCAGAAAAACTATTAAAATGATTTCCAAGTTGGGCTAGTTTTAAGTACAGAATTTTTTGAAAATGTTCACAGTACAAAATAATTTTTATTCGTATTTTTTATTTATTTATTTTTTTTTTCAGTTACACTTCGAAAAATTTTCCAATTACGTCCAGAAAAAGTTTATCCCGTTGTGCAAAATACCGTCGCATGACGGAATTGTGACGACTCACATTTGCGTTACAGTTCGGTCACAAAGAGGAATAGTCTCCTCTGTTCTCATTAATATTGACGGTATTTTGCTCAACGGGTACCCATTTGTAGAATATCCATCCAAAGACTTATAATTCGCTTTGCAAAGAACAAAACATTTGTAAACGGCACTTCAAGTAATTGACCGGATAATATCATTGATTTTTTCCTAGACCGAGGAACAAAATGCGAGAAATGTTGTCGAAATTTTAGAAGGATTGGAGATGATACGCGTAAATATTCCTGGTCTCACGCCTTACATTTTCAATCATTTCATCTTTTCTACTTCTTATATCTAAAGCTCAAAAGTCAGAATTATTCTTCCAAATCCCCTAATAAAGTTACGCTTACGCAGGATCCAAGCTTCAAGTATTTTAGTGGAAATTTCTACTAATCCCTTAATTTAAATACAGTTTGAGTCCCGCATCTACAGCAATTCAGGCCAAAAAATTTTGTAGAAATATTCAAATATAAAAAGAGAAACTTTCCTCGGTTAATGTTACTGTCCGGGTATTGTTATTAGATTGATTTTGAACAAATGCGATAGTATTCAGCGGAATTTACCTACTTGAAAATTTTTTAAACAAAACTATAAAATATGAAAAAAATATTTTTAAATCTGAGACTTGGCTCTCACCCCGACTAATATTTTCATACTTATAATCGTCGTTTCTTTGAGATGAATTTCTAAAAATAAAATAATACCTAATTCGAAATCCGGATAATATATTCTTGAAAAATATTCATAGTTCAATCTCTTTTCTGAAGAGTGCCCACGTAGAGTAGAGCCACGGTAGAGCTCAAGGCGGGTCCTTTCAGTTTTCAATTTTTTACTAACTGCAGCTAAAAGCTAAAAGCTAACAGCTACCTCACCATTACAGTAACTGCTAATGCTAAATCAGCTGACACTATTGACAGACAGACAGGTAGAAGCACGGTAGAAGTAATAAGGCTCGTTGAAGCTTCAGTTGTAGTAGAGTTTCGGTTCGACTTCAGAATTCAAGAATTTTTAGTATTTTTAGTGCTCTTCTGGTTCAGCGTATTATTTTCATTTCGGTTTTCGGTTTCGACAGTTCGGCCCCTGCGGCTAGTGCTAATACAGCTCGTTGCTATCGACTGCTTTTCGCTTACTTTCCAGATAAATACGAGTGATAATAAGTGATAGTACAAAGTACGTTATTGTTGAAAGAGTAGAACCTGTAGAACTAAAACAGTTGAAAAAAAAAAAAATGAAAGCATTCGAAGTTCGGTCGAATTCACGTTTATCAAATGAAGTATCTTTCATTTGGTCTTCAACTTTTCATCATGTTGTCATGTTCAGGTTACGTTTGAAGAAGAACGATTCCGGAATTTAAGGTGAATTTCAGGATGATAAGAATATTCAGCTTTAGCAAATTATAATACGAGTATTATATCTTGTTCTGCCAGTCGTTACTTTTTCGTTATCTTCCGAAATGAGCGGATACAAAACAAAGTAAGAAAAGTCAGACTTTTTAATCTCAATTAGAATTTTCGAAACGTGAACGAATTTTACTATTTCTCGATCTTCAAATGTTCATAGGTTGAAGGTATTTGAGAATACTCTTTCCCAAGATGAAATCGATACGGCTAAATTACGTGCCCTATGCTTCGACGGTAAGTATCAACTTGAGTGGATTGAGTTTCCTTTCTTCATTTAACACTAGAAATCTTCATTTAGGTGTACCGGAAGAGAAGGGCTATCGGTCTCTATGTTGGAAATTATTGTTGAACTATTTGGGTCCCAAAAAAGCGACTTGGAGTCAAACATTATCCATGCAGAGAAAACTTTACAGTCAGTTCGTTGGTAAGCGTAATCTTCCAATCTGATGTATCTTCAATAAGTGATATTGAGGTAAAATAATCAGTACTTTGCTCTATATAGATGAAATGATTGTTATTCCGGGAAGTGAACAGTCTGACGATGGAGTCTGTGATCACCCGTTGAGCAATAATCCCGGAAGTCAGTGGAACACTTATTTCAGAGATAACGAAGTTCTGTTGCAAATTGATAAAGATGTTAGGTATAGTAAATGTGAAAATTTGCATTACTTCGTCACTAACACAATAACACTTACACTGTAGTTCAAGAAATATGAAGTCTTCGTTCCAATACACTTCAAAAAATGTCATTAAATCTTTGTGTAGAAGGGCCAATATTCCTCATCATTTGCAGGAAGAATTAGGGAGGGGTTCCGTATTACAAATCGAGTATGTCACGTTCTCAGAATCCATACCTATAATATTTAAGATATTTTATAGTATTCGGTACTGGTTTTGAATCGTTATTCGTGTACTTTTTATTATTCCCGCATCGAAAATGGCTCCTTGTCAACACGTCTGTTTATGAAGTTATTATTTTCTCTGTATCGTTCTTACATGACGTACATACCGGTAATATGCGATGCTCAATAAAGTACTCGACATTAATTAGTAGTTCAACGCCCTAATTTATACCTCACAGTTACAGTTCAACGTATTTCAAAACCTACGTAAAAGATGGTTTTCTTCCCACACTTCAATAGACGATATTATAATTGACGATTATTTTTTGGAAACTCTTGAAAAACAGCTTATAAATCAAACTTCTCAATTTTATTCGCTTTAAACTGTCTTTGTGTCGATGAATTAATGAAGTACATTTCCTAGTTAATAAAAAATATTGAACTTTATAAATTCTTGAAGGCGTTTGAATCCTGAGATGTCATTTTTTCAACAAGCGACAGATTACCCATGCAATGCTGTAGTGAATAGTGGCGGTCGAAAGAGGTTACATCGACGAGTACAATTTTCAGTTCTTGCCTCTGCAAACGTTGAACGTAAAGGTCTTGGTCCCACTAAAGTAAGTAATGATCTACCATTGCAGACGTCATATTTTGTTTTGTCATTCGAATTGATATTGAACTCTTCAGTCTTGTTCATAATAACTCGATTCAACTTTTATGAGGCGATATCATATCGAATGACAACGATAAAGTAGAATTAATCATTCTTAATATTGTTTGTGCTGTACCTGGAAACTAGTAGCAAGTAAATACCTACGTATATTGTTTTAATAAGCAATATTTATTTGTGAGCTCTGTTTGCGAGTAAACGAATGAAAATACCAATTATTGTTCGCAGATCGCATTACCAGCTCGTAAACTGATCGAGGATTATTCACCGCTCGAAGAAGGATCCGAAGCTCACTGGGAGGTGGTGGAACGGATACTTTTTCTGTATGCAAAATTGAATCCAGGCCAAGGTTATGTTCAGGGAATGAATGAAATTATCGGCCCTATTTATTATTGCTTCGCTTGCGATCCGTCAGTAGAATGGAAAGGTAAAAATTCGAAATTTTATTAATTTTTATCATTGAATTGTTGATAAACTTTAAAGCAAATATCTGCAGAGAACGCTGAGGCGGACTGCTTTTTCACGTTCACAAATTTGATGTCCGAGATACGAGACTTTTTCATTAAGAGTCTGGACGGGTCTGAAAGTGGAATTTGTCACCTGATGAATAAATTGATGAAAAAATTGCAACTTGTTGACTCGAGCATTTACGATCGTTTAGCATCACAAAATTTACACCCTGAATATTACAGTTTTCGGTAAGATTAATAATTTCTATTAATTTAACATGTTCGAAAAAGAAGGCGTTTTTATACCGTATGTTTTCGCAGATGGTTAACCTTATTATTATCCCAAGAATTTCCGTTACCAGATGTAATTCGCATTTGGGATTCGTTGTTTGCCGATTCAGATCGTTTTTCTTTTCTGATAAACGTCTGCTGTGCGATGATTGTGTGAGTCTTTTTCGAAGTATTCAATTTTGTAAAACAATAATCTTATCGCAGACGCGATCAATATTTCAACACGTATTACTAATACTATAAGCTTTTAAAACGTATAATCTTCACGTACTCACGGTTTTCATTTAAATTTTCTATAATTTGTGTATTTCAGATTGGTGAAAGAACAATTACTTAGCGGAGACTTTTCGTCGAATATGAAATTATTGCAGGTTAGAAAAAACTCATTTTCATGAATGGAACTAATCAAAACTGCTTTATTCAGTGATTCCTTTTTTAAAGCAGAAAATTATGGGGCCTCGTGTAGTATATATTTTTCCTACCCACTTTCGTGTTGTGTTCGAGTATTCTAGCGTGAGGAATACTATTTGACCAATCGTTCTCCTTTTATCCTCCCTATTACTACTCTGTAACTTTTTTACCAGGTTTGTTGCCCTCAAGTTCGCAACGTGTCTATAATTTTCTGATAGGTCCTTGTCTGATTAATGGCATTCTCTTCCCTCCGTTTATTTGTAGAAATTATATACCAAGAATGTAGATTCTTGAATGATGTCGTGTAATTAGTTTATTATTTTTTTTTATTTCAGAATTATCCTTCCATTGACATCCAAATCGTATTGAATAAAGCAGTAGTGTTACAAAATTTGTAAGTAATGTAAATAATACTTTTCAACACTCAAATTGGTTTAGAGTAAATTTTGATGATAACGATTATAGCAGGAAGCAAACTCGCTATGCTGCTGTTACCATATGTTAATTGGAAACCGAAATTATTGAGATGTCCTATCTGCCTAGAAGTACAATTTTCTAGAATTTTCTTGTCTCTTCTTTAACGCCGATTCATATTCCAGAAATCGTGTGAATAGAATGTATTCCTTGTTTGTCTCATTTTACGTTTTTCCATATTTGCTGGTTACCTTGTTTTGGTTTTCAAAGAAACATTTTTTAAGAACTCTTCGTTATCTACCAAGTATAGTGAAGTGTATCTGTATCAAAACTTACTGTTTGTAAATTTAGTTGGAATCAAATTTTATTTGCGTAAGTTTAATCCCTAAGGCCTTTAGTGTACAAAAGTGTTATTCGAGCATTTTTGTATAATTTCAATTCGAAATTTATTCGAACTAACTAGTTTTTCATTTGAGTGAACTTGCCTTATTATCGTGATGATGGATATCCTTTTCTTTTTAAATTTGTTTTAAATTTTTTTATCGAAATATTTTTCGAGAGTTTTGTTTACTTTTAAATTGTGGGTCCTTAGTCCCAGAGATCATTAATTTGAGTCTGCTTTAACGGTCTAAAGCGTAAAGAATCAATCGATGAGACTCTTAGACTGATATCGTTTGCTCTTCTTTGTAGACTTCGTTTGCGATCGAATTTACTCGTTGATTTTTCAGAAATCCAAATATGGGTACTGATTTATTATTTTTATGTATTTATCATTAATAAGTGTTGAATAAATTACTCAGTCACGTTTTCCATTTTTAGCTGTGATATCCTTCATCTTTTTTTTTACTTTTATTATGAATCGAATAAAATATCTCAACTTGAAATACTTTTTCATTGCAATAATTTTATATATTTTTTTATTAATTTTGATTATCCGTTTTTTCTCAAATTTCATTTTTATAATAAACTCAGAAAATTATTTTTGTTATCAAATGTACAAAATTCTGATCGAGTCATCTAAATGAATAGGATTCGCATATAGTATCAAAATATTACTTGTGAAATGTGTTTGATACTCGTAGAATATTTTATATTATTTGCATTTTTTAATATTATAATTTGATATTTTGAATATTATAGTGTTTATTTCGTATTCTGGCCTGACGTATTAATTTTTGGATTGTTATGTTCGAATATTGTGGATTGAAGTTCCTGCGCAATAATAGGCTCCAAATCATCGTCCATTTTGTATCTCTGTACCACACTTGCGAATCAGAAGTGCGAAGAATCTAAGCGTAACCGTATCGAGGTGCTACCAGGAGCGTAGATAAGGAGAGATAGGGGAGATATATCCTTATTGCTTTTTTTTACCATCTACGCCACGATGAGAATTTTAGAATCTTTAAATTGCTATAGATAAGTGAATTTTCAAATCTTCTGCGAATAACGTTCCTGGAATTTAGTAAAAACTACCCGAAAGACTAATTGTAAGGTATTTTCAACAGTGATGGGTTTGAGAGATGAAAATGATTGTTAGAATTGTAATTATAGAATTGTTGAAGGAAATTTTACAAAACCAGTCTTCGCCAGTTTTTTCTTGACTTTAAAACTTGACAACTTACAGCAATGGTGTGTTTATTTTTTATTAACTTCGAAATGAAGAGAAAACTGACGTTGAAAATTTTTGTTGGGATATCGATCTTTGAATTTTTTTGAAAATAACATGTTAGTAACAGAACTCTTATCACTTTTGTGTGATAAAATTTGCGTATTTCACACCAAATCAAAGCTGGAAAGCTAGCTAAAGGTATAAAGTAGAAAGTCAAGAGATTTCGAGTCCAAAAAGTAAAAAGAGGAAAAAATGCCACAAACTTCATCGTTCTTTTTTTTTTTGTGGGGGGGTATCCTTAGGATACACATCCGCCTCCACCTCCAATATCGATGACGTCATCAATCTAAAGGTTGGATCATGTTGCATAGAAGCAGGGCATTCTCAAAAAACGTCCGTGTCCGATTTTGATGAAATCATCAACTTGAGTTAGGTTGAGATTACGTCGCTTAAAAGAATTTATTTAGGCAAAACTTGGGTTTGCCAAAAGATTTGACTTATTTCACCTCTTAGAATATTTTTGTAGGCTCAGCATGTGTTTTCAAGAAGGAAAACAGAAGAAGGATGAGGTAGATAAAGAGCTTGTAAAAAAGTGTTTTCTTTATCCAAAAGAAAGTGTTAAAATGTGTTTTCATAAAGTGTAGTGCATTGCGGGTTCCTCGCAGCGCCTTAAGCCCTGAGCTCTGAAGTGATAACAATTCCGACCGGGAAAATTATAGGGTCGCTAGCATTGCTTGAAAAGGATAACAGGGAATTTACTATGTGTTGATTGTGTTCTGCGCATATCGATTTGTTGGTGTGTACAATGAGTTCCATCAAAAGTGCAATTCTAGCGCTGCCCGGTCCGAATTCATCTACGTATGAAACATTTGATGATGGCACTCTGGCTCTAGATGAAGTTTGAAGCTGGGTTCGAGATACTCCAAGTAGTTTATGAGTAAAAAGAGATGATCTACACTACCGGACAAAGTTGAATTGAAGTATTATCCAAATCATCAATCAGGAAGAAATTTTATTTTCTTTAATTAAGGTTAATGGCTAATCGTGGTACAGTCATACTAGTTTTCGATGTAAGCATCAAGGCCTTGACAAGCATTACTTCTTCCAATACCATTGGCGTTTTCAATTCGCGTGTTTTGGATATATTATATCAGAAACCAACGTTAATTTCGACACAATTTAGAGAAGAGTGATCACCATATTATGTAGAACAAACTGCTGCCGTACAAAGTTAGATTGACGTATATCCAAATCGACGATCGGAAAGAAGTTCCATTTTCTTAAAATAAGAATAATACGGCTAATTGAGATGTAAATATGCGTTACTGGAGCGATTTTTCGATGAGAAATTCAATTATCATACTAGTTTTTCGATACAACCATTCCTCCTTCCAATATTGGCGTTTTTGGGTCATGGTTTGGAAACACAATTCAGAGTATGGTGTTCATCCTACGTGAAAGAAAGCTCCAATTTCCTAGATCTACCATTTTCCCTGTTAATCCATCAATGAAGTAATAGTAGTGTGTTATTACGATTCACACACTCTTACCAATCGACCAAAAGATACAGTTTGCATGATCATCAATTTGGATGTACGTCAATTCAACTTTGTACGGCGCAGAAAGCTCCAATTTCTCAGATGGTAATCTTTCCCAGATATTCCTTCAACAAAGTAGCAGTAGTAATTTGTTACCACTGTTCACACCCTCGCACCAATCGTCCAAAAGATACAGTTTACCTAATCGTAGGTTTGGATTTATACGTCAATTTTGCAGCTTTGCTTTGTACGGCAGTGTTTGATCCGGGCAACCGCCAGGATCGCTAATAGCGCGCATTATTTGTACAAAGTAATAGGCCTAGTACGTCTGCCAAAATTGTTAGAGGCATCAGAACTACAGCCGTATATGGGAGAACAATGAAAAATTTGGAAACAAGTAACTCTTGAATGAAGCGGAATGGATCATGTTTTTGATGTTGAACATTGATCGATACATCTGCAAAATATATCCTTATTGAGCATAATGGTCCCATAAGAAAATATAATACATGCGGAGCAAAGATCATCATGATTGTTACTAATTGAAAACAAGAGAAAATTAAGAAATGAAAATTTGCTTTTGAAATACTTATGATCAGAATAACTGAAATATATTCGTTTCATTCTTTAAATATTCATTATTTTTCATTAGTGACATGATGATCTTTGCTCCGCATGTATTTCTCATGGGAGCCATTATGTTTGAAGGATATATTTTGGGTACTTTTTCCAACAGTGAATCAGGTGTATCGATTGATGTTCAACATCGAAAACTTGATCCATTGAAGATTTTGTCATCCCGTTCAATTTGTAGACCGTGCGGTTGTAGACATTTTTTATGGGATGTTAAGCAGCTAAATCTGCTTTATTCAAGTGTCATTTTAACCCATAATAGGTCATAGTTTTGATACCTCTTACAATTTCTTCCCACTGCAGCGCAACGCTAGCGCTACCGGTTCAAATAGGACACTCTTCCATTCATTCCTAATCAAAATTCGGTACAGCGTAAGCTTTTATTCTCCATTTCCACTGTATCGCTACCCCAACCCGTTGATACTGACGAGTATCTATTATTAGTGGGTAAATTATGGATAGGAAGATTGGATGAGATGAAGGTTACACTAAAACCTATTTTAGAGTGAGAGAGGGAGAGCGTATAGTATCAGTTTATCATCTTAATTGTACGGTATCGATTTATACCTCTTAATTATTTCAATTAATTCATCGACGACGTTCGTTCATCATCAAATATCCCTCAATTGAGTACCCCGTTGAACAATGTAAATTGCCCTAGGCCACTTTCAATTTTGTGATTGTCCATCTCAATGATTCTACATCTAAAATCCGGAAACAAATTACACAGCTTTCTTTCTCAGCACGATGGTTTTCCGATTAAGAGAATAATATGTCTTTAACTTCATCACTTTTAAAAATTTGCTACCTTAGTTACCCCTTTAATGACTAAACTACACGTATTATCGATGTACATGGTTGGTCTAGACCAAATTGACTCTTCATAGTGGTCAGAGGTGCAAAAATAATTCTTCGAAGTTAAATACTATCCGAACAACAAGAGCGACAAAGAGGAAAAATTTGCGCATAATATAGTGTACGTACGCGCATGTGAGGGATAACAATTATAATAATGAACTTAGTCGAGGACGAACGAACAATTTACACGCATGTACAACCCCGAATTAATCCCGTTTGAAAGAGCCCTCACGTCGCGTCGCCGTTTGTTCACGAGGTCGACGATATAGGCTCCGGTCTCCGCTGCCCATAACGCTTGGCCACACTTCGCATCCGATAACTAAATAACGTGTGTATAAAACGGCAACGTAGATCGGGTAGGCCCCCTCTAATTAGGTTACACTTTCAATAGAACGATTCGCACCCCCCTCGTCCCCCTCCCCTTCCAACAGAACTGCAGTATTTGCCGCTTTATTCCCAATGTGTACGGTAGTGATCCTGTTAGCATATCGCGTTTATTCTACTTACTTGCGCATATATTCGTACACGGAGTTCGGAAGCGACTAGTTACATGTATATATGTATCTGCCAGTATTTCTTCCACACAGCAGGTTGCCCACGGACGTTCGAGAGTATACAGATTCGCATTAATATGTATGATAACGAAACGATTTCGTTACCCGGTTACATCTCTGAATGTGTACACGTCCACGGTTATCTCGTATGTACACCTTTTAGCGAGCTTCACACTTTTAGGGTGCACATTTAAGCGACAATAACGCCTTCTATCTAAATAGCGTATTCACGTATAAGCGTGATACCATATAACGGCGGAATTTTTACCTCTCACTCTCTAACGCAAGTCCAGTTAGAAAAATACATGTTCAGATAATACATTTTCTTCAAAAAACTTTCTGCATCCATTGCGGAATGTAAGGACTGAAGTCTGGAAAGGTAAACTCAAAAGATTAGATGATTTTTGAAGCAATTGGCCAAGGAGAGTTGGGGGACAAATACTTCCCTTAATTCTTTCAGTAGACACTCATAAAAAAGATTTGTGATGTAAAATTTATTGAAATACGTAGAGGCGAGGGAGACCCACACGACCTTCATACGCCTTCGCGACATTCTTGCTAAACTTCATTCCTTACCGTTCTTCCGTCCTCTTTTCCTCACAGCTTCCAAGCTTTTCGGGGTTCTGATTCACTAACAACCTACATATTTGGGTCTTGGGATAACGTATACCAAAATGTACCCCTGAGGGTAGTTCTGCGTATTTCCTTCTTCCACATATGTCGGCTGTTTCCAGAGCGAGCTCTTCCCCTTAGGAGTTTGACGAAGAAGCTCGACTGTCCTTCTCGCTTGTAACTTTGACTTTACCAGGGATTCAGACCTCAAAGTTGGTCTGATGGCGATGTCCACGACCAAAATTCTTCTTATTTTCAATCTCAGTTTTGATTTATGAATCCCTTTCAGATTGGTTTTACGCCGTAAATAAGCTTTTAAGCGAAATGATTTTTCCGTTCGCTTGAATAAGCAAAACGTACTCAGTAAGGTCAACGTTTGTTACACTTCAAATTTAGACCTTTTCAAGCTAAACCTGGTTTTTAGAAAATTCTTGAGCGCGTCAGTTACATCATTTAGACATTTACGTTAACTAAATCCAATACTGGGTGCTGCATCGTACAATAAACACAGAAGAATCTTTCAAAATTTAGGAAAAGATACTCTTTGTCGGGTATTATTCGCCTGTAAGGGCTCTGTTAGGAGCGCCACTTCCCACGCGACACTCAAAGGTGAGGGTGTGTAATACTCCCACATAAATAACACAGGCATGATTTTTAAAAGTTATTCACTACTTAATTGATCAATTAATTTTAAAAAATGAAATATAAAAAAGTTAGAGCCGAGTCTACTCTAACAATTTCAAAGCTCTTTTAGGTGGCTTTCCATTTGAATTTTACAAGAAAAAAGAGCGAAAAGAAAATACGTTGTTTAGTCATTATCACTCCTCGTCACCTTTGAGTGCAAGCTTTGGAGAAATCCCGCATAGCAGCGCATACTCCGCGTTTATTGGTGAATATCACTTTAGTGTCAGCTAAGTAGAAAAATAACTTCAAAATTTAGGTTTAGGCTCTAATTTGAGAAATTGTTTAGCTTACTACCCTCGTGCAGCTTAGCTTGGGGTTGATGCAAAACAGGTCTTCACTGCTTCATCCTCTGCCATCGGTGCGCCGGGGAAGGCTCTTAAAGTGTAATACCTTCTTGCAAAGATGATGAGAGCAAAGAAGGTGACCTCGGACTTCATGATTATTGTGTATCACATTGAATGAAAAAAAGCATATTGGTTTGGCGCAGGTACCACCAGATTAGCTCTGTGGCGTCCATATTTTTTTGAATTATTTGCATTACCCGGATTCCTCCGCATTCGTTAAATCATTTTGCTAAGAGCATAGAAGGTTTGAAAAGCAGATAAAACTTCGTGTTGCAAAATGAAAATTCGTGTGATTTGGTATCAATAAATTTTGATTCCCCAATATAATTAGTCAATTTTGATGGGAAATGAAATAATTTCTGTCATGAATCGGATAATTTTGGACGAGAACTAGTGAAAATACCAGAAAAAAATTTCTAAAATTTTCTTTCCTAATACTGAATAATACTGAGAAAAAAAACAAAAAAATGATTTGAATACCAAAAATTTTCATTTTTAGCGCAAAAATCTGAGGTCTGACGGTAAGTTGTGCGCTTGGTATTTTGAATGGATTTCTATGTACGCATTGTCTGGTATCACGTTGATGACCAATGAACTTTTAATACATTCACAAATGTGACGAACTTTAGCGCGCTCTAGCAGTCTTACAATGCGTTATAACGAAAAAAGTTACGGAATATTTTCAGTGAAAAATTTTTAGTAAGTGAAACATTTTTTGCAATTTTTTTCTCGAGAACCAGTTTTTGGCGACTTATGAAAGAAAAAACAAATTTAGGTTTCTATAAACTCTCGTTTGAACGAAGCTGCGCGGATTCAAGGAACATTTTAAGGGAAGTCTAGCAGGAGGGTACTGAACAATCACCACAGTTCTGCAGCTTCTAATATTCTACCTGAATATCTTCACTGCTTGGTCTATTAAGTAGCTTTCACATTTCACCCAAATAATCTACCTCATCGAGGAATAATAATTTTTTGAAGAAAGCGAAATACGTCTCGAAGCAGTCGCCCTCAATTTTTATTCTTGTATAAAATTGTATAACCCCTCCTCAATAGAGGTTTAGGTCAATAAGGATCGCGACGCGGATATGGTTAAAGGAGTACGTAATTCTTTCCAAATCTAGGCAGGAACGAACGTCTCCATAGTAACTTACCCCGACTTCATGGATTATCCCTTATTTTAACTACATCGCAATTTTCGGACACAAATGATTCCTCATGAAATCTGATAGTGACGCATTCACCCTCAAATACCTAGCGTTTCAACGCAATATTTTAACCCTTTCAAGCATTTTAAACCGCGAAACTCGACGGTAAAAAGTTACGCGCTGAAATCTTAGGGAATTCACGTGGAAGTGAATCTCATTTCCAACTCAAATAATGTCATTAAAGAACAAACCGCAAGTCGGAAACGAAACGGTGGTTTGATGTAACGCCAGTCAACCAGCTTACAAAGGTTGAATGATTATTAATACGTGTTTGGAACAACCCCACACGGTCTGTATTGAAATCCTTGAATGAGAAGTCCACATTTAAAACAACCCAGGGTACACTTTCGACGTGTACAGGCGTTAAAGTATACCGCACCGGTAACTGTTAATATGCCACCCGCTATTACTATGCGAACGTTTACGCTACAATACAAGAGTGAAAGGCAAACAGCAAACCGGAATTTCTAATTCGTAGAACCTTCGCCGCGCACTTTCTCGTCCACAGAACTTCCGCTAAATTTCCATTTCTGAAAAGTAAATTAATTTTGTGAGATTCGCGTTTACCGAAAAATAATGATAGGTACCTACAGTTTTTCTCTCGTTCTCGCTCGCATGCTCGTTCTTTCTCGCTCGCTTCAGTGGCCTTGAATGCATAACGACGCGAAAACGGCGAAGGATAATTTGTATTCCGAGCGAACTGATTGATAAATTGGATCAGGGAAAGGAAAGCTCAAACGAAACAAGAGTTACGTTGTTTGATGTCGAGGCGGTGGACGACTAGAGGAAGAACGCTTCATAGTGGATCATCCATGCGGAAAAGACTCTACGGTACACGAGCGATTTCTTCGCTGGTATAAGGTAGATTATGTACATCGTGTATAAACGGGACTTTTCCAGCAAAATTTCTCCCTTTTATGTAATATAAGTTAGTTTGAATCCTCTCTTGCTCTAGCGAATAAAAAACACGCTTATACAGTCGTCCTCGTCGTTTACAATGTTACAACCCGAAATCACAACTCAAACAGAAACATTTTCCCCTCAAATAATATCCTATCTACATTTCAAATAAACGCCATTTTGAATTTTTACGATTTTTTTCCTCGCCCGAATACAGCAGGGTAGAACGCGGACGAGGTTTTTTTCTTCTCACTCGGCCGTAAATTCAAGATGGTACGCGTTGTTGAAAAATTTGCTGAAGCGGGCGTGTATTTCGTCAAAACGGATTACGATGCTTGTTTGATAATCGGATCGTCAACTAAAGGTTACGCACGTTCACATTTTATGTGTACTTTCATCTAGATGAAGCACAAAGTTTGCTAACAAGTAAACCATTTCATCTTGTTTTGAAGATTACGATCTGGCAGACTGCTTATACGTAGAAAATGTAAAACGAGTACGTCGGAGGACCGGAAAAAGTGTGTGTAGAAATGATTGCATAAGTGATACGCCGTAACTAAATAATGAGAGATGTATTCTTGTCCGGATGTTACACTTTACGAGAGAATGATATTTTAATGAAATGAAAAGGTTTGTTAGGGATTTTGTAAAAAAATTGTACGTTCGAGAGTAATCCATTTTTTTTTTTTTTTTTCAGAGTACAATTGTTGCGTAAAAATGTTTACAGGTATGGATGAAGCGGACTTTGGTCATCATCATTTACCATAAGTTTTTTGTGTATGGAGAGGATATGTCTATACGCGAAAAAGACGAATACTCCGAATGGAGAGTGAACCTTGCAAACCACAGAAAATACAAAACGACGAGCGCTTTCGGTTAATAAACCATCTTCAAGCCTGAAATGAAAGCAACTGACGAACGGAGGAGAAGAACAATGTATTAAGATTGGCTAAACGAGAAATCACGGTGTGAATCATAGACCAGTTCGATCAGGCCATCCTCCAGAATGAACGAGTTGAGTACAGTGATACCGTCAGTGTTGCGATGACGCATTATCTCTGTATACTCGAGGGCGATGCGCTTTCGGTACGAATTCTCCTTATGGAGGAGCTTTTCGGATCCCTTACGGAAGCTGTGGCCACTGTTTATCAAATGATCCGCAAAAGCTGACTCCCCTGGGCGTCCCTTCTCCCAAGACTTCAGGTGCTCAGCTTTTCTAACTTTCATTTGGCGGCTGGTCTCACCAATATAAAAGCCTCCACAGTCCCCACATTCCAACTTATAAACATCACTCCTCTCATCAATGGGTATGGGGTCCTTCAGTCTCACAAACAACCCCTTAACTGTTGTAGGGTTGTAGAACGCGGGTCTGAAGCCAAACGGGTGGAGGACCCGACCCAATTGGAGGGAGAACTTTCCCAGAAAAGGGAGACTGATCCAACGCAACCGGCGATCACGGATCATATCTCGGGGGAGGGAGGTGGTGGAATCAAGAATGCTCCTTGTAACTTTCCTCCGAACCATCACGTCAACGTCGACATTGACCCCATTCACTCTAGCCAGGTGTTTTATTGTGCGTACTTCTTTCTTAAAAGCAGACTGACTCAACGGAATACGAGTCAGTCTGTGAACTAGGCTATGAAATGCAGCCATCTTGTGAGCAACAGGACCGAACGAACCACCGTGGACTAAAACATCGGTCGTAGTATCTTTCCTGTAAATTCCAAACTCATGGATACCGTCTACAATAGAGATCGATAAATCCAAAAAGTTAATGGAAAATACCCCTATTTCCAACGTAAATTTGATGGAAGGGTACCAGGAATTGAGATACCTCAGAAACTCACCAAGGAGATCTGGGTGACCAGTCCAGGTACATAGAACGTCATCAACGTACCTGTGCCAATAGTGAATATGATTGAGTAACACCTGGTTCGAGGAAAAAAGGTCAAGTTCAAACTTGTACATGAAAACTTCGGAGATAAGAGAGCCTAAAGGTGATCTAATAGGGATCCTTACTTCATCAGGGAACTCGAAAAATTTCCCTTCAAATTTACACTAGTTAGGGGACCAGCAGGTATTCACAAGATCGAAAAATTCCTGAAGCTCATTGTGAGGAATGTTGGCTCTGACGAGTAGCTCACCATCCGCTGGATAGTAGCAGCCTTGGGAATATTCGGGAACAAACCAACAACATCAAAAGAGCAGATGGTATGTCTGTTAGAATACGGAATTTCAGGTCGAACCTTTACGGCCGCCATGCTTATTACAAATCACCGGACTGTGAGAAGGGATGAATCTAACTACAACAATAAGTTTTGTTTTACATGCCAGACGAATATTCCCGAAACATCGCATAACACTCAGAATTAACCAATAATGGTCAGATTGTATGCAGGTGCCGCGTCAACGGCACTGCTAAGAGGAGATGAAGGTACATGATGACTATAGTAACAGGTTGGGACATAACCAGAGAATAGATAGCTACTTCGAATTCGCTCGACCCGATCACAGAAACGCTCAATTTCTTTAGCGTCCTTCGGGTGTTCTCGGGTTCTTTCGGTTCGACCGCAAACGTGATGAGCGCATAAAATGCTTAGTGGCTGAAACTAAGGTATAATATAGATCCCCTCTAGATCTGACGTCAAGATACATTGTCAATACTTGTACGAAGTCCGATGTATTTTTACCATCGTAATTTTGAGTCCACCTTATTATACTATATTTGTAATTATGACTACCGATACGCATGTCATCTGTAATTAGCAAAGTTACCAAACAAAAAGAATGCTACAAGTCCATTAAGCACTAGGGGAGGGGGCTGACTGTACAGTTACAGCAGATCGACGTGCCAAATAAGTCAAAATGAAGTCATCAATAGTCGACTCAATATTAACGTCCGTGTTCATTAATTCAGAGTTTGAATTGAGGATTTTGACTTTCAGGTCGGTTGCCTACATTTTTAGAGCACCAGACAACGACGATAATTCGAATTCGATTACCAATTGATTTAGAATCTATCAAGTGTAGACTCGAAATCGATTTCAACGTGACCCGACTAATCACACAAAATCAAATCAACAGATCTGACCTTGTCGGTTCGATTAATTAATTGAGGAGAAATAGCATTTATCCTCTCCCGTCCTCGAATCCTGACTACGCCATTGGACATATAGGATCAGATTTGTTGATCTCGTTTTGATTGATCCGCAACGATGATCTATGTTCAATTTTGAGTCGACCACTCCAAGGGCCTGATGATGGACTTGAAATCAATTGTTGAATTGAAGTCGATACCTGGTGCTTAAAAATGTAAGCTGATCGACTTTCAATCGACTTCAAATTAAAGTCGAAATCCTCTATGTTACACTTGTCAACTCTATTTTAGCTCATTGTTTTGTAGTCGATGTCGTCCATGTTCGGGAAATGTAAGTTGGTCAACTTTGAATCGGCCTCAAATTAGGATCACCTTCACGCATAAAAATATTTCCTCGATCTTCTGGTCTGTCTTTTTTTCTCCAGTAAGAGGGACGGTAGCTGAGATCTCCCTTTCTGACGCTCATTATTTACCGTATTATCTTCGTCTTGTCTCTTTCCCTCCCATTATTCACGGTACGGATATTTTGTTCTTTACATGAATTCAGTAAATATTTTTGAGAGAAACTCGATCGATGAAAAGTTTTTAAGCCAGAAGGAAGTTCTCAGCCTAAAGTATATCCTAAGGAAGCGCAAAATTCTGTTTTCATTTTCCCTCCTTGTTTTGTAATGTTTTTTTATTTTTTATTATTTTTTTTTTTATCATGTTATTATTATTATTATTATTTTTTTCTCCACAATAAAGGGTGTCATATTAAAAAAAATTTCGATTTTATATTTTTCTAGTGAGATGGAGGGGGGGGGGGTCAATCAAGGAATTAAAGTGTCCTCAAGAGACTTGAATTATGTAGCACTGCAATTTTATTGGCAAGAATGAGGCATCTGAAGTTATTAAAAAAATGTAAGCAGTTTGATCTTTGAGCTCGGCAGTTGGTGTACGAATCCTTCTCCACCCCAAGCAATCTTTCCTTTACTAGTCGATTTTTCTTCCCATCTCGAAGGGTAAAGTATTCTTGAAATAACTGAACGTCATTGGCAACTGTGATTGTAAATAATGTAAGTAACTTCCTTAATTCGAAGTTTCGTACAAATCAATGCCAAAATAGGGTATTTCATGTTATCAACTTTCTCCTTTAACGTATGGACATAAGATATTTTGGAACAATCTATAAGGGGCTACATAGTGAGAAGGGGGGTTCAATTTTACTATTCTTGTGGCAGTATTTCATCGGTAGTATTTTTTAGAATCGAAACTAGTCACTTAAAATGTTTAAGAAAATCCCAAATTTTATCCTAACTTCCTAAATTTCCCACGCAGATATTACATGGATATTCCTCTCGAGTGGCGAAAATATTGTTTCTTCGTGAAAACCTAATTTCCATTATTTTTTGTAGGAATATTTTATGATGATTACATCACAACTTTTTTCAGGTTTATTGAGAGGAGACTTTGAAAATACACGACATCTCTCAGCACATAATTCGATCAATTCCACTCGAATAGTTTTGAGTTTCGATTTCATTTTTCGAGCGCGGGGTGAACAAAGCTCGACAACTTCTTCAGTTTCAATCATTGCGACGCGATAGCATTTCTCATCGAACTAGTTGATTTTATTTTGGTCATCATCTTCGATTAAACTAACGACGCTCTTTTCCACTCGTCGGTAAAAAATTTATAAGATTTTGATCCCAACTTCAGTCGGCCGGTAAAAAAGAATAAGAAACCTTCGTCAGTATACGCACGGAAAGGGTGAAAGGCGAAGACGAAAACTATTTCGTAAACGTTACGATTATTTTGTGTGGCCGATTAAATCGGCCAGTCATTTTAGATTCATATATCACGCGGATGTCGACCAAAATCTGAGCTGTTAGCGAACGATGAAAGATCATTGAACATTTCTTCTTCGTGTCAGTTATGCCGGAATAAATGATTTTTCATATTCTGTTGTCGTTGTTCTTAAAGATCTTGTGAAGATGGACTTTATGATCCGACAATAAAACGGGCGCAGATACGAGAAGAATAAGAAAGAGAGTGATTCTCGCGTACTGTTATTAAAACTCACCATTTGTGTGTACGTACGTATATGTGCGCTATAATATGTGGAACAGGTTCGCCATATAAGATGAAGTACCGTACAATACGTTTGTATTGAACTCATACCTTATACGAGAATGTACAACTAAACATCTACGTACTACGTAATATTCTATTATAATATTGCTCTTATTAGCCGGATTTATGCTCGTAATTCTTGAAAGTTCCTCACCAGTCAATTAGGAGAGAATATCATTGAAAAGCGAGAGCACGTTTGTAAGCGAGCCGCCTGTTTGTTGTCGAAAATTGGCAAAAAGGCGAACTCGTGACTACGGGACTGTCGAACGATGAAGATATAAGCTTTAGGAACAGTTCACGAGTGAATTCTTGAGTTCGAAATTTTCCAGTAAAAATGACAATCGTGAAGTTTTGTCATACTTAAAAAGTATAAAAACTTTGAACGAACAATGAGGACTCGTGCCTCGCGAAGCGGATTAAAATGGTGAAAAAACGTTACTCTATACGCGCAGTCAAAAACGATTAAAAAAAAAAAAGGTTCATAGAGAAGCTATTTGAGTACCGTGCATACATCAATCATTCGGAAATAATCTGAAGATTAGAAGAAGCAATACTCGTATATACTTTGGCCGAAGTCGCGGTATTTTTGCGCGAGAATAAGACTAAAGAATGTTACGATTTTGAACTCGCACACTCATTTATGTTGGAAAAAATCGGAAAGAATTATTTAGTAAAGCTCACGTTCTCGAGTACCTGAAGGATTATTCAGGGTGTGGTTCGCGCCATGCTTTTAAAATGCGCTATATTCAAGTCGTACATTTGAATGAATCTTAAACCAACTTATTGACTGACAAAGGGTCGTATTGTTACACACGTACGGAATCTGAATTGATGGTTCGATGATTTTTTTGTATATATGTTTTGCTTCTTGAAAGATTTGGAATACCTATATCTCAAAAACATTTTTGGTATATCATCGCTGACGATTGAGTGCTTTTCTACTTCTAGAGCTTTAACCGATCACAGCTACCGGAAGATTACAATTTTTGAATGTTTGACGATTCCGGGAGTAAAATCATTGCAAAGTGTGGAAAAATATGCCGAGAGTTGGGAATTTTTCTATTCTTGCATGCACGCCTAAACCAAATGAAGAAAAACGACTCTTCGTTTCATTAACAACTCGAGAATTCCTCATGAACCAGTAAATTTATAAGAGTGGACTTGTACACAGTAATGCTAAATACAGGGAAAGGCGATTACAAAACAGCAAAAAACGTACAAATTTTTGCTTCTCTTTTTCTACCCATACGTAAACCAGATTCAAGGTCGATTCTGAGTTATATATTTTCGTACAACAACGACCAAAAATAAACCCAAAATCAACCAAAAATTGATCTATTTTCCTACCGTCTTGGTCGAAATTTTTTTCAGGTCTCATGTCTGTGAGGGAAGGGTCATCGGAGCTCATATTGAGTGTGATGAGGTATAAGTAGGACAATTCTCGAGAGTACTTCCGGGTGTTACCCCGTCATCAGTTGTATCGCAGTGACGAACAAAGCCTTAAACATTGTCTAATACATTTGCATCATAATCACTGAAAATATAATTTTATTCAAGCAAGTATTAACCAATGAAACAAGCCTTTACTTGCATATAAATTTATTAACGCACGGACGTTTCGCCCACATTATGGTCATCATTAACGTGAACTAAAATAACCTGACGAGAATAGGCTGAAAATAAAACTGTACCTAGGAGGAATGATTCACAATACCGGTAGAAACCGGTAAAAGTTTACAAGTTCACTTATTGCCTACAAGCAGAAGTGCCCGTCCTTTGGACGGAACCCTTGTACGTACCTAACTTCAGCCTGTAATTTTGTAAAGTTCGACGTTCCCTCTTCACCTGTCTAACTTTTCATCTTCAACTGTTACCCTATCTATTCTCTGATCCCTGCCCCTCCTTGGAGAGGCCCTCTCCATCTTTTTAACATTTTCTTTCATCCTCAATACTTATCCATACTATGTTCTCTGATTGATACCACACCCTGAGAAATTTTCTTAATTCGCTGAATCTATGAAAATCACCCTTCCACACCTACACACATTCAGTGTATTCTCACTTAATTTGTGACCGTACTGCTTGCATTGTAACACAGAACTATATTTATCAACCAATTGTTAACTGTCAACTTATTGTCCTATTATTGCTTTCCCGCTGTTGGACGGCACTTTAAACCAATCTTTAAAAAAATTTATTAATTAATTAATAATCGTCAGCACCCGACTTGTCCCTGTGACACCTCACCAAAAAAGATATTCTTTGCAAAAGGTCGCTTCCCGTTACTGATAATGTTCCCAACTGATATTAAGCAGTAACCACCCACTTAACTTTTTCCTACCTATCCGACTCTCCTCAGTATGCAAGGCAACAACTCAACAAAATCATCGGTTCTTCTTTCATGATAAACCATATTACTATTTTCTGTCTGTCAATATAATTATTTGCCTTTGAAGTAAATCAAGCCCTCGGCGCACAACGATCTAGCCCCACTCTCAGTCTCTGCGTTGAAGCTGGCAACTCCTCCTCCCTTCAGATACCGCTTACGAACTTCCATTGTCAATTTTCTTGTATCCACAGCTCAATTCACTCAGCTTTCAATCTACGCTCCCACACTCTGCCCACATAATTCTCTCATCCTTCCTCTTAATACTTAATTATTCAATCATCTCAAGATGAACCTACTACCTCCTATCATATCATCCACTTTTCTATAGCTAAGCCCTCTCCCAAATATCCGACTCGATCTACACTATACACCGACAACTCATTAGGAACATTATCTCAATACCAATTTTTTCCGAGCCATCAAACTTTTTTATCGACGGATCTAAATCTGGACCCAAATTAGGATACACATACTCGATCCAAGGAGTCATAATCAGTATAGTTGATCGAAAAATTCGGTCTCCATTTTCTCTATATACTCTTGTCTTTCTCACCTCCATCTCTCCTCACCCCCAGCTCAAATTTCTACTGTTAACCAACTCACTTTCATCTTTCCGGGCTGTACAGGACTCTTATTCAACTAATTCCCCAAATCAGCGCATTAATTTACTCCTGCAATCACCATCATCCAGTTCTACATCTGTCTCTTTCCTGTGAATTCCAGGGAACTATTCAAACACCTCAAATTGAACCACCTACCCCCTATCATATCATCAATTTCTCCATATTTAACCCGTTCCCCAGATGTCCGACTCGATCTAGCTGATAATTTCCAAACTCACAACACTATAATATACCGATAACTTGTTGGTAACATTATCTCTATACCAATTTTCCGAACCATCAGCCCTGCTGCACCAAACGGATCTAAATCTGGACCCAAAACAGGATACACGAACTCGATCCAAGGTGCCATAATCATTCGTTGATCGAAAAATTCTGCCTCCAATTTCACTACCAAACAAAACGCCATATTATACAGATCTCCATTTCCTCCCCTCCCCCAGCTGAAATATCTACTGCTAACTGATTCGCTTTCATCTTTCCTGGCTGTACCGGACTCACATTCAACTAATTCTCAAATCAGCCCATTCATTTACTCCTGCAATCACTATATCATTCACTTCTATATCTGTCTCCTACCTGTGAATTCCGGTTCACATCAACTTCATGGAATATGACCCAATTATCTTTGCAAAAATTTCTTTCTATCCCACAAAATTTCTATTCCTGTACTTACAGCTGCTTCTGACCTTAGAAACTATTACCGATCCCTGATACTTGACTCCCGGTATGACTTTTGGAAAAATCAGCATTCAAACAAACTTGGAGCAATCGAAAGCAAAGCAGTCCCCTGGACTTCTTCCAATCAAAGAAACCGTCATGAAGAAGTAATTCTCTTCCTCCTCAGAATTGGTAACACACGTCCTACCCATTCCTATCGTTTTTTAGGTTTATTCTCTCCCCTCCCATCTTGTCAATACAGCCAATATTAGAATAATAAATCTGTTTGTTACCTCTCCTCGTGTCCCACCCTTCTGAAACTCTGTTTTTCCACGTTTTTGATCTGCTCTTTGTAACAATTCCCAAACGGATACTAACTCTCTTAATTATCTGCCTTTCACTTACTTTCACCCTCTGCTGTAGTAAAAATCCCTCCCTGAAAAAAAAAATATAGTGGAGTTTTACAAGTCCTTTGAATTTTGGTGCAACCGGGTTCATCGCGAGCGTCTTTTTACTGACAGTTACATCTTTCTTTCAACACGGTTTTCAGCCTGTTCTGTATTTCTTGGCCGAGTTCTCTTTCAGTTCTTGGTATCCATTCATTGCAATGTACGACTCCACTTTTTGTGTGTAGTCGTCCTTCTCCATTACCATATTACCTTTGTCAAGTTAAAGTTGTTCGGGCGGATCTTCCATTCTGTCATTGGTTCAGCTTTAATTCTTTTTGATGTCCAATAGTATTTTCCCAATGCTGGTCCGGACTTCTGAATTCAGGTCACATTTCATGGTTTGAATTACTTAATCGCACTTAATGGGTATGTTTTTGAGCTCACACTGAGTCATTTTCTCTGGCTAGTTGTATTTGGTGCTTTGTTCCACAGTCTTTCTTCTTCTTCTTTTTCCGTGAAAAGGGTACTTTATAGGTTCTCAGAATTTCCTAATCAACGAAACGCTATTTAATTTCCCATAGTAAACGTAATGCGACAGTGTAGTGCGATGCACGGTGGTGTAGGTCAGTCGGAAAAAGTCAGTCATTGATGACTTTCCGTACCTGCGGTCGGATATACTGGGACTACTCCAGTGCAACGTCCGAGCGGTGGAATCACGTAACAAATCCACTTACCCCAGTGGAGGTTATTTCTGAGGTAGGTACAGTACTTCGCGACACTCGTGTCTGTCACATCAGGATACTGCTCAAGTTCAGGTCATTGAGCAAGACATCAAGTAGCTGTAACCCACTCAGTGCTACCGCCGTCGGTAATAGTGCGTGATACATTGGTTTAGGCGACGTCGCGTGAACGAAGTTAGCTGCCGTTGTGGAAAAACATACGGCAAAGAGAGTGCTAGTAAACAAATCCTACATCTCTGGGAAAACTTCTATCAAAAATTTGGATTGGTTGACTCGAAAATCACCTTTACAAATGATTTAAGTTGTAATTGACATAATCCAACTTGACGATAAGACAATTTTACTGATATATCAGATGCAATTCCAACCCAGACTGAAAAAAGTCAATTTTTAGTGGTTTAGAATTAATCACAAACCGACTGTCGACATAGTTTATGGACATAGCTTTTCAAAAAAGTTTCTGAAAGTTGACCACGTAGTTTTTTATCCTGAATATCGATAATTTTCGGTTGTTTATACCATACATCATTCCAGAGTTGAACTCAATTAATCGAGACAAATCTCACAGGAAGGGTGAAAATAGGCAGGGAATTATGTATTTCCACTACAATCTTTAGAGCTGAAGTTGAGAAGCTGATCAGTCTCGCAATATTTTATTTATTTATTTATTTATTTATATTGTTTATTTCTTGGGGTGGTGCCGACAACAGCCTGGACACCAATTACCGCCGACACCACCCTTAAGAGATCGATCCATGAGTATTAATTTGCCTCTAATTACGAGAAAAAAAATAAATAAATAATAATAATAAATAATAATAAAATAAAATAAAAAAAAATGTGATGCGGTGCGCGAAACCCTAGGATAAGTCGGAAATTTTTTTCCTCTAAATTCACCACCAAAAAACCCCCTAGATCCTCCTGAATCGTTTAAGACCAAAACCAGCCCGATCCGATAAGTTTTCACTGTTATCAGATCGGGCTGGTTTTGGTCTTCAACGATTCGGGAGGATCTAGGGGGTTTTTTGGTAGTGAATGTAGTGGAAAAAAATTTCCGACTGATCCTAGGGTTTCGCGCACCGCATCACAAATAGAATAAAACAAAAAATAAAATAAAATAAAAAATAAAATAAAAAATAAAACAAAATAAAAAGGAAAGTAGCCGCGCACACACATATATTGACCGATTGGGGACTTAAACAGCGCCAGTGTAACATATAATATATGAAGTAAGATAACGTCTATTTAAGTATAGGATCCTGACTCGTGAGTCGCTATAGCTTCTGTGGTAGAGAATGAGGATGAAGAAGAAATGAAGTTCAATAAATCAAAAATTCCAGAGCAAAATTTTCAATCTTACACATATTAACTATGACTGAAATGAAACACACTTGTTTTTTTAGAGACAGATTCCCCTGAAGGAGACACGCATGCAGATATGGTATACAAAACTTGGAAAGTATAGAAGAAAAAAATTTTTGTCACTACATTATTTTTTGAATAAGGTTTCAGAAACATCAAAGGAGATACTTGGGAATAGGAACAGGAAAGAGCGCTTCTTCATTCGTAATGATTAGAGACAAATCTGTCTCACGATTTGGGGTTGAAAATTTCATAGTTGAAATGTACCGAATAAAGAAGGAAGGAATGGTACCATCGGTGGGCGTGCAATCAAACCTGACGCGACGTAGATTACTCTATTTTTCATTTCCGATCAACAAAACAGCCGCGGTCATTGCCATTTTCTTTGTGCGAGAACATTTTTCGCTCATTGAAGTTCGAAAATAGGAAGAAGAATAACTCCTCATATTGAAGTCGCCGATAAAAAAAAAAGTATACAAACGAAATTTCTGAAATTAGATTATCGTATTAATTTTCATTGGCTAACAAGAGGCCATTGAATAACCCACGGAAAACAGAAAGCGAAGTAAAGCCGATAGTTGAGGCCGAAAATATTCTCATAATAAGGTATTAATTTAGTCAAAGAGTCGCGTGTTTCATATTATAGCCTGCGAACGTGTGGAAGCGCCACGCGTGAAATACACGTGTACTGCGGATTGGCTACCGTGTCACGCCCTCGGCAAAATATCAATCGTGACATCATCGACACAATTTGACTTCTTTTTTTTTTTCGTAACATAGCGCCACTTTTCCTATTTTTTCCCCCATTTGCTTGACCACGTGAATTCTCTGTATATTCTTGGAGCCAACCGGAAAGTGTTTCTCAATTCTATCATCGTCGTCCTACTCCTTGAGAGACTGAGGCAGCTACACTTCACTTACTTTTTTTCCCCAATCGACGCAATTAAAATTCGAAACGTATAACCCGTCGAGAAAGGAACCGAAATCGATTTCGAATTCAATTCGTCTCTGTATACGGGAATAAATCCTATTTTTACCAATCCAAATCGTGTTTTCGTTGCTCTATTGTGAAATAATACTAAGCTTCGCGATCTCTTTTTTTACCATTTTTCTTAACCCTCTGAATACGTAGTAATAATAATAATGATGAAAAAAAGTTTTGATGAGTTGAAAAAAAGAACGTACAATTTTTTCCTCTTTTTCATCTCTTTTGCATTTCTGATAGGCTTACATATATTTACATTATTTAACGAGTGACAGGGTCGGTTTGGCGGAAGAGGGAAAAATTTTCTGTAAATGATACAAAGGATCAACGTGAAACGGAGACTGTGGCTGATAACCATTCTCAACACCCCGTCAATTCGTAAATCCCGCGCAGAAACGAGATTGGATTTATTTAGAATTCTCGATGAGCTAGCTCGACCTCGTTTCTCCTCACTTTCTCTTGCTCGAATTTTTTTGCAGGGAAGATTATTTTTAGTAACCCTTTTTTTTTAATCGTGCTTCGCGTTCGATTTCTATTTACCTAATCTTATAACCATCTTTTTACCGACGACTGTTTAATTCTTTGCTGAGGGCTCCTCAAATTTCTCTCGGTTACGTAATTTCATTTGTAATTCTAGGTACAGTGGAGGAGGAATGAAGAAAGACAAAAGGAAACGGTTAGTTTGTCTCTTAGTTTGGTTGTTTCATCCCAAAGGTCCTCTCGGAATTTTAATGTCGAATTCAATATTTTTCGAACAGCATCGCCATCTTAATCATTAATTTGTTCAATCAACTCTGTATCGTTGTTGGTCGTTTGAATATCTTGGCAAAAAGTTTCCTTTCGCTCGAGGCGATTTCTCACGAACGTGCGACGGACGTCAGAACGCAGGAGGTGATTTTCGTGCGAACCGATATTCGACAATCGGGTAAGAAATTTCTTTATGTTTCATCCTTTACGAGACAGCGAAGCGTTAAAGTAAGGAACGTGAATAGTATTATATCGTGCAATGATAATGTTTGATCAACGAGTTGACATTAATTTGTCACACGCGACCAACCCCCGAATGTAGTGCGTTTAATGCATTTAATCCCTGCTTAATCTAGTCGTTCGTTTTCTTTTCACTTTTTCAGTGGTGAAGCGGACGGAAAAATGTTATTTTCAAGGGTACTATTAACTCTGTTACATTATTGTTAACCGACGAATAATGCGCACGTGTTTGGCTCACTCTTTACGCAATACAGTACATCGAGTACACTAGATTGTATTAAGGAATTGTGAAGGTGCATGAGGCTCGATTACGTCTATGTACTGACTGTTGGCTCAGCGGAAAAGTACATCTAAGTGGGAGTGAGCTATAACGCGGAAAAAAGTTTTTATTATTCCTCCTATTCGCGTACAATCTCTAAAAGTCACTATTGATGGGTAGGACGCTATTTCATTTCCGTTAACGATCTTTTTTTATAAAGGGTTCGCTGTGGTTTTCCCACATCAAAAATTTTCCCCGAATGAAAAACTCTTCAGAAAAAAAAATCCACTGCTCGCGGAGTCTTGGATTAAAGCGAGCAGAAAACCGGTTTTAAATTGGTATTTTTCGACTTCATAGATGAAATCAAAATTTAAAACGCACTTCGGTCATTCTAGAATTAAAAATCGAAAATCAAATTCATGTCACAAAACAGATAGAACTGACAGAACAGCCACAGAAACGGATCAATTATTTGGTCTAAATTCCTCAAGTCCATCTGTCAATGTACATACATAGCTCGATGGTCAAAATGTTGACAGAAAACTGGGATGCGGGTTGAATTATCTTCTATGGGCTAGTAAAACGTATAAATTTAGGACACAGACTCTCATCTCGCGTCAGAGCGAACTTGCAGGATATTGGGTTCGACCTCGATGAATTGATAATCAGGCCCTTGGAGGCGAAGAAAGTACTTGAGAATCGTGCTTGACCCCAAGCTGAACTTTGGGTCGCACCCAGACTACATGAAAACTACGAGTAAATGTGAAAAGAGGATATTCCTACTGCAGAACCTTGACCGCAATAGTTTTGGATATGAATTTGCTGCCAGGAAAGTAATGCATTTTCTCGCTACTCGAGTAGAGCAGCTCAATATTTCACTACCAGCAATCGCTGAAGACGTACCGGCAGGAAATAGAATCCATACAGAGCCACCGTTACATTATGACCAGCCGCACCCCAATGCGGGAGTAGCAAGCAACCTAGCAAATTGCACGCTCAATCTGGACACCATTACGCGATCCATATTTTGACTGCTTTAAAATGGATACTGGCGACATGTACCACAACCAGCAGTTGACAACACAGGTGGCCTTCGACGCAACAGAACCCTACTTTCAAGGTCAGAATTCAGAAAGCTACTGAATAAATCAACGCTCTATCAGTGGAACACAGAATGGCCGTTGAATGTAAATAATGGAAACTGGACCCCACTACCTATTCTCTGACATGACGTCCAGGCTAGCCCTGAAAATACTCGTCTTTTTGGAGCAGCCGAGCATTGATCGGGCACAGGGTATGTTGAATTATATAACAAGCGAACTCTCTGGTAAAGGTGTGCAGACGGCCATTGTTCAATGTACAGAAGAGGCAAGCCAGACAGATTGGACGTGCAGAGCGCAGGTGCCATCAGTTATCTAGAAGAGACAATAAGACAGGCGTGCAAGGAAGAACAACTGCGAATCAGAAACGTGGTGGGCTAACCGTCAAGAAAGTCATAAGGATACTGGGCAGGGTAGAGTAGGAGGAGGCAGACACAAACAAAGGTGTAGAAACATAAGAAGACGAGAAAAGCTGCCAATATTATTAGCCAACACCGAGAGGAACGGAGCCTTTTGCTGACAGTCACTCGTATCGAGTTTGAGAAGTCCCTGGACGCAATGGACACACGTGAGTGTCACATGTTATGAGAAACATCATTGAACTTGATGAATAGTTTGGGAGTAGTTCAGTCCAATTAGAGCGAAAAAGGCTTAGGTAGAAGAAAAGCGCGAACAATTAACAAGTATATGTGGCCGGACCATTTTTTTCGATTTTACCACTTAATTTTTTTCGCGTCGTTTCAATTGAAAATTAATAGGATATCCCTTCTTGCATATTTCTCGTAGATCATTTTTGTACTGTGGTATTTTTTTAAATGAAGATGGCGTGGTTCGCAAGGGAAATCCGAAAAGCTGCTGGGCGGGCTTCTATTTTTCAACTCGCATATGGTCGTTTTTCAACGTGTTTATCAAAAAATCACAAAAATACTTTTTCATTGTAAATTTATTCGAAATTATTTTTGTCCTGAGGTACTTTTATTGTAAGTTATGCGGTTCGAGAGAAAAATCGAAAAAATTGAATTTTTTTTAGAACTTTGGTATCTGTCAGGAGAAAGGTCCACGCTTCAAGGTGGAGAACTCCCAGGAAATCTCAAAAAGACCATTTCTGACACATTTGCACTAAAACGCCTTTGTTGGAGATTTGTCTAGGTTTATGTTTGGTATGACTGGTCTAGAAAATGTTCCCAGGAAAACACTCAGGAAACTTACCCTAGTGACTTCGATTTCGACCTTCAAAGATTAGCAAGGAGATTCAGAGAATTTTTGACCACGTTTTGCCAAAAAAACCGTTCAGTTTTCTAGTCGACACAAATTTTCAACTTCAAAAGGAGGAACGTGGAAAGATTTGGATTCGTAAGCCATATAAGTAGTAAGACTTGAAAAAAATGGGCATATATCAACGGAGTTGAGCAGGGGAACTGTTTTATGGGGTGAAATTAAGAATAAATTATAAATTATTTTTAATTAATAAAAATTTCTAATTTAATAAATAAGACAATTAAAATAAATCAATATTATTAATAAATAATTAAATTTACTAATCATACCTTAAAAATATAAATTTTTATAATTAAATATTAAATTTAAAAAATCATTATAATATAAATTAATAAAATAGAAGTTTATAGGTAATCTTATTTTACCCAGACTTGGAATTATATCTTAAATTCTAAATCAAGAAACTAATAAAATTGAAAATTTTAGTAAAGTAAATATAATTTTTGCTATATTAACAATTCGATTAATTTTTCTTCTTCTCCGTCTCTTTTTTCCGACATTTCCGAATTCTTTCCTACTCAAACTAGACCTCGAAGTTCGAAACTTTTCCAAGTTCCTTCTTGATAATACGTGTATAACTTGATGGCCAGTATTTTTCAAAGTTTCTAGAGCAGGTCCGAGGAAGATATTCCCGACAAAATTCCCGGACACCAGAATTTTTCAGATGACCTCCCATGAAACAGGTTTTTCTATTAACATTTTGACTGTTTCTATAAATTTTAGAACTCTCAGTATGAAAAATGGATACGGGAAAATTCTGAACCATGAATTCGGGAGAAAGAACTCAGCTCAAATCATGCGCCCGTTTATATGTTTCCGGTTAAACAAATAATCCAGGTTGAACTTGAGATAGTATCAGCAGTGAGTTCATGATCTCACTTCTTAATTCTCATGGATTTTCGGCTGAGAAAGTGGTCATCGTCTTAATCGTCTCTTGTCCCCTCTCCAATTATTCTCGGTTGTTCAGTTTTCCAGAGGATGTAATTGTTTCTGCCTCATTTTTGTTGAGCTGTGCAGATACCGGGTGTAATACTTACAGGAGGGATTTCTTAGTAAAAACGCTTACACCCAACCAAATTTTGAAAAAATTTGTTCTGCGGATCTTGAGAAATGTGACCGTCTCGCATCTCAAAAAGTCGAGCACCCTAACTGAACAATCAAAGCAATATTCCCTCTTCTCGACAAGTCAGTAAGTTGTAAAAAGCCTTGGAAAGGGTTAAATATAACTTATGAACAGTTTTGTTCGACACGTGATGTATTTGTTAAATAAATTGCTGAATTATACAAAATATGTCAAAACACGATAGACGAACTACACCCTCGAGTATAATACAATTACACGCCTTAATGTATTATCGATATAGAGAGGGTGTACCTCATCATCGGTGGCGTTCGCCGCAAAAAGCGGGTGGAATATTTGCAGCAATGCAAATAATTTCATTACGCTTCTCGGTATTTTCTTTTGTGGTTTTTCATTGTACGCACATGCCAAGATATATCCTTAAAAAAAATCGCCGTGTTTGACAAAGAGCTAATATAAATTTGATTATAAGACGAAGGGAACTCCATCGAGTACAAGGCGGGCGTACCTATGACAGTGGAATTGTAAATTTGCATTTTTATTTTTTTGCTTTGCGCAACCTCCGCATCGGTCGTCTCGACGAATAAATACTTTAAAATAATAACAAAAACTTCCGCAAAAATATACAACGGGAAAAAAATTCCGAATACAGAAGAAAAAGACCAGTGAAAGTATGGAGTGAGAGATAAAAAAAGAGGGCTTGAAAAAGCCAACGATAGAATAACAAAACTGCGAAAACAGCGAAATAAAACCCGCCCCACGCTCAAATAGGCCGAGGTAAGGGTGGTTCGGTGTTATACTCGAACAAGAGTGACAATCAAGCAAAGTTAATTCAATCATTGAGGAAAAGAAGTAAGGTACCCCGACAGGGGACTCCTCGACTGTACGCGAAAGCGCAAGTTTTCTTACGCTCAAATGATTTCACCGGGGACTTTGCACGCCAAGCTTACAAGTTTACAAAGCTTCTTCCTTTTCCGCTCTATCCCTTTTTCACAGCCTATTGCTGTCGCATTCTTCCTTATTTCTGGTGAAATACATATGAAAGGACTCTTTTGGCTTTGACGTTTTCCCGCTACTGTACCTATGTCTTGTTTAGTCTGTTGTGCATACTGTAATACTCACGCGCATTTTTCATCTGCTTTCACGCAACTTAGATTTCCCTTCACGCAATATAATTGCTAAACACGCCTATCGAATTAACACGTCCCTCATACGCATCATAAACAGGACCCTGATGTGCTCGGTACATTCGTTCGGCATTTATTTTCAACTATATATTTTAGAGGTCAGACACTCCGCATTGTGGTCGTATTTGGTCCGCATTATAAACGTAACAGAAAAGGTGTACGTTTAGTACGAATATCAAGTTGATCTTTCATTCGTCACATAGTAAACATATATTTATTGTCGCTTAAACTATGATGTCGCTAAAAATATCGTCGATACATATGAGTAAGGGGAGTGGGAAATTTCACAAAAATACGACAGACGGGAGTTTTGATACGTCCACGTATACAACAAAAATACTGTTCGACCCACGATCTGCTGACAAATAAAATAATAATAAAAAAAAATTATGAGAAATTGAAAAACGAGATTAATCAACAGTAATTATAATGATCTTAAACGAAGAAGAAGAAAAAAAAAAGAATAAATGTGAAAAAAAAAATAAATTAATTAAAGGAAATGAACCTGAAAGCAGAAAAAGAAATAAGTTACCATTTCCTTGATCAAGTTCTCTCTTTTTCAAAACTACATCATAATACGAAGAAAAACAAAAACAAAACAAACAAAAACGAGAAAGAGAAAGAGTTGTGAGGCTGATAATATTATCTGTGGGCAAGGGAACTTGACAATTTCAATGAAATACGATAAGGCGAATAGCACATAATTATTAAAATCCTGCGATTTTGCTAGCGTAAAAATCGGTTCGATCACAACGCATGCCATCGCAACCTACCGTCTGTTTGCGAATTGCGTTTCAATTTTTTCTTTTACATAATTTTCATTTCAGACACGAGAAAATGACAAAACATTTGTAATCAGTTTTGCCTCATGAGTTGTTTACGAGTTTTTTTTTTTTTTTCCTCTTTCGAATATCATTATTTTAGTGTTTTTGTAATATATGTCGCATATGGAACGACCTCGATTTTTATAGTAGAAATGAGTACAAATTTAAAACATTACTAGGTATAGATCGACGTATAAGAAATTCATGTCACGAGTAGAGCTACGCAAGGAGCGGTAAATGAAAGACGTCAACGATGGCGAGGTTAAATGATCACCTTAAAAACTTACACGAAAATGTTTGAACTTGAAAGAAGACGATGTATGGAAAAGCGATAGGTTTTGAGTCGAAGTAAACGATTTTTGAACATTTGTTTCATCCGTGTTGAACGATAATTTTTGAACTCTAAAAATGACTTGCACGATTTTATGAAATTCGAAAAAGTATCGTGAAAATTATGTACCTAAATATGCACCTTAATAAATGGAACTTAATTTAATAACTTGGAATTTGTAGACTTGACTGAAGAATTAAGAGATGGAAATGACTGATAAAGATGAATATATGAACAATTGCCAGTATCTACAAAAAATGCACACGTATAATCTAATCCACTCAAGAAAATAAAAAAATGTTTAACCCACTGAGGAGGAGAAAGATATACTTAGTTGAGTGCGATACTCCTTATCAAAGTTGCGCTATAAAAAAAATTAAGTTCTCTTTTTATTGCTTCAAAGTGGAGGCCTCTAATTTTACATACAGCGCGCGTATTTTTGCTCTTTTTTCTTGAATAAAATTCAAATAGAAAGCCACCTAAAAAGAGTTTTGAAATTATTAGAGTGGACTCGGCTCCAATTTTTGTGTATCTCATCTCTAAAAATTGATTTCTTAATTAAGAAGTGAGGAACTTTTAAAAATCATTCCTGTGTTATTTTTATATGGGACTATACACACCATTCCCTTTGAGCGTAGCGTGGAGAGTGGCGCTCCTAGCAGAGCTCTTAGCGTGTAGTGCAGAGTGCAGGTCTGCCGTACAAAGTAGAATGGACGTATCTGCATATCCACGATCTGCAGAGAAGAGATTCTTCAACCCTATCAAAAATACCTCTTTTTCTCACCGTTGATGTGCAGATACGTCGATTCTATTTTGTACGGCAGATGGTGGGCTACCTGCGGAGTGCGGCCTGCGCCAGGGCCTACTTTATATAAGGCCGGAATGCAGAAAATGACAACAGCGCGCAGTGGATTCTTATCAGTGATGTTTCGGGGCGGTTCATGTTCATCGGTGCGGTGTAACCACGGTGTACGTGTACTGTACTTCGTTTCCTATCTGATTTTTAATTTTCAAACGATGATAACTGCACTTGTACTGCACCAATTTTACTAAAATTGGGCTTAAAAAACAGAAAATCGTTTGCTCTTCAAGTTATATTCTCTTCATTTTTTCCGAAAACCGCGTTTTATTAGCGTGCGAATCAAAATACTTGAATTTTTTCGTTTTTTCCCATAAGCGTCCATGTAAACCTGTATCCACTGATTTTAGAGTGCGACGTTGTGACTTCGCTACATTCCGGCCTTATATAAAGTAGGCCGTGCCTGCGCGCGGTCGCTCTGTCAAGTGTCAACTCTGTCAAGTCTGAATGTCTGATTTTGAATGTGCCAATTATTATTATTTCGGCTATTTCGGCTATGGCTCCGCGGGGCGCGGACAGCTTCTCTTGATAGATAATTTTGCAACTGGAACTTGCATATGGCTTAACATATCAGAGAGAGTATTTAATCTTGAATCCGGTGTAGTAATCTTGGTGCTTGACAATAATGGATTTTGTTTCAGGATCATCATTCATCAGATAAGGCGAATTGTGGCAAGGAAAACTGTGTAATCATCGGCGTCATGATAGAACCTGAACCTGAATATGCACATAGTGTCAGTGTCCGTCCATCGATGCGACAGGACGGTCCTTAGTTCAATTGTTGTTTGTTGGTTTGATTAATTAATTAACAATGCCTCCGATGCACTCCAAGTCTCCAATGAGTAGTGGAAATCAAAAAGTTGTATCAATGATACTCTGCCCTTTGAAAGTTAACGGAGAGATGAGGAAATATGTAAGTTGTCCCATCAGTGTTCGTCAATATTGCTCAAAAACTGCGCATATTTTCTCTTTGTTTCTCTTTTCTCGTTCAATGCGCAATTCTAGCCAGTATCATACTGCGTGCTATACCCAAGGACTAAGAACTGCAAACTGTGAAGATGTGGATTCAACACCAAGTTACAGCCAGCACAGAGTCAAAGTTATCATCACTGATTGTTTGTAGAATTCATTAGTGTAGATAGGAAAGTTATCTAAAATAATATTGAGTCTGAAATCTGAATGAAAATGAAGATAATATAGGCCAACTCATCAAAATTCATCACGACTGTCGATACTATGTTAATACCGGGTACCTATAAAATAATGTTTATGCAGCAGCAGCAGTATTTCCAAATGATAATCTGTACCTTGTGATCTGTACATAGATATTTTCCCGTATTCTGTGAATTTCCTCAGTCAGTCCTAGCAGTATTAAGTATATTGGATATTGATGAGAACTCTTATCTATCTACTGGTAGTAGCTTTCTTTAATTAATTACTTATGGGATAGCTCATGGAATCTCCAAATCAGGTACGTTCTATCAAGAAATTGTTGTTCAACCTATCAGAATTTGCGCTGAATAGTAATTATACTTATCTAAACTGCAATATCAAGTTAGTACTTATAATCAGATAATTACCTGATCAGCCCATGGTATCTTAATGAGAAGCAAGTAAAATATAAGTACCCTAATAAATTTTCTATTTTTTTACCAGAACAAACTTAAAATTTTTATAATTACCTATATACCTATATTTGAGAGTTGTGCTGTTGAATGTTTTTGGCGTTTGATCAACTTAACTGTATTTATTTTTATTTAGACTTTAGTATCAGCTGCAATATTTATGTACTTGTCGGATTTTTTGTTTCAGTCTACACATCATTTGTCGTATGCGACTAATAACGAATATTGGGAACTTTGATCCATTGAAAAATTGGTAGCTCTGATTGGTAGCAAGGTACAGTACTGATACAAAATTCAAGATGATTGAAATAAATATACCGGTAATATTCGAATTGACTATCAATTTTTCTAGATTCAAGGTATGTAAACTTCAGATAGCAGTAACAGGCGTAACAAAATCTTGGCTTCGGGTTGGTATTGAATGAATATAGGCCTACACTTCAGCATAACAATGCTCTGCAGCAATGATGAGTGTTGGCAAGTAAGCTCAGAGAATATTCCTTATAATTTATTTTAAAAAAATTCTTTACTTATTCTGTTTCAAGAAAGATGGTAAATATTGTAAGTACCTAGGTACACTAGTAGAAGAATTGCAAAGAAAAAAAATCATACCAACTTGAGTAGAACTTGATATACAGTTAATCAGGTTGTTATCAAGTACATTAAAGAAACTCATATTAACAAATACAAAATTGTACAATTTTTGAGACTGAAGAGCGGAGGTTTTGGAGTACAGGACATAAGAAATTGCAATTGACGTTTGATTGAGTTCCTAGCTGACAGTGCAGTGAGCAGGTTTGCGCGGATGATTGGGAGTTTTGGTAGACTAGATGTGAGTGTGTGATTTGAGTATGGCCTATTCTTAATCAAGTGACAACGGTGTCTTCACGTTTAAAATTTCTGAAGGAGATTGACCAGGGGGTGTGAGTCTTTTTAAATCAGAGGAGTTAGTTCGAAGATTGGCTTTTTCAAAGTTTGGTCCAAACATTTAGGATGAGTGAGCGGTAATGATTTTTGTAGTCTGCGGTAAGGAGGGGAGTGCGATCAGTGATGGCAGCAAAGGTGGTGGCTTGTGTAGCTGCTTGGTCTACCAGGTATGTTTGGGTAGGTTAAAGTGGTTGGGTATCCAAATTGATGTGACGTGGGTGTTAATTGAGGTACAACTTTGGAGCGTGAGAAGGATTTTTTATGCGAGACGGTTTATAGTGTAGTGAAGAAAGTTAGTCCGTGAGGAGGAGAAATTTGCTATGGGGGGAGGAGACTAAATATAATTGATGAGTAAAAATGTAGTTTTTATAATATTATTGATCGCTATAATAATTGATAAATTGTAAAGTGTGTTATTAAAAAACAGGTTTGCGAGAAAGATTGAAGAATTTTGAGGAACAGAGTTATGGATTATTTTCTTGTGATTTGTCTACATTGTTCAACTCCTTAAAGCATATCTAGGTAGTTTGCAAAATTTCTCTAGTTTGTCAGCGGCCAATGCGATGTCAGTTGTTTATAACATGTCAGATTATTTTTCTCTTTTTCCCTCCAGTTGAAAAGGAGAGATTGAAAATAAGAGAATGATGCCCAGTTTGTGTACCTTTTTATCCACATATTATATTTTGTGAAAACCTAACTCGTGAAACTTCTGTTTTGCCAGTTAAAAAGGGGGAAAAAGATGTAGACAGTGTCAAAAGACGAAGTACCACCAAATACAAACGTGTATCTATGTAGAAATAAAACTTCTCCATAGACAAACTGTGCGCAAGTTTTGAAATTTGAATCTCCCTCTTGAGGAATGAGTCTAGCTGTATATTTTGTGCATGAAGAAATATCAGCGTTCCTCGGGAATAGCATCTAACTTACACAACTAAGCCCTGACCGTGTGAGATATGTAACTTCACGTACCGTCGAGTTTTGTTTTTTATAAACAAAAATATACTGTATAGGATTAGATATCGGAAGAAGGGAAAAATATATATAGGTATAGAAGAATAAAATAAAAGATACACGAAACAATGAGAATGCCTAGCGTGTAGAATGTAAAAACACAGGGTGGGTCCCGAGAATCGCTAAACTAGAATAAACCACGCCTCGGCCGCGCACGTACTACGCCAATCGCGTGGTACGTTTGTGTAGATTGTGTTTGTATTCGCCGATGTTGAAGGGTACCCAATATCACGCCAAAGAGCAGATGATACGTATGCCACCGTTAAGCTCTCCGGATACTGAGGATCGTTCTTTAGTTGCTATCTTTATAGTGCCTTTAACTGACCGAAGAATCGTGTAAACGGTGGCCGCGTGATCGTATAATAATTCGATTTACATAATACAAAATATTGTTTTTCGTTCTTTTCATCTCGCGGTTGTTGAATTTATACACCGGTGAGAATTAAATGAATGAGAGGACGATCTTGTGGTTCAGAATTTTACGTTTCAATATGACGAGTGATTCGCAAATGGGCAATCTGAACTGGATACCCTTAACCAAACATAATCTACACGTTTCTTGAGTGCGAATTTTAATGAAATCGAGATATATAGCCTATTTCGAGAATCATACCTACTTGAATTTGGTGCGGTGCTCTCCATTTAAGCTATAAACGAGAGTTTATAATGCTGAGAGAATCGCCTTTCAAGCATTATAACATACATTCGTTGATTAAAGGAATGAAGGTAAGACTTTTGTTTTCGTTTCGCTTTTGAGATCATATTTTTCTGCATTCGAGTAGCGAATGGAGGTAATTATGGCTTCATTCTCAGGTTCAGGGAAAGGATTCCTATATAGCTATGAGTTAAGTTGGACTGTAGATCAGCATTGTAATTGCAGTATTATAGGCATCATCAGGTAGACTTCTCATATAGTTTTGACAGCAGAAAACTTTCGCCAAAGTCTCAAAACTCGTACTTGGGTAGAAGAAGACAGAGGCAAATACAAGCAATAGTATTATCCTATCATACCTAGGTTGAAGATTGTGTTCTGTATCTATGGTTCATTATTTGAGGTACGAGTATATCTTATTGCTGACTATTTAGGTTTTATCACTCGGCTTTTTTAAAAATTCAGGGAAAACAGTTTATGGATATCAAAAAGGCCGGTCCACCTCTTATCAGTGTCTCAACTGCTGAAGGGAAAACCTTTTTGGTTGAGGTTCAGCATCAATCCTATATTCTGTTCTGAAAATCAACAAAAATGAGCAGTAGTAGCTATTTGTTCTATACAAGTAAATCAGAGGGAGAATTTACTACTTGTGTGTTTACTCACCTTGTCTTTGAGGTTTGTAAAATTTTGTACTAGTTGTGCAAATTCTTATTCGTTTGGTGTATCAGGGAGGTAATTTTTTCAACAAACGATGTTAAATACCAGTAATCGTGCAGGGGAAAATCGCACTTTACCATCATGTGTTGAGAAAAGATATAAACATATGCCTGCCCGCTTTGTAAAGTCTTTATTCTATTCTCGGTCAATTTACCGAAAAGTGTTTTCTGGTAAAGAGTAGATTTACACTCGCAAAATTTCGTTACTATCCCTCAAAGATCTATTGGAAATCTTTGAATGAATCGTGTATTTGTATCGCCAGGTCGTCTATACAGATATTGAACTGGAATTAAGTTCATTCAAAATTTAGAGTGCTACTGTAGGAGTAACTCAAAGATGTTTAGGTATGAATGGAAGTCTTCCTAAGGCCCTAGAGGTATTCTCGCCAATGTAAACCAACATTTCTGGATGTGGTAATGTGAAACGGTCGAAAAATGTGGTGGTGGAGCGCCTATACATTCTTTATGGCCGCACCACCACCATATTTTCCGATCGTCAGCAATGTTTGTTTACATTGCTGAGAATACCTCTAGCTCCTTAGTCTCTCTATTGATAAAGATTTTGACAAGGGTATACCTTAAGTTACAGAAATCCTGCATGGAGTACCTACCTACTCACATAAATAAACGTGTAGAGCATGAATTTTACAATAATAATATAGGTATCCATGACAAGTGGAATTCATGATAGATATGGATCAATTCTGATCGTTGGGTTCGAATTTGAAATTTACATAGTGCATTTTGGAATCAATACCTAGGAAAAAAGAAAAATTTTAACGTATTTCTCTATGTAGCCTTGAATTGTCAGGTGTAAGGTCTTCCTTTAACGCGCGGACAATATTAATTCTAGACCGAGAAAGACCAAGTTGTTTATTTTCCTGTATAGTTTTTTGAATTCAAAAGCTACATCATGGAATGGGTGAGAAACTTTTCAAAATGTCCTAGCAACTTCTCAAACGGCTGATACATGACTTACATAAATGATAACGCCGTGGCAGGTTTCGGGTATGAAACAGCCAATTATCAGTTTTTGTGAAGCTAATGTAAGCTCGTTAAGGAACCTCTTGTCTTTTACTTGCTCACCACAAAGTCACAAGCTTTGGATCGGTTTGTAAACAGGCGTCAGGAAATTCCAATTTTTTGAATTCTCAATCGATAGCTTCAGTCATTTGTCTGATTGCTGCCTTTTCTTGTTCAAAACTTTTCTGAAATGCTGGTCCACTGCAGCGCTTCTCCACGGCGGATTTGCAAACCTCTTGCAGGAGCTCCGCAAAAAGTGAGAAATTTTTTCAAGTAAAAGTAGGAGAATGTTTGGTTATAGTCGGGTGTTCACTTGGAAAAAGAAATTTCGTTTCAGGGCTCGAAAGGATCCACAACGTCTTGAAAGTTGAGAAGCTCTGGATTATTGATATATATAATTTTTTTTTACAATTTTTTTTCTCAATCAAACCATGGTCAATGTGTGGATAGGTATAGCCTTTATGCTCAAAGACCCTCCTTCCTCCCCCTACAGAGAATAAGGGAACTAACCTAGACCATTCATTCCAAAAAATCTGACCCACTTGCTGAAATTTTTATTCGAGAAATATTTATTTTTTATTTTGGGAAAATACAATGATCGGCAAAATAGATCGCACGTCTTCAAACTGCATTCGTTCGAGGTATGGTCAGTTTTTTTTTTTTTTTTTCTTTTTTTTTTTTGCCCACAGATATCAGAAGAATGTAACCAAGGCACTAGGATAGGAAAAAATTTCTAGAAGAAAATTGCCGGTTTTGGAAATTTAGCGTAGAGTTCGTCGTAGTTGAATGAAAGAAAAAATGTTGATACATAAATTATTCGAGTAGGATTTTCATGTTGCACATAATCGTATTATCATAATTTCTCCATGATTCATTTTTAATTTAGATATTCTGCATGTATTGTGAAGTTTTTGCTCTGTTGTGATTTAGGTGATCTCTACAATTTGAAGTTCCTATTGAATTGTCCGATCCGTCGACCGTCCTTTCCGATTTAGGCATTCGTAATAGAACTGTGTCACCATATTCATTGTATTTTCTAAATTTCTCCCTTCTCATACTAATAATTATTCTACTTTCGTATTTCTACTTTGATATCTTCTTCAGGAACACCGCTTATCATTACTGATAGTTCGCTCTATCTGATCGTGTGAATAATTCCAAACTCTTCATTTCTTATTGTTGGTTTCCTCATCCTTTCTTAAGGTCACATTCATTTCTCGTTCGAGAAGCTTTCGGCGCGTTCTGCGAGAATTCACTTAGAGTCAAGTGCTTTGTTCCGGCGTCGGTACGTATGTACGAGCTTGAGATCTGTTTGATGGCTCTTTTCAAAGTTTCGTCTGTCTCCGTGGATATTTGGGACCGATGTTCGCAAACTTCTGTCTGAACGTCGCGAATTATTTCACTTCGGATATGTCAATTACCCTGCTTTCTGGAATCCCAGACTGGATGTTGTGACGCGATGGCCAACTCATATCTGCTGTCCCTAAACTTCGTTTTGCGTGAGGGCCAATGTGGCTAACGATCTCAGTTGGGCCGGGTACCGACTGCTGTAACCAGCGACACGTTTCTTGAGATGCGTTATCCCAGTAGAAAACTGAATTTGATTCTCAAGTCATACGACACGTTGCTCCGTACTGTGTAGTATTCTTGAGCTCACATTCGGCTGTCAAGCTGTTTATGAGAACGGGAGAACTTTATGAATTTCCGATAATGGAGTTATGAAGATCAAAAGGGCCACTTGAAGAAAGGAAATTTCGAAGTTTTCAGGTATTCGGATTTCAAAGCTCTGAGTAGGTACATGTCCCTATGATTGCTAACGACTGATTCTTTCATGGGCGATTATATTGAAATAGCTGTGCCCTGTCGACTGGCCGAGCTTATATATGTTCGGATAATCAATCTAGGGAACTATGTTTACTCATCTACAGTGCAATAGTTAGTTTTGTTTTGGATTTTTAGATTTTTTTTTGGGTCGTTTTCAAGTCTAGTCTGTCCAACCCCGTTCTAGATAGGTAGGAGCTGCTTTTCATGGGTCCCAAAAGTAAACTGAGCCATCCTTCACGTAGAGTCATTTAGGTCCACATTTTTTCGAGTTCAATAGTCTAAATTATCTGCTGGTGGCTGTATGCATGTGCAGAGTGAATCCGTTTAAGACCCTCATTGTTCTACCGATGCAGCCTGAGGTAAGAGATATTCGTCGTTTCGAGTAGATAGGTTAAGATCGTGTGCTATTCGGTTTTTCTCTTCTGAATTTTTCTCCTAATTAGCGTGCCCTGATGGTCTTGCAGTAAAGCAAGTTTAAGGTCAGCCTCTTATGTCAGTTCAGATCGCCCGCACAGACCGGGTATACACCATGCAGTATTGATTTTCAAATTTGAAGGACATACGTGTAAAAGTCCATGTGTTGAAATTCGATATTCAACTTAATTGGAGGGAGTCCAAGGGAACATACGTTCAAAGCTTCGGAGAATTCGCGTGGCCGCATGGGTTGAGATATTTTTTGAAATTGTTGTGGCTATTTTATGTTCTATCGTCCGTCTTATTCCAAACGAAATTATATTGGGGAAAATATTTCAAAATCTATGATTCTCTCTGGTTCTAATCTGTAGATAGCAAATATAGAATACTTCTAATCTGTAGATAGCAAATATAGAATACAGTTTTATTCCTGTAAACTGTATTCGAGAAAGATGAAAATAAATACGATTCTTGTCGATATAAGCATAAGAAGAGAATGTTAAAATTTAGGTTCGCTGTTTGGTTACTTATCCTATAATCAAGGGTAGCCTTATTACAGGAGTTTGATACAATTTCGCAAATATTATGAATATGATTGTTTAGATACTTGACTATGGGGTCAGTATTGAACGTTCATTTTTTTTCTTCCATTTTTCGTCAGTGAAAAAAGAAGTTGATAATAAGGCTTAATTAGTGTATTGTTCATCTTATAAACTCGGTAAATAAGGAGCTGGGGAATTATGATTTCGCTCTGTTTTCGTTTTTCTTGGTACCGTACTTATAAATCATCTATAAGTCGAGCAACTTACTATCATATTTTGTAAAAAAAAGAACTCTCATCATTATACGGTATTTAAACTATATTTTTAGAGCTTATGTATTCTAACCTATATTTGATTTGATCACAAAGGCATAAATTTGGTTGAGTATATCTTTCAGTTTTTTTTTCTCTTCTCTAAAAAGCCGATGGATGCTGACTTCAAAATTCGCATTTTGTTACAAAAAAAAATTGTACTTTTTTACCCGCGTTTTAAATTTTCTAATTTATCCTCTAAAAATCTAACGCACATTGTCGAATTAAGTAAGTTTTCTGTCGAAAATGGTTGAATGTAATTAACCTAATGACCTAGTTTCAATTCAACCGTAATTGCAGGTAAATATTCTGTTTTTTCTTTAAATTTGAAGTAGACTAAATACTTGGAAACATAAAAATTATGATGATTTAAAAAAAAAAAAAAAACGAAAAAGTGATTTTGGTAAGTTACCTATAAATATTATTTTTGATGTCTCATCGACCAATGCTAGGCTTTACCAAAATTAGAAATAATCCGTCTTTTGAAAAAATAAAAGCTGTGTGGTGTATGATTGTGAAAAAATTTGGCTTTCTAAGACTGACTTGGTTGATTCACTGTCGTCTGCAATTATTTTTCTTCTTTCCTATTGATGAATTATGATTTCTCCCCCCCCCCCTCCCTTCTTCGATACTTTGAGTGTCATATCAACAATTTTATTTCAAATTCATATTCTAATAAGTTCCAGCGCTGCTTTGTATTGTTTCCTTATAAGTATATTTTATTTGTGATCGCGTTTTGACGATTGACAGAGCGTAAATTTGTCAAAAACTTCGGCATAAATTTCGATCGTAAAATCTCCATTGTAAAAATAAGTTTTAGCCAGTTGCCAAAAATTCGTTTTAGATCAATCTCTCTAGAAAATTCATTGGACCGCGTCTCAAAAGGCCGCCAAATCTGATTTTTTGTGAGAGAAATGAACAAAAAAATGTTGACCACCAGAACTCAAACCATGAAAACATTGACACAGTCTTGATTTCAGAAAGTTTAGGTGAGTTGTTTTTTAAAACAGCTCTTCATCACGTACGGTAACCTGATTAACCATATTGACCTTCGGTTTGATGTCGATTTTCGGTCTACCCCCAGCGTCAACCGATGATCGACGTCAAGCAGACCGAGAATTCAATTTTCTTAAAGACTTGGTCAAAATTGCATCGACTTATTTGCCACGTCGGTTTAAGGTCGATTTCGAGTCGACTTCTCCAAACTTTTTAGCGACTTGAAATCGACCACTGTGTTGGCTCGAATTCAAGTCGATTCCTAGCTCTCCAGTGATGTAGGCTGGTCAAATTAAAATCGACCTCAAACCGTCGTCGATCTACAGTCGATTTTGAGTCGATTTTTTCAAACTTCTTATCGACCGGGAATCGAATGCTCTGTTGCGCCTTGCTCGATGTTACAACTTTGTAGATATTGCGATTATCGTGTATTTTAGGTTTTTAAGGTAGACTCGGAGTAGAGGAGGAGGAGGCCGACCGGAAATTGACCACTCTGTTGCATCGATTTCAAGTTCTCCAGTGCTACCCTTTGGTCGACTTTAAATTGACCTGAAATCGACCTCGACTTTTTCAAACTTTTATGGACCCAGAAATCGAATGCGCTCTGCGTTACGCCTTGCTCGATTGTAAAACTTAGCGAACTTAGTGGTTACCATGTACTTTGAGCTTTCGAGGTTGACTCGCGGGGTAAAGAAGGCTAAAGTGAGTGGATGAAATCAAGTGGTCAAGACGGAGGTATCAAAGTGTAACAGATATGGTACCAGTGTCATTTTGAGCTTGAGAGAGGAAAGAGATGACGTTCAGTAAAGAGCGGAGAGTTTGAAGAAGGGGCAGGTAAAAATGTTGTTATTCTTTGAATTTTCTTTGCAGGTGACTGGGAGTTTTTAGATCTGAATGGGCAATACTTGTGCGGCCTATTCTCAATCGGGTAATGATTACTTTTTCACGTAGGTTGACCAAAGAGTAGGAGTTGGTTTCTCCAACATTTTTTCAGGGAATTTAAAATAAGCGTACAATAATGATTTTTATAGTCTGTGCTGGTGAGGAGGTGATTATAATCAGTGATTGGTTGCTTATTTGGCGGCTTGATCTACCGCGTCATCTTCGGGTGCGCCTGTGTGACCTGGAATCGAAATGAATATGATTTGGCTGTCAATTAAGGCGAGGAAAAGTCTTTGTGTGAGAGGATTTGTACCTAGTGTTGAGATTCGAGAGAGAGAGAGAGAGAGAGAGAGAGAGAGAGAGAGAGAGAGAGAGAGAGAGAGAGAGAGAGAGAGAGAGAGAGAGCCAGTGTAGTGAAGAAAAGGAGAATAAATTTGCCATCTGTGAGGAGTTGAGAAAGATAGGATAGGCAGACGAATATCACCACCGATTCAGCAGTGGCTGTGGGGGGAAACGATGGGCACATGTGTGAAATATGCGTTGGCTGTTTTGTTTTCAGTTTTTGAGCGTCTGCTGGACAAAAGGAATGGTCAGAAGATTCTTGAATTAGGTTTCTCATGTGAATAATGTGGAGGCTGTCATTTAAATGATTTTAGAGAGGGGCAATTGAATGCCCCCGGGTACGCCAACGTCAATGACTGGTATGTGTGTTCGTATCGAATGAACTCAGAATTTAGATTATATGACTGTCGAAAATGTTATGAAGAAAATTTTTCGCCGTAAGCAATTCGATATTATTTTTTTGTAATTTTGAAAATTCTCAATCAAATTTCGCCCATTTTCTATACGTTCCTCTGCTCTATGTATGAAAGCGAATGACCAATTGAAGTTGACATTGTATGCAGCGGAGGTGGACTAAATTTCAGTCGGGAAGATACGGAAGAAAATTTATTCTTCAATTTCAGACACTCCCTCTCCTCCTCGCTAAATTGCGTATGATTGTATGGATTTTGTTGCTGATATTCAAGACAAAGCCGCCCGCTGCATGACTTGTAGGATCGTTCATTCCATAACAAGTTTGTTTCTAAATGATGAATTGCAATCTTCCAGGAGCGTCGGCGTTATCGATTGATGCCGCATGGAATGAGTCCACGTTTGTCCGCAGCTAACAGAGTTTATCGAAGTCTTGAACTTCCGTTCAGATTCGCATCGTGTTTCGCGGCCAAAGCGTGGACGTCTAATCGATCTTCAATTTTTATTCTCCTGATATCCTATTTTCTGTTTTTTAATGTGCGAGAGCAGTGCTGTGTCGCTCTAGATCTGTCTGCTAGCGAGCTCTTTTTATCAACCACCCGTAATGGACATTTCTGACTTTTGATCATACAGTAATTCCAAAATTTCAAAATGCTGACTGGAAGCGCTGAATACCAGTTGTTGTCGTTGTAAGACTTGGTTTGGTGAGGATTTTATTTCTGTACGGTATTTTCAATTTTTATAGGTAGCGATCATTTCTAGAAAAAATTTATTCCACGCTGGCTTCAAAAGTTGAGGTAAATTAATATTTCAGTAGTGAAGAAGTGACCTGATACTTCAGCCTCATGAATAATTTTCTCATATCACGATGTCGGATCATTTTGATTTATCGCATATATCCTTTAAACAAAGTATATCGCCTCCTCTATAAATCATTACTCCGCATTCAAATTCGTTTTATGAGCTTTTTAAAGAATAAACAATAATGAAACGAAGAATCATCTCCAAGAAAGTAGCTTCGTGGTATCCTTTCAGCCTAATACACACATAATTTTGAAGGCCACTAGTGTATACCTATAGGTATACGCCTGTACGAATCAATCAAATACGGTAGGCTTATAAATGTGTTATCGTTCAAAATTATTTCTTCATTCACCATCCACTTCGATTCGTGTACGATATATTCATAATCAAATTTATATAACACTGTCAAAAACGTCAAATGAACAAAAAGCGTCAGCCAGGAATTCCCTTCTCGGAAAATAAATATTCAAAAACTATATTCCGTTCTCGATGAAATATATTTTGCGATCATATTGAAATGAACTCCACTCACCATTATCTATCATTTTGATGTACTGTGTATTATAGTGTGTAGCTACTCTTATAATATCCCTGTAAACATCTGTGGTATGGAACCAAAGTCGATTCTCGCGGAATGTCTCGGTTTCTTTTCTTAAATACTGCATCTAGGTAACCTTTTAGCAGCTGTAAGGATAAGAAATATATACGTATACGTTTGTAAATCGGGCGTGAATCATTTTTAACTTATTAAATACACAATCGATATACTGGCCGAACGGCATTTGTAAAGCGCCTTCTACGAATTATGCTTGTCGTTCGAGGGTGTTGTACAAATATCTATAAGGTAGACTATATTACGGTGGCGGTCGTAAAAAGAACATAAAAAAAAAGAGAAAAAATCTGTACTGAGGCACACGACAAACGTTATATTTTCTTTGTTCGGCCAATTGATTTCACATTAGGTTTCCTCGATGTTCCGGGTTTGTTCTCCTTCTCTTCTTAGACGACCGGCTCGCTCTCTCTTCTCTGTCTTGATTTCTTTCGAACTTAATGCGCTGGAAGAAGGCACGAGGCTCGATTTGATAATAATCAACGAGCGCGGCCGCGTCCACATTGATGACCACATGCGGTTTTCAAGTACGTTTCCTCGTCGAGATATTCAAGTCACTCAACCTTTCTTCATTGTGCACCGCAAAAATATAGAATCACGCTATAGATCGATGCAATATTTTATGTGCATTTTCGACAAGAGCCACTCGTCCCGTTCGGATGGATACATAATGGTATAGGAGATTCCTCGAGTAGTTTTTAATAGTCTAAATACAAAAACTGCCACGCGCTTCGAGGTGTCCGCGAAGTGAATCAAAAGGAAATCTAAAAATTCACGATCTAGATTATTATTCAGCGCGATAAGTATCGTAGGTACATTATTTTCGAATAACGTACGCTACTTATACGTAGGATATGTAGCAATCTAAACATAGTGTAATGCGGTATTAGTGTCGTAAAAGTGTATAATAAGGGAAAGTAAATAAAATTTTACAGTTCGACAAATAGAAATGTATTTCAGTACTACAGTGTCTGTTTATAGGCGAACCAACTGCGTAAACTTTTCATTAATGCAACCAATTAGAATTGGGTATGAAGAATAGAAAAACTCTGTCGTATATTTTTGAAATAAAGGTAAAATTAAATGACACAATGGGGCTGAGGTGCGTTCTTAATTAGTCATTTCATTGTCAATATTGTTCCAGGGTTATAAACTGTCGAAAGGTACATATTCGAAGCTTATCGATATTCAGGTACCTAAATGTTGACATTTTATTATACAATATAGGTTACGTTACTCTTACGCTGAGAGTGTACCTCTAACAAATTATTGATTTGCTTTTGAGAAGATTTTATGGAAATGGCTGGAGAGCGCTTGTTGGTGAGCTGGTTACACATTCTGGGGATGATTTTGTGTACTACGTTGAGAGAATCGCACGAAAGGAAGTACTCGGTCTTCCCGAGTATACTACCCGTCTTGGCCCGTATATACATAACGGACCGCCCCTCCAGAACATCGATGACTCGAAATCATAACGAGGACAAGTCGTACCCGCTGAAACTTCGTCATCCGATAGTGAGTGACAAGCTCGTATTAGTCGCTAGAGTCTAGGTCTGGACAAGCGATTTGAACGACATAGACGAAGGAGTACTGAAGTTGAGCCAATATCCAAAGGACTCGCAGGCGTAACTGCTTATGGTTGAGGTTCAAGTAACTTTTGTCATGTAAGGACATTTATTGACATAATAGACGCAACCAAAAAACAAAATTGAAATACGATCTTCCAAAAGGGGGCTTAAGTCTCCACAGCGCGTATACTCCACCTGCATCTATACCACTCTATCAACCAGAGCATCTTCCGCACTCCATCAATATTAGTACCTATATTTCTAAGATCTGGATATACATCGTATTATCATTTACTAGAGCAGATCTTCTCACGTCAGGATGAACGATACGGTTGTCGGCTTCAACAAAAAATTTAACTCGTCTTCGTACATACATATCTTCATTTTCGAACCATCTTTTATTTTTACTCTGCAGTTTTGAGACAAAATAATGACGGTATTGAGAAATACCATTGCGTCTAATCAGAATATATTAAGGGATGCATTTAAACGCAAGTCAAAAAATGAGGTGTCAGCAGCAAAAAGTGTCGAAATAACGCCCACACAAAACATTGACCTTCAAATAAAGAGAGGAACGACAAATAAAAAGAGGAACGCCAAAAACGAAATTCCACTTCAAAATATACTCAATGAAAAGACAAAAAAAAATATTAACGACAAGTAATTTCATATTTTAACGACAATCGGTCGAAAGACAAAAAGTATCTAAACGACTAGTTATTTTATATTTTAACGACAAGTGGTGAGACTTCATTGTCGAATTAGAGCGCGCTTGGCTAATGCAGGCTGGCCTCGTCTCCTCTTCTGTCCGAGGGGGAAACTTCGAGCTGCTGAAGGGGCCTCCACAAATTTCTGACGAATGAGTATGTCGATAGAATGCTTACACTGGAACTCTTTCATAAATATCGGACAGTCACTTGTTGTTCCTTTCACATTTTCCGGCATCAAAACTCTCCACATCCCGTAATTTAGTGTCTGAAATTCTTTAAAGGTAGTCCATCTGCAGTAAGATTTTTGTATTTTCTTCAACAACGCAGCAGTTATGGGTTTCCCAAAAGTTGATGAAGACATAAAGAACAGCCGAGAACCGTCGCTTTGTAATTGTTGCAATACCTTCCTGTTGCTGGCTGCGCACTGGTAGACTGCAGTCCACAACTTCAGTGACGGTGTGGGCTCTACTGCAAAATTTTTACAGGTGGTTGATCGTGGATCTCTCGTTTCTGACCAGTTTCGCACTATTACCATCAAATTTTCCATAAATTGACCTACAGGTAATCTTTCTCGAAGAGTGCAGGGTTTTTTAATCCAGGCATTAGTTCCCTCTATCCCGTTATTTGTCGACGGATAACCTGCCCTGCTCCTCATACCATCGATTGTTTTTCTTGCCATTTGGCTACAAAAAGTTGCGCAGCCGCCATAAATACATCTTCATTTTTTGACGTTTGTAAATTGTTGATATCGCTTCTAATATCGCTCACCTTCTCCACTCTCTGTCAGCGGTTTTATATATTTCTCTACGCTCTCGATGACATGGTAAAAACAATGAAGCCTCAGTCGCGGTGGCCCAAAAACTTTAATGAAGCCCTTGGTAATGGCCTCACTGCAATCAACATTTGTTGACTCAATTTATTTGGCGTGCGATTCCACATTTCAGACTTGCAATCAACATTTTTTGACTCAATTTATTTGGCGTGCGATTCCACATTTTAGACTTGCAATCAACATTTTTTGACTCAATTTATTTGGCGTGCGATTCCACATTTTAGACTTGCTGTTAAAATTTTCCCATATATTAATTATCCCGTCGCCTGTTTGGGTCTAATATATGGGATCTAGCAAACTTTTGATCATAATATGTGGCGAACCCTTCGCGTACTATCCCAACCTCTCTTGCCATGTTCATGAATGGGGCAGGAGTAAAGATGAAAAATCTGACCTATAGAGAACGAGCCATTATTAGCTCTTACGTTGTCTTCAGCAGAACTTTGTGCATTTGTGCATAGTAAGTGATCACAGGCTAAAATTTATAGCTTATTGAAATTGTGGCTGTTGCTTACATGTGATCTTGAATTCAGTTCATTCCAATCACTGCGAGAACTATCCAAACAAGGTCAGCCAATGACCAGGTCCGTGAGTACGTGAGTATTAAGTTTGAACTGACCCATTGGGTTCCCTGGAGACAAATCAATCACGATTCCTTCTCTCCTCCTATCGTTCTCTATAATAGGCATTTGTGTAATTTCAAATCATAACATTGCTGTCAATATCCATATGAGACATCTTAGAGTCTTTTGTACTCTTCATCATGTTGGACTTGTATAATCTCAAAACATTACCTTTAATATCTTCAGGAGCTGCTAGAAACTTCTCAAGTTACCAGTTGCTTCTCATTGTATTTCTCCCCGTGACGAGGTTCAATCATCTTATTCATCACTCACTTAGACGTAATAATTGAAGGTAAGATTTTCCTTGTTCTTAAATTTAAAATCACAAACAAATTCAGTAAGAAGAGTTAATTCCGTAAATCTGTCGCAACAAGTAATCCAATATCTAATTAATAGCCCTCTCGAAAAGAAGTAACTATAGGATTGAATTATTTATATTGAAGTTCACAACTTACCCTATTTCTTGAAAACTGGTGTACTCTTATCGTTGTGATCAGATATGAAGGCGTTCTCGAAAATGTTGTTCACAGTCACTTGCAAATTTTCCGTCGTTCTTGGTCGTTTGCGGAGGTTGTTTGCGCTTGGTTGTAAAGTTAGCCGTGATACATTAACGAACCTGGTGGATTTTTCGTTTCAACTAGGGATAATTTTGTTTCCGTTCATGACAAAGGTGAAAGGAGTTTATTTTTGGGCCAATTATTCGCGAGGGTGGTAAGCTTAAGTTTTATTCAGTTTTAAGCTGTAAATAAGCTACAGCGAAACGATTTTTTATTCGCTTAATTAAACGACTTGATAAGCGAAACAATTTTCCATTCGCTTAATTAAGCGACTTATTAAGCGATACAACTTACCAATCGCTTAATTGAGCGACTTGATCAGCGAAACAAACGCTTAATACCGTAAAAAAGGCAAAAACATGTTTTTTTCAACAAAAACATTTTTGTCGACTAAAATATGTTTTTTTCAACAAAAACATTTTTTTTCGTTAAAAACGTGTTTTTTCGATAAAAACGTGTTTTTTTCATCAAAAACATTTTTTCTTTAATAAAAAGATGTTTTTTTCGACAAAAACATGTTTTTTTCAACAAAAACATTTTTTTTCGATAAAAACGTGTTTTTTCGATAAAAACGTGTTTTTTTCAACAAAAATATGATTTGTACTTTCAGCTTCAAGCTTTAAGCTCAAGTTTTAACTTTCAAGTTGAAACTCATAAGTCTTGAATAAGCTTCAAGTTTAAACAAAAAGAAATTTCATTTCAAGTTTAAGCCTCAAGCTTTAGCAAAAAGAAATTCTACTTCAAGTTTAAGCCTTAAGCTTAAGCCCTAAAATCAAATCGCTCACCACCCTTGGTTATTTGGCCTTCTCCTTCCTTTTTAATTCAATCAACAAACAACGGCAGCGTCATCAATTTCTGTATTGTTGGGCCTTTTCTGTGACGTCACAGTCACTGATAACAATAATTCATATGTTGTAGAAGTACAGACCTCTAAAAACACAAGATCGCTAACTTCGATAGTTCGTTGGTTCTGCCACACGTACAAAAATCGCTGCAGTCAACCTTCAGCACTTTAACACAGGCTCTTATGGAGAGTTGACACTAAAATTCATTTTCCTTCATAAATATTCAGTTTTTCAAAAAAATGAAGAGATGTGAATTGAACCGCGTTATGCAAAAGCCGTCCAAGCGACACTTCATCGTTTTGGGGAAGAGACCTTTAAATGCATTATGACAGTGTACCCATTCGCCAGATTTAGAAAATGTCGCTTGGACGGCTTTTGCATAACGCGGTTCAATTTATTCTGCATAAAATTTCCTTTCATATGCGTCCAACTTCGAGCAAATCCGTGAAATTTTTTCCTCCCATAAGAATACATTGAGTGCGACTTGGCGACATCTGGTGGGATAAACTAGAGAAACGATTTCAGGGTACGAAAATTCAACACAGCTAGATGGCGAGTTTGCGATCTTGTGTTTCTAGGGGTCTGTAAGAAGTACCCTAACGTAGTGATATTTGGTTTTTGAACATAAATGAACAGAAGATGGTCACTAAATGAACAGCGCGGCGTCAAAGAGAACTTTCTGATGTCGTCATTGTACATTGATGACGTCAGCGCAGAACTTGAATGCAAGTCAACAAGTGCAGCTATCAGCTGACATGTCCCGTTTGGCTGACAACTTAATTCTAAATAACATGACTGTTTGTTATACGTGATTAAACCATCATTAGAGAGCGTTGCAAATTGGCTGCGCGTGTGAAAATGTAAAGGCTAACATACGTCCTTTTAAATAAGAACGCTGTTTTAAATCGCACATAATGGTTTTTTCAAATCAAAATTTATGAAAACTCAATTTTTCGGTGATACACCAACCAAATTTAGGGCAACTTTTCTCTCTTCAATACGTTCAAGTCGATTAAAATAAATTTGAAGTTTGCTGTAGTTAAATGGCAAATAATAGGCCTATTGATTATTTCCTCTGAAGTGCAAACCAAAAGGGAGAAAAAATTGTGATTTCGCAAAAAAAAAAAAAAAAAAAAAGATTATTGAAAAATGTATTCACTGAAATCAGCAGGAAAGTCAAAACATGAAAAAACTAAATTTTAAGAATTCGTCATTCTTGATTGACGTGTTTGTAGATTTCATGAGCGAGTGTGAGAAAGGGGACGTTATGGTTTCCTACGATGAGATTGTTATTAGAACTGACCTTAAGAATTTCAATGCTTTCCAGTGCACGACGTCTCCGGCTCTCTATAAGGAGGAGACGACCACCACTATTTCCTGTTTTCAGAAGATGGGATGCAAAAGCAGATTTTTCCGGCGTATTTTTGTTGGCGACTGTCTCATATTCTGAGACCCTCGTGTTTCGCCAATGTAAACAGTGGGGCAATCACTGCCACTGGAGTTTGTAAACATCACTCTGGTCTTTAGGGAGTACCGGATCTTTGAGACTCGAAAGAAGACGTTTTGTGGTGTCTACAGTATGGAAAGCGTATGAATGAAAATTGAGAAGATGAATGAAAGTAAATTTCAATTATTTTTATTTATACTCCGTATAATTTACAAATGCATTAAGTACCATTTGGGATTTTTCGATATCCCTAAGTTCTAGGGGATCCACAGGTTTGAGCATCTTTTTGATTTTGTCGCGAGAAATTGAGTTCCTCACGTGCACTTTGGTCAAAATTTTCTCCATTTGTACGTCATCATGTATGATGGATTCTGGGTTATCATTATTTGCTACTGTTAACATGTAGAAATACTCTCCCGATTTCTTCCACTTATAGATCTTTATCGACTAATACAAATACAAAACTGCGTTTGCAATCGTCAAGGCGTCTACTTGGGATTTTTCTTTATTGATGGCATCGTGCGATTAAGTACCTCATTAATACACAACTTTGCGTTTGCAATCGTCAAGGCGTCTATTAGGGATTTTTCTTTATTGATGGCACCATGCGGTCGCAAGTACCTTCATATTTTCTACTCTCTTCTTGTATATAGATGAGCAGTAAGCATGTCGCCTTTTGTTTCTGAAACCTTCATACGCATTTCATCAGTCATTCCCTTACATGCAAGACTTCATTTTCTCCTTGCATTGGTTTTTGATTAGAGTTTTATTCTCCGCCACTTAGGCTGCCGTGGCATCAACTATCTCAGATCGGTCTGGAGATCAACACTCTGCTTTGATGTGCTTTTGTCGAGGTAAAATGGACGGGTTCCTTTAACTTTCAATTTACTTTGCATAAACAAAGAACACCCGTAGTCAATAAAGATTCATATAGGGAAGAAAGAGCATTTGTGCAGGTTAAGAAAGGGCTTTCAAATACAGTAGCATATGATGATAACCCAGGATCCATCATACTCAATGACGTACAAATGGAGAAAATGTAACAAGTTTGCATGACAAACCTCTGAGCTAGAGTTGGGTGTCCAAAGAAAACTCCCGAGTTGAGAGCATCGTGAGCGGCTGAGCGTCAACGCGTCGGTGCTTATGTCGCCATGTACGAAGAACCAAGCGACAATTCAGGTGTTTTGGTCACCTCTGGGCTTCTACATAGTGGCATCAGAACAAGTTCGCATGACGGAATATATAACCTAGTGCACTCGTACCACACGAAAATATTGATCCATGCTCTTATGCAAGACTATCTTAGAAGGTGGTAGCCTCGTCCCCGACTATGAATAGTTTTGTAAAAGCATTCCTTGCCCCAAAAACTGGTGTGGGAAAGTCGTTTTTGGAATGGCTTGGTCCGTGCTTGTTGGAGTTTTCAATCAATCATTTAATCCAAACGCAGAATGATCTATACTCTTGCTCGGATCTCGATCAAATTTACTCGGTTCTCCTCACTTCCTACTTTTCTCGGCGGACGTTGACATGAGCTCGAAGGTCCATGAGGAAACGATTTTGGGAAATTTTACTTCTCGATCTACGTGTCAAACTCTTATAATTTTCCAAGTCCTGAGTTATGTACATTTATGAACTTGAATTATCCTAGAGTTCGGACTCCATGGGTGAAAAGGATTTTGTGAATATATAACAGTGACTTCATAATCGATGCGACTGTGGTAAAAATGGGCTAAAAAACAGATAAAAATTCGAGTACATTGCGCAGAAGCGTCATAGTAAGGCGATAGTCCAATACTGTTTCTTCTTTGAATTATACATACGTACAATTTTAAAGATTCCAAGTGAGCTGTATTCTCTTTATTGTTTGCTCGGCCTACGGGCTACGGCAGTGCTTCGTAGAACTCAAATTACAAACTCTAATCCTTTCTTGTTCGTTCCAATCAAATTCTCGATTTCATGGTCAACTTGCCATCGGACATGTGTTCTCACCATAAGTGCAGCTTATGTAAGGAACCTCCCGATGATACCGCGGTAAATGAGCACGCACTGCGCGAATAATGAAAAACGAGCTGTCAGGTCTTTTAACAATATGAGCTCATCTAAGACTGAAATAGATGTCGATAAACTCGATAGAGTTCTTAAATTTAATAATTTCGTGGCAAATTGATGATATACGTATTTTCTCCCTCACCAATCGCCATTGAACAGCCTTCGAAGACTGTAGCCAATTTACTTTTGCCCTATTAACGAGCGATTGGTAACAAGACACCATCGACCGTAACGAGAATGCACAAACAATTTCATTCTGACCAGCCCGCAAATGTCGTCCTAGTCATCATCGTCCCATTCATGTTTCACCGCTGACCCAAATTAGTAAAATTTGCACAGTCTTCAAGGCGGGACACCCCTTTTTTTTTCGCGGATCAATAATGTAATCCATTTTCACCGTCCCTCACCTCCTCTTTTCACGCGAGGCGATTCCCTGATCAAACAGAGTGAATGCGAGTTTGTAACGAGATTATAGTTTACAAACAGATTACAATGTTGTTTTTTTCACGGATGAAGCGGTGCGAGTATATTATGCGGCGTATATATAAAGTGAGCGAGAATTTGATTCGATCTTATGCAAAGGTGATGGAAATTGTTTACTTTTCGAATGTATATGATTTACCCTTTCGAGACTGCGCCGCGGATCGTTCGCTGTCTAAAATTCGTTCAATTCTTGTCGGATATATTTTAAACTAAATAACAACAGAGGTACAAAATATCGGATAGACCCTCACGTGTGAAAAGCATGGAATATAGAAGGTACATCTGTACCGTAATGTTGATGAAGTATATTACACAATACAACTGGATGTATCGATTACTATTTTTTTATTCACTCTCTTCGTATATACGTTCGCAGGATAATTTTAAATGTAATTCACGTAGTCGCTTATTAGTAGGCCTACAAGCACGCAATGACCGGAGGAGGATAAAAATTAAATAGAGAATTTCGTCATCGTACAATACTCAGTATTATACACGAATTCTTTATTGAACGGTTGCTTCGCGAGAATCTCTTGATTTGTGATTAATGGCCATTCGGTCGCCAGTGTACACGCGTTTGATAAGACTTTTCTTCTCACTTTTTCCTTTCATTCATGTAAATGGAGAATAGATATTCGTATGTACCGTACAAATGATGGGGTATCAATTTTTCATTTCTTCAAAGGAAGTCGCGTGTGTATACCACAAAATTCTATCGTGAACTAATAATCCTTGGTAATGCAGATAGGTGATGTAAAAATTGATGAATAACAATCGTAAAATGTAATCTGAACTTTATTCTGAAATGAAAATTCTTCTCGTTTATTGTAAGAATGTCAAGTTTGACGAAAACTTTTTTTTTTTTTTTAGAATTTGAATCGCCGAGAATATTTTATCTACCGTTACAACTTTCTTCTGCTTTTCTGATACTCACATATACACAAATCCATAGGGGAGAGGAGGGTGAAATAAAGCAAAATGTCAGTGCTCTCAAAGTCCCGAAGAAAAGAGAAGAAGTACTCGCCTAAAAATGGGTCCCGGTGTCGTACGCGGTCTACCCGAAATGTAGTCACAAGTTTTTACGTCTTCCTTAACGGACTTGAACGAGGAACGCACGGAACCTGTTTTATGGGTCGAATTGGTTTTGATCTTGAGAATTAAATTCAAAATTGGAGTTCCGAAGGGTCTAAATTTTTGACGCGGAACACGTCTGTGGCCTAGGTGTAACTCGAAGGAAAACTTCACGCGGCATGGTTGAAAAACGGAATACGACATGCTCAGTCAACAATGCCCGTCAAACCATTTTCAGTTGTTATGGACCTTACTTTAGTTTTACAAACTCCCTAATAAATTAAATTTTGCCAGAAAAAGAAGCCCTCTTTTATCATTCTGTTTTGTGTCCCCTCCTATCATGCATATTTCTTTTTAAATTATATTGTTACAACGTGCTCCGCTGTCTCGTCATCGTCACAACAATGCGGACCATTGGAAGTGATGCGTTTTTTCATTCAAAAGAGATAGGCTTTATAAATTGCCCATGGCCACTCAGTGCTTATGACACAGGATGTAGGGTTGAAAAACTTATATCAGGAGTACAGTTGTATGTCGAGTCCCACCACTTCTGCTACACCCTTAGGATCTGAGTGTCCAAGAATGAGAGCAATAGGCCATAGTTATTTTGGTTCACTTTCCTAAAGAAGCCCGAGTTTATTGGCCACTTCTTCGTGTCTGATGTCAGGATGGCACGGGCAATCAAAATTCAGTGTACAGAAAAATGATTCTTGACGTCACAGTACAGAAACGGGTGGGTGAAAGAATCCAGACTATCGTCACTGTCGGAAAGATTTGAAGCCAGGTGGCGGAAGTGTGGGCGCACCTCCGACTCTACAAACTGTATGTCGAGCGGCTTGAATTACTCTCGTCCCACCACTTCTGCCACATTTTTAGGATCTGAGTGTCCGGGAATGGGGGCAATAGGGCGTAGTTATCTTGGTTCACTTTCCTTAAGAAGCCCGAGTTTATTGGCCACTTCTTCATGTCTGATGCCAGGATGGCACGGACAATCAAAATTCAGAGTACAGAAAAATGATTAGTGACGTCTCAGTACCAAAACGGGTGGGTGAAAGAATCCAGACTATCGTCACTGTCGGAAAGATTTGAAGCCAGGTGGCGGAAGTGCGGGCGCATCTTCGACTCTCCGGGTGAGAACGATGGCAGACGTCGCCTAATAACGCGCCTACGCGAATTCGAGACTGAATCCATGGAGACCCCTCGGTCGACCTACATTCTGGGTATACCATATGAAATGTTCTTCTTGCTCATATTCCTTTCTTCCTTCTGAATTACTAATATTGATCCACGCTTAACTTTCATTGGAAGTGCAGAGAGGCGTTTATGAAAACATTCTATAAAAAAAGGGCATCACAAGAATTTTCAAAATTTGCTGCTCGATTATTCGAGCTACTTTTGGTGTCACGTTTAGGAAATTGACCCAATATTCGAGTTTCATCTCATCTTAGTATGACTAATGATTCATTTATTTAGTTAAATCATGATTTATCGAAAGGACTCGTTCAACGACTGGACATCAGTTTCCTGCAATCCACAATCTCAGTGATCAATTTTGTTCATATACTCGATTTTCAATAGCCTCTTCTGGCTTCTTCATCACTCAGCAGTAACTGGAGCATTCTTCTGGGTTTTTCATCGACTGCTGGTCGTTGCGTTGTGACTGACTTGACTTTTTTATTTTAACGTTCCAATATTTATACTGGAATCGGTAATTGACAACCATCAACTACAATCGTTCGGTTCCCGTGGCGCGAAGGTGACGTTGTTGCCAGGCTCGTTGAGAGCTCCAGTCAGGTCCGGAGCAAGGAACACAGCGGGCCTCCTCAAAAGAATGTTTTCTCCCCTCCCCTTGAAAATAGGGGCCCTAGCCGGACCCGGGGACAAAATCCCCAGTTGCCCCCCTCCCTCTGGCCTGGTTACTGCAGCTCAATTTGGCGTCAAAAACGTCACAACATTGAATAGAAATCTTGAGGAGTCGCTCATAGCTCTCGTGGTCGGATTATTTTGGGGATTGTAAGTGGCAGTGGACTTTGGTTTCGTGTCATATTTTTCTGAGAATTTGATCCACAAGTTGGAGCTTAACTATCCGATGTTGGAAGATAGAACCGATTTCACTAATTCGCCGCCAAAAGTAGCTAATTTCCATTGTATCTACTTTCAAATTTGCGGGAAGACGGCAAACGGAATATAATTTTTTGAAAAGAGAATAGCGCGAGCTATGATGAAATAATGGTTCCACCACCTTTTATAGTAGAAAAATTGATTTATAGCATTAGAAGTATAGATCTAAAGTACTTTCTAGAGTCTCAGTCCCAAAGTTTGGCATTAACTTTCAAGTGGACATCAACTGTTGAAGTAATTGTAAATATATTAGCAATTTCAATAAAATGAAATCTTGTGGCTAGTCCGAGAAATGAAGATCATTTTCAATGTATCAAAACATCTCTCTCGAGTGTATCGATCTCGATTGTCTCGATCAGTCTCAATGGTATCGGTATATCGATTCTGTACTCGGCTGCTTTAGTAGATTTAGCATTCATTATAAGCCTAGCATACACACTAGCTTAGGTCTAGTTTAGGCCTAGTTTGCAGCTAGTAGCATTGTTGAAATTGAGAAACTCGAACTCGGCCTCGCGGATTTCCATTAGTGGAATGGGAGGGGGGGGGGCACGGATTTAAAAATGTCAAAAACTTATAAATTTTTGCTCCTTCACATGAAATTTGAATTCCCTGCACGGTTGTCAGCCAAATCGGCTACGAGGTCTGCTAAAAAATAGCGGTGAGAATTTATCATCATCACATTTCAGGAAGACCCTCCTTTTGTCTCTTATTGGAGCAGGATCGTATAAAAAAGTCATCGCAGGTGTGGCGCACAGCTCCTATATTTTCTTGGAACGATTGTATTTCCGAGGCCGATTTTGGTGACCGAATCCTACAGGGTCAGAAATTCATCATATCTCGCCATCTTAAAATTTAAGAAGAGATAAGTTTGGTTAGGAGTATCCTAAGTTAGTACAGCCTTATTCCCAAACAACGTAGGTAGTAAATACACTTGAGGGTCCCAAAAAAATCCTAAAAGAAACCTTCAAGTAACCTCGCGAGATTACTTGAGTGTGTTTTTCGTTCTTCGAGCGAACTTAAAATTATTTTGTTTGTTTGAGAATACGGACATTGAACTTTTATAATGTGAGCAATTTCAAATTGTATGATAAAAGTACGAATAATTTTTAACAATTATACATCAATATGAACAGGTGAAATTTCATATTTATGACTTTCTACATATTGAAATTTGCAGTAAAGAAGCTACATAAATCATGCAAAAAATATATGAAAAAGATGAAGAAACATGAAAAAATACAAAGTTTGGGCGGTTTTTTTTTTCTCATTTCTACACCAAGAAAAATAATAATTTAGACTTACTCTGAATGAGTTCTTATTAATTACTGTTTTTATTTCAATTCCTTGTGCTCTGTCGAAACTTAAAGAAGCATTAGTTGGTACCACAAAATTATTTTAAATCATGTATCTGACAAAAATTTCTCATGCAAACATTTCTCATACTCATCTTTCTGCCAGTTTTCTCTAAACTATGAAGGCCTTTTTTAGACACGATGTATGCGATTTAGTAGTTAAAACACGATTAATTTCCAAAGTTTGAGGGTCATTCCAGAAGGTGCAATGACGCGGTCAGCATTCAATATTTTCTAGTAAATTATTTTTTACCGCGAAATTCATGTGAAAAGTAGAGCCGAGAGAAGAATTCACCCTCCAATTTCTAAGGGAGACTGGAATATCAATAAGTGCATTCACCCCGAATATGACATACTTTTCATTTTTCAGCTACGGTCTTAAAACTTTCTCTACCCATCTTATGTTCAAAACTCACTTTGTTTGTATTCATCCTGAAAATCTGTCTTACATTTCAAATATGCTCCAGTTTTACAGAAGAAACTGTTACACTTTCATATTTTAAATAAATGAACAAGACGCACTCTGGAAGGGGTACATTTATTCGTCCTGCATGGAGCGATCGTCGAACCTCCCGGCGCTATTACCAGTATGGTCAACATAGTTGCTCGCAGGTGTACAAAAAGAACCTCAGTCACTATGTGTGGCAAACGTTGGTACTTATATAAAGTATAAGTATAAATACTTTATATTACAGTACGTACACGCGTTTTTTTTCTTCTTTTACTTGTGAGGATGACGAATATAATTCACATCAATATAATCAATCGTACGTGTCTGCGCATAGTGGCAGAAAAATCATATTTCATTCCGGAGTATGTAAATCTTCACTCTATGCCAGAGAGGGATAATAGAAGAGCGAAGCAAACGACTCCAACGATGGTATGCGATACACATGCTGCACGCGTCTTTCGAATTCTTGATTACAAAAAAGCTTGATGATTATTATTTCGTAATATACGCTGTAAATAGATTGTAAACGCATTTATCGAAATGTTCGGAATTAATAGTGGTGCTTTTTATCACTGCGTGTCAAGATTTTTCCCTCGAGGATTCCTAGACAGGTCGTTGGGCCAGAGGTCGAGCCGTTCAAGGGGACTCGGGGACTAGAGTCAGATACGCCGCCGTTTCCATCGAAGAAAATAACGAGAATATCATTAGAATTAACCTCGTTTTCCTTCATCCGTCACCCGAATTATTCTTCGATTGTCGCTCGACTTTTACTGATGGGGTGGTGGCGCACCCTATTTGTCTCGAAATTCAATTTACTGGAAACAACAATTCATTAGATTGCACAGAATATACAATTCTTAAACTGCTCCCTGTTTTTCTCTTGGTCAAAAATTTCCATAGAAATGGAAAGTACGCGTTCAACACTGAAGGGAGCGCTCTCTGGTGGTGAGATGATGATCATGGGTGAAAAGTGAAGCAAATGTTTGCCAAAAAAGCAAAAATATGAATTGTATGGACTGCACCGTGCATACTTGAGGAGGGTAAAGCCTGTGTAGGGCTCTCTCCTCTGTAGACTCTGCTCAATTGTGAGTTCATTGATTGTTGGTCCCTCAAGAGGTGGGCGAAATCTTCCTAGAAAACTGTTTGGAGGGTATTTTATACTTTTTGACAAACACTTGGCCTCTGAAAGTGAAAAAAATTTGCAGCGGATATGAAAAAATAACAAGTGCATCACGTCAAACCTATAGATCTACGCACCTTTGCTTCATCATACCTTTGGTAGAACAATTTTATTTGAATAATAGAATATTGGATAAGAATTTGGCTGTTGTTTCGGCTCACGATCTCTTCCACTATTTTTAAGCACTTCAGGGTCAGGATCTTCATAGCAGGGTGAGAAGTTCCTCCTGTGGTATACCAAACTTGTTTCTCACATCTAAGGGCCTCAGTTTGTAGTTACTGTGGATTTCAACGTCGTCCAATCGCTCTATTAGCTTCTCATCGATCTTGACGCTTTGTTTAGGTGTAAACTGGTAGTTTTATTTCAAGACCCTGGCTGCGATCCTCGCTGGTGATTGGATGCTATTAAGCAGTGGTCTCATCGGACGATTCTGTTCGTAGAGTTTTACATGCCCCTTGAATTTTGGTGCTTTTGAGTTCAGCTCAAGCGTCCTTTTACTGCAAGATAGGTGGTCCTCTTTCAACTCGGTTTTCAGGCTGCTCTGGTATTTCTGGTTTGGGTCCTTCTTTAGCTCTGTGCGACTCCATTTCGCTCCACTTTGCTGTGTTTTATTTGGGTAAGCGAGCGTGTCTGCGTCCGACTTTTGTGACGTCATAATTTTCAAAAAACGTCTTTGGTGATATATTCGACAGAAGATTGAGGCTCTGCTCGCGCAACATTCTGAAGAAGAAGGCGCCGTAGTTTGCGTCGAAACGTAAATACATTTATCTCGAAGTTAATCTTTGACTGTTTTTTTACTGTGCGAGCAGAGCCTCAATCTTCTGTCGAATATATATCGTTTTCTCTGCACGAATGAAATCCTAACCTTTGTCTTTGGTGATGATACAAGAAGGACTCGAAAAAATTTTGTCCTTTCTTGGACTTGGACTATTTTTATCGCTGGAAACTTGGGGGGGGGGGTGGACTTGGACTTGTATTTCTTTCCGGACACCGCAAGGAGCACGGCAAATTTCTTCAAGTACCTCCCCCACCCCCTCCCCATAGAATGGGTTACCTGTTGAAATTTTAATTTCCGAGCTAGGGATTGGTCTATAAACTTGATACATCGTGACATCACGGAAACTAATTTATGACGTCATCACATCGTGACGTCACAGGTACTGATCAAAGATGTCATCAGATTGTTCGAGAAACTTGAAAAAATTTCGGCTCTCGAGCTATATTATAACGATAGGAGAGAGAATTGAAAAATTCTTAACTCTCGATCAGATCCAGGGCGTCTACTTGTAAGACCAGCTGTTTCCCACAAAACTGAGAAGTTTGCGGGTTCCTTGGTGGCATGGCATCTAAATTTTGTGTAGTCATTCTTCTCGCGTACGGCCCTACCTTGTAGCCTTTGCCCGCCTTCATCAGGATCAAATTATTCTGTCGGATCTTCTTCTGTAGATTTGTGCCTTTCCTCTGCATTACTTGCGTTCTGTCGCATTGGTTCGACACATATTCTCTTGCTTCTGGTCTCACGTTATATTTTGGTTTACTTGTTCGCAGCTAATGTTCGGCCAAGCTTTCGTGCTTACTTTGTGTCAATTTCTGTAGCTGGTTTTATATATTTGATACCTTTTTCTAGCAGTCTTTTTTGTTTTTCTGTGAAAGCAACGGTTCTGGGAGAAACTGTCTCCTCTTTTCTTTCTTCTTTGTTTCGGATCAGCTCGGCAATGGGCTTTCCTGTATTTCGTTCCTTGGTTGAATACCATTTCTTCAAATTTTCGATATGTTCTAAAGAATTGAGATTAGGTATTGCTTCTTTGAGGCGTAAACTGTTGTACGTCTGATTCACTTAGACCCGATTTCGAAATGAATCGATGAAGACACAGTTTTCTCTGGAGGTCATCCGTATGGTCCTGTAACTTGTTCCGATGGTAATATTGTTCGTACAAGAAGCCATTAAGCTTTATGTTCTTGTACAGTTCATTTATTTCGACCTATACGCTCAATCTGTCGGCTTGCATCTTAGTGTGTTTCACTACTGCACTGCTGGTGGTCAAGCTAGTTTTCTTTAGCCGTATCGTCATGCTACTGCCGTCGCTCTGTAGATTTTGGCAAGTTTCCTTCAGGTTCTTTATTTCGTGCTCCACATCCATATCAATAATGCACTGACCGGAGCCTCAGTTGAGCTAAGATTCTTGAGGCTATTGAACCAAATCTTATTATGGATGAATTTCAGTTTGGCCTTGGTCCTAAGGAACTTCAAAATCTCTTTGATCATATCTGGTGTGTTATCATTGGAACTCATGTTAAGTATAAGAGACAAGAAAGTAAGACATCTACCTGGACACGAAGAAAGCCTCTCCTAATGGTGTCTTCAAAAATCCACGTGAATCCAAGTTCGCTTTCCTTTTTACGGGGGGGGGGTAAAGGGGAGGAAATGGAGTTTTTTGTCAATAACTCGATAACAACTGATCCTACAAAAAAAAGTTTCATATAAAAATTCTTCTACGCCAAATTTTCTACAAAAAATGTTCTATGACTTTTTCCGTTTAAGTTCATATTTAAGCCGCTAGAGCGCGTCACACCTACCCACCTTCTTGTCATATATGCGCAACATGTAGGAGTGTTATACGCGACTTGCAGGTATAGTGAGTAAGAGCTGCATTGAAGAACAGAAGGTTTATAGATATAGGCAGTGATTTCAATACAAGGAAGCATCAAAACGATAAAAAAATGACACAAATAACGAAGAGACCCGTGTAGGAAGATAGGAGCAGAAGCGCGTATACTTTTTGCATGTACGTACATAAGTGAGACATATAATTTTAGCGCTATATAACGACAAAACTATCAATTTTTAGAAAAAAAGTAATGAAACATTTTTGTAGGAAATTGGGCGTAGAACAATTTTTGTTTGAAACTTTTTTTTGTAGCATCACTCGTCATCGAGTTATTGACGAAAAACTCAATTTTCCCCCTTTGCCCCTGTGAAAGGGAAAGCCCCATTAGGATTCGCGGGGATTTTTGAGGACACCTGTAGGGGAAGGTTCTGAACATTTTATGAAAAAATCAGCTCTGTATTCATTGTGTCCAAGTAACCCTATTTTTCTGGCTTCATTTCTTGGTCAGTAAAGTTCTGGATAGTAAAACGATCTCATTTAATGTGCTATTCTACCTCATGAGCTGACTTACAAGAACACTTTGGTGTGTTACCTCTTTATCAGTGGTATCGTTACTGAAGAATAAGGCTTCAAACCTTAGTTCTTGTAGAGTAGGGTAACACCCAAAAGTATTCTTGTATGATAGCTCAAGAAGAAGAATAGTGGGCCTACGCTTGGGATCCTCCTAATTTTTACAGATTGATTCTATTTGATACAAATGATTACTGTCGCACTAGAATCATCAGGCAAAAACTTCCAGGAAGTATAGAAGAGCTTTTATATCATTTTCTCCTTCAATCATTCATTTGCCTTTCAGCTTTTCTATCCGTGATTGCATCTCCAAAACCAATAGAAATTGCTCCGAATAAATGAATTTGCTGACAACGTACAAAGGATTGTAAAATTGAACCTCATGAAAAGGAAGGAACTCTGGCGCGTTTTCCTTTGAAGCAGCTAAAATCTATCACTTTCTCCAAGTTTTTACAGTCCATATATCTTTGGGATTGAGGCCCGTGAAGATTTTGGTCAACATCCTTTGAAGACCGCAATCAGAGCGGGACAGAGAGAAAGGAGTCAATTAAGAGCGGTACAGTCTCCGACTCTTCCTGTCGCGAAAACTCGTACGCAGAAAAGGGGGAAAGTGCAAGATGATCACGATCGAATATGATTCGAGAAATATACACTACATATCGATATGATCACCTACGCGTTTCTAATAGCGGTATCTTCATCACCAATAATATAGACGCCTCGTTTATTCAAGATATTCTCGAGATACGTTAGTGTGTATATATTATATATATAAAAAAAGGACTGAATGTTAGAAGAGTTATAGTGCAGACGATGTGATCTATTATTCGCCGTTCCTTTGAAGTATGTACCGACCGCTTAAGCGATGGTCGTCCGGTCTCATGAATCATCTCATTCAAAAAAAAAATTATCACAGAAGAAGATTTTGAACTTCATCTTCATATTGTTGTTATTACTTCAGTCCAACAGTCCAGACTCAGTGTTCTGTAGCGCTGGAGCTATGGAATAGTTATGCAGTACTATCGAAAAACATCCGTTTATCGTTACTTATTGTCAATTTATTACTCGAGTCACAAATAACCCCGGAACCTATATTTGCGCGAGCAAAAACCGATTAATTTTATTACGATATAAAGCTATATAGAAGGAAATTTTCCTCTATCGCTGGGTTAGGAGAAGAGGCAAAAAAAAAAAGGAATACTTGTAATGAAAATGTAATTGAAGTAATAACCTCCCAGTGAACATACCGATATGCGAGTACTCGCTCTCTTGGGTTAGTTTTTCGTGAATATGGACGATTTATGTTGAGAGGTATATACTCGTATGTGTTTCATGGTAGTTCAGTAAGTTAGAATGAGGGTGTTGATACAATAGCCTGCGGTAGTTGACACTTCTCACAGCGGGTTGGCCACACCAGTGCTGTGCTGTACACGTATTACGACGATTCAAAAATTAGTTTTTCTTTGTAGTAACGTTTACTCGTCTACGTGCGTACAGCTCCCTTTCGAAAACGTGTTTGCTGATGGGTTTCGTAAATGCGGTTGCTGGTCGGCCAAAGGTGATGTTTGAATTTTAGTGTACCTCGAGTATAAATTACCGCGCGCGGAACAGTCGATTCGATTCTTACGTCGATGGGCTGCATCACTTAGGGAAGTCAATTCGCAATTCAGAGATGCGATTCGTACTGAATTGACTGAGAGCTTTCTATCTATGGCGAGCGATATACGATTCATTTGATTTAACTACCTACAACAAACTCAGTGGTTATTGGCGTTCTTTTTTGAAATGAAAAAGTCTATTAATAGGGGATGTGAAGTAAGGATTGGTACGGTCAAAATTTTCAACCCTAAATGCGTCATTGACCTACTTTAAGGACTTATAAAAGTTCGAGATTCGAGCCAGTACATAACCTAGTTCGTCATACTAGTTTTCCTTAGCCGTATCGTCATGCTACTGGCATCGCTCTATAGATTTTGCCAAGTTTCCTGCAGGTTCTTTATTTCGTGTTCCACATCCATATCATCAATGCACTAACTGCTGCGCAGATATAGCAAACTATAGCTCAGTATAGTGGTATTAGTTCGAAGAGCCTAAATGAGTACAGGAGTTGAGCTAAGATTCTTGAGGCTTGGCTCTTGGAAAAGTGCAATCGTTCTGGGCCATAAGAATTCGCAGTCTTGGTCCGTGTAAATTAATTCGTAAAATTAGGATGACAGTCTAATCTTACTTGCGTTGATAATTGAGATAGGCTAACGCAGTCTAGTACTGGTATAGTTAAGGTTTATTTGATGACGTCATAGGACGAGCAGTACAGGACATCTCAAAGGGAACAAAGATTTTTATGATCTTTGATTTAACGCTGCAGACCCTTGAGCCTCTTTGTTCTCTCTTGAAGGGGTTGAGGTAAAGAAACTGATCCTCCAATGAAATTAAAGAAATTTTCCTTCGTAAAGACTGGAAACGAAGCTGACATTACGAGCTAGAACTATGAAGACTTACGTGCATATATTCAAAAAATTGATGGTCTTCTTGGTCCTGTAATTCTAGGGTGGAATACTGTTGAAACGATGTCAAAATTTGATGAAGAAATCTGATGGAGAGTGCTTTTATGTACTCCAAATGCCTTGCCCTTCTAGTGGCTAAATCGTGCTTCATCGAGGAATCACATTTTCCGGGCTCTAATCTTTGAGGGCGCTTATCATTGAATTAGTATTAAAAAGACGAAGAAATTAATAAATCGTGAAAGTTTAGCCAAAGCAATAATATATGGGGAGGAGGTAGGGACTTCATTGGACGAGACATATCTAGGTCAGCTGATATCAATGGAAGATCGCACGAAGAAAGAAATCGAAAGAAGGATAACAAAGGCATGGAACAAATTTTGGTCACTGAAAAAAATATTCAAAGGTCCTTTCAAAAACAACCAAAAAAGTGAAATATTGAACATGTGAGTAAGTCCCTCCCTAACATATGGCTGTCAGACTTGGCCGCTGACTGCCAAATCCCTGAAGAAAATTGCAACTACCCTAAACGCAATGGAAAGATCAATTCTCGAGCACAGAATAAAAGATCGTATAAAAATAACCGATATCAAAAAGATCAGAAGAATGAAGTGAGATGGGCGGGATATGTGGCGAGGATGAGGGACGTCAGGTGGACATAAAACAACCTTTTGGTACCTTTCGCACTGCAAGAGAAGAAGAGGCCATTAACGTACGAGGTGGTACGATGATATTAACGGGTTTTTAAGGGGAAAAACTTTCAAAAAATTGCAAGAAATAGAAAGGAGTGGGAACGACTGCAGGAAACCATTGCTCTCTATGGACCGGCGATCTTCAATTAATTACTTATTATGTATTATTATGTATTACAATTGTAACCATGAAAATCGTCAATAAAGGGGATTTGATTCGATTTGATTTGATAGTTTGGTGAGCCCGTTAGTACAGTACTTATTTCGTTCCATCAGTCCAACGCCTCTTTTTCTTATTATTTGATAATTTTTCTGAAAAGAACCATTCAAACGATGGCTTCTGTGACGCTCTCTATACCGGTATTTCAAGTTGAGCTGAATTGTAGTATGGTTAGCCCCTATCCATACACCCACCCTCAAGAAAATTCATAAGGAGGATCTTGAAAAACGCCTGTTCTTTAAACTCTCTTCCAGTTTCGAAGTATACTCTAAGGTTTGTGTTGATGCACATTTCGTTGACGTTTTTTCTCTTGTTACCTGTGTAGAGAAATTATAAGTGGTGCGGTCCTCGAAATTTTCAATTCGTGAATAATTTTGCTTTAAAATCAACTCCCCGGCAATAAAAATACGTCCTGTCATAAAACGTTGAGAGGTGGATGGAAAGGTTCCATCAGAGTCAAGTAAATGAGGATCATGCTTCATATCTTGTTATGTGCCAATAACTTAATTTGTGCCTTGGATAGAGTCATCAGTGGGTCGAAATATTGGACTAGTATGAGCCTAGTTTATTGCATCTCTGCTTGTTCGCTATCCTTCTTGGCCTAGTATAAGTCTAGTAAATTGTATGTTAGGCTGAGGCCTCTATTCCGGAGTATCCCGATAGGGGGTTTTATATAGGTATACATTTTTTAAATTCTGTATTCCAGGTGTCTCTTGACCTAGGAACTTCACCAACCTTGGCCTCCGAGGTCAAAAACGTGCAAAGCTCCCCCACTTTTTCACTGTTGTATTACCTATACCATTCAGCACAATTGTATCATCTTCCACCCTCTGTTCATTACCCCAGCTTCTCTTGTAACATTAGGTTCTATTGGTGCGCCACGTCTATAGATCGGACACTCCTAGAATATGTCGCACATCCGAGGATTCGGCCTCGCACTTGTACCTTAACGAGTTTATTTTCTTGATGCGGTGCCCATATGAAGCATGGCCAGTTAGGGTCATACCCAGCAAGAATGCGGTTGATCTGTGGCGTTCCCATGCTACTTGCAGTAGTTCTTTAGTTGGAAGTCCTTTAGTGCACTTGGCCCACTCTGCGTGTCATTTTTTAATTTCTGACCTTTTTAGGCCGCGTGCAACCACCTCCCGTTATTCCCTATCCTGGTAGAGTCTCCGAAATTAATGCACCCCCGAGGGGTATTTCAACAGGGAAAAAGACTTGTCGCGACAGTGTAATTATAGGTAGATGAAAATCAATTTCAGGTTTGTTCACGGCTCTGCCCTCGTTTATTGCAATGAAATCGATGACCGACGTTTCTGTATAACCTATACTATCTTCGGGTTTCGGAACATTGGGAGGTTTTTCGGAAAAAAACGTGTGTCTCCATTTCTTACCTCTTCTTTTTATTCTTCAGGACAGGAATTGTTCGGTAGCAGTCATTCTGAATTGTCTCTAACTTGTGCCTGAGGTGGTGGTAGGAGTCGTCTGGGATGATGGTGTCGGTGTGCGTGAACTTCTTGTAGATTTTGTATTCCATCCTGTTGATCTTTAGGGCACTGTGAAACTGAGGTCCAAATAGTTGATGGTCTCATTGCTAACTAATAAAAGACGAGTAGAATTGTACCCTTGAGATCTTTTCAATGTTGTGCTCCACTCACACTTTATCTCTGTCAATATGAGTTCTCATGTTTCAAGAGCAGCAACTATAGATAACGGGAAGTGGAATTCAGGAGGTGGGGAGGGGGTCCAAAATTTTCCGCGTCAGCGAGGAAAAATTCGTCTAATTAGGGACCTTGCTTATTGGGGTGTTTTTAGGAGAAAACGTCCATTGTCCAGCCGGCCAGCAAAGCTCGGAGCTCGAAAATTTTCAAGTCCCCCTCCTATCATATACATCTCGGAGGTCTAAATTTGTCTGAGTCGCCCTCCTATCATATATAGCTTGGGGGCGGGGCCTGTGACGTCACAGTCTGACGACGTCATAGGTCAGCCTTACGACGTCACAATCTACATTTTTCAGATCCCACGTGCCCCATAAAACAGGTGTTAAAGAACCTGTGAGTTTTTGTTTTCTGCCCTCTCAACTAGATATGCAACGCTTCAAACACCACATGACTCAGAACGTCCTTCTAAAGCATTTCAAGTCCCTTTCCTATCTTATAGAAATCGGAAATTGAATCATACATACTTTGGAGGTCGGAATTTTTTCAAGTCCCCCTCCTAATATGTACGAAAGAGCGCTCTACCATTCTCACGAGTTTTTATGTTGGTGGCGTCGCATCGGCACTCGCAGTCGAAGTTGCGAGTATATGAGCGTCTGGGTGTATTATGCCGGTACATACCAATTTTGCGGTATCTTATAGTCAAGTGGGTTACTAGGGCCATCTTCTGAATTATCTAAACGGCGTAAGGTCAAGTTCGCATGACGAACCTCTGAGCCTTACATCTATACCTCCGAAGTCCGGGCTTATGACGTCATAGATCTGATCCGTCAAGATTACAAAACGGGTTCCTGCCGCCCTCCTTTTAACTCTGTTAAAGAACCCGTGAGTTTTTTTAGCACTTTGTATGCTTATGAGATTGGGACTACTCTTGATAAAACCATTGCGGTTTCTTGTCACGCTTGGTGATGTCATCAGTGACCTTGACCTATTTTAGGGACTTGGAAAAAATGTCAACTTTCCCCACTTCAGTATACTAGGTTATAATATCGACCTTGACTACTTTCATCGAAAAAGGCCTATATTAGGCTATGACAACCTTTGGTACGTCATCTGTGACCTTGACCTATTTTTCGGCCTTACCTACTTTGACATACTAGGTCTAACATACAGTATACTAGGCTACCTACTTTGGCATACTAGGTCTAACATACAGTATACTTGGCTATACTTACTAGGTCCATACTAGGTTCAGGCTGTTTAGGCCAACGAGTGAATTGAGTGAGCTAAACACTGTACTGAATTTGTACTAGGCTAAGTCTGGCATACAGTATACATAACTTACACTAGGCTAAGAAAGAGTCCGTTAGTTAGTTAGCCCAACGTACAGAATACTATAGCTTACTGGGCTTGTAGCCATCCGCGTATAACGACCCTGAGCTGTACAGCCAACCACAACACAGCACCATGAAGTGATGTATCAGGTCGACGATACCTTTCTGTACGACAGGACCTTTAGCCTGTGTACCCAAAATACGCTGGCAGAGAAGACCTGGGCGCTGTGCTCGTTAATACGCTTAAAGAACAAAAAAATTCAAATATTAATTAATTTAAAAAATTCGCGAAAAAATTTAGTGAAAAAAAATTGAACGGAGAACAAAAAAATTCAAATATTAATTTTAAAAAATTCGCGAAAAAATTTAGTGAAAAAAAATTGAACGGAGAACAAAAAAATTCAAATATTAATTTTAAAAAATTCGCGAAAAAATTTAGTGGAATGAAAAAAAAAATGCGGAAATTGTGGAATGAAGAACCACCTCTAGAAGATAGGAGGCCTCCGCGGTCCTCCGGCAAAGTCTCGCGGAACTGGGACATCCGGCCTCCCATCCATGTATGTGCCGCCTCAGTGCGGTTTGGCTTGTCTTAGAGAAAAGCCAGATGAGCTTGCACTGGCGCTTTCTGAGATCATCTTCTCTGTAACCTGTGGAAAATGAGTGTGGTTTAAAGCAAAGAGAACTTTGGTACAAAGTAAGAGGAGAGCAGGGGACGTACGTTGACGGACAATCCTGTGGTCTACACTTGTTTCATGGCCGGCACTTTCGTTGCACTGTAGCCAGCACCTGAATGGCTCTAGGTCCTAGAATTCCAACCTGGGACCCCCCTTCGGGTGCCGCTCCAGCATGTGGCTCCTCATTAACCACCGTTTCACCCACTCGCCGCAAAGCGCGCATCTTGTTTCGTTAGGGTGTGCGCGCGGCTGCAAAATGGGGCAAACAATATTTCAATAAGTTTGGGTTGCATGAAGTAACTAGTCTGGAAGGGATGCTTACCTTTTTTTGAGTGGTGGGGTCACCTTGGGGTGGTGGTGGTGGTAGCTGTAATCGGAAGAAGATTAATTAATATAATGATACTTTTGGTTGTATTGGGTTAAGAAGGAATTTACTTGACGGAGGAGGACGGCGGCTCTTGAATCTCGTGAGTCCTAGGAGGTGGTGGTACTACGCCTGTTCCGGGTGCAGGTGGTGGCAGCTGTAGTTGGAAGAATATTAATTAATATAATGGTACTTTTTGTTCTATGTTTGTCCCCTTGAAATATTTTTTGTACATATATTTCTTACACGACTATCTATTTCTTGCCGAAGGCGCAACAGAAGCTGTGGCCGGAGGGAACGTATGACCCTCATCAATGTGGGCGTGGGCACGACGCACTTCTGCTGCTGCACACAGGAAGTGCCCGGGCCTGAACCATCTCCTGATGAACCATGTTTGCATCCTTCACGCTGACATCCCCATATTGCGTGCAGTCTGCTGCGTGCGTGGTGGTCGTTACAGTTCCAACATCTGCTGCGTGTGTGGCCACTGTTCTAACTTTATGAAGCTTGGACCGCCGCGTGGCCCTGGGGGTGGGCACGTATGTCGGATCTGCAGCAGTATCATTTTGATATACGTGAGGTAACCCGTTGAGTTCTCCATTGTGGCCTGTGAATGTGTTGTTGAGTTCTGCGTTGTGACCTGAGGTGTTGTATCTGGGATGTGGGGTAGTAGTAAGCTATGAGGGAGCGGCGTATCAGGTCTTATTTTATCGAGGGGGACACCCATTACCTGTACAACTGGAACAAGATTGCAAGAAATGTTTATTCCTGTTGAGGGTTAAAAAAATATAACCTTGACAAATTGGAGTTTCAGAGCCTGCTATACGTGTGATCCAGGAGCGCTCCCAATCCAATCCGTCGTCAAAATAAACTTCCGCGTATTTTAAGAATGGTACAATTTTGATTATTTCACTCGGGAGGGGCCTGGCTGTTCGTTTACGTGTTATCAGCATGATTTCTGTATTTTTCTTCTTCATTAGGCTCCATATTTTCCTGGATCGTCAGCTCACTCACTTCTGGCCTAGCACGAACCCGAAAATGTGTGTATGCATATAAGTCCAACTAGCTCACGGGCTCCCTCCCGCTCACCCCATATACAGCGTACTAGATTCATAAATACAACGTAGGGCATAATGGCGTAAACTAGGCTTGTAGTTTATGGTTGAAATTTTCAAATCCTACGTCTAGGTGAGTGCCATATTTAGGAGAAGGAGGGTCAAAGACTCTCAAAATTTCAAATTAGGTAGAGGGTTCATTAAAGACATGAAACATGGGATTTTCCTAGTGGTCCCATGGATGAGTTGAGGATAGAAAGTAGTTACAATTCAAGAGAAGATTTTTGATCCCGATTCCTATATTAAACTTATATACTAGCATAGCTAACGCCTTCCTAATCTCATTATCAACTTTTCTCTCCATCGGTCCCCGTTACTATACTCAGCCAAGACTCAATTACTACAAAAGATACTCAGGGTTACGAATTTATTTTCTATTTCAAGCGCATTCGTGTGTGTACTAGTTGAAAATAAATTACAGATTTTTACATTTTCACTCGTCATTGACGTATATTTGACTCGTAGAGATGTGCATGAAGCAAACGATCGTCGACAATATTCTACATTCTTCTCGTATACAACAGTGAAATATATAATTGACAAAAGATGGAAATCATTTGGTATGTAAAATAGTTATGTAGTATAGCTCGCTGGTCGCGTATGTACCAGAATCCACAGTAGTAACCATCCAGCACAAGTGGTTTTTTGTGTACTTCGCAAGTGCAGCTTAACAGAATGAGTAAACTATTTAATATTCAATAGCTTCTCCACTTTTATTCGTTAACGACCTATTTACTAATTTTACAGTAGCAAACGTTGGTTACACGCATTATATGTATACTGATGTTACCACGGATGACGTTACTTTCGTCAGATATTAGAATCTGGCGATGAAAGTTCCCCCCGGGAATCATTATTTTATTGCCCGCGATTTTTTACTCGAAGTAAAAAAAAAAACAAATTAATTACCGATGATATGCGTGGGTGTCGGCTAGTATACTGTATACTTTTTCCTTTCTATGGTTAGAAAACATCGTGTGATATTGCGGCTAGAGAGGACCATTAATCACCCCGTGTACTCGAGAATGGTTTTCATTGATGCGGCTAATGTTGCCAACCTTTAATCACTTAGTCAGACAACAACACAATTACATAGACACTACAAATGCTGCTCTCGAATTCGGACGAATCTTTCTTAAAAAGAAGGGAAAAAAAGTATCGCTGCTGTTATGCTGCTGTTAAACGTACAATCGAAAAATAATAAATAATATATAATCCGATTGTGGGTCCGTGAAGAGGAAACATTTCGTATACAACGGGAACAACGAAAATATGACTTTTGACACAATGGAGGACGTGTAGTATGCTTCTCAATTTATTATGCTAGTAGGTTGAGGACACTTTATGTAAAATGAAAAGCAACACCAAAAAACGGACACGCCACTCTATTATATCGCTATATAAAATGATATACGATCGAATTATTGTATTATTTGAGGAGCGGAGAGGAAGAAAAAAAAGGGGTGACAATAAGGGTGGCCCTTATTCACTTCGCAGTCAAACCCACAATCGTTTTGGGACCGTTGTAACGCGCGGCTTAGTATACATCTCACGAGTATAGTCAATAATACAGGATACAATATACACATACAGTACTCTTTATTGTCAACAGTTTTGACCATAATGTGCTATACGCTACTCGTACCATATTTTCAGTTTTACGGATTCGGAAATCCTTGTTGCCCATATCTGGCGGGCGAATGCGTTTAGAATCCTACGCGCTACAAGGATAATTTATTCGCGTTGAAAGTTCGGGTCAGATTTGATACACAGCGTGAAGACGAGCGTGCACGGTAGACAAATTCTTTTGGCATATGCTGTCATCGAAGATAATTTACGAGTTCGCGACGAAAATCTTGACAGCATTCTGTGTCTCTGAGAATAGTACGGTCCAGACTGTAAGGAGAATGCTTTAATTGGAAGTGTAGTGATTGGAGAAAATGAGCTGAGAGAGTTGACAGTGTTTGATGTCGGGGTGGTTGTGTGAGCTAACACCTGTGATATTTAGTTTTATGTCTGGAGGTAGCACGTGGGAAAACTCTTCGTTGAGTATAGAAAAGGACCGAATCTTTAATTCGCGTTCGTTCACATTGCAGTAGGTGTTGATGGTTCAAATCGGTTCTTTTACCGGACACGCCTGTAAATTTGAAGTTCTGAATTTCTTCGTCATGTGACGACTGATGAAGACAAATTTTATGATTATTACTTGGCAAATCCTCGAATGGTTATTTTGCGGTTCATAATTACCTATCCGTAGATGAGCATCAAAAATAGACAGGCCGGCCGAGGAAGATATAGGGTAAAACACTTCGTCCAGCGTATATAAAGGTGACTTCAGAGAATATCTGCGAGTTTACCTATGACGCAATGCGCTACAGGTCTCCCCCCTTGGAAGCGGAGCGTTGGCGTGCAGAGGCTTTGAATGATTAGCAAAGGCATATTAGTGGCTTGCAGAGGAATGGATTACAAATGATATGCTTGCACGACTGAGAAATTGACATTGAATGCTCATAGCGGATAATACTAAGTATGAACAACGTTCCTGAATATGACTGATTCAGCAGTTCTCTTCACTACTAGTGCCACGTGGGTCTTACCGTTCGGATGCTTGGAGAACTGACGCATTTCCAAGGGAGTACCCGGCGCCTCCACCACTTTTGCGGTTCATAATTACCTATCCGTAGATAAGCATTAAAAATAGACAAGCCGGCCGAGGAAGATATAGGGTAAAACACTTCATCCAGCGTATATAAAGGTGATTGCACAGAATATCTGCGAGTTTACCTATGACGCAATGCGCTACAGTTATTTACCCGTCCAATCATTAGGCTCGAACGTGCAGATATTCTAAAACCAGACAACAGCAGCGTCAGGAGATATCATATCAAAATTTCTCCCACTGATGGCTTCAAGTCAGGATCTAAAACTGGCTGCGCACATTAAATGCAAAAGTCGACGACTGTCTATTGTGTAAGAAACTCCGCTTCTGTAGCGCTACCCACTCGTATCTCTGGGCTCGATTGCCGACTCACTTTCCTCTCTTTCATCTCTACAAGATCCCTTTACAACAAATTCTATCTTCTGACTCAGCCATGAATCATTTTCCGTGCTCTTTCATCCGTGCATTCATTGCAGAAAAAAATCCGACGTGCAAAATATTTGCTGTGACTCGACATGACACATTAGAGTAACTCAGATACAACGCGCCACAGGGTACATTCAAGTCACTATATGACGACCATATCAACCACGCCCACTTTTTATGAAGCTCAACTGTGGCTGGGTAGCGTCGGTGGCACAATATGGTCACATCTAAGGAACTCAACTACTAGCTACATCAGTGTTTCTCAGATGTGTCGCATATGTGACTTGGAGAAGCAACCATACGTAAGGAACCCTTTTGCATCTTACGTGATACTGCCACTCGCAGGAAAAGTACGGAGCCTCAGCGTACATATACCTGCAAATTTAGTAACGAATTAAGAGCTCATCTTATTTGCTGCTTTCACCTCATTCAGCGGACTATGGCGGAGGTGGCGTCATATGATGAAGATGATAAGGTAACTAACTTACAGAAATAATCCTACAAGAGAGGAAACAGTTGTCACAAGGAGGCCATAAATATGTTATTCTATGGTCGCAAACCGAAATGTTATGATCCTTTGATGTGGCTGCAATACTTCTTATAAGTAACCTGGAACAGTCTCAAGTCACACCTGCGATTTAGGCGACTCAGCTTACCTCAAAATTCCCCCTATGTTACCTAAGAATTTCTAGTTTGACGCTAAAATGTGTCGTCCGTTTCCTGCATTCTGATTGGCTAGTCACATTTGACGGTCACACGGATAAGACGGCTCTGGTCACACGCTTTCCCTGTTGTGACCACATTTTGCACGTCGGGTAACTTTCTTACTTTCCTCATAGTCTCGTTTTCACTCTCACCAGCAAATCCGGGGGATGTTTCTGATTATCAAATTTTGTTGTGTGCAACTCAACTTAGTTAAGTCATCTCGGAGATTTTCATTCTCTTTTGAAATGTTATTCCTTTTCATCTTTCATGGACAATCGTGTGTTCTCAGTCAAGACTTCTCAATTCTGCTTAAATTCGCTCAGTTACCAGTTCCGCTTGCTAACTATCGGTGAAATAAAGCTTAGACGTAACTGTTCAATCATGTATCTGTGCCGGACTATTATCCTTCTATTCGCCGCTTTGGTCTGAGACATTCTTACCTACAAGTGCGAGGTAGTAGCGGTGGAACTGAGTTACATAATTCACAGAACCCAAGAGACCAATCATTCAGTGTCATTGATCTCCAGACAGCCGAGAAGATCGCATCATTTTCATCTAGAATGAAACATCGAGCTGCTGCACTTACTAAACTTGAGCCACCATGAGTCTGGATAGTTTGTTCGCTCCAGTACATTTCTTAATGTTGGTTCACCGAAGACAATTTATTACTCGTCGGTGGAGTTGGTAGAACGATGAGGTCAAGCTTGAACGTAACTGTTCAATCATCGTTCTCGTGTATCTTTGCTGAACTATTGTCCTTCTAGTCGCCGTTTTGGTTTTGAGACATTCTTCCCAGAAGTACCGAGATGGTGGCGGTGGAACTGAGTAATATAATTCACAGAACTCAAGAGACCAATCATCCTCTGCTGTTGATCTCCAGACAGCCTAGAGGATCGCGTGATTTTCATCTAAAATGAAACATCGAGCTGCTGCACTCCATGATGTTCCTCGTGTTGACATGTTCCATGTCTTTTCTCTCGCCAGACCCCGATTTTGAAACTCGCGAGTACACCCCCCCTCCCCCCCCCCCGTCAAGAGAAATCTCTACCCCGTGGGTGATTCAGAAATTCGCGAGTACACCCCGCGTAATAATATAATAATTAATAATTAATAAATAAATAAATAATTAAATAAATAAATAATTAAATAATTAAATAAATAATTAAATAATTAATATAATTAAATAAATAAATAAATAATTGAATAATTAAATAAATAAATAATTAAATAATTAAATAAATAAATAATTAAATAATTAATATAATTGATAATTAGAAAATTTTCTAAGTCCCTCTTCCTATCATATATGGCTGGATAGTCGAAATTTTTCCAAGTTCCCTAGACTTGAATTGTCTCATACCATTCCAATACAACAGCGAGACAGGGGGCGAACGAGCGGAGCGAGTTCGCGCTACCTCATATTTCTCATAGAAGACTTGAATTTTCTCATACCATGTTCGCCCCACGAAAGTTGATACCTCAAAATATAGAACGCCCACAATTACCTCAAAATATTTCTCATACAAGACTTATACGACGCCAAGATAGGTAAAGGGAGTAAACGAATAATATCTCACGAACACTTGACCTAGTAGAAGAATTAATAATAAATAAATAAATGAATAAATAAATAAATAAATAAATAAATAGAGAAATAAATAAATAAATAAATAAATAAATAAATAAATAAATAAATAATATTAAATAATTAAATAATAAAATAATTGAATAATTAAATAATTAAATAATTAAATAAATAAAGGCTGAATAGTCGAAATTTTTCCAAGTCCCCTACACTTGAATTGTCTCATACCATTGCAATACAACAGCGAGACATGGGGCGAACGAGCGGAGCGAGTTCGCGCTACCTCATATTTCTCAAAAAAGACTTGAATTTTCTCATACCATTCCAATACAACAGCGAGATCGCTCGTTCGCCCCACCGAAAGTTGATACCTCAAAATATAGAACACCCACAATTACCTCAAAATATTTCTCATACAAGACTTATACGACGCCAAGATAGGTAAAGGGGTAAACGAATAATATCTCACAAACACTTGACCTAGTACAAGAATTAATAATAAATAAATAATTAAATAATTAAATAATTGAATAATTAAATAAATAAAGGCTGGATAGTCGAAATTTTTCCAAGTCCCCTAGACTTGAATTGTCACATACCATTCCAACACAACAGCGAGACAGGGGGCGAACGAGCGGAGCGAGTTCGCGCTACCACATATTTCTCATAGAAGACTTATACGACGCCAAGATAGGTAAAGTTTTCTAAGTCCCTCTTCCTATCATATATGGCTGGATAGTCGAAATTTGTCCAAGTCCCCTAGACTTGAATTGTCTCATACCATTCCAATACAACAGCGAGACAGGGGGCAAACGAGCGGATCGAGTTCGCGCTACCTCATATTTCTCATAGAAGACTTGAATTTTCTCATACCATTCCAATACAACAGCGAGATCGCTCGTTCGCCCCACGAAAGTTGATACCTCAAAATATAGAACACCCACAATTACCTCATACAAGACTTATACGACGCCAAGATAGGTAAGGGGTAAACGAATAATATCTCACGAACACTTGACCTAGTAGAAGCCTAGACTGAAATATTTCATGATGACTGATAAAATATAAAAGACATGGAACATGATTTTCATTTATTTGGCTATGCCAGAAAATTTAGTAATACTACAATATGACCAAGTTACAAATTTTTATAATTTTATTTTTCGTCTTCCTCTTTTGAAATTATTGCAAATTCTCGAATTTTTTTATACTTATTTCCATCGTGTTGTATATTGAACGTAGTGCCATTATGTATAAAATCCATTTTCACCAGCATACGACGTCTCAAACACTTCTCCAGCATCTGCATGAACCCATTAGAGATAAATTTGACTGTATTTTAATTAGGTCACAATATCTCAGTATTTTACTTCCAGATCCTCTACCTCCTAATTCGTGCTCATATCTTATCAGCTCTTACAATACATATCCAGTAAATGATTGCCGAGATTGCTGAAAACCTCGTTTTAGATCCGGTAGACGTTGCTGAAGTCTTAAATACTCGTCTCTGCTTAAGAGGCAACAATTTTAGCGCACGATATACGTAACTATTATAGGTTTCTAAAATAATATGACTTGGATTCCCGTGCATTTACCCGAACAAGTTTTCCCGAATCGTTTTTAATCCGAATTACATTTTCCCGAATGGTTTTTAGTCCGAATTACATTTTCCCGAATAATTATGACCTGAACACATTATCCCGATTTTTCTTTTCCCGAATGATTTTAACCTGGAAGTACATTATCCTGAATTTTTGTTCCTGAAAAATTTTGAAAAATGCAGGTCATTAAACCTTTTATTCTCCGACATGTTTTTATTTCCTCAATATTGCAGTACACGTCTTAAAACGAGCAGTGCTCAGAAAGACGTGAAATGAAGCATTTTTATTTCATTTTTGCCTAGGCTAACACTTCTCAATGAAGGACAATGTTATGTGCCAACGTCCGAAGGTAATCTAATACTATCCCGGCATCCTTGTGGACCTCGTACTCTAATGCGATGTCCTGTATGCTTTGTTGCAATGTGGCCCACTGCCGTTTTGGAGAGGCTTTTATCCGTTTTCCCAGAGCTAAATCCGACAGACTGGATTCAGTATATGCCTGCTCTTTTTGGAACTCGAGTAAGCATGAATACAAGTCAGGGTGGTTCTTGGAGATGACAAGGCCAAATCGGTTGTGCCAGCCTTCAGCTGTATTATTAGTGCGGTGCAATTTGTGGACAGTAGCTGCATAATGGCTCCAAAGTTTCGGTTCATATCTTCGTGGTATTGCTGTTTGCTGCGACGACTGCGAACCTCCTCCTCTTCCTCCTCTTCCCCCTGTTCGCCTCGCATGTACAGCCGGCCGACCCGTATGTTTTGTTGAAGTAATCCATGATTGGAGCAGGGACCGCCGCGCCGGAGAGTGGGTTGGAAAAGTAAACATTCGGGTAATTTTTTTCAGGTACAAATTTTTCGGGGGAAGAATTTTTCTGGAAAAGCAACATTCGGGAAATTTTTTTCAGGTAAAACTTTGTCGGGTAAAAAATCATTCGGGAAAATGTAATTCGGATAAAAAACAATTGGGGTTAATGTCATTCGGGAAAAAGTGTTCGGGTAAATGCACGGGAAGGCAAATTTACTGAACAAGTTTGTTTTCGCACGTGTACCTGGGCTTACGATTCTGTCTCAGAAGAGAAGGCGAGTTTTCTCAATCTGACCATCACACCCAGAAAATGTATACACTGACCTATATTCTGAAAGTGTGGGCAAGCACGTGTATTATGACCTGATTTATTGATACATATCACGTATGTACTGTAGTTTCATTTCCAGAACTGGGGAAAGCCCGCCAAGCGGACATTTTTCTTCATTATGCCCGCAGCGACTTTCCCGTTGTATTGTTCAAGTTTCTAGCGACTATGGAACAGAGGTTCTTTTCGTGCCGGTCCGTCTCCTCAAAGATGTATTGTGGAACGTCTGAGTCCATAGCTTCAGAGGAGCTGACGGAGTTTTAGCGAAAGACCCACAATTTATGAAATTGGAATTCCTACGCAAAGAATTGTCCCAAACAACCTCGAAGAAGAGGGTTGAGAGTTGCCCGACTGGCAATCGTTTCTTCAAAGTATGCCGTCCTTTTGTGTGCGCATCATCTGTCTCGATCGCATTACTGATACTTGGAAAAGTAGAAGCATCACCTTCATGCCAACAGTTGTCTCTATTTCCTCTGTGCGAATTCTAGTCAGGGTCACCAAGAGCCAAACGGGGCCCGAGAGAAATTCGATATTAATAAGCCCACACTGAAATTGTTCTTTACAATTTTAGCTTTGTTTGGCTTTTGACAAAGGTCCAACGAACCTCAGTGTGGAATTTCCAGATACCCGACGGAGCTTTGTATTCTGTACCCGCGCAGAAGTATCGCTCTCTTAGCTCCGAACTCCGGATATTAACACTTGGACCGATGAACGGACATGTGTTAAAAACTCAGATTCGTTAATATCACTTTAGGTATAGCTCGAAAATTTGAGGTTTCGCTAAGCAAGTCATCAGTTATGACAACAGCTTTGTATTTTGACTACAGTAGTGCAGCGCAGATTGAACCGGCCCTCCAGCCGCCATCCGGTCGACCCAGCGGCATTTTGTCGATGTTTTTTTTTTTTTTTACCACAGCGTCTGTAACCGTTATTATAATCAGAACGAATTGCAGCGTTACGCAGAGTTACGTTATCCGAACCATAATTAACTGTAACCTAAAATATTCACTTTACGGTACAACAAGTGTAACCAATTATGTGACAAAAAAATGATCGATTTTTCGAATATTGTCTAAAATTACATAACTTTGAACGAAAAATTGCTAAATTTTACCTCAAGTGTGGTGATTTGGGCGGAACAATACTGAAGTATGGTATGAAATCGGATATTTCTCGTCCGAATGATCATAAATTTTGGTCTAAAATGAAAATTCGTGAGATTTTCGATTCCCTAAAACTAACTTAATTTTGGTCGAAAATCGAATAATATGTCTGCCATAAAACGAATGGTTTTGTCGAGAATCAGTGAAAGTACCAAAAAACGAGCGTTTCCTCCTTTTTTTTTTGAATAATACTGAAAATACAATATTTAAATAACGATAATTTTTATTTTTAGCTGATGATAAGTTGTGCGTTTGATATTTTGAATGGGAGGGTAGAATTATAAAATGAGAAACAAAATTTCTATGAACGTACAATCGGATATCACGATATTAACAATGAATTTTTTGATGCATTCACAAAGGTGACGAACTTGAGTGCGCTCTAACGGTCTCACAATGCATTATAACGAAATAAGTCCTTGAATCTTTTCAGTGGAACATGATTGCCCATTGTTAGGCAAGTTATATTGTGGTATTTTGAGAAAAGACGCGCGGAAGGGTCCACTTAAGTGTCTTCATTGCTTGGTCTATGTTTTGATGGACAATTTCAATCTACTGTTTTCAGTACAATAGATAATTTGCACGTGGTACCTTGGCTTGATTTGCTTATATGATTTTTAAAGGTTTATTTTGAGACTTAATGTTATGCTTACTTGAAATTCTCCATAACTGTTTTCACTACTCGTACGTCTCCTCCATGTTTTCTCTTGTTTAGGAAAAGAGAGTACCGATCATTTACATAGAAAATGATTGTGTCTTTAGTTTTGAGATATTGTTTCTTCCAGACGATTGAGACGCTTGGTTTTTCCCTTCCGAATGGTAGTGCATTGCAGTAATTTTCTCGGGGTCGTGATTGAAGGTGAGACAGAGGAAACCGACGGCCGATTTGTTTGAACCAATGCTGATTTGTACTCTTGAATCCGAGTGCTCACGGCTCTTCCCGTTTGGCCGACATAAAATACTGGGCATTCTCCGCAAGTGATTTTCTACAATTTTACTGTCTGTTCGGCAGGAGTCCTATCCTTGAGTACTGCAAGGCTTTTCAAAGTGGTGACTGGGGCTGGCTTGTAAACGAATCGTCGTAAGTTACGTGCAAACGTTTCAGAGGGTCTCCCAAGGTACGGGAGCCGTAGCCACTTGGTCTCTTCTGTGGGGAGAGGAGTTGGAATACGTTCAGTGCGGAGTTTTTTACCATCTTCCTCTTGACAAGTTCATGAATGTCGATGTTTAATTCGTCAATTTCGACGATTATTGAATGGAATTTCGATTACATCATTGCTGAATGCGCTTTTTGAGAGAGGAATAGATGCAAGTCTATGGATAGATGATATCGTGGAAGTTTGTTTATGGTACCATGTATGGTAGAAGGATTTATAAATGGATACTTCTGAAAATGTGGGTTTCCGAAATACCCATCAAATTTTGGGGTTACAGTTAGTTTCACTTGTTTGAACGATGCTTTTAGTTCTAAATAATTTATTATGTGGTTTCGATTTCGATGGTTAGTTCTATTGAAGAATGGTAGAAGTTTAGCTCGTCATGAAATTCTTGAAGTTCGTCATCGGATCTACCCCAAATACCAATTGGCTTAGCCCCTTCAACGAGCCAGGAATGCGATGTTCCAAACACCATAAGTTTCCCTCCTATCACAATAAGCTCGAAAGTCGAAATTTTGTCACCCTTCTATCATATCTTGAGACTCAAAATTTTTTTCAAGTTTTCAGGTACGGTGCGTGGCAAATTTTTCGACACCCCCCTCCCCCTTCCCATTGAACAGGTTTCCTAATGAAACTTGGTTCTCGAGCTATATACTGTAGGAAGCGAGAGGGAGACTTCCAAGTCATATATGACCTGAGTGGGACTTCAAAAAACTCGCTGATAGGAGGCAAAAGGAGAGTATGTATGGTGATGGGGGGGGGGTTAGGGGGGGGGGGTGAATTCCAATTATTGAAATACGTAAAAGGAAGTTAATATATTAAATTTGATGTTCATTATAATGGTAGAAAATGTATCGATTATACCTAAGTATCGACTTATCGATTGTCATTTGAAGCATAAATAAAAATTGAAAATCTGTGCAAGGAGTTCCTTTAAAACAAGTTTCCTGTTTGCCTCCATTAACGTACTTGATAAAGGCAACCCTAAGCAGCTAACAAAGTGGGCCGCGAGTCTTTTTCCATATTTTTAAGTACAGTAATAGAACTTATTCTGACTTTTTGATGTTCAGAGGATTTTGGAAACATTTCGACTGCCAAATCGATTACACTGTCCAACAAAAATAATTTTTTCGCATTAAATATGATCAGTTCCAGGTGATTCTTAAAGTATTTTCAACGCTGAGCACGATGCCGTATAAAGTTTTCCTCTAGCACGTCTAGTTTTTCTGCAATACCTGTTAAAAGATTCAAAAATGTTATAAAATCGAAAACTTCAATTAATTCTTTCGGAAAATAAATTAATTAAACGCAAAAAAATGAAATTTATACACGCAAAAATTTTATCAGAATAATACACGTAGTTCATAAAATTATGTTCACGCAATTATTTTGTCGATGATCACTCTCCAAATTTTGTAGGTAGGAGGTACGCACTACAACTTTTTTTTTTTTTTTAAATTCAACAAGCCATAAAACTACTCCGAGGGTTATGGGCTCGATGAATACGTAATTACAATAATATTATGAAAATATAAGTGTAGCTATAATATTAGTTGTATGAAAAAATGAAATAAAAGGCGGTGAAAAGCTGTTTGAACGAGAGGAAGATGAAGGATTATATAAATGACATGAAATGGGTAAGACGGAAATATTGAAGTGTGAGGGAGATGGTATCTGAGTTGTTTCTGAGAGCTTGGGGGGGAGGGAAGTAGGGACATTTAATGAGGAGCGGAGGTTTTGAAGTATAGGGCATGAGAAGAAGTGATCGACGTTTAGATTCGGTTCGAGACAGTGAGGGCAGAATGCGGGTGATGGGGAGTTTCGGTCAATGAGATGTGAGTGTGTGATTCGAGTATGGCCTATTCATAATCTGGTGACAACGGTATCTTCACGTTTAGAATTTCTGAAAGAGGTTGACCAGGGAATGGGAGTCTTTTTAATTCGAAGAAGTTTGTTTGAAAGTTGGTTTTTCCATCAGAGTTCGGTGAAAGAATTTAAGGTGAGTGAGCGGTAATGATATTTATAGTCAGTGATCGGGAGGAGAATATGGTCGGTGATAATACCAAAGGAGGTGGCTAGTTTAGCTGCGTGGTCTACCGCGTCATGTTCGGGTAGGCCAATGTGGCCAGGTATCCAAACGAATATGACGTGGATGTTAATTGAGGTTAGAGTTTGGAGCGTGAGGAGGATTCTATTTGTATTATAGGGGTCACTGAGAGAGTGTAGTGAAGAAAGTGAGTCTGTGAGAAAAATGAAATATGCCATGTGGCGAAGTTGAGAACGATGAGAAATACAGGCGAATATTGCCATCAATTCGGCAGTAAATATGGAGACTGTATTACGGATGCGATGGGAGACAATGGATCCATGTATGGAATATGCATAGGCCGTTTTGTTCTTAGTTTTTGAGCCATCTGTGAGACAGAGAGTGTGATCGGGATATTCTTGGATCATGTTTCTTACGTGGGTGGTGAAGGTACTGTTTGATTTGGGGACTTTTGTGAGATTTAAACAGATAGTCGGTTGGGTGAGGGTCCAAGGTGGAAATGACATGTAAATAGGTAGAAGAGGGTTAGCTGTGAAAGGTTTATCAAGGAAGTGTTCGAATTGAAGCAGGATATGTTTGTTTCTGGGTGCTGGAGGGAGATTTTGATTTGGTTTGAAAATGGAGATGGGGGAATTGAGAGACAGTTGATAAGAAGTTGGAGAGGAGGTTCGGCAGCTTCGGCGCATAAACTAAGTTTAGGACTTGTTCGAAAGGCTCCCAAGACCATCCTCAGGGATGAGGTTTGAATGGTGTCTAGTAAAGAGAGGATCGATTTATTGGCCAGGTTATGTAGACGGGTGCTCCATAATCTAGCCGTGAGCGTATAAGACTCTTATAAAGATGAAGAAGAAGTTTTTTGTTGCAGCCTTTGGAACGGTGAGAGCTTTCAGATTGGAATTTGTGTGTACAATGATGAAATTTTCGTTTCAGCAAGCAAAGTGATCACCAGCGCCAGGTTGCAACGGGTTAGACCATAGGCGGCAACTTCGGGGGTGCTCCGAAGCTCGAGCACCCCTTGGGAAATCTCAGAGGTGGAAACACGTGCGTGCGAGGCGCGAAATTTTTTGCTTCCACCCCTCTAAATTCACTTCGAGCACCCCTCGGGAAAATTGTAAGTTGCCGCCTATGGGTTAGACGGTGTACATGTATGGCAGTACGTCACACGATAAGATGCCAATCTCTAGTGCCTGAATACTTGCAAAAGTTGGTAGCTGGAATCCCTTCATAGCACAATATCGAAACGTCACTGTTCAATAAACATGTTCGGGACAAGCCGCCTTGCACAGAAAAAAATGTCGGTTTATCTGTTGCACTAAGTTTTGCTTCTTCAAAATTTATTAAAAAGTGAAATAAAATAATCTTTATTTTTTATTTTAATATTCTAATTATTTTTTCGTCTTATGGATATGTGTTGATACTCAAACAGCAGGAATAATGAACTTTGAATGTTTGGGAATTATTTAAAAACTAGAATTCGTAATATAAATAATTTTTTTTAAATTATTTACAAAGGATTTAATGCCGTTGGAAAAAAAATTATGTACGAGTATGATTGTTTTGAAATTGATTCTTAAAAACCAACCCTTCCTGTTAGTTGGATTTACTCAATTTTTTCTTGATAAAATCTCCTATATATAGAGCACACAATTGCTTTGAAAGAAGGTTTCAATTTTGAATCTGAGCTTTCATATTCCCCTCCAAAGTTGGACAATCTTGGGGCACTTTTCACAACTTCAACTTAGAATTGAGGAAAACTGAGATGTGACAGCGAAAAATGGGTGACGGAATCGTTTTCAGTGCGAAAATCTACTTTAGAATCACCTTTTGTTTTCAGTGTTCCTGAAACACTGTTGGACAGTGTTATCAATACTATCGTGAATGAAGAAGTTGCTGAAAAATGGGAAGATAAGCAGGCAGAGTTACTCCGTTATGTACAAAATTTCGGTATGGTGAATGATTTTTAGAAGCTCTTGAAGGATCTACCGCATTTTGACGGTGCATTTCTCTCCTATAGAACTTTCAGTTCCGGAGCTACCTTGAAACTTTTACTTGTAGAACAAATTACCTGAACTTTTCAAGTACAGTAAAATCCGCTTAAAACGTTTTTCAAGGGACTAGTAAAGAAAAGCGTCTTAGGCGGGAAAACGTCTTACCCGGGAAAACGAAAAATGTAAAAAAAGTCTGAAATTTTAATTTCTTATAAAGAACACACCGGTAATTTTTGCAGTACATTACATGCAGTTAAGCAACTGTGGCGACGATAAATTATCAATTGTTGTCTGAGTGACATGTTTTTTTGAAGCCTCTCTTGACAATTGAGGCTTTGAAGGAGGGCTTCAGAATCACTGAATGAAGATAACAATTTCTTCAAATTGTGGATAGAATCTAATCCAAGGGTAATGAAGGAGTATCTTCAAGTTCTTCTTCTTCTTGATCTTCACCATTGTCTTCATTTCTGTCATCCCCAAGCTCGTAATATCGTCTATATCTCTCAGTTCACAGGTTACAACATCATCGTCTACAGGTTCATAACCCGGAAAATGGTTTAGTTCATCAACTTCCTCTTGTTCTTCTTCTCCCTCATTGTTTGTAGGACCTTCAAAAACCCATCCCAGGCTGAAAGAAGTGAAGATTTTTATTCTGAAGGCATGTTCTGACGTGATATCTTGTTTAAAAAAGAGAGTTTTACCCGGAGGTGCAAGAGCGTATTAGACGTGATGTTTTTCATGTAAAATGACTCGAAAATCAAGGGACCGAGTAAAAAACGCGTATTAAGCGGAAATTGTATTAAACGGGAGCGTTTTAAGTGGATTTTACTGTATGTTTTTTAATGAATCGTTTTTCTCAAGTATTTCCTTCGAATTTTGAGAACTTTTCCGCACAAAGGTCAGCATGCCACCAGCAATCTCTTAAACGTATAGCATTCGCCAATTTTCCTCAAAAATTTCTCAAAATATAGTAGATTTTTTCTTCTCGACAAAATTATGCGTCCTCAAAAAAAAACGATAATAAAGCGATATAGTAATAGAATCTCAACTCGTATCGCCATTAATTGTAACACATCGTCCACAATTTTTCCAATTTATATGTTCGTAAATCTTTCGGTTTCGTTGGACGTATAAATTAGAACAAGCGTTTTTAAACCCAGGTAGCTTGTAAACCTGTACAAATTATGATTTAAATGCGAGTTTTCAGTTTTTTTCTTTCCTCCTTGTCCTCTCTTCAAGTTGTACTTCTTTGAACAAGAAAATGTATATAGTGTCGGCAAATCCCATTAAAAACTTTTTAATACAGAGGCATTCATATACGATATAATATACTCTCTCGAGCATATATATACGTACATATTTTTCCTTTTTTTTTTTTCTTTCTTTATTTTTTCAAGAAAACGTTTAAACGTTGAGGACGTACGCCCATTATCAACAACGATACCGCGGTAGCTCGCGTTTACAGCCGATAGAAAGAAGAAAAGAAAATATGTAAGAGAGGCGAACTGGCCGTGTACGAAATAAGTGTAATATTAATGTGCGACGACGGGTTTGAATTTTAAATTAGGTAGCATGTCTGACCCGACCCTGTCCCAAAGCTAGCACCTGAACGTATAAATAACAATATTTTTCACTTCCATTCACTGGTTTCTTCTACTTATTCGGAAGTTGTACGTACTCAGATCTTGTTGATTCAGACGAAAAAAAAAGGGGGAAAAATAATAAACGCCCACGTATACCGCTAGTTTTTGTTTTTTTTTTTTTTGACAAAACTATTTAAAAATTAAAGTTTTTTCGCTCAAAAATTATCGCTACTTGGAAGTTCAAATTTCGAGACCTGGAAAATAAAGTAAACGACAAAATTACACCCAGCTCCAGGTATAAGTTACGAGCTGCATCGCAAGGATCTGGGGGGAAATCAAGTTTAATCAATGAAAAAACTCGAAGTGATGGGTGATATTTTATACGTAATAGTTGTTTTAAAGTTTTTTATTGCCGAAGCAATTTTTCGAGATTGGTTTTTATGCGAGCGTACGGAATGAGAAATTTCGAGCAACGGGTAGTCTTAAGATCTAGCCTGTCAGTATAAACGTATACGATGTATTAACAACTACATATTGAAGTGCTACGTCAATTTGTAAATAAATGAAAAAACATCACGCCGAGCGGATCACTCTCTTATAAGTCCAAGTAACCAGATGAGCTCGTATAATGCTATACTTATTGACTATTATGTCACAGTGTGAAGACTAAATATACCTTAGGGGGTCCAAAACACAAGACGACGTTTTGTCTTAAAGGACTATAAATTATGACGATCATATTACTGTGTTGTTCCCTTTACTTTTTTTTTTCTTCCTTCGTCTTGGCGTACGTAGAGTATATATTTTTTATGTGTATTACTACTATATTTAATATTATCTCTATAACTGGTTTTTATTATAATTTTTTTCCCTTCGTGTAAATGAAATAACTGAATAAAAAAAAAAAAAAAAATAGAAGGAAGACAAAAACCTCTGGATTTTGTAAGTTTGTTAATAAGACCTGCGTACACGCTGATTTCACCTACACGAAATTTCTCTCGTGAAAAACTACGCCTATCACAATATTTATTGATTAATAAATAAACTATGTGCCCGAAATGTAAAGTTGCTACCACGAGGCGTTGACGCGAGCGAACAAAATTCGGAAAAAATTTCTCCCGGTCTCGAGGTACTTAATTTTTCAGACAGGTTCAGACCACACGCACTACTCGATGGTCGTGTAGTTTACTTGTTCGGAAGTTAATGACTACATCATTATCGGGTATTACACGGAGTTGCGAGTTTATGCACTACCAGAAGACGACTTTTGTCTTCATTATTTCGAACGTATACAGAATGGTACCGTATTAGATTATGCTCGTAAAAACGAAAGCCAGGGTGCAGAAAGAATGTACCTCGAACAGGATCTGGGTCTCGATTCCTAGTTACACCTAGAACTTTTCCTACCTTGAGTTGGATGGCAAAACTATCAAATTACATGGATTACAGGAAAATATTTCCTTGGTTACCCATTGTTGAAAAATAATTATTACAAGAATTTACTGCTCATAGAGTTGCAGTCTTTGATCAAGCTAAAAATCTCTCTTTGACTCTCTTTCCCTTGGTCGATTTTATTTGGCAGACCGTCATGAGGCGAATTTAGATATAGACTGGCCAATTCATACTAAATGAAATGTAAATTAAAATGAAGTGCACGAAGCCATGATCGATCATGTTAATGAGAAAACTAAAAGAACGAATTTCAATTATGACTTCCATCGAGAAAGCGAAGGAAGGTACTGCCATCTTGCGTATTTCCAAAAATTTCTAGATTGATAACTTGACCCCGATGATCTACATGACTGTCAATTTGTGTTTGATTTGTCGACCGTTGACTCCTTCTCAAGTTTTGGTCGAAATTGACTAAATTCTGACGTCAGTACACCCGGTCGACTCGATTTTGACTCATTTATCAGGTTAATTTCAAGTAAATTTCAATTCAACACTAACGAATTTTTGATCGGTCCTGAAATCAAGTGCTTTCACTGCGTCGATCAATCGTCGATTTGTATGTGCTCTGATGCGACTTTCAATCGATCTCAAATTCATCGATCTGCAATGGAAATTAGCTGAACGCCGACGTCAATATTGAGTCGACATAAATGTGAAATGATGCTGTATGCAAAATTATAAATAATATCGCTTTTAATATTCATAATCGCAAAATCATCTGTTAATTATGAAAAATGACCATCTATCAATAATGAAATTATTGAATCTATCAATAATGGGATTATTGACCTAATTAATCATACTCACAATTGAGTAGTCAGGGAGACTTAAATGCGCAATAAAATTGAGGAAGCTTTGGATTAGTAAAAGGAAGGAGTTGGCGAACTTTTACTTTATTGTCGAAGTGTGGGTAAAAGAATATTTTCGAATAAGAGGAAATATTTATTAATGTGTTGGGGTGAGTGAGGATGAGGTGAGCAGTAGCAGCAGTAGTAAATAACGTTCAAGAAATTGATTTGGTGACCCTGAAAAGGACCTTTTTGTGTTGGCTCTAAAAAGAGCCGATTTAGAAGAACTCCCACATTTCTTCCATCGCTCCACCAGGTGTCTTCTTTGCTACGCATCTGAGCATCTGCGCGTCGGCTTAGTGTTGTGAGCCTCTCCATGATTGTTATTGCAGATGTGGTTAGGGGCTTCAGACAGGTTTAGATCGTTGCCTCTCTTTTCCGGGAAGATGCCGAAATCTGTCGCAAAATATTCATCTCTATCGCCCTCGAGGACGAGGCGAAATAAATTAGTGGATCCTACCATCTTGCATGATATATCGCAGAAGTTCACGTTTTTGCGAGAGAAATTCCTCCAAAATTTGGCGATCTGCTTCGAAGGCTTTCTTGATGAAGATCCTCGGTCTGCCTGGAAGGTTGGAGTTGGAAAAATTTCGATTTTCGAACGATAATATGTGATAGGCGGGGCACTTTTTTCAAGTCCCTTTGCTACCATATGTTATGGCAAGGAACTAAGAAAAATTTCGACCCTGCGACGTCACGATCTAATGACGTCACAGGTCAGAAAAGTTCTTCCAAGTCCCTGGCAGGAATTTATAGAAAATCGACTTCTGAGGCGTGTGAAAAAATTTGGAATTTTGACACATGTGACGTCACAGGTCAGAAAAGTTTTTCCAAGTCCCTTGCAGGGACTTATAGAAATTCGACTTTTGAGGCGTGTGAAAAAATTTGGAATTTTGATACATGTGACGTCACAGGTCAGAAAAGTTTTTCCAAGTCCCTTGCAGGGACTTATATAAATTCAACATTTGAGGCGTGTGAAAAAATTGGTTAACCGACAACCCAACTTCACTCGATCGGAGGACGAAACCAAACATAACCTAACTATTGGAGGAAGACTTACCTTGGTAGGAGGACAAAACTTTTTCTTTTTTTATCGTTTATTGTTTACATCTTAGATTAGCTGTTATTTCCCTCACTCTCAACTCTAAGACTTGACAAAAATTGGTCTTCTACTCTGGGAAGAGAGGAGGGAATGAAATGTTAGTTGAACAAAAGTAACAAAATGTTGAGAACATTTAGGTCAAGGTTTACATACATATGTGCTTCAATTGCTGCTTGTGCTTTTACACTGCTTCAATTTCTTCTACAACCCTCCACCATGCCCTGCCTGAAGTCACAACAGCCAACTCCAGGAGAGGTTGTCTCAGTTGTTAGCCCGTCGACTTACGAGGCCAACCGGACGGTTAGGGAGAAAGATGATTGTTTTCTTCCTGCCAGGGCTTTTTTATTACTTTCTTCATAAATTGTCCATGCTTTGTTGACACAAAGAGTACCTTGGGGTCTTGTGTTGTTGAATCGTATGCAGACTTTGATGATATGCTCTGCTCATTTTGAAACACCACAGGCAGACCTGAGAACCCTAATTTTCTTTTTTAACGGTTCCAGTTATAAAGGTTGTTGAATTGAATTCTGGGACCCGGTTCCTTTTGGTTCCGGTTCCAAAACCTGATAATGAGATCCGGTTCTTCTCGGTTTCAGTTCCAAAACCCAATAGCGAGATCCAGTTCCTTTTGGTTCCGGTTCCAGAACTCAATAGTGAGATCCGGTTCCTTTCGGTTCTGGTTCCAGAACCCAATAGTGAGATCTGATTCCTCTCAGTTCCGGTTCCAGAACCCAATAGTGAGATCCGGTTCCTCTTGGTTCCGGTTTCAGAACCCGATAGTGAGATTCAGTTCCTTTTGGTCCCGGTTCCGAAACCTGATAACGAGATCCGGTTCTTCTCGGTTTCAGTTCCAGAACCCAATAGTGAGATCCGGTTCCTTTTGGTTCCGGTTCCAGAACTCAATAGTGAGATCCGGTTCCTTTTGGTTCTGGTTCCAGAACCCAATAGTGAGATCTGATTCCTCTCAGTTCCGGTTCCATAATCCGATAGTGAGATCCGGTTCCTTTTGGTTCCGGTTTCAGAACCCGATAGTGAGATCTGATTCCTCTCAGTTCCAGTTCCAGAACCCGAAAGTAAGATCCTATTCCTTTTGGTTCCGGTTCCAGAACCCGATAGTGAGATTCAGTTCCTTTTGGTTCCGGTTCCAGAACCCAATAGTGAGATCCGGTTCTTCTCGGTTTCAGTTCCTGAACCCAATAGCGAGATCCGGTTTCTTTTGGTTCTGGTTCCCCAACCCTAGATCCTATGGTTCCTTTTGGTTCCGGTTCCAGCACTCAATAGTGAGATCCGGTTCCTTTTGGTTCCGGTTCCAGAACCCGATAGTGAGATCTGGTTCCTTTTGGTTCTTGTTTCAGAACCCGATAGTGAGATCCGGTTCTTTTTGGTTCCGGTTTCAGAACCCAATAGTGAGATCTTATTTCTCCCAGTTCCGGTTCCAGAACCCGATAGTAAGATCCGGTTCCTTTTGGTTCCGGTTCCAAAACCCAATAGTGAGATCCGGTTCCTTTTGGTTCCGGTTCCAAAACCTGATAATGAGATCCGGTTCTTCTCGGTTTCAGTTCCAGAACCCAATAGCGAGATCCGGTTTCTTTCGGTTCTGGTTCCCCAACCCTAGATCCTATGGTTCCTTTTGGTTCCGGTTCCAGAACTCAATAGTGAGATCCGGTTCCTTTTGGTTCCGGTTCCAGAACCCAACAGTAAGATCCGGTTCCAGAACCCGATAGTGAGATCCGGTTCTTCGGTTCCGGTTCCAGAACCCAATAGTGAGATCCGGTTCCTTTTGGTTCCGGTTCCAGAACTCAATAGTGAGATCCGGTTCCTTTTGGTTCTGGTTCCAGAACCCAATAGTGAGATCTGATTCCTCTCAGTTCCGGTTCCATAATCCGATAGTGAGATCCGGTTCCTTTTGGTTCCGGTTTCAGAACCCGATAGTGAGATCTGATTCCTCTCAGTTCCAGTTCCAGAACCCGAAAGTAAGATCCTATTCCTTTTGGTTCCGGTTCCAGAACCCGATAGTGAGATTCAGTTCCTTTTGGTTCCGGTTCCAGAACCCAATAGTGAGATCCGGTTCTTCTCGGTTTCAGTTCCTGAACCCAATAGCGAGATCCGGTTTCTTTTGGTTCTGGTTCCCCAACCCTAGATCCTATGGTTCCTTTTGGTTCCGGTTCCAGCACTCAATAGTGAGATCCGGTTCCTTTTGGTTCCGGTTCCAGAACCCGATAGTGAGATCTGGTTCCTTTTGGTTCTTGTTTCAGAACCCGATAGTGAGATCCGGTTCTTTTTGGTTCCGGTTTCAGAACCCAATAGTGAGATCTTATTTCTCCCAGTTCCGGTTCCAGAACCCGATAGTAAGATCCGGTTCCTTTTGGTTCCGGTTCCAAAACCCAATAGTGAGATCCGGTTCCTTTTGGTTCCGGTTCCAAAACCTGATAATGAGATCCGGTTCTTCTCGGTTTCAGTTCCAGAACCCAATAGCGAGATCCGGTTTCTTTCGGTTCTGGTTCCCCAACCCTAGATCCTATGGTTCCTTTTGGTTCCGGTTCCAGAACTCAATAGTGAGATCCGGTTCCTTTTGGTTCCGGTTCCAGAACCCAACAGTAAGATCCGGTTCCAGAACCCGATAGTGAGATCCGGTTCTTCGGTTCCGGTTCCAGAACCCAATAGCGAGATCCGGTCCCTCTTGGTTCTGGTTCTAGAATCCTAGAACTACGAGAGGAGAACCGCTTCCTGTAACGGTATTTGGTTCCGGTTCTCAGCCCTGACCACAGGTGGGACAATCAGGTGACAATAATCCCTCAGTTTTATACCTGGACTCATGGAGACAACCGTGTCCAGTAAGCGCTTGCATTACATAGAAGTTTACAGGAACCAGGATCTGGAGTGTTTCTTCAACAGATGGTATTAAGATCTTGGTAATGTTTGTGTCTTTGTATTTACTCCACTCGGACGACCACAGTTGAATATTTCAGATCTTTAGCCGGTCTCCTATCTCTACAATTGAGAGAGCCATTTTCAATACTCTCAATGGCTAAGGGTTTTCTGGCAGGCGGTGACCAGCCTCTTTTGCGAGCATCTCGAGCTCCATTGGTGGCCAAGCAGCCATAATAATTAGTGGAAGGTAGGGGCATGTTTTATACACCCGTAAACAGTCTGTCAACATTTCACGATGAATTTTTCAGGAGGACAAAACCTAATCTAACCTATCTATAGGAAGGAGACTTAGAAAAAATTTATCCGAATCTCTTTCCTATCATATACTATGGCTCGAGACTCGAAATTTTTTCCAAGTCCAAGTCAGTTTTGCGGGCGACGTACATCAAATTCTTCAAAATAACATCCTATAGAACAGGTTACCTATTTCAATTTCAACTTTCGAGCTATCAGATGTGGCGAGTGCGTCCGCGTCCGACTTCAGACCAGGTGCACTTGGAAAATTTCAACTCTCAAGTTATCCGACTTTTGTAACGTCATAATTTTCGGGGAAATATCCAGAGACTTGGAATATTTTCGACCATCGAGCTATACTTATGGATGAGGAGGAACTAGAGAACAGGACTTGGGATGACGTCATCAACCTAAGTTAGAGGAATTTGTCTAGGCTAGATATTGTAGAAATTTGTCTTGGTTAAGAATTTTTCCAGACCAGATCAACTTCAGAGAGTGCCCTCAGGCGAATACTGTTCTGTATCGTACAACACGATAAATGTTTCATCGTATGTACTGAGGTGTAGTACAGATAATACACAGATTGCTAAGCACAGCAATATTCTGAAGCCCGCCTTACAGCGACTTGCTAAGGCTCGAATGATTTTAATCGGTTTTGCACATCTCAGAGACCTAATACGTCTACTCTTTCCAACTCGGAGAAAACAAAAATCAGACAAGCTGGTTTCCACGGAGCCGCGAAGCTTGCAGCCCCCTCCTCCTCGTCATTGCAAATTTTTGTTCTCGTTTTAAATCCCTTTACCTGAACGTTGTGTAGGTCACAAAGTGGTTCCACGATATGTCGATGGTTGAAGCTGCTGTTCAGGTGGAGGACAGGTCTTGGTAAGCTATACGACTTTCATTCGATCCCAAATTAATGGCTAAATCCTCAATTCAAACTTTGAATTAAGATACGCCAACTTTGATATTTAGTTGACAAGAGGTCAGATTTGATGGCCTAATTTTCATATTCTAGTGCTCTAATTACATCTCACCATCAAAGAGTTTCAATAATAATTTTATAGAGTTTCGAATGCGTAAATTTTTAAGGCGCAGATTGAGATGGTCATTTTGAGGAAGGGGAGGTGACGGAAGTCAAAGTGCACGAGGTGCGCCCTTGGGGACTCTTCTTGATGCCCTAGCTTTGACCCCTTCTCAGTTCATTGTAAAGAAGTTGGCTGCTTCCATTCGCTACCTTTCACGTCCATTCCTTTCAATAAAGAAAGAAAGAGAGAGAGAGAGAGAGAGAGAGAGAGAGAGAGAGAAAAAAAAAAAAAAAAAAGGGAACAATCGTCCACTTTATATGTCAATTTTCGTTCATTTTTGTTCAAGAGCTGGACCCTGCTGCCTCTTTCGCTCTTCACAGCAACGATTTTCTGCCGTTCGTTCTCCAAATTTTAAATGAACGCGAACGCTGCCTTGACGCTCATGAAAAAGAACGGAGCCAACTCTGTAAATAATGACACATATTTTTTATGGGTCCTGTCTTGAAATTTCAGGTACCCCAAATTTTTCGTTTTGGGTCACGCGTATGATGGACAAAAATCAGTTTTGAAAATTGAAAATTATTAACGACAGCAGGCCATCGCTTCCAGCATCCTGAAAAAGCATCTGGTAATTTGTATGTAGGTATTTGTCAAGTTCGCATTACATGTAATATTTTTCATAACCTCCACACCTAAAAATAATGAAAAGATTTCTTCTCTCTCTATTTTTCCCCCCGTTCTCGTAAAATTTTCCCAGTCAATAAAAAACAATCAGACAGTTTAGAAGTAGCAGCGCTGGAATGCAGGACCATACGCTAACGCGGTTCCATCCAACTATTTACCAACTATAGGAAGTGCACATAATACAATACAGCTATATATGAATGTGTACAAAGGGAAAACTCTCGCGTTTATTAAAACAAATATGCGGATATTTATCGAGTCCCAATACACGAATATAATCCGGCTAAAATAACGTTGAATAATTCATTATCGGAATAATGATACTATAAATGAGTCAAAATCGTAATAAAGTTTTCAACGTGATCGCGCCAAATAAATAATATCATCGAATTTCATCGTTTCAACTTGCAAATATGGTACAAAAATGGGATGAAATGAAAATAAGATTCGCAGATACATTGGAAAACGCTCGTATTTATGAACTGTTGGTCTAATAACTGTCATTAATAAGGTATTCTACTCGATGGGCTACATATATCGCGCTTGTCTGTCTGGTTCGTAAATATTCTTTTAAGAACGGTCGCGGAAAAATCACGTTTTCGCGAAATGCGAGAATACGTCGTCGTTTGTGTTTTCCTCCTTCTCTGGCTCACATTCAACAATGAAATTTCTTTCAATGTCGAAGAAATATGCATAAAAAAAAAAAAACACTTTCTACGCTTATGAATTGCAGTTGAGTAATCGATGTAGGTACTGAGAATATTAAAATTCTCCGCTTCATTCAGAATATCGTCGAGGTATATTTGAAAATTCTTTGTGCTCTTGATGATTCGCGAACAACATTTGAAAAATCACCCAGACATTAGTGAGTTATACACCTGACATCATCGAGTGATAAATTTGAAAATTAATTCTACCGATATTAACCTGAAGAAATCGAATTGTAGAAATACAGAAATGTGATTATTATTATCGAAATAATTATAATTGAAAAGAGAAACAAACTGAAACTGCAAGGGGAATTTGTAAAAATCAATGATGAGGAAAAGTACGCAGAAATCGGAGAATAATAAACGTGTTCTTTCATTTTATTTTTTTTTATTACATTATGTACAGTCATGTTAATGATGACGCTGAGAAGAAATGGCGCACCTTTGCTTATGGCTTCTCGGTGTTATGCAAGTAACATTAGTTAATATGAGTCGAAATAAAAGAAAAGTACAAACCAAACTAGTAGAGATTAAAATAAAAGTAATGAAATAATAATGAAAACAAAAGGAGGAGTAGGAAAATGAATAAAGCTGATAACAAAATAATAGGATAAAATAAATAAATAAAATAAAATAAGATAAGTAACTAAAAACAGCAAAATGACTTAATTATAATTTTTTAAAAATTTAGGAACATATTTTTAGAATTTGAAAATTTTTGAAAATGGTGGGTGAACAAGATGTAGTTGAATAATTTTAAAAATTTAGAGGAATACATTTAAAATTTTGAAAATAATAAATTCATGAGGAACTAATAAATAATGACTTGAGATTATGTCAACACCTCGGAGGTATCGCGTTACTTGCCTGGTACTTTTCTCTTGAGTCGTACGACCACATCTTGATACTTGCGCTTCTTCCGTGGAGGTTCGTGACTGGCGACGTACTGCTCCCCTGATACCTGCACCTCACTTTGAGACCACTGAAAATTCCTAGTGATGCGTCACAAATTTTCATGTGGCTCGGGTGCACAGTGTTTCTAATCTATGGTGTCGTGCCTCCACACAAAGTCGTTGAGCACGTTACCACAGCGGTTCCACAGGCGAATTGGACGACTGTCCCGGATCGGCCTGCCGACCCACATGTCCTCAAAATAATCTACCAGGGCTCTCGCTTCATCTGGGATTATTTCTGCGGCTACCAACCCATCAAATACCTCTACGACCTTCAGTGGGGGTTCAAACGCCAAAGCCGGAGGTGTCGTAAAGGTAGTGTAAAGTGCCTATTGCGGAACCCGAGTTGTTGTATGTGTCGGAAGACCGTCCGACAAAAATGAAACAAGCATCCATGTGTTTCACATTCTGGCCAAACTGATCGAAAAACTTTCAAGAAAGCGTCCTCGAAATCGGAAACAACAGCGGAAGGTTTCAGTGACGGACGTATATTTCTTGTAAGTCTTTCGTTTCTTATTAGGTAGTAGTGCATGAATGGCAGATGTAGATGATTCAGTCATGTACAGTCTGGCCATTCACTTCACAATAGCGATGGATATATGAGCTATCTGTTAAATATACCGGCTAAAGGAAATGTAGAAATTGCTGTATTCCCCGTCAAACAGGCTCCATATTTTTTCAGTATCCTCCTCTTCTTTTTTATTTTTTATTTATTTGGGTCGGTGAACCTGCCTTTCAATGAAAAAAGAGCCAAAAATTTGGTAAAATTACCGGCATCCTGTAGTCCATAAAGGGATGACTAGCCATCAACTCCAAATCTAAGTGGCCGAGCATAAAAGTAGAATGGGAGAGTCGGCCTTCGCCGATCATTCAATTGATGAAACTGGCGGAACTTCAGCCAAGTATATAAGTTCTACTCACGTCGGGATTCAGAACCGTTTTCGCCTAATCACTTCCCCATAAGGTTGGTATTGGTCAAGTTCCAGCCAAATAATTTTCTCGTAAGTTTAAAACACCAAGCTCTATCCCTTGAGCCGAATGATTTCCTTTTCGTGGAATTGGCCTAGTTCCAGAGGAGCAACTTCCTCGGGTGGGTTAAATTAAGTTTCTGACAATGACTGGTAAGCTTGAAAGAAACTATGCTAAAGCTTAATGATTTTTCTATACGGTTAGAATGAGCCTAGTTTCAGCTCAAAAACGCTTGGAATTAATCTTGTTTTAACCTAACAACTTCTTTTTAACGCTAAGATTGGCCAAGTTTTAACCAAATAACTACTTTGTAAGATTAGATAAATCAAGTTGTAGCTTAGCAATGTTTTCATTAGCTGAAACTGGCGAAGTTCCAGGCAAGTAAGTTCTTCTCACTTCGGGATTCAGGACCGTTTCCGCCTAATCACTTCCCCATAAGGTTGGTATTGGTCAAGTTCCAGCCAAATAATTTTCTCGTAAGTTTGAAACACCAAGCTCCAGCCTTAGAGCCTAATGACTTACCTTTTTTGGAGTTGGCCTCTTACCAGAAGAACAACTTCCTAAGTTCCACCTTGACAATGACCGGTAAACTTGAAAGAAACTAATGATTTTTCTATCAGATTGGAATTGGCTTAGTTTCAGCCTAAAATTTCTTCACATGATTGGAATTGATGAAGTTTTAGCCTAAGAATTTCCCTTTAATTGAAAAAGGTTTTCAGATGTACAATTCTACTTTCCTCAATATGAGTTCCAATACTTATTCCCTTTAACGCTGTAGTCCTAGATGTTTATTGACTAGAACCTGCACATTGTGCAGAAAAATGTTCTTGTCGATGGCAAAATGGTGAGCGATAATATTAGAGGCAGCGTTCGTATCGATGGAAAAAATTTTCTGGCATAGCCAAATAAATGAAGATCATGTTTCACGTCTCTTATATTTTATCAGTCATCTTGAAATATTTTAGTCTAGGCTTCTACTGGGTCAAGTGCTCGTGAGATATTACTCGTTTGCCCCCTTACCTTTGTTGGCGTCGTATAAGTCTTGTATGAGAAATATTTTGAGGTATCGCCTTTCTTGGGACTCACTCGCTTCACTCGTTCGCCCCCTTTCTTGGTGTCGTATGAATCTAGTATGAGAAATATTTTTTGAGCAATCAGCTTTTGTGGGGCTCACTCGTTCCGCTCGTTCGCCCTCTTTCTTGGTCCCTGTCTCGGTTTAGCATAAGTCTGATATAAAATATTTTGGGCTTTTGCCTTTCGCGGGGGACGTACGCGGGGTGTACTCGCAAATTTCTGAATCACCCATGGGTATAGATTTGCATGCACACACGAACGCACGCGCACGCGGGGTGTACTCACAAATTTCTGAATCACCTATCGGGTAGAGATTTGCACGCGCACGCACACGGACTCTCTTGACGGGAGAGGAGGAGGGGATGTACTCGCGAATTTCAAAATCGGTGTACGGTGAGACAAAAGACATGAAACATACATGTCGAAAGATTCCTCGGACATGGTGATAGGTATGACTCTTACAAACATTTTTGGAAGGGGTGCCACCGATCCACCCCTTAGGGGTCAAAATGACGGCCATTATCTCAAATTGCGCGTGAGGCGTCTCTTTAATGATCCAATTTTTCTACTGGTAGGGTATTCACGTTATAAATAAGTGCGGTCGCAACGCCATTCATGCATGCGATTACCGGCTCCTCTACACATTATGTATTACGATATGGAAGATGTTTGAATTCTTGACTAAGATTGCTCCATCTTCCGAAACAGCCCTGTTAAAATAAAAAAATCGACATAACTCGTGTGTGGTATGTAGTAGAATTTTGTAGAGGTGAGCGGGTATAATATGAAACATTGGCTTACATTATTGAAGCCATTCTGTATACAAGCTGGGTAAAATTGGTCTTCTTCAAGTCTTTTATAGTTTTCAGTGCAACACCAAAAAATATTTCCCTGAATGTCTGTTTAAAAAGCACAGGGCTTTTATATGAAGAAAAAAAACGTATTTATGAAACTGTTCTCAGAGTATCGGGTAAAAACTCACGCTCTCAATATTCAGAAGAAGTTTTTGATGACTGTGGTTTCATTCTGTGGACTAAAGCCGGACCACCATAAATTATACGTACCATCACATTTATCAGGGACTGTTTTCGTTTTTTTTTTCCCAACAAGATGTTAATTAGCTCATCCTCGAGTTCAACAGTACGAAGTTCAACTTTTTTTACTGAAGTATTCTCATCCTATTGTTGATATTTACCGAGATATGGACCACGCTTATGTCGCATTTGCAAATACCGTTCGTCCTCCATGAAGGAGTAGGTGCGGATTGCGTATGCATTTAATTTTGTTTCCTCCAACACCGGAATCGACCCTTTCGGGTTTAACTCCAGTGAAGGAAGAATCCCTCTGCGAACCCCCTCTTCTACTCGGCTACCACCAAGCTGCAGTGCCCCCCTGGCGCGCACAAAAATCTAATAACAAACACAACAACAACACCACCACATTACACAATATAGTAGATCGCTGTTGGAGTTTCTTCATCTTCTTCTCTCTTTAGGGATAATCTTAGTCCTCTTCTTCCTGCAAATCTGGATGTTGGTGGTACACAGGTGTCAAGTAGGCCATAGCGTGGTTCTGAATTTGCCTATTCCATTCCTGGTCCATTTTCCTCTTCACGACGGTTGCCGCAAATGCAGACACCTAGTTCCATGCTTCTTCGGAACCTAGCATGGTGGGTACCAAGCTACTCGGGTCAAGCGCTTCAGCCGAGATATGGACCAAAAACAAAAATAATGGTCGCCAGTTTGACCCTCAAGAAGTGGATTTGGAGGCACGCCTTCCAAACAAGTTTTGAAGAGTCATACCTACCACCATGCCAAAGGAATCATTTTCTGAATTAATTAGTATTTAGCTACTTTTAACAGGAAACCTGTTTTATGTGGGAAGTAATATGAGAAAAAATAACGGGCACCGTCCGGCAAAACGTGGACGGCTTCTTTAATGAAGTTGAACGAGGAACGCAGGGAACCTGAGTTGAGAAGTTTGATATTGAGAATTCAAGTTTTCCTGATCCCTTTGTATCATGGTGTCTGTAGCCTGAAAGTAAGAATTTTTCGAAGTCCCTCTCCTTCCTATCATATATTATGATTTGAAAGTCGACATTTTTTCAAGCCCCCTCCTATCACATATAGCTCGAGACTCAAAGTTCCTTCAAGTCCCCCGGCCATCATGTATAGCTCGAGAGTCGTAATTTTTTCAAGTCCCTTTCCTATATCATATATAGCTATACGGTCAAAATGTTTCCTAATTTTTGGCTTGACGGCGCACGGCAAATTTTTTGAAAACTCCCCGTCCCCCTTAGAACAGGTCCTCTGTTAAAATTTCGACCTCTGAGGTGTATATGAAAGGAGAAGGACTTAGAAAAAAGGCGACCTCCGAGCTATACATTATGATAACAGGGGGTCTTGGAAAAAAAATTAGAAGCCATTGCAGACGTTGCAATGGCAGCGGGGAACCCGCAATTCCTTAACTCGACCTGTCAGGTGGTGTGGAACTGAATTGATAATCTTGTCATATAATTCAAATCGAATTATCATTCTACATTCCCTCCTATCATACATAGCTCGAGAGTCGAAATTCTTCTAGCTCGGAAGTCACAATTCTTCCAAGTCCCCCTCGTAACATATATAGTTCGAGGCTCGAAATTCTTCTAAGTCCCCCTCCTATCATATATAGCTCGAGACTCGAAATTCTTCTAAATCTTCCAAGTCCCCCTCCTATCATACATAGCTCGAGACTCGAAATTCTTCTAAATCTTCCAAGTCCCCCTCCTATCATATATAGCTCGAGTCTCAAAATTTTTCTAAGTTTTTGGTTGGACGGCGGACGGTAGCTCGAAAGTCAAAATTCATCCAAGTCCCCCCCCCCCCCTATTATATATAGCTCGAGACTTGAAATTCTTCTAAGTCCCCCTCCTTTCATGTATAGCTCGAGACTCGAAATTATTCTAAGTCCCGTAACCTAACCTAACCTGCGGACGCGGACGTTTTCTGAGGATGTAATCTCCTAACAAAATGGATAGCGGGTTCCCCGCTAAAAACTACGGGTTCTTTGACGAAGCTAAACAAGGGGTGGTAGGAAACGTGTCTATGGGGTATCTATGATTTCATCAGATTGTGACGTCACAAGGCTGACCTACGACGTTATCAAATTGTGACGTCACTGATCCGGACTCTTGAGCTACATGTGATGGGACGGTGACTTGTAAAATTTAGACTTCCAAGCCATACGAGATAGGAGGGGCTTAAGAAAAATTCGACCTCCTAGCTGTATGCGATAGGAGGGGGACTTGAAAAAAATGTCGACCTTCGAGGTCGACCTCTAAACGACCTTGAGGTAGCCGGCCGGCCGGATATGTTTTTCGAAAACCCGCCCGATGGAATACGTACCCCGTCAAAATTTCGACCTCCGAGGTATGTAGGGTAGGAAGGGGACTTAGAAATAATTATGTCGATTTCCGAGCCATTTATGATAGGAGGGAGACTTGGAAAAATTTCGACCTCCGAGCAATACATGTATGATAAAAGGAGGACTTGGAAAAATTTCGTCCTCCGAGCCACATGTGATAGTAGGGAGACTTGAAAAGATTTCAATATGATAAGAGGATAACTTAGGTTGTGAAGAACAAGGTTCACCCTCCATTACAAAAATTTACCAAAGGTAATACTGCTCACAATTACTCCCATAAAACAGGTTCCCTGTTGTCCTCGATTAAGAAGATTAATGAAGGCAACTCCGAGCAGCTCACCAAGTGGACTGCGAGTTTATAGTTGCTTCATCCAGCTACCATGTAAGACAAAATAATTTCTGTCATTAACCGCTGGGACTATACTGGGATTGGCTAAGTTTGAACCAAACAAATTCTCTGTAAGATTATAATGAATCAAGTTACAGCTTAGCAATATTGATTGGAACTTCTTGAATATCTGTATCCTAATAACGATCGACTTCAGAAGTCGTACTACAATAAGTAGTTGTCGTCGCTTCCGGTGCGCGTGTAGGCCTAGTGGCCCGTCTGCAGTGTCCCATCGGTCTCGGAAGATGCTGGTCTGCCGCGGTCTCTCTTTCCAGTCGGTGTGTGCTTTTCGGCCCATTTTGGTGATGAAGTAAATAAATACCTACAATTGAATTCATTGATGTTGAATCATTCGTATGATATCAAAAACTGCAATTCCAAATGTCAATCTCCTCTCACACTTCAACTCGATTAATTTCCGTGGGTTTCACAAACAATCATACACGTTGCAGTATACTTATACAAAATTTGTCATACTTTATCTGTTGATCGCCCTCGTCTTTAACTTTTCCAGCCACCGTCGGCTTCAGAAGTCATACACATGGCGGTATGCCTGTACAAATTGATCAAATAAATAAGATAAACTCCGAATGTATTAACCGCTTCAAGATAAGACATCTCTTCGTTGGCGAGTACTCGACAATAATAAAACAGATTCACATCTACATTAGTCTTATAATTACCTTGTATTCCCATCATCTCACATTGACCAATTAAACTAATCCGCCAACCCTATCAAACGAATGAGGACTATTTTCCGTCGGAACTTAGTACTAGTTGACACTTTGAATTATTGCCAGTGATAAACCGACCACCGATAAAAATGTCACCGAAAAATAATTTCGACCATGATAACAATCGAGAAGGGTTGTTCGTGGATACATAGCTACCTGACCGCATCAGCACAGCGACAAGTATATTGCAGAAGAGGAAAGGGGGAAAAAAGACGGGTAGGCTGAACTGCAACGTTATCATTATTCATTGAGTGATAAAATTATTCTTCTCACCGCTCGCCGAGGCAATTTTTTTCGACGTTTTTTGCTTTTATTATGTTTATCTGCGTCAGGACTATCTCGGTTTGTACGGAATATCACGCCGCCATCATTAAATACGTCGTAAAATACGTACATACGTCGTTCCGGAGGAAAGGGAACCCCCTTTTTACATTCGGTAACCTATCGAAGCGTATCCCTTTTCGCAGTGTCTAACCCATTATCGATTAATAAGCGCAAATCGTTCGGTGTCGAGCTCGTACTCTCTCAAATTGAACCTAAAATTGGTATCCGACTTCGGAAAATATATAGCGAAAAAAAAAAGAAAAAAAAACTCATATTGGCTATATATGAAGCTTTTCAAACATACGTGTAGTTCGCGATCAGACGTGTATAATAATACTGGTGTTCGAGACTTGTAACACTCAACAAATCAGATTCACGGTACTTTGTATCCATTGTCTGACTTCTAGACAAAATCTTCACGCTCGGATGGTTACACGTTGAAGTACAGTACTTTTTCTCTCCCATTCTCTTTTCTTCTATACTGCAAACAGTGTATGTTACGAATAAAGGGAGACTTATTTTTATGCGGTTTCTTATGTACTGATACAGCATCCTGTTATGTCGGTTATTCAAGTACAGTATGGATGACAATGTCGAACTGTCTGATATATTTTAGCAGCATAGGGGGAGAAAGAACTGTCTAAGGGTCTGTATTGACGATACAGTGATTTGAACAGTTACTTTGATATTTTTATCAAGAAAATTAAGTCGAGTAAATGAACAGATTTGATTATTTCCTATTTCATTAGCGACGACAATGGGTAGACGTATCATATCTTTATTTTTTGTCAATATATCGACGGCCTTTCCGGTGGTGGCCAGACCTAATCGATCATCTATACATTCATAAAATCTCGAGAAAAATCGAACTCAACGTGTCTAGTATTCTAAAGAACTCTTCCAATACACCAAGTATCTGGAAAGTAACTCATGCATGTTATTGTACATGATAATGGTTGAAAAATATTGGGAACCAAGCCAATTCGAAGAAGGAGGGCGAATAGGCTCAAGGGCTGGAGCTTGGTGTTTCAAACTTACGAGGAAATTATTTAGCTGGTATTTAACCAATGCCAACCTTATGGGGAAGTGATCAGGCGGGTAAGATGCTGAATCCCATCGAGAGAAGAGCTTGTTTGGCTAAAACTCTACCAATTACAGTCTTGAGGGAAAGTTGTTAGGTTGGAACTCAGCCAGTTTCAACCAATGAAATTATTGCCAAGTTGCAACCTGATTTATTATAACTTTCAGAAGAAGTTGTTTGGTTCAAACTTGGCCAATGCCATCGTTGAAGGGAAGTTGTTAGCCTGAAACTTAATTTAGGTATCCTAGCCTCATGTGGAAGTCCTTCCTCTGAAACTAGACCAATTTTGAGACTTGAGGGAAACTCGTTATGCTTGAAGGCTGGAACTTGATATGTTTCAACCTTATGAGGAAACTATTGGTCTCGAACTTGACCGATACCAATCTAATAGGGAAGGGATTAGGCGAAACGGCCCTCAGTTCTGCCATGAGACGAACTTGATTAATTCTATCTCTACCAGTTCCAGCCTCACGGAGAAGTTCTTAGGTTGTCAGTTCAAGTTAATGAAATTATTGTTAAGCTGCGACCTGATTCATTATGATCCTAGGGGGAAGTTGTTCAATTCAAACTTGCTCAATCCCGGCGTTGAAAGGAAGTTATTTGGAGCCATTAATTAATTACGTAAGGACAAGTTTGGTTCCCTTCCCCTTTCTTTCGTAGAATTTTGAATTTTTAGCGAGGAACCCGCTATCCCTTTTGTTGGGGGTACTTACAGGAAATTTTCGTCCGCGAGCGCGAGCGAGATTGATGACGTCACGCAGAGGGGAGAGGGACTTGGGAAAATTCCTACCTCCGAGCTATATATGATAGGAGAGGGACTTGGAAAAGACGACGGCTTCCTTGAAATTGCAGCGCGTTCAAGTTGTCACGTCATGATTTTCAGGACTTGGAAAAACTTCAGGCTCTAGGGGACTCGGGACAGCGGGTTCCTCGCTGCCATTGCAAATTTTTTTTCGAATTTTCGAATTGACCTTGAGTGATTTTTTTCGCTCGCTCTGAGATGAATTTTGCTAATTTTGACTCATGAAAAACTTGAAATAAAAGCGAAGGATTAATTCTTTGAAACTACGTGTCATAGTATAAAATGTTACACGCTTGTGCCGTTTATTACCTGTTTTCAAAACTTGAAATAACTTACGAAATAATGGCTTTCTACGCCCTCCCACCACCTATAGTCATGTCGAGATTTTTCAACCCTCCTTCCCGCTGAAGCCTTCACGTATTTAAACGATAACCCTTAAGCTAAAATTTGATTAATTCCAATAAAAAAAAAAAAAAATTTCTTTCTTTATTTTTACAAGCTTTTAAGCTACGCTTTAGGCTATTAGCTTGATATACAGTATTACATTAAAGGTACAGTCATCTTAAAGGCTAATTTTACTATAATTTTTTAGATAGTTAAAGGTTTTAAAGTAGAGAGAAAAGTTCAGCTTTAATGTTATTATTTTTCGTTCAATTAATAAAAAAATATATTCTAATTGATAATATTAATAAAATTAAAAATTAATAATTTAATTTATTATTCAATTTATATTTTAAATTCTAAATTTAAATCATAATAACATTAAATATAACTAGAGCTCGGATTCCTTGGAATTTGTCAGTTTTTTTCCTGAAGGGGCAGACGGCGGGTGATCAAATGGGAGTTCATTTCATACCTTTGGGACCCAGGGAAAAAATTTTTATTTTGCCAAAAAATGCCAAAAAATGAATAAATGCCAAAACCGGAATAAATGCCGAAAACGACGAATTTTGAATATTTAGCGTCAAAATGTAATGTTTAATTCTCGTTTTTTATAGATTTCTTTAATAATACGTTCAAATTCAATTAAAAAAATTTTTAATTTCATTAAACCATTCATTTTTCGTACTTTTTTTTGATTTTGCCAAATAATGCAAAATTTCTCGACTTTAAATTCCAAAAATCATTCTCATAATTGCCAAAAAATCCGAGGTCGAAATATAACTAATAACAAATTTATTGAAAGAATTATTTGTAAAAAAATTAGGTGACATTGCAGGGCTGCAGTGGCAGCGGGGAACCCGCTGTCCCGAGTCCCCTAGAGTCTGAAGTTTTTCCAAGTCCTGAAAATCATGACGTGACAACTTGAACGCGCTGCAATTTCATGGAAGCCGTCGTCTTTCCAAGTCCCCTTTCTATCATAAATAGCTCGGAGGTGGGAATTTTTCCAAGTCCCCTTCCTATCATATATGGCTAGAGGGTCGAAATTTTTCTGTCCCCCTCCTACCATACATAGCTTAGAGATCGGAATTTTTTAAAGTACCCCTCCTATCAGATATAGCTCGGAGGTAGGAATTATTCTAAGTCACCCTTCCCTGTCCGTGACGTCAACAACCTCACTCGCGCCCGCGCTTGTGCTTGCGGACGAAAATTTCCTGGAAGTATCCCCAACAAAAGGGATAATGGGTTCCCCGCTAATAAAAAATTTTATTATATCATTTAATATTTTAATTAATAACAAAGAAATATATTTCTATAAAAATTCAAATTAATAATAAAATTAAATATGAATATGAAGAAGTTGTCGAGCTGAAATTTGGATAGCCTTATAGGGAAATCAATGGACAGCTGGAACTTGATTCCTTTCATGTTTCCCAGATATTGTCAGACTAGGCCTCATGAAGAAGTTTTTCCACTAGAACTGGGCCAATTCCAGCTTCAATGCGAGGCTCAAAGGCTGGAACTTGGTGTATTTCAAACTTATGAGAGACTTGACCAATATCATCCTTATAGTAAAATGATTAGGCGGGAACAGTCCTCAATCCTACCGAAAGAACAACTTGTTTGGCTGGATCTCTGCCGATTCCAGTCATAAGAAAAAGTTGTTAGGTTGGAACTCAGGCAGTTTCAGCTCAGGAATTTATTGCTAAGCTGCAACCTGACCAGTTATTACAACCTTACGAAGCAGTTGTACGGTTTAAACTTGGTCAAACCCGACGTTAAAGGGAAGTTTCTAGACCAAAACTTGATTGATTCCAATCATATGAAGCAGTTGTCGATCTGATATTTGGCTAATTCCAGCCTCAGAGGGAAATCATTAGCCTGGAACTTGATTTCTTTTATGCTTACCAGGTATATTGTCAGGTTGGAAGTCAGTGTTGTTTTGCTGGTACATGATTTATTCCAGTGTTATTAAGAAGCCATCAGTCTGAATCTCAAGTAGTAAGTCTGTGGTTTGGCTGATTCCAGCCTTACGTGGGTAGTCATGAGGCTGAACTGAACTCGATTTCTTTTAGGCTCATCAGATACTGGAATTCTTTTCATCCCAGTCGTCTACACTAAGGAAAAGGTTGGTCATCATTGCCGAACCATCGTCTTGTCCTGAAACTTTTCACTAGGTGGAACTGGGTCAGTTTCTGCTCCAATGGAGTCTCGTTAGGCTGGAATTTAAAGTCCAACCGAGGGAAATGGTTGTGCGAGAAGTGTCTTTAACAAAGAACTTGTTGGGCCAGATCTCTGCAAACCTCAATTTCACTGGGGAAGGGTTAGGATAGAGCTAATCCAAGGGAGACTGGTAGGTTATTACACCCCTAAGTGGAAGTTGTTCCTGGACAGGACCACCTGTAGCCTTGAAGGGGAGTATTTGGCGAATAACTTGGGGGGAAGGAACTGTAGGGCTGTAACTTGCTTAATTTCAGGTCTTCAAGAAAGTTTTTTGGGCTGGTATTGGATCATTACAGCCTCATGAGGAAGTTTTTCTAGCTGAAACTTGGAAAGGCGTGAGGTTATTTCACCTCAATTAATGTCGGTCTTACCGTGCAGATGTTCAGTTGGAGCATAATTTGTAAAGGAGTTGTTAGACTGAAACTAACCTTATACAGATGTCGTTAGGCGTATCTCGACTTTCTCGCTCAGCTAGAACTTGATTCATTCCCGCCACTTGAAGAAACTGAATATTTTGATGTTCAAAAAAAAGAACAGATCAAGGTCCGAAGAAGAACGAATGTTCATTTATTTAAGACGCACGATACAAAAATGGAAGCCATGGCGGCACATGGGAAGATTAAAAATGTTGCTTTATTAGAAGAACTTGTGGCGTTCTGCGAAACGATTGCTTCGATTGGTTTGCTACCCTACCGTCAGTGCGAAACTACTGTAGACCGTTTTACATCCACGTGTCCCAAATTAGCAAAAAATACCTTTTGAAACAGTCACTATTGTAAGGAAATTACAAGATAAAATGAAAGAGACAGAGCGAAAGAAGAAAACAGTTAGCCTGAAGAATGAACTGACTGCGGCATGGGCGCCGGGTAGCGGTGTCCTATAATATCCCAATTCTCCATAAATATTTTTAATAAAGAATCAACGGGGTATCCCGCCTTTAATAAACCCGAGTAAGATATCATTCCGACTGTCGAACCTTTGGCTGCGTCGCTGGTACACTCGCTACTCATACGAGTATGTAAGTATTTGTAGGTGCGGGTATTAACAACTGGTTCGGAAAGTAGAAGAAAAGCTAACGATAAGATGAAATAACATAAATTGTCGAAGATTTCGAATTTTTTATTGTGCAATTACAACATAAAACCAGGAGTAGTGTAAAAAGATAGGCAAAATATAACTGGTATACACACTAAACACCGCACTGTTTCGTTTTTCAAAAGGTACCGAAACATTGGTTTCTTTTTTGCATACATATACACAAATATTACGCGGGGATGCCTACCGAGAAATTAAAAAGAAATGACGAATGTATCTCGCGTAGTACGTTGAAAAAAGACAGACGAGAGAGAATTTATCAAAAGGTGTCGTGATTGTGGATTAGCGTACATACGAAAATCGAAAGATTTTAGAATGCTTAGACCGCTCAAGGTGAATTCCCGCTGAGCATTTTGCTTTTTTTTCTTTCTGTGTTGTACGCGCCAAGTGACCGCAGCGTACCTAAGTGTGTTGACCAAGTGCGACATGGTGAGACATGATCACGAGCCAGCATCATTTTTCTAGTATGACTGGAACACGCGGTGACCCACCTATATTATAAACGAAAGAAATCATTCATTAAATTCACACGCTCTGAGGCAGAATTTAAAAACTTCAATGTAGCGTTCTGTAGGCTAAATATTCAAAATATGATCGATTTTTGTGTTACAGACAGAGTATAGACACTGCACCGCATGCTCGGAACCGATTACCGATAAATACTTGTTAGAAGTATCCCATCAAGCGTGGCACGTTCAATGCTTAAGATGTTGTATATGTCAGTTAGTCCTAGAAGAGCAACCTTCCTGTTTTATCAAAGATGATTCAATTTATTGTAAAAAAGATTATACCAAGTAAGTTTTTATCGTTTATTTAATGATTAGCTTTACGTATTTTCATAGAATTTCAACAACTCGCGTAAGGCATTTGGGCCGTACATAAGACGTGTAAATCGCCCTCGTGGGCCTTCACTCGTTTACGAGGCGACTTTCTTTTTGCTGATGTTGTGCCAGAAGTCAAGAAGGGTTTCTCATTGATGATTTCTATGCGTCAATCAGCAAAGCAGCAGTAATGAAGGATATCTAGATAAAGAAGATGATTCGAAGTGCAAGATAAATTTGGTGGTTCAACTTTCTATATATCTTTTGAGGAGAATGCTGGAAATCGTTGAAAAGGGCTTGGGAGGATGAGAATGGTCAATGTACCTCCGAGAGGTGCATCCGTCAAACATGATACATCTTGAGGGAGAGGTTCTCCAAAGAGTAACATTGAGTTGCAAATACCGCAGAAAGACTGGAATAATTAGCAAGCGCTTACAGTCCTTATCATCTAGCAAGACGTTGAAGCGACCAACCCAACGACGACTGATGCCGAGAACATCCAGAGAAATCAGGACTGCATTAGCGAGAATCGTACTTGTAAAACACAGTCACATCATCGCTATTCCGGTGTCAAATAGTTTCGATGTGCTCAAGTGCGATGCGTCCCTGTGGAGAAGGACTTCCGACCCCTTCTCGAAACTGTGACCTCTGGTGATTAAATGGTCCGCAAAAACCGTTTCTCCTATACATTTTCTTTTCCCCAGGCCTCTCTAATTTTAACTTGACGACTGGTCTCCTCTACATAAATATCATTGCAATCTTACATTCCACCTTAAATACCCCACTATCATCAACTGGCGAAACACGATTCTTTAATATGAGGAGCAATCCCCCTGCAGTGACAGGATTATAGAACGCCGGACGAAAGTGAAAAGGGCGAAAGACACCGCCCAGCTATGGGAAAACGTTCCCAGATACGGGAATCCGATCCAGCGATGTCACGGTTCCATTCGCGCAGTAGGAAGGTTAGAATCGACAGATTTTTTCGTGATTTTCCTGCAAACCGTAAGATCAATGTCCACATTGATCTCATTTTCTCTGGACGAGTCTTTTATGACCATAAATTCCTTCTTGGGAGCGGACTGACTCAATAGGATATGGGTCAGGCAGTGGATCACAAAATGGAGACCCGTGGACTACATTAACGGTCAAAGTATTTTTCAACATCGGGGGGGGGGGGAGTCGGAAAAAACGTCTGCCGGCCGGCAAAGCTCGGACCTCGAAAATTTTCCAAGGCAATTTGATGACATCATAGGTCAGCCTTGTGACGTCACAATCTACATTTTTAAGATCCCATTTGCTCCATAAAACAGGTTCCTTACCACCCCTCGTTTATTTCTGCAGATCCCAAATGCATGGACACCATCTCTTTTAAAGGTCGTCAAGTCCAAGTGATTAATAGAGGATCCTCCGACTTCCAAAATAAATTCTTTTAGAGAGTTAATGGTACATTCAGATACACGAGGAACTGACTAAGAGGATCTTGAGGACCAGTCCACGTACGCAGAACATCGTTTACGCACCTTTGCCAATAATAAGTATGACTCAACAACACTTGACTCGAAGAGATTAGATTAACTTCAATTGTGGACATGAATACCTCCGAAAAGAGGGAGGAACTAAAAAGATTTATCAATTCAGCAAATATTAAGCAGATAAAAAATCCCTCTTTACTGTTTATAACGAGGGTTTTACGTTCACTTTTCACCCGGGAACTATAGTGGAATATTGCGAACGTGAAAGGGTTTGACAGCGCAATGTTCGCGTTACTCCGTTACAGTGCCCGAGAGAAAACTGAACGTAAAACTCTCATTATGCTCATTGGCATAACACTTGAAAAATTTTGAAAAAAATGTACCTACAAGAAGATGCATCAAGTTTGGTAGATGGACCTCTCGGGTCCACATTGACCATCCTCATCCTGCTACACCCCTATATTCGAATTTTAAATCTTGATATTTCTTACTGAAATATTTGGGAGAATGAGGAAGAGAATGGTGATTGACCGCGAAAACAAAAGAAGACTGTACGTTTGTAAAGGGGCAGGTGGAGGGAGCTGGTAGTGGAATTGTGACCGAGATTCTGTGAAATTGAGACTCATGAGAGGACCAAGATCTTCCCTAAAGAGAGAAGAAGATGAAACTCCAACAGTGACCTACTGTATTGTGTATTGTGGTGGTGTTTGTTGTTGTGAGTATTCTTCTGTTTTTGTGCGTGCCAGGGGGGCACTGCAGCTTGGCGGTTGCCAAAGCAACTTGGCAGTTGCCGAGTAGAAGAGGGGGTTCGCCTAGGAGATTCCTCCTTCACTGAAGTTATACCCGAAAGGGTCGATTCCGGTGTTGGAGGAAACAATATTAAATACATACGCAGCCCTCACCTACTCCATCATGGAGGACGGGCGGTGCTGCACATGCGACACACAAACAATACAGTTCTATTCTATGTACGAATTCTGCCTGCGAGTAGCGAGGTCACCCAAGAGGGTGACTGAGGTCGACGTCAATTTAAAGTCGACCAGCGTGCATTTCCAGAGCGCTAAAAATCTCCTCTTAATCGACGCAACAGAGCAGTCGATTTCAGATCGATAAAAACGTTTGCAGATGTCGATTCGAAATAAACTTCATGATCGACGTCGATTTGAGGTAGATTTGAAGTCGACCAGTGGACATCACCAGAGAACCACAAGTCGACTTGACATCAACGCAACAAACCAGTTGATTTTAAGGTCGATGAAAAATTTGGCGGAGTCGGCTCAAAATCGACCAAAAATTGACACGGCAAATAAGTCCAAATAGTCGACATTTGTCGATCTCATATATCGACCTGATTACAGAGACGTTGATGTAGGCTGATTTCGACAATTTATCGACGCAATTTTGGCCAAGACTTCAAAAGACGTAAATCCTCGGTTGATATGGTTCAGCGAGCAGCAGTTTTGACATGTTCCATATCTTTTCTCTCGCCGGACCCCGATTTTGAAACTCGCGAGTACACCCCCCCCCCCCCCCCCCCCGTCAAGAGAAATCTCTACCCCGTGGGTGATTCAGAAATTTGCGAGTACACCCCGCGTAATAATAATAAATAATTAATTAAATAATTAATTAATTAATTACTTAATAATTAAATAATTAAGTAATTATTTAATTGAATAATTTAATTAAATAATTAATTAAATAAATGAATAATTAAATAATTAGATAATTAAATAATTAAATAAATAAATAATTAAATAATTAGATAATTAAATAATTAAATAATTAAATAATTAAATAATTGAATAATTAAATAATTAAATAAATAAATAATTCAGTAAATAAATAATTAAATAATTAAATAAATAAATAAATAAATAAATAAATAAATAATTAAATAATTAAATAAATAAATGATTAAATAATTAATATAATTAATAATTAGAAAATCTCTACCCCTTGGGTGATTCAGAAATTCGCGAGTACACCCCGCGTAATAATAATAAATAATTAATTAATTAATAATTAAATAATTAAATAATTAAATAATTAACTAAATTAAATAATTAAATAATTAAATAATTAAATAAATAAATAATTAAATAATTAATATAATTAATAATTAGAAAATTTTCCAAGTCCCTCTTCCTATCATATGTGGCTGGATAGTCGAAATTTTTCCACGTCCCCTAGACTTGAATTGTCTCATACCTTTCCGATACAACAGCGAGTTCGCGCTACCTCATATTTCTCATAGAAGACTTGAATTTTCTCATACCATTCCAATACAACAGCGAGATCGCTCGTTGGCCCCACGAAAGTTGATACCTCAAAATATAGAACACCCACAATTACTTCAAAATATTTCTCATACAAGACTTATACGTCGCCAAGATAGGTAAAGGGGTAAACGAATAATATCTCACGAATACTTGACCTAGTACAAGAATTAATAATAAATAAATAAATAAATAAATAAATAAATAAATAAATAAATAATAATAAATAATTAAATAATTAAATAATTAAATAATTGAATAATTAAATAATTAAATAAATAAAGGCTGGATAGTCGAAATTTTTCCAAGTCCCCTAGACTTGAATTGTCACATACCACTCCAATACAACAGCGAGTTCGCGCTACCTCATATTTCTCATAGAAGACTTATACGACGCCAAGATAGGTAAAGGGGTAAACGAATAATATCTCACGAACACTTGACCTAGTACAAGAATTAATAATAAATAAATAAATAAATAAATAAATAAATAAATAAATAAATAAATAATATTAAATAATTAAATAATTAAATAAATAAAGGCTGGATAGTCGAAATTTTTCCAAGTCCCCTAGACTTGAATTGTCACATACCATTCCAATACAACAGAGAGACAGGGGGCGAACGAGCGGAGCGAGTTCGCGCTACCTCATATTTCTCAAAAAAGACTTGAATTTTCTCATACCATTCCAAGATCGCTCGTTCGCCCCACCGAAAGTTGATATCTCAAAATATAGAACACCCACAATTACCTCAAAATATTTCTCATACAAGACTTATACGTCGCCAAGATAGGTAAAGGGGTAAACGAATAATATCTCACGAACACTTGACCTAGTACAAGAATTAATAATAAATAAATAAATTAATTAATAAATAAATAAATAAATAAATAAATAATATTAAATAATTAAATAATTAAATAAATAAAGGCTGGATAGTCGAAATTTTTCCAAGTCCCCTAGACTTGAATTGTCACATACCATTCCAATACAACAGCGAGTTCGCGCTACCTTATATTTCTCATAGAAGACTTATACGACGCAAAGATAGGTAAAGGGGTAAACGAATAATATCTCACGAACACATGACCTAGTAGAAGCCTAGACTGAAATATTTCAAGATGACTGATAGAATATAAAAGACATGGAACATGATTTTCATTTATTTGGCTATGCCAGAAAATTTTTCTTTTTTTTTCTTCTCTCTTTCCCATTGGTCCAGTAAAGTGCAAAAGAAATAAATTGAAGTTTCAATCGTTGAAGATTTTTCTTGCTAATACGGGACTCGAGGCAAGAAGGAAGACAATTCGATCAAAAGATGGCGCAGATGATAGAACAAGGGAAAACGAACAAATTTGTGCTCCTTTCCACTGAAATCTACCACGTGCGAGGAAGTTCCCTCCCCCCTCCATCAGTATCCCCATGAAAATTCACACTTGAATGTATGTGTTATAATGTTCTACTTATTGAAGGAGGTTAAAAAATTGTCAAAAATGTGTGAAAAAATATGTATTATGAATAGACAAGCGTGTCAGTCTTTATCTGCGTATGTGTCCAAAACCGTGTTGTGTCAGTAGTTACTATACAAGTGGCTGAAAAGAATACCACACTTATACTTACGTATCATCATGAAATCTAGATTACGCCACAAAATGTACATACGTCTTAAAGAGGTGTGTTCTTCCATTGATATCTTTCAATCTTGAAAGCGAAAGCGTTTCAACAACTTCTACAAACATCGAAACTGTCACGAATTTTGATAAATGATCCCAACACATTCGGAAAATTTTTACGCGCATTTCCCTTCCGGTCGCAGATGAGACCGGAATAAGTAAATCTTTCTCTCTCGAAATTGATGAGTTCCTCTCATTTGATTGCGGATCGTATCTATGTATTGTCGACTACCTGTGTATAATTTAAATACATCGGATAGATGTTATATTATTTCGGTATGTCGTCTTTTCGTCATCAAGATAAATGACAGACATGCTATATTACGTATTATAGGAAAAAACTAATGCGCCAATAAAAAGGTGTTCACCCCGAACACATATATACGGCTTCCGTAGAGTAAATGATAGTTACGAGTTTCGCATATTAATAAGGTCCGCGACGTCTATCTCTCTCTCTTTTTCTCTCACGCACCCGTACTCTCTTCTCGGCAAATATACATTAAGAGAAGTGCGATGCGGTAAGGTTCAACGGGCTTGTTTGCCTTTTATTATCGTCATCGTTCGCGGTATCGACAGCACTTGTGGGAGTTTGTCATGTTTTCCGAATGTACTACTCGCGTTGTAATAGTGTACGAGTATTACGTACCCACTTCAAGAACAAGTAAATACCGTGCCTAATACGACGAGTATGTACATTACAAACATCCACTCACTGAGTTGACGATCTGTTTCTTCCCTGACCGACACCTACTACATAAACCTACATAGCGCCTTACAACATAGTCTTATACGTACACTAAACGTATGTACAGTCAGTGGTTTTGCGGCGCGGTATCCCGCAACTCTCTCCACTATAAATCGCATATGGGTGCTCTCGTAATATATCATTGAAACCTTCTTTGTATGAATAAATTGAAAAGCAGAAAAACCTTCGGCTGTAGTAATCATCCATTCAAGTATTATAGGAGTCATTACAGAAATTGTGATCATTTTATTTCTTGAACTCGTTCAGGATTTGCCAAAACAAATGATTGGCTCCCACTATTCTCACCGTTTTGTGACATGCTGCTCTTCTACTCTTTTGCTGCCTAGTGATACCAATACAAATTAATTTCTCAACAACCATATTTCGGATAATACGATCAAACAACATAGGGATGTCTCTGCTTTCACAGACTTACATGACACCAATGCTTTTTTATGGCTGAATTCTCATACTTGATCGATTGATATGATATGATCTTCTTGTCGTGAGCATCCGCATCGTCCATTCCAGTTTTCAATCTGATATTTCTTATCCTTATTTGGGGCGCCAAGAATCTATCAATGGTGGTATAGAGAAGCAATTGGTGGCCAAGAAAGAAAAGGCGTGTAAGAGTAGTATACTGGGCGTTGAAGGAGTTCTTTAAAGAGGATACGGAGGTCAAGAAGATAGCGAACTTAGAGGAACCGTGCGGGTTACTCGTGCGTTATTGAAGGGGCGCAGACGTGGGTATTCACAAGTGCAGATACGAGAATTCACTCGAGAAGAACGCAAAGAGCCATGAAGCACAGTACAAGTAAAGTAAGAAGGGTAGAAAAAATTAAAATATGTATTTACATCGAAAATCCCTGATTTGTATATCGTGAATTGACGGTCAAGAAATCAGTTTTGCCCTCAGGTAACCTCAGAGAGGGTTTCATCACAGCAATTCTTTGTGTGCCAAGCAAAAAAATCGAATTTTTAGACGTCTCACTAAATTCACATTCTTTCTGGCGAACCGTAATTAAGTGGGGGAACATATTAGACTACTCAAGAGTTGCATAAAAATTTTGTGACTACAGCCGGTGATATTCAGGAATTTGTTCCCAAGATTTTGAAATGGGCGTTCCAGGAAGTTTTGAAGGCGAAGGCAAGACCTGGGAACTTGGCAAAGAATTGAAAGGGAGATGCAGTGACGCCACACACGAGGAAACGCTTCCTTGAAGTCGAAGAAAATGAAGTGGAGTTTTGTGTGAGAGCAAACTTAGATTCAAGTCATATATAGCTCAGGGGGTGTTAAGGCCCTTGCGGAAGCCGTATCAATATGGGAACAGGATGTTATTTGATTCAATGAACCAGAATAGTCTTTTGTTCAGTTTGCCCAGGACTGAAGTCACAGGATAGGTCGGTAAGATGCGGGAGAGGAGGAATCTGTAGTAGATTTTAGTACCGGAAGAATGATAACCGATTTCCAGATGGAAGGGTCTAACGTTGAATAGGAAGAGAAGGTAATTAAGAGAGTCGAGGAAAAGATTTTTCAGCGTGGTGGGGCTAGGGACTGCGCGTCCGAGGTTTTTATAGGGATAGACCGCATTTTAGAAGAGGAGATTGGAAAGTTGTAAGAAGGAGTGGCGTCAGAAGAATAAAAAAATTTTCTGGCATAGCCAAATAAATGAAGATCATGTTCCATGTCTTTTATATTTTATCAGTCATCTTGAAATATTTCAGTCTAGGCTTCTACTAGGTCAAGTGTTCGTGAGATATTATTCGTTCACCCCTTTACCTATCTTGACGTCGTATAAGTCTTCTATGAGAAATATGAGGTAGCGCGAACTCGCTCCGCTCGTTCGCCCCCTGTCTCGCTGTTGTATTGGAATGGTATGAGACAATTCAAGTCTAGGGGACTTGGAAAAATTTCGACTATCCAGCCATATATGATAGGAAGAGGGATTTAGAAAATTTTCTAATTATTAATTATATTAATTATTTAATTATTTATTTATTTAATTATTTAATTATTTAATTATTTATTTATGTATTTAATTATTTAATTATTTAATCATTTAATAATTAATTAATTAATTATTTATTATTATTACGCGGGGTGTACTCGTGAAATTCTGAATCACCCACGGGGTAGAGATTTTCTAATTATTAATTATATCAATTATTTAATTATTTTTCTATTTAATTATTTAATTATTTATTTATTTAATTATTTAATTATTTAATTAATAATTAATTAATTAATTATTTATTATTATTACGCGGGGTGTACTCGCGAGTTTCAAAATCGGGGTCCGGCGAGAGAAAAGACATGGAATATGTCAAATTCGACTTTCAGCGTTCGCTGAAATAAAACGCTATATCTATCTTCTTTTTTCTATACTTTGTTACCGGAAATCTAACTTGGCTTATAGCTTCGATTCTTCGATATAATATTTATTGACCACTATAAAATTCTCCCTTATTTTAAATTTGTCTCTTTCGCTACCCAATTTATTCCGTCATAATACAACTGAACCTTGAAAGTATCACATCTCGATTCGTTTGGATTTCATTTGGACTCGACGGAATTTTGGGTTGATTTTTATTATGGTTAGGACACGAAACGTAAGTAGTCGAAATACTTCAGTTCACGATATTCAAATTTTTATTACGACATCGACGCTTACGTAAAATTCCGTCCCTTCAGACTTAGAAATAAATGTCGACCTTTAGTATTATTATCTTCATAGTATTACCTGGGGAAACGAAAGATCGCAATAAGAAATCGTTTAGGTGTTAAGAAAAATCTTTCTAAAAAATACTTTCAATGCTCAAATCTCGCTCCTAGTTAGTAGGCTATTTATATTTCTTTACAGAAACTGACGGACACTTTTGTTTTTTCTTTTTTCTGTCCGTTAGGTGATCAAGGAAAATGAAACGGAAGGAGTAATGCGTAATTAATTACACTACACAACAAAAAAAAAAAATTGAAAACCACATGAACGAAATAATATGATTCTAGAAGTATTTTCGACGCTGATCACGATGCCGTTGCCCGTTTTTCAAAATTTGGCCCAGTTTTCGAGAAATGATCAAATCCAATTCCCGCGATTCGTTGCGGCGCGCAGTGTATGTTCCCGTTCTCGCGAAATTCGATAGCTGGGTAACATACGCGGCGCGTCGCAATGAATCGCGGTAATTTGATTTGATCATTTCTCGAAAACCGAGCCAAAACTTGAAAAACGGACAACGGCATCGTGATCAGCGTCGAAAATACTTCTAGAATCGTATTATTTCGTTCATGTGGTTTTCAATTTTTTTTTTTTTGTCGTGTAGTGTTATTAAACGATCGTAATGGTATTTAAATTCTTTCTTGTTATTATAATCATAAATTAAATTCGAATTGAAAGGTTTGTCTTATTATTTATTCACGCTTCCACTAGCGCACTCTGCTTCAATTCTAAGAAAAATGTCTACATAAGAAAATATAAAATCTATGTACACGATTCCAGTTCCACGGCCTTACGAATCGTAAAACGTCTCATCTCCCCCCTCACATTTTTTTTTACACGGTAGCAACCCCAGTAGTAAACTTACAAATAAATTTAGAGTGGCCGAAAATAAGAAAGCTTGGAGAAAAAGAAATGTAGGAGAATCGGCTTTTGTGGACCATTCAATCATCAGTGGTCGTCGCAGTTTCAGCCTCTTCCCTAGGGAAAATTTGTACTTCCGACGTATGATTCACTTTGTGATGACTCGCTAGCTCAGTCCTAATTTTTCAGTTGTTGTGGGGTTAGGCTTTCATATCTTGCCAGATGATGGTTGTTGAACCAAAAGCGCTCTTCGTATATTCAATGGTATTTGCGACTCAGGATTATTTCTTCCTCTATATTTCGTCTTTCAAGGGCGGATCCAGGAGAGAATCCTATCAAGGACAGTCTTGTTTTCTCGAATTCTGTTCCTCTCGAAAAGAAGGGACTCATCACATATGTCGCCCATTTGTCGTTTCCAAATCCATAAGTTGTCAATGAAAATCGCCATTATTATTCCGAAGCTTGGGTTGAAATTCTTATCGATAGGGTCAGTTATTCTATCTAACCATCACTCACGATATACTTTCATTATTCAGCCTTATAAAAGCCCAAGTACTTGAATGAGGTGGTCTTTGAGGATCGTATAGAGAAAACGATGATAACAATGAAGAAAAGTAAAAGATTGCTTTATGGAACACCTCTGTCAAAACTTTTAAACTGTTGCTGTATGCGTGATAATCTCCTTCGCTTCTTCTTCGTTGATATTGTTGTGGTTTTGTCAAGCATGTATGGGAAAAGGAAAGTAAAGAGGGCGAATTGTGTTGTGGAGAGCATGCGTTTGTATAAGGCGGCGATTCAAGTTGTGCCGACATCAATCGTTTATTGCTCGAGCTAATAAAAAAAAAAAAAAACGTACGTACAAAGTAGGCTATCAAAATACCTTTCTAAAGAATTTTTGAATGCTATCTTGTCAAAATTGATTCTTACATATACTTCGAGAGAGACTGGCTTTTCTACATACGAAATAATTCTGGTGCGCTGTGTATAATTGTTGCAAGTCATACTCGGGCGGCTTACGTTTTCTCATTACGTGTGCGTCTGTATATAATCGGGACCGCGCCTACAACTCGCCGAGGATCTTTATGCTTTATTTGTGTTAAATACTCGCGATAATGTCACCGTATTGAGGTTCGTGTTTTTCCACTTTCCTCTCGAACGATGGGTACGTACAAAGATGGACAGTCTTGTCAGCGAGAGAGGCAGCATGTTACTTGCCATCGGACAATTTTATTAAACTGGAATCTCGTAAACACGAATGGAGTGGACGTTCCCGAAATCGATATAAATTTCTTCGACGTGGACGTCGTGTTGGGTGATTTTGAATATCGTTACACGATTTGTGGTCGCGGCAATAAACGTTTCTCAGCCGTGCTTTACGGGAGCTTGTACAAGAATCGAAATCGATTATACCAGCTTGTCTTGTAACATACGTCTTCGTCTACATTATGGAGGGGTCGAGAATACGTATCAATAATGGTGCACTGGTGCTGGAACGAAATTTTACGACAATAATTATTGTTATCTTTATTGTGTGTCACGTCGGTGGGGAAGACAATTTTGGATCAATCGAAGCTTTATGGGTGGTGTATTTACCGAGGTCAGCTAATAGTGAATTATATCGTACTCGATCGCGTGTTTATCACACCTTTGGAAGCTATATCTGATTTAGAGCTGTGAATAATGTAGAAGCGCTTGATTGAATTTTATGACTTGATAAAAGCTTCGGTTCAAGAAGACGAATTGTGAATATAAAATAACAATATACAGTTGATCTATCGTTCTTTCGCAGCAGACCCTGTTAGGTTGTCAAAGATGAAGAAAAAGTAGGCTAGTGGATGATGAGGACGCAAAGACACGGGAGAAGTGATATGCGTTGTAAAAGTGAGCAAGGACACACCCTAATAACTTTCCGAGCAATCGCTTAATACTTCAGTTTAGTGGGATTTTTTATATCAGAATCGTAAAATAATCGTAAATGCTGCTAGCTGTTTGGCTTTCATGCTTTGTTTATCTTTTGTATCCATTGATTTTATGTGGGGATGGAAACAATTGTTACAAAAATGAATAATATTTTGAAAACGGAACAAGAGTTTGAGATTGTAAATCATTCTCGGAATAGCGTGAAGCTTCCAGATTATGAATCAAGAGCACTCATACTCAACTCAAGTTTTATAGTTACAAAATATTAATAAGTTTTAACAGGGGCCTGTTCTACGTGGGGGGGAGAGGGTGCGCCGTGTGTTGTCCAACCAAAACAAAAATGGTTCTAGTCCAAAATTATTCGCAAAACTGGTTAAAGTCCCTGTCCTATGATATAGAGCTCGGATTGGGCTTAGAAAAATGTTGGCCTCCGAGCTATTAACACTAGACAACAATTAAAATTTTTTTGAAAATTGCTGAAGTGAGATAGGTTGTATCTAGAAGTATTTTTTGCGCTGTTTCGTTTTTTGATCGGAGGTCGTGTTTTCTTATTATCTCTTTGTTTAGTTGCCGCGTATCTTCGCGAGACGAATCGTTCTTTATCGAGCTTCGATCAACGATAGCGGTACCAACGCTCGATTCTCGCGACGATGCGCGGCAACTAGACAAAGTGATAACAAGAAAACGCGACCTCCTCTCAAGAAACGGAAAACGGTTCTGAAATCGCGCAAAAAATACTTCTAGATACAACCTATCTCACTTGAGCAATTTTCAAAAAATTTTTAATTGTTGCCTAGTGTTATAGGACAGAAGAGGGACTTGGAAGAATTTCGACTCTCGAGCCATAATATTTTATGATAGGAAGTAAAGAGACTTAGAAAAATTCTCACTTTCAGCCTATGACTCAAGAAAATTTGAGAATCTTCGAGATTTCAATTTAAATTCTCAATACCAAAACCAATTCAACCCGTAGAGCAGGTTCCCTGCGTTACCTTTTTTTTAAATATATTTTTAATACCTTCTTCTGCACCCCACCCCACTATTAGAAATCCGCGAGACCGAGTTGCTTACAATCCTCGAGCTCCTCGACCTAATCAGAAATCTACGAGGTTGAGTTCCCAGTCCTAACGTACAGTAAATAAGGCTATACTAGCAGTAAATTAGGCTTGAACTAGGCTTGAACTAGCTTTAATTGCATTTTCTAGCTGTGAAGTAGGTCTAGCATATGCCTATGCTACGCTATACTAATACGAGCCTATCCTAGGCTTAAACCAGGCTTTAGCATACAATGTACTGGATTATACTAGGCTTCTGTCGAAAGACAGGAATGTTGATGACGTCACGCGTGGTGATGACTTTACAAGCTTGATGGCGTCACAACCAGATTCAACGGATAATAATGATGATGATGATGATGTCATAAGGTGGTTTAAACTGGTTTCGCTATCAGGGTTCGCAAATATAGATTGGGTTTAATGGGAGGTTGGAGCACATAGACACGTAACAGTAAAAGGAAGAAAGATAGTTTCGAAATCACAGTTTATAAGGTTGAATCAGAAACAAAGTAAAAATAAAAATAGAGAATTTTTTTTTTTTTTATTTAAAAATTTAAGAATGTCCGAAAGGTAAATAATAAATTCAATTAAATAAAAGTCAGAAAAATATAAAATAAAAATAAGGAGTCAGAGTGAATTTAGAAAAATACACAGTGTAAAAATTATGTTAATTATATTATGTATGAGAACTTGTTTTTGATTCAACCTTATAAACCGTGATTTCGAAACTATCTTTTTTTTCCTTTTATTGTTACGTGTCTATGTGCTCCAACCTCCCATTACATCGATATGGCTCGTACTTACGAGGACAAAATTGAAAAAAAATAAAAAATAAAAAAAAATAGATTGGGTTTCTCAATTCTAATGTCTTTACCGGCACACCGACCGTCTATTGGAAATTAAGTCCAAATTGATCTTCCCCCCCCCCCCCCTTCTCAGAAAATTTGCGAAAAATCCTTGACTTTATCCAGAATAGTTAACTGATTATTAGGGCAAGTAAAAATATTTTTTTATCCGTCTGAAATATTTTTTTTAAATCTCAAAATATGTGAAAATATGTGCTAATAAATTTTTTTTAAGAAAACGTCATTTTGAAAAAAATTCTAAAAATCAATTAAATAAAAGAAATATTAAAAAAGACTTTGATTGCAGTTGATGAACACATGCATGTGTAGGTTGTTGAACAAAAAACTTTGCCTATTATTTCTAAAAATGTCCAAAATTTCACAATAAGTTGCGAGAAATCGAGTTAAAATTAGCTTTTAGGGAAAACATGGAAAATACGTGAAGATATTTTTTTTTTCACAAACCATCTAAAAATATGTGCTATCAGATTTCAATGGAGTACCCAGGGTATGCTGAAACGGATGATTTTCAAACTATTTACATCATAGCTAGTAGCGAAAAAAATATGTGAAAAATATTTTCACTAGCCCTACTAATTATACTAGACCCAAAATGAGGGCAAACGAGCGAAACCAGTGAGTCCCTGAAAGTTACTTAAACTAGAGCCCTATAAATACGAGTGAGGACATGGATCGCCAAGTTTAGTCGTTACGTCATCATTACTTTCACAGTCTCCTATTCTAATGACTCATAACAGTTTATCATAATTTGAAAATGATAAGAAAACATACTAGACTAAGTGCCAAAGCAAAATGCAAGACTCAACACTATTGAGAAATGCAGTGTAGCTTCTCTAATCACACAAATTCCTCATCTGAATAGGGAGCTATGGAGATGAATGATGACGTAACGATCGTATTTACAGGGCTCTACTTAAACGCTCAAAGACATTTTTTATGGATCGTAAAAATTTACACTTTTAGCTTTTAATGGGTTGAAAAATAATACAATCATGATATGAGCCACATTAGGATAGCCCCTTCAAGTAATTAGACATGCAATGCTTTGTACACCAATCGGCTTAGCCCCTTCAATGACACAGATATGCAATGTTTTAAACACCATAAGTCCCTCTTCTATCATATATTACGGGTCGTGAGTCGACATTTTTTCAAGTTTTTGGCCGCTCGGCATACGACGCATGGCAAATTTTTCGAAAAACCTCCCGTAGAATAGGTTCCTGTTGAAATGTAGTGATTAGGCATCTGCCTCCTTCCCGTTGACGGACTTGGAATCCTTAAACTAATCAATCCAGAAATCTGCAAATATAGGGCTCTTCCCCTATATCATATTGCATACTCGTTTGCCTGATTCTTATCGTAATGGTACTTGCTTTACATTGGTGTTATGGCAGGGGAATTGAAATACCAATGTAAACAAAGTACCATTACAATAAGAATCAGGTAAACAAGTATGCAATATGATATAGAGGAAGAGCCCTATCTAAGAGAGAAAGAAGAAATAGTAAGTTACTAATTTGATGACGTCATAGGCTGCTCCAATCTGATCCAGGGAGGCCCGTAACTTCCCTGTATCAATTTGCAGGATTTTGACTATTTGGAAGTTGACTTGTGATGAGGTCCTCTGCCACCCCTTGAGATTCGTTTGTAGACATAGCTACTGCGACCACATATTTCTTTCTTAGGGCTTGCCTTATGGGGCATTCCTTTGTTCCTTGTCGATGGTCTGTTGGTCTTAGCCTGGATCTTGGTGGCTTTGCAATTATAGTGCAAGCAGTCCATGCAGTTGTTAGATTCCTTTTGCCGCTCTAGGACTTAGCTGGAATCCCAGGGCAATGATTTTTCTTGTGTCCGAGTAAAGTACATGTACTACATTTCATGAGATTAGGTTAGTGTCTATCCTACACCTAAGACCATATTCCATTTGTATGGTCCTTTTATTTTTTACTAGGTTGAATAATTCTTTGTTACTCTTAACTAGAACTAGGGTCTCATTTTTTCTTGATTCGTCTTTATATTTTATCTTAGTGATCCCGAGCGGAGTAACTCCGCAAGAGGCTTCAATGTCTGCAATTATTTCTTCCTCGGCATAATCCGTTGGTACACTGTGAACCTTCCACTCATAGTAAGGGATGTTAAGTTTTTTCTTAGTTTCCGAACCAATGGTTCTCGTTTGCTGGAAGAATGCCTCTTTCTTGTTTGTGTGGACAGTCAGCAAGGCAGCTCCGCTGCTAACTTCTACGACGTTTTGTATCCCAACAGTTCGGGGAAGAACTTGGTTCTCCCGCAAGATAGCGGTAACTTTTTTACCCTCTTTTGGGAGAAGCAGAATTTTAGTAGTGTCCAGATTTCTCCTGGTAGATAGACCTTCTGGTGTCGGGTTATTCTTCTTCACGAGGGCATTTCGGTAATTCCTGGAGCCAGGGATTGGGTGTAGTCTGGGAAGATCTGTACTTCTATCCCTACTCCTATCAAAAGTATAAAGAGAAGCATTTTGCTGTGCTCTCTGAGTCTTTTTAGGACGCGGTTGTTTTGGGAACATGAAGCCATCCTTGTCAGTTGATTGGACCCCTAGGTTGGGGGTTGAAGTTGCTTCCGGATCCCCTGCTGTTGAAGGGTCTTGACCACCTGTGAGTATATTTCCATGGTTACTTCTCTGTTGAGTATTCAACTTTGGTAAAGTTCTCTGGGGTCTGTTTTGTACTTCGATCAGGAACTTGTTTAAGCGACTGTCCAGGAGACTTCCAACAATTTTCTCTATGTCATCAATATTAAGACATTTAGAACCTTTAGTACAGCTGCTCTCTATGTCATGTGTTCGAGTGGAAAATTCATCAAATTTTTTTTGTAGTGAGGTAATTTCCTCTTTCTGTGTCTCCAGTTTCTTTTTTGCTTGGGTTCCAAAACTTGTGGCCTGGTTCAGTTTCTTTCTGAGTTCGTCAATCTCTTTGGTAAGGTTATCATTTGCAGCTCTCTCTTTTTCCCGAGCTTTTCTTTCATGGTCAAGCATATATGTGAACATTTCACTGATTTTTTCTACTAGTCTTTCCATATCAAGGTTTCGACTACTTTCTATGTAGAGGATTTCATCCTCCCAGTTCTGATGTAGTTCTGAAGGAGGTTCCTCATCATCTATGACTCCCACATCAACCTCCTGATCAGAGGCCATAGCAGTTTGTAAGATTCGGTAACTTGTAATTTTCTGCGAGCTTGTGTTCTTAGAAACACATTTAGAAATGTTTCTTCTTTCTTCTTCATTTCTAATGAAGTCGCGCAAAGCGTTACACTCTCTTTGTCGCCTTCTCTGCACCTCTCGCGCGGTTTCTCCTTCGAGGTGGGGTTCCCAATATGCAGTATCAATATCTTTGAAATTGTTATATCCAAGCCTTTGAATTTGCTTCAGTTGCTCGATCCCTCTTGTTAACAGGAGGCGGATGTTTCTTCTTTTTCTTTGGAATGGCAGGGCCTTGCAGTCCGGTTCGGATTCCTGGAGCTGCTGCTTGGTCCAGCTCTAGGGCATTACGGGTGTTGCTCGTCTCCTACAGGGGCAACGGAGCCAACCCCTATAGTACCGGGTGTCGGGCTTGCACCGACCGGCATATTCTTGTTATTGGATATTACCATTGTTTATTGGGGTGACAGGCTTTTTTCAAGTAGGCCGCCTGTCAGGAACTACTATTACAAGATACTGCTGGCAGGATTTGACCCCGCCGCACCTATCCGCATGATGAGGTGGTCCACCATAGCAGTACGTAACCCAACTCTGCAGCAATATGTGACCCAAGACTGGACATGAGGGCTACAGAGTGGACGTGAAGGCTAGTGGTGGCTCAGCACACGGAGTCAGCGCTTTGGGACATGCAGGCCAACAGTATCAGGTCGGATCCATCTTGCAGGTGAGTTTCAACTATAATCAGCTGCTTGCATCTGACCATAGAGGGAAATCGTTACGCCTATGGGCGGGTTTTGGGAGTTTTCCTTCTCAGCTGCGTGTGTTGGTGCAGCAACCTTTGTCTCGTGTTGACAAGGGGGGTGTGTGCATACCTCCATTACTTGATCCTAGCGCATGTGCATCATAGGCAAGCCCCTGTTCGGGTGGTTCGGGCCGGGCATGCACACAGATGGGGTGACATGAATGAATGAACCCTCGAGACCCCTAGGGATTACAGGAAGCCGGTACATCCCAGAGATAGTTCTCGATTCTTGGTGAAGAAGTGAGTGGTGAAGTGAGAGGAGATTCGTGAACTTGCAAATATGACGCGGAAAAATACAATTATTTACTTTAAAACGCGAATAGACCGAAATCTTCCCTAATCCTCCCCGCAATGGGCCGGCCCTTTGTGCTCTGCGGTTTGGCTGTACCTGAGGTCTGCGAGGAATGCTGCATGTGCAATGCCGCCCGATCTTCGATCATGACAGCTAGCAGCATCCTATGCAATGCAGGGTCCCCAAGCGGGTTTTCTTATCGGAGTTTTCCTTCTCCTACGCTGGAAGTGCTTTAGTTACTGACACCCGTCACGGATGTTGATGACGTCAGAAAGAGGTTTGAGCTGGTTGATGTCTTTACTGTGCCTTTATCCACCATTTGTCCTAACTAGTAGCTGGATCGAGCAACTGTAAAAAGACATTAAAAATGATTTTTATTTATTTGGCTCCACCAGAACATCTTCTTGTAGGATAGACCAGCCAGCAGCATTTCGCGATATTTTTGATAGTTCCGTAGTTCCTCGTGACTTCAGAATTAAATCTTGCGATACGAAACTGTGTGTGCCAGACGACAACATTAACTAGAAGTACGAGTATGCAGCATACCGAGAGCAGGTCCCTTACGACTTTCGACTCCCCCTGCTATCAAGACTTCGGAATTTTTTGTTTTTTTTTTTTGAAAAATTAGAAGTTAGGACGTCTCTGAGATCAGTAAGTTACGGATTTTGATACAAATCCAACAGTGAATATCGAAAGAATGGGTCAGGTCAAATAACATAAACTGAACAGTCTGGGCGCGAAATTAGTCGGCCCTCACGAATTCGATAATTTAGTCCGCCATGTACGCGGTCGGTACGCACAACGCAATTTTTTCTTCTTTAGCATCACTCTCTGTGAAGCTAGCTCATTGTAAAACTCATTTCCATCATTGTGATCGTTCACCTAAACCGGGCGTAAACTGTTCGAAGTTTTTAAATAATTTTACACTCGTAAATAAGCGCACAAACAAAAGAACGAAAAAAATACGGCAGAAGAAAGAAGAAAAAAATAAGAAAAACATATTCTCCAAAAATGCAAGACAAATATATGACGCGTATAGTACAAAAGTTTGAAAATTTAAATAATTTGTCACACGTTTATCCGTATCGAATTACTTTATAGTTGAAAAGAGTAAAAAAAAAAAAGAAAAAACTTACGGATGCGGTTTCGGCGCGACGTACGCGACCATGCAATTGTGAACTCGTTATTTTTTTTACGTTTACATACATTTACGCGGTGTAATTATTATTATAAAAACGTAGATGGCGTGAAATCCGGCGTCTTTTGGAATGTCCACTTCTTTAGCTATCCTCGTTCTTCTCTCAATCTACAGACATATTTTCTTCACTATAAATCTCCGCTTCTAATAAAATAAGCGTCATGCGTCGTGTAAATTCTAAATTCAATATATATGAGCTTGCGAGTGCTTTCAACGTGTTCTATGACTTTGACCATGTATATTTGCATGGCTAACGTATTCACGTGAGGTTCCACATATTGAATGTACAATAAACTGATTTTGCTACATGAGAACGCGCTTATTCGTTTCTGAAGTGTGAAGTCCCTTCTTCGACTATAAACTATTCGACGACAGGGAGGGACCTAAGAGCTAGGGAGAAAATAGTTAGACGATTCAATCTGCATTGCCTAACTGCGAGAAATGTCGTAGACGATACCATAACTAGAACAGTATGAAGGAGAAATTATCCAACTTTATTTGTATAAATGTGGAGGATTAGAGGAGGATTACTACTTAGGAAAAATGAGAAAATGTCGTTTGAATCACCTTCGTGAAAGTAATTCATTCAACGTTTTCTCTCCAAGGAATCTCTTTTTCTTAATGAGCCTTAAAATCTATCAAGTAGCCATAATTATATCAACTTTCAAATAATGCAAGAAACTGAAAAGGCTAAAAAAGGGCATCGTCAATTGGCTTTCATTTCTTGCGGATAGTTTGATCAGCCACGCCAATTCTGAGAGAATTGAAAAAATATATCCCCGTCTCATATTAGAACGTTTCAAAGCTGAACAGAAAAGACTAGTATTTTTAAATATCTTTTTAGTAAAATATTATTTTGTGGAATCATCAAGGTCTGTAAACCATCTTTTGAATAACTTCAATTAAAAAAATCATTATTATTCAGTAACACAACCACTTGAATCTGATTCTGAAAGTTTTTAGCAGTAAAATTGTCATCATGCTGGCGTGGTTAAAAAGTAGGCGATTTCTCAATAACTTTGAAATGTCGCTTCAATTTTATAAAAGAAATTCATCACTACGAGGCAAATTCGGGTAGGTCATCCACTAGCAGCGCTACAATCGACAAAATTGAAAACGGGTACAAGTCAAATTTTCCCATTATTTTTTAATACATCCAACCAATATAATAAATATTGAAAAAAAAAAAAAAAAACAAAAACAAAGAAGAATAAATACAAAAAAAGGAATAGAAAAAAAAATTATAAACATTATAAATGTGAAAAAAAAAAATAATAAAATAATACTCCAACTTAGCAATTTGTTGTGAGGAATGGAGCCGAGTTTGAATTCTCGTATTAAGAAAATATGATTTAAATGCTCTTTTTTTTTTAATACATCCAACTAATATAATAAATATTAAAAAAAAAAACAAAAAAACAAAGACAAAAGTAAAACAAAGAAGAATAAAGTTTCTAAAAAGTAAAATCATAAAAAATGAAGAAAAAAAAATTTTCTGGCATAGCCAAATAAATGAAAATCATGTTCCATGTCTTTTATATTTTATCAGTCATCTTGAAATATTTCAGTCCAGGCTTCTACTAGGTCAAGTGTTCGAGAGATATTATTCGTTTACCCCTTTACCTATCTTGGCGTCGTATAAGTCTTATATGAGAAATACGAGGTAGCGCGAACTCGCTCCGCTCGTTCGCCCCCTGTCTCGCTGTTGTATTGGAATGGTATGAGACAATTCAAGTCTAGGGGACTTGGAAAAATTTCGACTATTCAGCCTTTATTTATTTAATTATTTAATTATTTAATATTATTTATTTATTTATTTATTTATTTATTTATTTATTTATTTATTTATTCATTTATTTATTTATTTATTATTAATTCTTCTACTAGGTCAAGTGTTCGTGAGATATTATTCGTTTACCCCTTTACCTATCTTGGCGTCGTATAAGTCTTGTATGAGAAATATTTTGTGGTAATTGTGGGTGTTCTATGTATATTTTGAGGTATCAACTTTCGTGGGGCGAACGAGCGATCTCGCTGTTGTATTGGAATGGTATGAGAAAATTCAAGTCTTCTATGAGAAATATGAGGTAGCGCGAACTCGCTCCGCTCGTTCGCCCCCTGTCTCGCTGTTGTATTGGAATGGTATGAGACAATTCAAGTCTAGGGGACTTGGAAAAATTTCGACTATTCAGCCTTTATTTATTTAATTATTTAATTATTTAATATTATTTATTTATTTATTTATTTATTTATTTATTTATTTATTTATTTATTTATTTATTTATTCATTTATTTATTTATTCATTTATTTATTTATTTATTTATTATTAATTCTTCTACTAGGTCAAGTGTTCGTGAGATATTATTCGTTTACCCCTTTACCTATCTTGGCGTCGTATAAGTCTTGTATGAGAAATATTTTGTGGTAATTGTGGGTGTTCTATGTATATTTTGAGGTATCAACTTTCGTGGGGCGAACGAGCGATCTCGCTGTTGTATTGGAATGGTATGAGAAAATTCAAGTCTTCTATGAGAAATATGAGGTAGCGCGAACTCGCTCCGCTCGTTCGCCCCCTGTCTCGCTGTTATATTGGAATGGTATGAGACAATTCAAGTCTAGGGGACTTCGAAAAATTTCGACTATCCAGCCATATATGATAGGAAGAGGGACTTAGATAATTTTCTAATTATTAATTATTTAATTATTTAATTATTATTGAATTAATTATTTATTATTATTACGCGGGGTGTACTCGCGAATTTCTGAATCACCCACGGGGTAGAGATTTTCTAATTATTAATTATATTAATTATTTAATTATTTATTTATTTAATTATTTGATTATATTAATTATTTAATTATTAATTAATTAATTTATTATTTATTATTATTACGCGGGGTCTACTCGCGAATTTCTGAATCACCCACGGGGTAGAGATTTCTCTTGACAGGGGGGGGGGGGGGGTGAACTCGTGAGTTTCAAAATCGGGGTCCGGCGAGAGAAAAGACATGGAACATGTCAAAAAAAAAGTTGGAAAGAGGATGGCTACTGGGCCTTACCTCGAAGGAAAAATGGAGAAATTGATTTGAATTTAAATGTTGATGGAAGGAGGTAGGTCAAAAATAAATTTGAAAATGTGTGAGAAAATCAAAGGGTTTTCGGATGATAGAAGGTCGATGGCTTCTGAGTATAATATTTGTCTAATGTTGGATATTTTTGAACATTCAAAAAGTTCATGATTGATATCACCTTTAGAAGGATTGTCTGGATTACAGACCCCTAGAAACACAAGATCGCTAACTCGCCATCTACGCTGTGTTGAATTTTCGTACCCTGAAATCGTTTCTATAGTTTATCCCACCAGATGTCGCAAAGTCGCACTCAATGTATTCTTATGGGAAAAAAATTTCACGGATCCGGTCGAAGTTTGACGCATATGAAAGGAAATTTTATGCAGAATAAATTCACATCTTTTCATTTTTTTGAAAAACTGAATATTTGTGGAGGAAAATGAGTTTTAGTGTCAACTCTCCATAAGAGCCTGTGTTAAAGTGCTGAAGGTTGACTGCAGCGATTTTTGTACGTGTGGCAGAACCAACGAACTATCGAAGTTAGCGATCTTGTGTTTTTAGAGGTCTATAGTCTGGATGAAGGGAACAGAGATCAGATTTGGAAAGATTTAAACGTTTCATGTGAGCTGGGAGTCGATTATGTCTCCCATTATTTGTAGAGCCTAAAACTTACTGCAAGTCTCTCTCGTATAAAAATTAATTTCAATCGATTCAAGGAACCTTCCACTCTCCCCCCAAGTTGTCTACCCATGTCCTGTTTTCGTCGAGCACAATATCAGTGCTAACTCGCAATCATCTTCCCCATGATAACAATAGTAATAGTTTGCGTTGCATATTACCCAGCCGTCTTCCGATCATAGGGGGGGATACGAGTTGCGTATTGTATGATTTTGTTTCCTCAAAACACCGGTATCGACCCTTGTGGGTCTAACTTCAGTATTAGAAAAATCACCGCTAAGCTGAAGTTCCCTCAGAGCACGCGACAGACGCAACTTGGAAATCAATCGCTCTTAGATTCTCTTATTTTTCTTGGTGTTCATCACCTATAGAGGCTTGAGAAGGCCAAGTGTGCCAAGACCATTAACCACTCGCATTCGCTATTTGTCAACAGCCTGTGCTTCCAACAATGTGGTTCGCAGGTTGCTCCTCAATCCGGCTACAAAATAGACCACCGAGTTCCTTCTTGTAGACCCGAATTTGGTGTCCTTTTTCATCACGACTGTAGCAAACCCTGCCAATAGCTGCATTTGCGCAGGCAGCCCTCCTAGAGGCATTTATTGCCTCGCTCTCGCTAGGGATTCTATAGGCCAGATACTCATTTCGCTCTTCTGGACTGACTCAAGGGCTCGTACGATGAGCAGTTAGTCTTACCGTGGCCATCCGTCGGCAAAATATTAACGACCCTGGCGTCTGCACTTGTTGGTATTCCAGCCAGTACATCCTCCTTAGCTGATGACTTAATTAAATTCCTTGGATGAGAATCCTAGTACGGCCAATGGCTTCTTCCATTTTTTTCCTAAATATTTCGACTGCTGTTTCTATTTCTCCTTTTCTCGTCTTGGTGTTTCGCAATTATTAACCGCCTTGGGCGTGCAGTCTTAAGAATCAGCTCGTCAATTTTCCTACCAATTAATTATGGCTGTTGATATCACTTCCTTCTTTGCGTGCTCACCTTGTGGGTGAATAAAAACAGGAATAATAATAATATAATTCCCAGAAAATTCTGTTCCTTTAGTTGACTTCGTTCAAAAACACACACGAGCAAAAAAATTCACAAATTTCCTACAGGAAAACAGACGTACGAAATGTTTCACAGGTGTATCACAAGTATAACGTTGAATAGAAGTAGAAATTTAGCGCTTCCGGATTGAAAAATGAACCGTATTCGTAAAAATCCCTACAATTGTCTGTTTTTATGCTACATAACTGTGATAAGAAAAAAAAAAAGTGTATATATTGTTCTTTACTGCTCTAAGTTTGCACTAGAAAAGCGAGCTTCATCACGTGAAATTTTCAACTTGCCAAGGTAAATCTGGATTTCAGGTTTTTCCTCGCAATTGATCTTCAGACTTTTTCGGTGAAACCGTGCTTGCCTATATCAAAGGAATCCAGGTTCCCTCGCTTGCCTTAATTAACTATAGGTTTTCTTTTGCTCGACGTTTCAGTTCTACCTTAGATACTTCACCAAATTTTTTCATTTGACTGTTCGATGATTCGATTTGAATAATGAAAATCTTCCCTAGAATTTTCAGTTCCATTGAGGCTCAGGCTAGATATGAGTAGAATTTGAAAATAAAATGAGTCAAAGACTCGGAATAGGTATCAATGTACCGTGAACAGAAATTTAAAAGATTTGTAATATTAGGTCAATCTTCCAAATACAATTTCATATAAAACAGGTTACCCATTTTTCTTGATTTATCCCGATAAACCAGATCGACCAGATATCTCAGTTGATTTTGAGTAAATGTTGACCAAAAATAGACTGAAGGGGCTCTGATGAGTGACTAATAATAGACCAACTTTGTCAGTCGATTTACTTCCGCTCTTCCCTACCATATTTAGACCACATTTAAAGCAACTTGACAAAATTTTGAATGAAAAAATTAGTCGATCTGAGGTGATGTAAGGTGCCATAAAATGGTTTATCCTCAGTCATTGGCCATACTTCCTCTGCAATTGACTATATTTTGACCATTTTTGCCCAAAAAAGAGTCGATTTCTAGGGAACCTTGACGATATAAAATATTTTCTCATAGTCAATATTTAATCATTGTCAACAAACCACCATAATTAGAATTCTTCTGACGAAAAAGATTCGTAGATTTCTGGGCAATGTAGACGATTATAAAATAGTCTGCTGTAGCCTATATTCAAGCGATATTAACGGACCACTACAAATAGACCCCTTTTGACAAAGCAGAACAATCAAGTTTTGGGCAATAGAGACACCATAAAATGGTCTATAGTTAGATGATATTAATAGACCACCATTTTCGACTGGAAAAACCAGTCCATATCTAAGGCTTTCTCATGTGAGAGAAGAAAGAAATGAAGATAGCAATCTCGTTAGCAGGATTATATCGAGAGAAGTGCGATTTTGGTCTAAAATTACAATATTAATTAGTATACCTTCAATTATTTATGGACAATGTTCAGAAATTTGTGGAATTAATCATGGATTTATACCGATTAAAATTGAATCATTTAATTTAGATAATTTTTTTATTTGTCATAAAAACACCTAATCTATTTTCTATTAATTGAATGTAAAATTGAACAAAAAAATGAAAAATATCATTCTGGTTCAATATGATTATTTAAAATCATTAATTCTCATTTAAAGGATCAAATATGTTAAATAAATTGAATGATATAAAAATTTATTCATTTTCAATTTTTTTACTTGTTTTATAATAATTTTTATTGAAAATTAATATAATTAGTTTTATTAAAATTAATAATTATTTATTCTAAAAAAAAATTAATAATTTTGATTAAGAAACTATATCAAGAAAATTTAAATAGGATCTTTATTTTTTCAAAATAACATTATATTATTATAAACTTCTTAAATAAAGTTGAAATTTAATTTCAAAAAATAAAATTGAAATAAAATTTAAATTTAAAAAAAAATTATATTTAATAATTATTCCTGTTGGAACTCCTTAAATTGAATATAATGAATCTAATATTTTTATGATTAGTAGAATATGTTCATTTATTAAATAATTTTATTATTAAGAATATTGATTTTTAAATTTTTAATTTTATTTTAAATATCTTTATTTATCTGCGAGTTTGCGAGCAATATGATAGTTGATTCATTCCTAAGAAATCGGCTGGAAATTTTGGGCAAAAATGAGCAACCGCGGTTTGCACGAGAATAGACCAAAAAAAAAAAAGTGAAATATTGGTAGATGTTGAGGAAAAATCTACCGTACTCAAAATGGATCAAGGTATCTCCCAAAATATCTGCCCAGAAATCGAATTGAGTAATAAATACAATATCAATTTTCGACTAAGAAACGAGGAAAACTTCCATTTTGTGTTGACAATTATAACGACCAGAAAATAGGTCGAAATGTATTCCGCATAGTGATCAAAAATCAACCAAAAATATGATCAAAATTTAGTAGGAATAATATCAGACCAACAATCAACTGAAATAAATAGACAAAATTTGGTCGATTTATCTCAAAAATTTACTAAAAATCAACCATTTTCTGATAGTACCATAATATTTGGTCTTTTTTCAGTCGTACGACCAAAAACCAACCAATGTCGACCATAATATAGTGATGGTCAATTTGGTTTATCGGTATGTTATGAAATTTTTTTAAGATTTATAAGTTTATTAGATTCTTATCAGTACATCGACTGCGGTACAATTTCTTTTCTTTTTCTTCCGTCATTATTTAGCAATCCTATAAAAGTCCTGGAATTGTAAAATTTACGTTACTTACGAGATAAGAATAATAATGATCTAGAATTATTGCGATTACACGATCACATCCAAATATGCATTTCCGAGTGTTCTGCGAAAGAGCCTGTAAGAGTCAGAACTCGCCAACGAAGTTTTCCCGCCGTTCTGCGACTATAAAATTGAGATATACGTAAATTGCTTATTCAATTTCAATCCATCCGAACGTGTCCCCTGTGGTTGTAAATAGGCCACACTCGTAAACCGAGAAGGAACGTCATTTTCAAGTTATACGAGGTAGTCTGTTTTATAGATCGACGAATCGGTCGCTTATAGATGTACGAGTGTACGTATTAAACTCTAAATTAATTTATAGCACGGCTAAAACGAAATTAAAAAACAATATAAACCGATGGCGGAGTCGAGTGACACCGCGCCGTATGTCAACTATGCGAATAAATTGACGAAATTAACTCGTTCATTATCATACAGATTTAAATAAACGCTTCAATTTCCTTAATATATTTTTTTCCCTCCCTTTTCTTCTAACTGGCTAATAAATAACGTGTTAGCTGCGGCGAACACGCTGATATGAATAAATTACTTCCTTCGGCGGTCGAGTCACCCGCGTCTTTCGAGAGTCGATGCACACGCGTACGGGAGATGATTATCTCTTGTACGTGTAACCGCGACTCTTGAGTCATACAGGAGCGCTGGAGGTACCACAAAACCCGCTAAGCGCTTTTATCACAGAGTCATTGTCGTACACGTTGTCCACTCGACTAAGTATGTATGTACGTTGAAAAATTAATTTGATCTCATAGGAACGCTCCGAATACTTTATCATATTATGTAAATGTACGATTGTTTTTCAGCGCATTTTAATGCAGTCTATCAACGATTTGTATCTCCATACGTCTCGTAAACTGTGAGAGGATGAATCAATTACAACAATTTTTCAAAATTTGTTTTTCTCCTACTAACTTGAGAATCGAGGTAATTTTTCACCTGAGAAAGGTACTTCCACCCTTAAATTATCAATGTCGTCAGTTCAAACTTTTGGAGATCCTTGAGAACGTCACGTTCTCTTGTAGACATCTTCTATCTCCCCTCTCCAATCAGAATTTTTGTTGTCGTTACACCTTTCTTCTATAAAGATTGAGGCCATTTTTTTTTCCAAGCCAAGAATGCTTGTAAATAAAAGGCTTGAAGAATAAAAAAAATACCCAAAAAAGTTTTTTTGCTGGAAAGTGTTGGCCTCGGTGTCGTTATTATGAGGTGAAAATGCATAACCTGCAACTTTATCAGAACTCTTCTGAAAGGGGGCAAATTTGCCACTTTTCAGAGTTTTCTTCAATTTTTCTCAAAAATCATGAAGTTTAGAAGCCAAATACCTCAATACAAAAATAATTCTTACAAAATTTAGAATATTAAAGGATCCTTGTGATTTTTCGCTCAGGGCGATATAAATGGAGTGAACGCGCCGGCAAGATCATGCTTGCACAGTAGCTATGTTTGTAAAGGAAATATTGAAAAACATACGGTTTTTTCAATTTTTCTCGCTAACTGCGCATTCTAACACAGAAATACCTCGATTTAAAAATTATCTGCGCTAAATTTACATTAAAAAAGTATTCTTGTGATTTTTAGATTAAGGTGATTCAGATGGAGTTGACGCGTCGGCAAAGAGACAGCTGTTGCCATAAGGACGCCGAGAAATCAAAAAAATGTGTTTTTTCTCGCAGACCGCGCATCTTACGACTAAAACACCTCAGTTTAAAAATTATCTACATAAAATTTACAAAAGGAATATATTCTCATGATTTTTCAATTAAGGTGACACAAATGGAGTTGACGCTTTGGCAAGATGATGCTTGCGCAGCACAGCTATTCTTATAAAATGCTAAAAAACACACAAAAATACGCGGTTTTTTAATTGTTCTCGCTAACTACGCATCCTACAACAAAAATACCTCAGTTTAAAAATTATTTGCGTCAAGTTCACAATAAAATAGTATTCTTATGATTTTTTGGTCAAGGTGATGCAAATAGAGTCGACGCACTGGCAAGATGATGCTTGAGCAGCAGCTATTCTTATCAAGATGCCAAAAAACACAAAAGACGCGTTTTTTTTAGATTTTTCTCACAAATTGCGCAACTTGCAACAAAAATACCTCCATTTAAAAATGATTTGCGTTGAATTTACAATAAAAAAGTATTCCTATGTGATTTTTCAATTAAGGTGACACAAATGGAGTTGACGCGTTGGCAAAGTGATGCTTGTGCAGCAGCTGTTCTCATAAAGACGCCGAGAAACACAAAAAAATGTGTTTTTTCTTGCAGACCGCGCATCTTACAACTAAAACACCTAAATTTAAAAATTGTCTACATAAAATTTACTATAGAAATATATTCTTATGATTTTTCGATTAAGGCGATACAAATGGAGTCGACGCTTTGGCAAGATGATGCTTGCGCAGCAGCTATTCTTATTAATATGCAAAAAACATACAAAAATACGCGATTTTTTCAATTGTTCTCGCTAACTACGCATCCTACAACAAAAATACCTCAGTTTGAAAATTATCTGCGTCAAGTTTACAATAAAATGGTATTCTTATGATTTTTTTGTCAAGGTGATGCAAATAGAGTCGACGCATCGGCAAAATGATGCTTGAGCAGCAGCTATTCTTATCAAGATACCAAAAAACACAAAAAACGCGTTTTTTTTCGATTTTTCTCACAAATCGCGCATCTTGCGACAAAAACACCTCAGTTTAAAATTTATCTACATAAAATTTACAATAAAAAAGTATATTCTCGTGATTTTTTGATAAAGTGATATAAATGTAGTAGACGCGTTGGGAAGATGATGCAGGGGGGTAGCGTTTTTTTTTCCTGCAGATTTTTCATATTTTGACATTTTACTGATCACTGGATACCAACAATCAAGAACAGCTACAAATAATAATTGAACTTCATTGAAATAATCAAATTTTGTTGTTCGAGCCAAGAGTTCACAATACACTTCAAATACTAACACCATATCTAATCTCAGTAAATGTGAAAGCACAATCCGATGCTGAACCCCTACTGATCGCCAATCTAACCACTTCCCGAGCCCATCTACCCGCGGACACCACCGCAGACATTTCCCATAACCCCTAGACTACGACCAAACCATGGAACTCAATCTTCCCGCCCCCTTCCAATTTGTGGGCTGATACCCCACATAATCATGTAAATTGCTATACTCCTCATAAATAACCTTGATTGCGCGTTTGTATTAGACTTGGTGTCTTTATCATTTGGTGGAAACGGCTCATCCCCACCTTTGTTGAACCTTCCCGAAAAGTTGACCTCTCCAACTCAGTTTCTTGCTAATTCCACATGTCTCTCTCACAATTCACAAAAAGCTGAGGCTGGATGAGATCAAGAATTCTATCGTTATTATCTGACATTTCAACTGTCATGTAAAATAAATCTCTCATCCTGATCATCATAATTTTACATATTTTTTACTTCCGAGCTCAAACCAAAACAGAGTATCAAGAGAAGAACGAGGATTAAACGTTTTGCTCGTGCATTTGCTTAGCATTGAACGGCCAAATGGGCCCAAAATACCGTATGACCAACAACCGGACAACGGCAACAACAGAAGAAAGATGGTCAACTCTTGACATGCCCACTCTACTGTTGGATCTCGGGTCGCTGCGCATGTCCTGGACGGAATGATACAAATATCATCGCGTTTGCTCCAGATGACTCTTTATCCTGTTCTTCTTTGCTCTTCATCTTCCACCTAGTGCAAATGCTAAGGTCCTGAGAAAGGGAGATATAATGAATACCTATGTTGTCTAAAATGATGTCTCCAGCTGATAGCTGTACTTGCATTCAAGTTCTGCATTCTTGGTGCAGAATGACGTCATCAACATACAGTGACGTCATGAAAAAAATATGAAAACGAATGTGAAGAAGCCATCAGCTGGAGGCTTACTTCTAGAAAACGTGACTGTCGTTATATTTCCCTTCTCTTGTGTCTTAGTTATGCATACAATGAGAGCACAGTTGTTAAGTTTTTTTCTGTGGGAGCTAAAATTTCGATTTATCGCTTAAAAGTAACTCCTGAACAACGGAAATGTGTGAGAAAAATTTTCAAGTCCATAGGTTGAGCGGTTCTGAAGGTACAAGAGGACAACCAAATAAATGGACAAACTTTACGTTTCATATATTCAGATACCCTAAAAAACGCTACCCTAACGCCACAGCGCATTTATTGATGTGCAATGTTTTCCTTAATGATAATCAAATAATTAAAACAGACTTAAATGGTAAATTTAATGTAGATTCTGGTTATACTGATAAATTTTCTTTGTAAGATACGCAGTCTGCGAGGAAAATGAAAAAAATCCGCGTTTTTTTGCATTTCACATCACCTTCACATTGCGCAACCTTCCTGGCGCGTTAACTTCATTTGTATCGCCTTATTCAAAAAATCGCAATCAAACTTTTTCTTTGTAAATTTAACGTGGATTATTTTTGTATTGAGGTATTTGCTCCCTAAACTCCATAATTTTTGAGAAAAATCGAAAAAACGCAAAAAAAAGTGCTAAATTTGACTTCTTTCGGTGGAGGTTGCAAAAGAGGTGTGCTCAGCTCAATACAAACAACAAGGCGCTACATCAGCTGTTTCCCGTTTAAAACAATGTGAAAACGGACCAGGGGACGTCATCCGGTCCCGCTTCACTTGTATTTTTCAATGAGCATGGGGATTACGTTTTTTTCACGATCAAATTGGGCACCTAATTTTTAAAACACCTTGGGTTGCGAAAAGGGTGAATAATGAGGACATCGAGCCCATGCAATTCTTTTCAGCGATATAACTCTCGATGAACATTTTTTTCTTTCAAATTCCTAAAGCCCCTCCTCTACTTGGGTATAATTTGTAACTTGAAATCTTTTTCGTGTCCATCAAATAGGTGAACCATCTCCTCCTTTCTGCCCTTTAGTTGGGATTTTTCGATATCCACCTGATGAAGTAACGTCCTCTTTTCCCTTTGTTCTTTTGCCGAAATGCCTCCGGACCTTCCTGTTAGCCTTACGTCTCTTTTCAGGTCAGCCCTTTCATCCGTTGAAATTTCTTCAAGTTCTCCTCCCCTCCCTTTAATTCGACCAAACATAAGGAAAGTAATCATAGTAGATTTTCCGCTTGAAAACTCCTGCTTTCCACTCAGAGATGCTCTGAAAAAGGGAGCCTCTGGAAAAGACTCTCAATCTTACACCCCTCCCCCCCCAAAAAAAAAAAAAAAAAAAAAAAATTCTTGGTCATTTAACCTCATCTATAAAAACAACGAAGGTAATGATAGCAGGTTTTCTGCTTGAAAATTTCTACATTTCGTTCAGGGATGCTCTGAAAAAGAGGATCTTTGGGAGAGCCTCTCTTCAGAAAGAAGAAAGAGCTCGATCATTTGGCCAACAAAGAAAAATCCGGAAAAATAGGATAACCTCATTACTAGAGTTCGGAAGTTCGTGCAGTATAAAATCGCCATTCGTGCAATAAAAAGTGGAAAAAATGCAGTAAAAACGTGCAAGAAAAATTGAAAACGTGCAATATAATTTGGAAAACGTGCAATCACAAAAATGAAATATTAAGACTTACTTTAAAATATGAACATTGACATTTAGATGACCGTTTTTTTTCGACTAGTATCGATGTAATTTAATCGTCTATCGGATAGAATTAGCTTGAATTGGGAGAACAAGCGCTCCACCTCGACCGAACTCAGCGAAGCGTATCCAAGACAGCTCAAAACCTCTGGGCTCATGTCGGCTGGTATTTTACCGTGGTCAATTTTGAGCAGTAGTTGCAGACCCTAATTTTTTTCTTCAAAAACGGAATGAAACTTTTCTCGACGAATATCCGTATTACCGCCTTCTCTCTCTCACAGCTTCCAATTTTTCTTGTACAACTCTTAGTAAATGAAGCTGCACGGCCAAGGGCAGATCCCGACCCTCGACGTGCTTTCACGATTAATCAGACTCCATACATTCTTACAACTCTCCCTAGTACTTCACGCTCGTTTGAAAAAATTAGACGGTGACTAATACAGATGGGTTGAATGGGGCCGCTCTGGTAAAGACGGTTTCGACCTTCACACAGGTATTTGTAGAAGTCATTCTTTGTACATGCAGATTTTCATTCGTCAAGTAACTTGTTCTTGAAATCATTTCACTTTCATCCTTAATATTTATTTTTGTTCTTTATTTCTCTGGTTCAGTAAGCAATATTTTTCAAAAAATTGATGAAATTTTGGAAGAAAATGACGGAATTTAAAAAAAAAGGCAAAAAGTGCAAAAACGTGCAATAACGTTGAAAAATGCAAAAACGTGCAACATAAGATTTTGGGAGGGAGTCCCTATGCGTGAGATCGATCCACATTTCTCATCAAATTGACTTTAACGTCAACCAAAAAAAAGATACAAAATCATGAACTTCCGGACTCTACTCATTACTATATGCTTCACTCCCCGTTCCCCATAACAAGAAGTTTCAAAGCTTTCTCGACTCCATCCTTTCTATTGGCCTTCACTACCAACCATTTTCCTTTTCCTTTGTCAAAGTTACAATGTCATCCCTTGTCCCTCCCCAAAATTCTTTCTAGGTATGTCTGTTCATGTTGGTACCCAATAAATATGAATTCCAGAACACGAATGAAGTTTTAGAATTTAGTTTTTGAGCTGTCGACTGTGCACCCACAAATTAATTTTCATTTCGTAACCTTTGGTATGTGAATTACTAAATCGAAACGTACCTTCCGAAAGAAGTCATCATTGGCATTGAATATTATTTCCGTGCAAGTTGTGAGATTTACTGGTGAAAATTTTTAAATCTCTTTCTATTTGTATGGATTGTATCCCAACGTATAACATTTTTCTGGTGACTCTCCGGAGCATTGGAGCAAGTTTCGCTTTCGTTCGCGGTCGAACGCGCGTTCATCTTTTTCCGTATTTCCAGTTTCACAAAATTTCGTCAAAATATATTCTCGATCGTTATTCCGTGTAAGTTATGGGTACGCTTACCTACCTCGGAGTGGAAATACAGAAAAGTTCGTACACTTGAATGAATCACTCTATATTCGTCTACTTTACATAAACCACCGCGAGAAAAGTGACTTAGGTACCAAGATAATTATGAATTTTCTCCAATCTATAATTCTCGGTAATTCTCGTTATTCTCTCACTCTAACGGGAAGCGATCGACAACACGTTAATCGACGACATAGAATTTTATATTCACGACGACGACGTAACGTAATAAAGGAAGAGCGGTGGAAGGAAGAAGAAGAAGAAAGAAAAAAAGCTTAATCGAAGGAAGAGGGGAAGAAAAGGCCAGTAATAAAGAATAAAATAAACGAGTGAACATCAACGCGTCCGTAACATCTTCGTAGATATGTTATAAAACTGAAGCACGTTCTTTATTACAGCCAGTTAATGTAAATACTGCTGGATTACAAGAAGCCAATTAAAATAATGTATTCGAGATATAAATTATAGGAAAGCCATTAATCGAGCACGCCAATAGGCCAATTAATTATTTACATAGATCTTCAGAGGTAGGTTCTGCGTGTGGGTTATTTCACTTAAAGACCCCGAGAGGCTCTGAAAGAAATACATCGTCTTCGCCTACACAACCTGCGACCGTCGTCGTCTTCGCGTCACAATGTAACAGATGATAAACTTTTTACACTATAGTCACGGCTGATATCGTGAATGAAAATTCATTAAAAATCTCTCAACGTCAATAATTATCGGTATATACGCGGACAAAATATCGAAGAACGAAAAACTAGTCGCACTTTTCTTTCTCTCCATTATTTATGGACCATTTCTTTTTTCCTTCAGAAAAATTCGAACGAACATTAATTTTTGAGGTGTGAATTTTTCCCCTGTACTTTCCAATGTGTACGAGTGCCATCTTTGATTTACAATGTATTGAAAAATTTTCTCTCGTTCCCTAGATTTATTATCGTTAGCGAAACCCCAGCATTGTGGTGCATCGCGGTGATTGACGATCGGATGTCGTACAACGTACGAGGTGTTTTACAAGCTCTAAAATTAGAGTGAACTATTTTTATTAGCCTTTTATTAAAATGTTATCTAATTGGCGTTTCGTCGAACTTTTTATACCCGTACATAAAGCGTCTTGGATTACGATATTAGGAGTATTATGGTCGTACAACTTTCCCATACGTCGTGCGAAGAAAATCAACGTCAATTGCTACCTGACGCTTTAATGTCCTTTGTAGGCGGAACTGCTTTCATAATCATGTAGTATTGATAGTCTCTGTTTGTAATTGAGTTAACGTGTATGGACTTTTATGATTTTCTGAAACAAGCCAGCCGTCCCTGAAACTTTCTTGACACCATTTTAATTTGTGAAAAGAAGGGTGAAAATTAAATCTTTACTGGAAAAACAATTTGCCCTACTGGGTGGATACCGTTGTTTAGATGACGTCATTATACGGCTAGGTCTGCAGCTTTGTCTTCCTTGAAGTGTCTCAAGTCCGCCTCTCCTTGGTATTCTTATGAAGTTTTATTTCGTGTTTTTCAGCAGATTCAAGAATGACTTCTTCGATCGAGTTTATCTTGAGATCGACGTCAAGATTTTTGTTTCTTTGGCATCACTACGCGTTAGTTTTGAAAAAGGGTTTTTCAATTGTACAAATCTACTTTATTAGTTGCTTATACAAGAGTACTTTTGGGTGTTATCCCATCATCAGTTGTATCGCAACTGGAGAACAAGACCTTAACCATGAGTTTTTATGGTATAACACTGTGATCTTATTGGCTATAACGATGCTGTGTTGTGATTGGTTCACTTCTTAGAACTTATTCTTACAATAATTTGACATTCTGTTCTTATTGGCTAAAACATACTGCTTCGTGATTGGTTTAATCTATTGTTCTAAATGCTGCGTTTCTATTGCCTACCTGGATTCCTGCCGTCTCATTGGTTGGTTCCGTTCTTCTTCTCTCGTCCGATCACCAGGCCGAATAATTTTTCGCTGTCAAATGTGATTACATTGTTTAAGAGGCAGGCTTTCTTCCTCTTGGCTTTTGCAATCTCCATTTGTTCCCAGAGTTTTCTTCTCTTTGTGCGATTCTCTACGTGTATGACTTCAAATATTCCCTCTCCATTGTGGTTTTCCTCGTTACAGTGTTTCCCAAACAGTGACTTGCCATCTTCTTTCTCCCTCGACGTTTTGTGCTCCTTTCTCCTGATCTCAAACTTTCTCCCAGTCTCACCGATATAGATCCCCTCGCACTGTTCACAACTGAGCTTGTACACTCCGCTTAAGCTTTCCTTGTCCTTTTGTTCCGTCTGGTCATTGCTGATTCTCTTCACCATGGGTTGGTTATTCTGGATACCCACATTCACATCTTAGCCATTGAACGCCTTTATCACCTTGTTTGTGTACTTTCCTATGTATGGTATCGATCCGGAGTACTTTCTCACTATGCTATCATGGGTTCCTTTCTTTGTTTCCATTTTCCCAAAGACTCCCTCCACCACTCGTCTGCGGTAGCCATCGGCTTCTGCGATCTGCTTTACTATCTCGATCTCTTTCCTCTTCTCTTCGTTGTTCTTGAGGATAGAAAATTGCCCGATAGCAGTAGTTCTGGATTGCCGCTAACTTGTGCCTGGGGTGGTGGTGGTAGGAGTCATTTGGAATGATGGTGTCAGTATGCGTCGGCTTCCTGTAGATTTTGTATTCTATCCTATTGTTCTCCATTGTGAGTGTAAGGTCCAAATAGTTTATGGTCTCATTGCCTTTTTCTACTGTGAATTTGATGCTCTCATTCATCGCGTTCATTTCTGAAAGGAATAGATCCACCTGTCTATCAGTGCCTGACCACACAATTAGGATATCATCTACATATCTGGCTCAGTGTTTGATCGAGTTTCTGAACTTGCTGCCCTTCAATATCTTGTTTTCCATATCATTCATGAATATCTCCGCCAGTATTGGTGACAGCGGTGATCCCATCGCAAGTCCCCTTTCCTCACTGTAGAACCTGTTATTGAAGCGGCAGTAATTCTGGCTCAAGATCTCCTCCACTATGTTGGCGTACTTCGACCCATCGGGGTTCCCATGGTATCTGTTGCGCATTGTTATAGCCAATAAGATCACAGTGTTATACTATAAAAACTCATGGTTAAGGCCTTGTTCTCCAGTTGCGACACAACTGATGATGGATAACACCCGAAAGTACTCTTGTATAAGCAACTAATAAAGTAGATTTGTACAATTGAAAAACCCTTTTTCAATATTAGTGCTCTACTTACACCTCACTCACTCATTTTGAGTTCCGATAATAGCACACCAGACATGGTTAACGAGGTTTTTAAGTTTCTGAAGACCAAGGTCAAACTAAGAGTGACACATGTGAAGATTTGGTTCAATAACGAATGCTTGAGACGAGGCATTATTCCCAAGTATGCGACTATCAGGCTACCAGGAAACAGCGCAGCAGAGAAACGCACCAAGATGCAAGCCGAAAGATTGAGAGTGAAGAACGAAATTGGTGAACTCTACAAGAAAGTCACCAGGCTGAATGGTCTACTGTATGATCAATATTTCCATCTGTCCAGGTTACTCCACCCGCAAGAAGTCAAAGAAATGATGTTTGAAAAAGGAGGAGAGGGGAAGAAAGGAGAAGACTATGTGGAAAAACGAGTGAAGGCCCAAACAATACAGATCAAGAAGAAGCTTGCCGAACTGACCCTGAAGAAAGAAGAAAGAAAGGAAGAGACAGCGAGAGTTGAGCACAAATTTGCTCTCAGAACCGAGAACCTATCAAGCGTCACCTTCACAGAAGAAGAAAGAAGACTGCTGGACAAAGGCATCAAGTACGTGCAGCCAGAGAGGCTGAACCAGTGTAGGCTTGAAACCATGGCCATTAGCTGCGAACAAGTAATCCAAACCATGGAACACGACGTGAGACCAAAAGCCCGGACTAAAATTGGGAAAGTGCTGTTGGACATCAAAGAGGATATGTGCCGAACCTATGACAGAACGCAAGTAATGCACAGGAAGGTCACAAATCTACAAAAGAAGATCCGACAAAACAACTTGATTTTGACAAAGGCGGACAAGGGCAGCACGGTAGTGGTAATGGAGAAGGAGGACTACACCCAAAAAGTGGAGTCGTACATCGCAGTTAATGGATACTAAGAGCTGGCAAGTGACCCAACGCGGAAATACCAAGATGACCTGAAAGCAGTGTTGAAACGGAACAATGTACCCGGCACTGGAAGGACGCTTGAGATGAACCCGGCTGCACCAAAACTCAAGGGGCTTGTAAAACTCCACAAAGCGAACCGTCCGATGAGACCCCTGGTCAACAGCATTCAATCACCATGCTACAAGATAGCGAAGATCGTCGCCACATTCCTGAAAGAAAACTACCAGTTTGCACCCAGACGAAGTATCAGAAACAACGGAGAGCTGATTGAGCAACTGGACAAGTTGGAAATCAGGAGTAACGACAAGCTGACATCCTTTGATGTGACTAATATGTTTGGTACCATACCGAAGGAGGAACTTCTCACCCTGCTCAAAAGCAACAGATACCATGGGAACCCCGATGGGTCGAAGTACGCCATACGTCCAGGTTGAGGTCTGAGTTTGAGTTTCTTTCCAGTGAAGCTAGAACCTGAGACCTTACGAGTACATGGGTGTCGGGAGACCAATCGCCATCAAGGTGTCCGAGCAAGAGATTGCAGATTCTGTAGCCCTACTTTGAAGCAATAGGAATTTTATGATCCTTCAACGAGCTCTTCCATAACTTCCAAGTTCGTTTCAGTTCTTATGCTTCTTGGTTTCATATTAAAAGGGTTGTACTCGAAAGAGAAGCGGTTTACAAAGGAAACCGCACGAAATCAACAGCCGCCAAATAATCATCTTCTAAGCGTAAGTGAACGAAAGCGACTGAACCCAACACCAACGAAGACGGAGGAACTCGAAATGAAATTCATGATTGAACTAGCGAGTCATCAAAATGTGAATCATTCTCATAATACTAATTCAATCAATCCCTCATCAGGAATATACCTGTTTTGAACAGTCTTCATTATTCCGGTGTCTAATAACTTCTATATTTTCCAAAGCCAACCGCTTGAAGTACGAACCCCCCATGGAGGAGGGCCTCTGAACCCTCCTTAAAATTATAACTACTTTCAATTAAATCATCGGAGAATGCCGATTCACCCAATTTACCCTTCTCCCAAGCCTTTTTATGCTCAGCTACCCGAATTTGGAACTGGCGGCCCGTCATCCGAGCAATTGTTGCACGCCACACTATAAATTCCACTCCTCTCGGCCACAGGAACGGGGTCTTTTAATCTTACAAATAAGCTTTTAACCGTATTAGGATTATAAAATGCTGGTCGGAATCCAAAAAGGCGGAGGACACGTCCCAACTTCAGAGAGAACTTGCCCAGAAAAGGAAGTCTAATCCACCTCTTTCTACTGTCTAGGTGATACCTAGGGAGGGAGGTTGTGGAGTCGAGGCATTTTCTAGTGAGCCTTCTCCGGACAAGGCCAACATCCACCCTAACTTGATTCACCCTGGCCAGGTGCTTAATTGTCACAAGTTCCTTTTGGAAAGCTGTCTGACTCAAGGGTATTTAAGTCAGTCGATATTTTCCTCTCACACCGCAGTTTCTTCGGATGTAGGCCAATCTCCACCCTTTATCTGAACATGTACCCCGCATGTTATTATTTTCTTAATTTTCAGGAGATGCATAGCCTTCCAATCTTCCCAAGTGCCATATTTCTGTATCGCAGATCAGACAGTTTGATCTTATGTGCAAAAGTCACGAGCGATTGAAAATGAGTGAACTTAAGAATTAATTATTTGTCTGGACGGATTATATAAATAGAGAGTCGAATATGTCCGGCACTGTCGTCCAATTTTTTTTTTTTTTTTTTTTTTGTTCTTTTTTTTCCTCTGGATTGATGAGGTTGGATCTTTCTTCAAAATACGGTAGGTATCAGGAGCTTCAAGTAAGGAGCGAAGTTTCCGGGAGTAGTCTGCCCTCTCCATTAGTACTGTTGTGTTGCCTTTGTCAGCTTTTAGAACAAGCAGTCGTGGTTTGATTTCAGGAAAACCTGCGTTTTTTTCAGTTCTTGGTTGGAGATGCAGTTATTTTTTGGTTTCCTTCTGTAAGTTGATTTTTTCATTTTGGTGAGTAGGGTAGTGATGCTTTGACGAACCTCCGTCTTTACTGCCTCCGGAGCTTTGGTTCGGAGTAGGATGTACTCAGTGTCTGTTACAAGTTTCTCAAAGGGGATACCAGGTCCGTTGTGTGCGAATTTCGGACCTAGTAACAGTGTCTTGTGGACTTCAGGTGGGATGTCCTTCCCGGAAAGGTTGACTAACCAACGTTCATTTGTAAAGGAAGCTGTTTGGAAGTTGTGATGAGGAGTCAGTGATTCGAATTTATTTTTAAGCCGCTTATTGGTCTTAGCTTTGTGACGAATTTTTAGGTTCTTGGTGAATTGATATGCTAATTGGAAGATGGTGTCATCGCGTACTCTATAGGAGAACCGTTTCTCTAGAAGTTGCAGCAATCTTTCCAGTTGTTTAACCTTAGTGAAATGGACTTCAAGTTCGATGTTGAGAACGACGTCGTAAGTGGTTTGGTATTGCTTCGCGGGAGCGAAAAACGTTGTTAACAACACTAGAGATGTGCTTAGGGATGATATTGTTTCTCTTACATCGTTTTAAAAAAATGATCGCGGATTTCGAGTTGATTAATTTCGTTTCGCACTTCACTATTTTGCTGAATAATTCTTTAGTCACACAACCGTATTTCTGAAGTAATATTGAAAAGATATTAGCACTTGCCATCGTACGTAAACTTAAGAATTAATTATTTGTCTGGACGGATTATATAAATAGAGAGTCGAATATGTCCGGCACTGCCGTCCAATTTTTCTGTTTTTTTTTTTTTTTTTTTTTTTTTTTTTTTGAGTGGCTAACGCTAGATATATTATGACTTAACGTTTAATATTCGAACACTGGTAGATCTTTTTTTTTCCACATGGTTAACTAAGTAAACACTTCATTTTTTCAATACTTCTTGTTGACAAAAATCATTGGAAAAAAATACATACTAGGACATACTTTATGTATAAGAAATTTCGACATCAAAGTCTATGATCTCTAATATATTGTAACACTGGTTCGATTTCTCTCGCAGAATTCCAATCAGCAATATTCTCGATATCGGGGTGGGCGTTCTCATTTCGCGCGGCTATTTTTACCTCGATATAGTTACGCATCTCCACAGGAAAAGCTAACCATTGAGCATCTTTAGCAACGTAACTATTCCATAAGTTATTAGCTCGAAGTGTGTTCTTGAGTAATTCGCCTTGTATAATTGATTTTCTTTGTTCTCTCAATTCCCTGTTTTCTTCTTCCTTTACTCTTAATTGTGCTTCGAGTTCGGTCACTCGTTTTTCCAGATCCACAATCCGTGATTCTTTTTTACGGCAGTGCCGGACATATTCGACTCTCTATCTATATATGAAAATGAGTGACTTCAGAAATTGAAAGAAAATCTGTCTTGAGAAGTTCAAGACCGAGGTTGTATTCTCTATACTTGAATATGAATTATTCTTACTAACTCAAATTTAGTAGCAGCTGTTCTTTCAGTCTTTCTATAATTTTTAATATAAAATTCATACCAAAATAGAGAAAGAATTATGGAGGATGAAATGTGACCCTTGTAGGCTCGAATTGTCTTACCTATAAAAACATTCCAAATTTCAAATTTAATGATGATATCAAAATAAATTCATATTTATAGGTGAAATAGTTAAATAATCCCAAAGTTTTAAATCATTATAATTAATTATTTACATAAATTATTGTTACAAGCTCGCGGATGTATACAAATAAAAAAAAAAATATTTTTGAATTAAATTTTGATAAATTTTAAATGATATCGATTGATAAAAAAATTATTTTAAGATAATTCGAAAGAATTTATTTGATTAATAAATTATTCATTTATTAAAAAAATTACTATCGAATAGAATGCTTAAAAATTAATTTTATTAATAATAAATTGATTAAATATGATATAAAATAACGAACTTAAATTAAAAATTATTAAATTTATATATGAATTCCCGAAAGTTTCTTGAACATATGATACTTAAAAAAAAAAAAAAAAAAAACGGAAAAAGAAAAAAGAAAAAGAAATTATGAATTATTACATCATACCCTCACTGTTTCAGATATGACTTATCTTAAAGCATTTCTTTTTATATCCTACATCACAAAGAAATCTATTCAATCTCAAAATACCTTCTACCATCACCTCAAAGAACTTCTTTTTTTTTTTTTTTATACATTTATTTTAAGATACGCCACAATGCTGGTCGCTTAGTTGTGGCACAGTATCATTGAAAAATTACACAGGTAGGAAAGACATTACGTTACAGCGCGGTTTTTCATCGTAGAATTTACAAAGTTACAAAGTGATAATAATATACTGTTATCCGCTATGCCATTTTGCATTAATTCCTCGTCCAGGCCGCAGTTAACGCATTCCTTCAAAAACGTGGGACAATCAAAAAGATAATGAAACACCGTATCCACTTTACCTAGGTGACATTGACGACAAATATCTGTATTACTTATGGTGAATCTTTTCAGGTAGCTATTAAAACCACCTTGTCCAGTAAGAACCTGGCTAATATGATAGTTAACTTTTAACTTCATACCGAGAGATAATCTTTCGGTTGTACAAGGAAAAAAGTAAAATGTTAATCGACCCGTGGTTTGTTGCTCCCATCTTGTCTGCCATACATCAATTATTGTTACGTTAATAAATCTTTTAAAATCTATTTTATTTGGATAATCTAGGTAGTTTACGTTAAGGTTATATCTCTTATTAAAAGCTTCAAGTGCACTGGGGGTGCTCACTAGATCCTTTTTTACTAAATTATATTCTGAGACCAAAGCTGCCTTGAAGAGGCTTAGGTCAGCTGGGATAACCCCAGTAATGACAGGAGCTGCTGCATATGAGACAGTTCTGTACATAGATCCCACATTAAGCAGAAATTTTCTCTGCCTAGCTAATATTTTATTAAGCAGTGTTTCAGTAATTTTAGGTGTATATACACTAGCACAATAATTATAAATAGATTGCACAATTCCTTTATACAAAATAACTCGTTCTCTGTACTTTAAGCCGCCAATCCTCGGCATTATACTTAATAAAATGTAGTACAGTTTATTGATCTTATTGTTTAGGTAGGTTACATGATGATTAAACTTTAATTTGTGATCTACAATGACACCCAAGTATTTGAACTGTTTTACAATGGGTATTGGTTTTCCATAAAGAATTTTACTTAAACGCAATTTCTTTTTGAACTCAGTATATTGTCTTCTATTGACTATCATCATTGCTGACTTATCAACCGAAAATTCAAGACCATTTTCTTCAAAAATATTACAAAGTTTAGAACAAATTACTCTTATATTATCCAATTCAATATCTTTTTTTATTGTCATTACCATAACTAAGTCATCTGCAAAGCTAATAAAATCAGTAGTGAAGCCATATTTACTACAAAAGGATTCAATTTATTTATGTATATTTGAATAAAGGATATTCCACAATGTGGGGCCAAGTATTGACCCCTGCGGCACTCCACATTTATTTTGTTTTACAATAGTAACGTTATCCATCTGAATCTTTACCGAACGGTCGGATAAATAATCAATAATTAGATTGATAAGCAGGTCGTTTACTTTACTTTGTCTAAGAACTTTAATGATTGCTGAATGTAAACAGTTATCAAAAGCACCCTTTACATGGAGGGTGATAATTACGTTAATGTTTCTGTTATCTAGTTTTAAAGTGGAGTCAATATTTTCACAAAGATACCTCACAGCCATTTCACTAGAGTGACTACGTCTAAAACCAAATTGATTATAATGGTAAATCTTTTTTTGTTCAACTTCCTTTAATAATTCTAGATTAATAACTTTTTCCAGTACTTTACCTAAGCAATTCAACAATGCAATAGGCCTATAGCCACTACATATAGAAGGGTCCTTACCAATCTTATTCAATAACTTAATATCGTAGTTTTTCCATACATTTGGATAAGTTTGTAGTTCAAAACATTTATCAACTATTGTTTTAATGAAATCAGGAAATTTAATATTAAAGATCTTAATTAGCTTATTTGATACTCTATCACTCGCCGGTGCTTTTCTGTTATTCAATCTCTTGATGATGGAGTTGAGGAATGAACTACTGACTGTAGGTGTAATCAGTTCCAAATTAACATTGCTTTTTTTTTTAGTTCCTCAAAATCATCTTTTTTTCTGGAAAGAAATGATCCAATAATGCTTTACACTTGTCCTCATTAGAAGTTAGTATATGATTGTTTACGTTAAGAGCGGGAAACTGAAATTTATTATATTTCTTGGAAACAATTTTATAAGGTTTTCCCCATGCTTTAGAATTTTCAACAAAATTTTTCCACTTTTTCAATTTAGTATTTTCTATCGTTTTCTTATATTCTTTATTGAGCACTTTAAGGATAGACTTTAAAATTACTTTAGTTTTGTATGTCCTAGTTTTATTGACTTTCACTCGAATTTTATTAATACATTTCTTGTAGTTCTCCAATTCCAACGTCCATCAAAGAACAACTGCGAAACAATTATTTAATTTAACTTTAACGGTACTATGCGCTACTCAATCCTACAACTATATTCAAACATAAACAATATTTATTTTTTTCTTGTAAGAACCTACTTTTGTGATTATTAATTACTATTTTTTGTAATTATTAATGCCGATTCTAGCTCAACCTTTATTATTACCACAAAATACTTGAAAAATGGTCTTACCTATGGTCTAACCAACTTGAAAACAAACTCCTCGCTATCAAGGCTAACCCTCTCAAACCCACAACTTGCAGACCATCTAGAAAAGAAACATCCATTCTAACCCGCCTCAGAATAGGACACACCCGACTCACCCACTCACATCTTCTTTTACGTTCAGAACCACCCAACTGTCCAAAATGTCTCTTCAATACAATAGACATAAACCATATTTTTACATGCTCTGAACTTACAACTTTACAAAACTCACTAAACATATCCCACTCTAGAATACAAGCACTCAAAAATGACACCTCATACACAACTCGTACAACACCTAACCTCAGCCAAACTTTTCTCTCTACTTTAAAACCTTTAACTATCGATAAAATTATAGTAAAATTAGCCTTTAAGATGACTGTACCTTTAATGTAATACTGTGTATCAAGCTAATAGCCCAAAGCGTAGCTTAAAAGCTTGTAAAAATAAAGAAAGAAAGAAATAAAGAAAGAAAGAAAAAAAAAAACAAGTACTAACATAATAACCAACTGTTCCACTAAGCAAATAGCTGCTGCAAAATGGTCGTTAAAATGAAGAAAAAAATATATCTTTACCACTAAATATTCCAAAATTATGTAATATTATTCCTCAACATAAATAATCCAATTTTAATAATCTTATAATAATTTGTTCATCTTGACGATCATACAATAAAGTCATAAATATTAAACCAGTGCACAGAAATATTACTGATCTGGATATGGTATGAATGATAATAATACATATTATATTTAAATAATACATAAAGTAATTATTTAAAAAAATTAATAAACTTGAATCATTTATTGTTGATAGGTTGTTATTTATGAATTATAGTTCACAAATTTCTCTTCCAGCGAAGTTCAAACTTTTTCAAGACATTTAAAAATCAGCAAAGAATTTTTTAACACAGTCTATGAAGTTAAATTTTGCTGCTTGATCATCAGTGATGACCTCTTGTATCAAAAATTTCTAAGCTACCTATTTAGATATACCTAATAATTATTGTCAATATTATTCATGCCATATTCAAGTCAATAATATTTTTATGTATGTAGTAGTTGATTAATTATTTATAATGACATTATGATTGTCAAAATGTACAAATTGTAATAAGAATAAAAAAAGTAGACTATTTAGTAATTCATTTTATATGAATTAGAACTATAATTTGTAGTCAAGAAGAAGATTTTTTCTATTTTTGTATAATTATACCTAAGACTTTCAGTGAAATAGTGAAACTTCATCTATATCCGTTCTTTCATGTCAATCACTGTTCCACTGCTATTTTGGTCGTACCTGATGATGGTAGTTAGGCTAATGAAACGTAGTAAAAAATAATTTTAAACAAATTCTAAGGTGGTTAATAGTGTCAATAATTTATTCATGTCTTTAATTCTATAACGGTTATTAATAAATATCGATAAAAAAAGTTACAAGAGCAAAAAAAAGGAATATAGGTTACAATATTTTTAGCATCCAATCCTTAAGAGTGGATGCTAAAAATGTTGTAACTATTCCCTTTTTTTGCTCTTGTGACTTTTTTATCAATTTATTAATAACGGTTCTTTTTTTTCAATAACCGTTATAGAATATGTCTCCATCATTCTACGTCGTAGGGAAGTATGGTGAGGCGCGAAGTGCCAAGTTTTGAGTTTTTTAATTAGAATTGAAGCCAGTTTTGCAATATTTTAGGCTCGATTATCTTGCAAAAGAATTATATAGGATATTTGCTGAGACCTTTTTTCCCCACATGAAATTCGGCTTCCTCTCCCCTTAAGGCCTCACGTAACTTCGGAACGTCCCGTACATATTCCGATTCCTCGTTTTCTGTTTATGAAGAACCTTTCTCAATTAAAATCGTTAAAATCTGTGTCTATAATTTTACAATTTCATCTCATCAAATTTTTGTTCTCTGCCTTTCAACCACCTCCCATACAAAATCTCCTCTCAAACAAACATTATGATTTTTGTTCTTTCCTTACCACTTTTAATACCTATACTTTTAACAATGTATAAAAAATTTTTTCTGGTTTACTACTCGGGTAGATTTATTATCGTCAGAAAAACCGTGAATGATTCTTCAATAATCTCCAAGACATGGTGATCTACGATCGAATGTCCTACAAGCTCTAAATTTGGACGTGACTTTTCTTTATTGGCCTTTTATTCAAATAAAATAGTCTCAAGAGTGGTTTTATTCCAGAACGTCGAAATTTTACCCCCCTCAAATGCCTTACATAATTTATGAACGCCTCCTCACATCCGGGTTTTTCTTTTTTTCCCCTATACAAAACCTCGAAGAACAGGCTTACGATGGTTGATGTGTATTTCGGAATGTTGAAATTTAAATATTTCTTTTTTGAGGGCCCCTCTCATTTTTTTCCACCCCCTGGCTTTATAGCTCAGAAATAGATTTTTCCCCCATTTTTAGCATATGGATCTAGAAAATCAACAGTAGCAACAAAAACTCCGCCAAATAATTTTAATTCTACCTATGAGAAGAGGAGTGTTTAATTTTTTAACGGTGGACATTTTCTTCGAATACCCTTCTCGAGTATGTAGATTGCCATCATGCTGATATGAAAAAGAAGGCGCTCAGTAAATAGAGAGAGAAAATAGTTCTTTCGAATGACAATCTTTACACGTCTTATCTCTCGATTAATTCAAGTTTAGTGTTCGATCACAGCTATGAAGTAAGCTCGGGAATAACTTTCCATCGATTACACACAAAACACAAATTGAGTTGCGAAGTTCGTGACACATGCGGTCAACACAAAAACTTCCTCCGTTTGGTCAAGAATAGAGTCGAGCTTTCGAGCTGAAATTCTATATAACGTTACACGCTCGGTGTACGAATAAAACTGGAAATCTAATTTTCGGGAAACATTCGAGTTTACAAAGCATGTTCTGACCAAGGAAGAGGTAAACGTGTAAAAAGAGGAAAATTTCACGTACAGAGAAAATACAAAAGAATAAAAAACGTTTACCGCCTAAGAAAAAAAGTTCATAGCAGCCAGCGCTATTATCGTCGGTCGCAATTAAATTAGCCGAAAGCTCTTACGTTGGTTGGCTGTATGCGAAGAAGGAGTGGAGGCGGGGAGAAGATAGAGCTGTAACGTGCTGCAGAATTACACAAGTGAACGGAAAGGACCACGAGTGCATAACATATTATACTCTGGGCATCCTTCTTCCTTCGACGGAAACATCAGCAAATGGTCAGAAATTCTAGCGAAGAAAAAGAAGAAAAGCTGCGTACTTTTTTGTTAGTATTCTTCGACTGTTTTACACTTTTTCGTGACCAGAGGTGTAATTAGAGAATTCGGTATACACGCGGTTATATATTGTAGTATAACAACCGAACTGTCCACGACCGACGGGCACTATTTTTTCGCTGATGGTTTTTCGTGTATATCTGCGCGCAGTGCGCATTCTCTCCTGCTTTCTGTTAGCCTATTATGAAAACAGTGTAGCTCGCTCCGCCTACAAGGGACATTAGCTGAAGTGTATTTAGGCGGATATGAGCAACCTAAAACGTCAAGTAGCGGTCGACTAGATTTTCTTCGCGCTATGTATGGAAGATGTACGGCCATACTTTTCGCCGGTAATATCGCCGTAATCCGAGACGTATAGCACGGGTTTGGAAGAAATTCGACGAGACGCCAATTAGATATCATTTTAATAAAAGGCCAATAAAAAAAAGTCACGTCTAATTTTAAAGCTTGTAAAACACCTTGTAGGACATGCGATCGTAGATCACTATATTACGTCTTGAACATTATAGGTACTGGAGAATCATTCGTCGCTTTTCTTACTATAATAAATCTAGTGAACGAGGGAAAAATTTTTTTGTAAGTGAAGGAACGAAAATTAATGTTTCTTGGAGGAGAGATTTTGTATGGCAGGGATTTGAAAGACATTGATGAGACGAAATTGAAAAATTATGGACACAGATTTTTACGATTTTAGGTGGGAAGATGTGTCACAACATATCCAGATGCGGCAATAATCGGTTAGGCCCTACTGCGGATAGCTCGACTTCATGAAAATTTGGCTCTTGACCTCGTGATGGTATTAAAAACAAACTTTCGTCGCAATATTATTTATCTATAGTTGATTTAGTGGTGTGGTCAAGAGACGGAGAAGAACTGCTCGAGCCTGATGAACCTCGTCGACTTTCGATCGACGTAACGATCCCATTTTAACCTGAAATAAACTTGAAATCTACGTAGGTTTGTCGTTGAAGGAGCTCTGCTATCTGCAGAACGACGATCACGGGAATAATCAAGTCAAGATTACTCTTAGCCTGTAGTAAACAGTGTCATGAGCCTTATTCTCCTAATCGTTATATTGCAAATTTGTCAAGTTTGCTGTATGAAGTCGAATTGACGTAACTCATGTATCGGCGAAATCACGATTAGGAGAATAAGGCTTATGGTATCGCTTGCTGAAGGGTTCAGAGAGTCTCTTTCCGTTGATCGTCGTGACAGTGATAAAGTTCTCGTTCTTCATTATATTTTATGTGCACGACTGAAAGTGTGAATTAATGAGGTAGGCTATCATTCTAAGGTAAGGAACTACAGTCCACTCTCGATTTAACGAACGTCGATTTAACGAAAAATGCGATTTAACGAAATAAAACTCTGTTCCCTTGAGAAAAACTCATTATAACGAAAAATTTGTACTCGATTTAACGAAATTTAGTGTGCAAGCAATTTTGACGAATTTCGACAAAAATCTAACAAAATTTGAAGAAAATTCGATTCATTTTGACAAAATTGCGATCAAGTTTGAGAAAAATTCAACCATTTTTTCTTGAAAGCCAAGTATTAAAAGTACAACACTTCAACCGTGACGAATTTGACAAAAATCCAAATTAATGGAAAGAAAATTGAACCAATTTTGACGAAAATAAAACGAATATTTTGAAGAAATTTCAACTAAATTTGTGAAAAATTGGGTTTGAAGTACAAAACGTCAACTTTGACAAATTAGGAAATTCCATTTAGCTCAATTTAACGAATTTTCTCTTCTCTTCTCGAATTAACGAATTTTGTTTTAACGAAAACTCGATTTAACGAATTTTTTCCTTGCTCCCTTGGCCTTCGTTCAATCGAGAGTGGACTGTATAAGGTAAGTAAGTATGCGAAAGTGATAAGAACAGGACTGTCGCCATGTTGATAAAGTCGAAGGAGGAGCAGTTTCATGAGGTTTCAAGAGTGCTGTGAGAGAAATTCAAATACGTCACAATCTATATTTTTTTTCCAAGTCCCCCTCCCCCCGATCGTATACATGGTGGACCAGAAAGATGTTACCACAGTTAAATGGGAGTTTGCGCTAAATCTGTCGAAAACGCAAAACGTTAGACGTATAGTTTAAGTGCACGAATTTTGTATCTCAATTTTATCTTTAATTTCAGCCATATGCGAAGTTTCTACGACTTTTCTGAGCCGAGTTATGGACGAAAATGTGCCGAAATTTTACGGCAGGGATTCCAAAAGTTGTGAATTATCGAAAAACAATTTTCCATGATTGAAAGAATCGCGTGATCTTCAAAGTGTTCCTCGATCCTGCAGTAAAATTTAGCGCTGAATCCGAAAAATTCTGCGAAGCATCAAAATGGGTCAATGGGCCCAAAAAGGGTCAAAAATTCCCCCAAAATGATGAAACCGCCTAATCTTTGAAGATTTTCTCGATTCTAAGATAAAATTTAGCGCTGAATCTGAATAAAATTGTTAAAAAAGTCTGCGAAGCACCAAAATGGGTTAATGGGACCAAAAAGGACCAATATTTCTCCAAAACGAAAAAAATCGCCTAGCCTTCAAAATTTTTCTTCATTCTAGTGTAAAATAGTGTGCTGAGATGAAAAGGAAACTGTTGAATGCGAAGCACCAAAATGTTTAAAAGTGCCCAAAAATGATCAGAATTTTACCAATTTGGAAAATCGCTTAGTAATTTAAATTTCATTTGATTCTCAAAGAAATCGAGCTTTGCGAGAACAAAGATTGCTCGCGGTGATCGACTGAGGCCCTGCATATGATCGAAGCTGGTAAAAAACTCACATTGTTTCATCAGGCGATGAAGAGCATGGTACTAAGATGCTCGTCTTACATTGTGAACTTGCAGTGATTAATTGGCCTTAGTGCCTCTAGCAATGAATGAGGATAAGAGTGCGATAATTTTCTCGTAGCGCCAGCCGAGAGAGTGACGTTTCAGGGAATTTTGTCTTCCGTTGTCAACTCGCGGTGAGAGATTTCATAGGGCCCCTGATACCACGGAGTCAAGCAAATGGCACAAAAATTCTCGTGGTTCCTCACAAAGGCGCAAATGATGCCGTAAAGGAAAACAAAGTCACTCGTATCATTCTACCTTTCGCCCGAAACAACTGGAGTTTTTGCAGAAGCAACCGCCTCGATCATACGCGGGGCCTCAGGGCGATCTATGTTGAATCCAGGGACCACTCGCCTGGTTTTGATTGTTCTCTTACTGCAAGCTCATGACAAAAGTTGAACTTGACATTATCATTCCCTCCTCCGGGTGAAACCCCGAGAAATTCCGGGCGTTCGTTTGCCTCAATCAAAGACTGAGGTGTAATTGATCGCTCATCACGAGCAAGACTGAATTTGCAGTATCCTCCCATTGCCTGAATCAATGAGTTCTTGCACTTAAGCCCGCTTTGTTCATAGGTTGGGCGCCAGTTGATCTCTCATCACAAGCACGTAACAGTAAGGCTCTATAAGTATAGGTAATGACACGACGCCATGATGGATCTTTCCCAGGGAATTGCCATAAGAGCCTGTGTATTGATATCTCAAAAACTATTGATTTTTTTAGAAAAAAGAAGAGAATGAAATTCTTTTGTCTTGTAATTTCCTATCAGATGACCTCACTTCCAGAATATTTTGTGATAATTTTCATACTCCAAAATCTGACACTGGTCGCTCCGCGTAGCTACGCGGAACGCAATCGAACATGCTCGCTCTACCGATAGATCCATCATAGCGTCGTGTCATTACCTATACTTATAGAGCCTTAGTAACAGAAGACCAACTTTGCATTCTCTGACTGAAACAACGAGAGTTTTCGCACTTTTTCCCGCTTTGATCATACGCAGAGCCCTAGTCGACCTCTCAATGCGAACCTTCAACGGTAGATGAATTTGTCGTCTTCCTCCAATCCCCAAATGAGAAGAATTTCTGTAATTTCCTTTTTCGGATCTGTTACCCGATACTAGTCAATCTCTCACTCTGCGAGCACTCAACGGCAGACGAACTTGTCGACATTCCTTCCAACCCCTCGATCAACAATTTTACTGCAGAATGAAAAAAAATTTTTATTTTTCATTTTGGAGATCATCTAGGGCCATTTCAGTATTTTTCTCGGACTCGTCGCTAAATTTTACTCATGAATTGAAAACAACTTTAGAAGATTACGCAAATTTTTCATCTTGGAGGAATTTCGATTCTCTTTGAGTTCATCAACCCATTTTGGTGCTTCAAAGAAATTTTTAAACATTTTTTTTGGACTCAGCGCGAAAGTCCACTTGAAAATCAAATTAAATTTTGAACAATTTTCCAATTTGGGGAAATTTTGGCCCCTTTTGGGCCCATTAACCCTTTTTTGGTGCTTAGAAGAATTTTTTAAACATTTTTTTCGGACTCAGCGCGTAAGTCCACTTGAAAATCAAATTAAAATTTGAAATTTTGAACGATTTTCCGATTTGGGGAAATTTTGGCCCTTTTTGATGCTTCGAAGAATTTTTTAAACATTTTTTTCGGACTCAGCGCAAAAGTCCACGTGAAAATCAAATTAAAATTTGAAATTTTGAACGATTTTCCAATTCGGGGAAATTTTGGCCCCTTTTGAGCCCATTAACCTCTTTTTGGTGCTTCGAAGAATTTTATAAAAAATTTTTTCGGACTCAGCGCGAAAGTCCACTTGAAAATCAAATTAAAATTTGAAATTTTGAACAATTTTCCAATTTGGGGAAATTTAGTCCCTTTTTGGGTCCATTAACCCATTTTGGTGCTTCTTAGGATTTTGTTACTATTTTTTTCATATTCCCCGTCCAAAATTCACTTAAAAAACAATAATTTGATCATTAAAATTTTCGAAATTCAGCTCAATACTGTAAATTAATTAATTTTCAAGCCCTATTTTGGGAACCCTAGTGATTTGGTGAATTTTCGGCACATTTTGGTCCATAACTCGGCTCAGAAAAGTCGTAGAAACTTCGAATGTGGCTCAAATTAAAGATAAAATTGAGATAACAAAATTCGTACATTTAAACTATACGTCTAACGTTTTGCGTTTTCGCGCTACGACAGATTTAGCGCAAACTCCCATTTAATTAGTAACATCTTTCTGGTCCACCCTGTATAGCTTTGGAACGGTGCCTGTGACGTCACAATTTGATGATGTCATAGGTCAGCCTTAATGTGACATCAAAATCTACATTTTTCAGAACTCACGCGCTCCATAAAATAGGTTCCCTGCCACCCCTCGTTCAACTCCGTTAAAGAATGGTTCCGTGAGTTTTTCTGTCATAAATTCTTATCTTCTTTTATAAGTTTCTCATTGTTGTGTTCATTCCATTTTTGAATTTACCTCTGACTTCATTTATTTTCCAAATTGACCTCAATTTTTCTAAATTTTAAACTTACTTTTGATTTGATTTTATTTGAATCATATCTTTGTTTACGAGTATAATTTCTCGACCTGATCTCTGTTTGTGCATTTTAATCTATTTAATTCTGTTCATTTGATCCGCGGAGTGTGTTTAAAATTGTTACTTGCTTAGTATTCACTCCCGAATCTCATAATATGGCTCGTACGTTCGAGGATACCGTTAGTATTACCATTGATGTTGTTGGATTACTCCCTCACTTATATCGAACATATGGACGACTTTCTCGTTTAATCTGGTGTCCCACATGAGGAATTGGAGAAATTTTTTGACCTTCTGAATGTATATTGGTTCCCTAACTTTTTCAAATAATGTGAATTTCTTCGAGTTCTCCGAGGAAGTATAGGGATCTCTATAGGTCCTTCCTTGGGTTCTCTTATTTTCTGTAGTGCTTGTCTAAATTTGAGATTGATCTTTTTTCCTTGGGCAGAGTGTTTTCGAGTCAGTTTACTCAGACGACGTTTTGTGTGCGTGGATCGATCCTGCGTATCTCCCCAGAGAGTTTCTTGCATACTTAAAAAGCCAATACCCTTCCATAAAATTCACTCTGGAAGTTGCTGGTTCGTCAATAAACTTCTTGGATTTGTCCATCTCTGTTGAAGACAACGTCCAGGAAAGAAACTTCGACCAATATTGTGATCAACGGATCGTCTTTTTTGTCCTGTTGCCCACAAGATTGCTACATTCAATAGCCCAATTCATCGACTGACTCATATCTCCTTCAGTCAGGCCGCTTTCCATAAGGAACTGGTGACGATAAAACACCTGGCCAGAGAGAATCAGGTCAAGTTGGACATTGACCTCATGGTCCGGAGGAGGAGTACAAGAAAATTCCTCGACTCTACCACATCCCTACCCCGGGATTCGCACCTTAATAGTAAAAAACATTGGTTTAGGCTCTCTTTTCTGGGTAAGTTTTCCTGGCAGTTGGGTCGTAACCTTTGCCCTTTCGGATTCCTGCCGGCCTTTTACAACCACGGTACAGTTGAATGTTTATTCGTTTAATTGAAGGACCCCCGTTTCGAAATCGCAGTTGAATATTTCTAGTGCAAGGTTGTTACTTATGTCCCGAGATTGAACACCTTCATTCCTGACGCAATTTTGCACCTTTCACGCATGGTGAACGTTATCAAGATACTCTGAAGCCCCTGAAAATTCCATAAAATACCTCAGTCCGGACACCAACAAATTCGTTATAACTTGAAGACCTGTTGTAGAATAGGTGCGTACACTGAATGCGCTTATCGAGTTGAAAATATTAACCCATGCTCTGCTACATATCAAAGTGAAAAAATTTCATTTTTCGAACCAGTTCGAAAATATTTTCATTACCGTCAATTTCTATCATCGTCTTACTCGACATAGAGTAAGTATGTACAATGATAGGCAAAGATACACGAAATAACAAAAGCAAGCTCACTTCGGCACAAAAATGAACAGGTCATCGAATTCCAAATCATGACGATGCATTTGATTACCTTTATACAAACAATCGGTCATCGTAACTCTCAGCAAGAGGAAATTCTTTCGTCGATATTTTTTTTTCTTTTTTTATTCAGTGGCAATACTTTTCTCTCGTATTTTCGATCTGTGCCAATTCCAGGACAACATAATCAGACGGATACCCGCAGCTATACGCACGTAAACGTTTCAATTTTCCGGAAACAGGTCAGCAGTCAATCAAATAATTCTGCCGTTTCTTACGCGTAAGGGGATTAAAAAATACGTATTAGACTCGGGAGAGTTACGGGCAATTGACAGGCACTGGAAAAGGTTATGACAAATGGTATCAGCTGTATGGAAAATACAATATGCTAACTCACCAACAGTGTTTATTTCTACAGTCAGCAGTCAGTCGAGAAAAAGATGAATTGATTTACGGTCACTGCGTGAAGTTAACCTCCTACCTAGGCTCGCACCCTCCTTCTCATACCTTTACTTGTTTTCAAAAATGTACATATCTCTCGAATAGTACACGTACGCTAGTGTAATGCACTTCGTACTATACGTATATTATATTCGAGTACATGAAGGGTGGACTGAAAATAATTTCATTCGTTGAATTGATCGAATGCGTAATTTTTGGTCACCCTGTACATTCGTGCACATAAATCTTAATGACAATCAATACGTTTTCGAAAACAAGTTGAGGAGCTTACCACAATATTCATAATTTCTGTTCACACGAATGTGGAGGCGGTCCAAATATGCTAAAAACGCCAGCTGAGAAGAATTAAGTACAAAATCTGTTTTTAAATACTAAAGACAGGGGAGAATGTAGATATGAAACAGATCTTTGTAGACTCTGGGAAGGACTGACTAGACTCAGGAAGAAAACCAGGATGTCAAACGTGGACTTGAATTAATTAATAAGAAAGAGACTTGATATCTAGCACGGTGGGTTTGAAATATTTTTGTTAGAACTTCTCATTGTATGTCACTTGACAACGAGCGAATCTTTATTGAATCACAGACAAAAAATTCAACGTTGAAAATTCTACGGATAGAGGGCTCGAAAAATTTGTAATCTTTCATAAAACTATAAGCAGAAATGCCCGTCCTGTGGACGGAACCCTTATATGTACCTAACCCAAGCCCGTAATTTCCCAAAGTTTGACGATCCCTCTTCACCTGTCCAACTATTCATTCTCAACTGTTACCCTATCTATTCTCTGATTCCTGCCCCTCCTTGAGAGGCCCTCTCCATCTTTTCTAATATTTTCTTTCATTCCCAATGTTTATATGGTCTCTGATTGATTCCACACCTAAACACATTTATTTTCACTTGACTTGTGACAGTACTGCCCGTATTATAACACCGAACTACATTTATCAACCAATCGTCAACCGTGAACTTATTGTCCTATTATTGCCGTCTCGCTGTTCGATGGCACTTGAAATCAATCTTTGAAAAAATTAATTAATTAATAATCGTCAACACCATACTTGACCCTGTGACACCTCACTTACCAAAAAAGATATTCTCTGCAAAAGGTCGCATCCCGTTTCTGATAATGTTCTCAACTGATATTAGGCAGTAACCACCCACTTGACTTTTTCCTACCTATCCGACTCTCCTCAGTATGCAAGGCAAAAACTCAACAAAATCATCGGTTCCTCTTTCATGATAAACCATATTATTTTCTGTCTGTCAATATAATTATTTGCTTTTGAAGTAAATCAAGCCCTCGGCGCACAACGATCTAGCCCCACTCTCAGTCTCTGCGTTGAAGCTGGCAACTCCTCCTCCCTTCAGATGCCGCTTCCAAACTTCCATTGTCAATTTTCTTGTATCCGCAACTCAATTCACTCAGCTTCCAATCTATGCTCCCGCACTCTGCCCACATAATTCTCTCATCCTTCTTCTTAAGACTCAATTATTCTATCATCCCAAGTTGAAGCTACTACCCCCTGTCATATCATCCACTTCTCTATAGCTAAACCCTCTCCCAAATATCCGACTCGATCTACACTATATACAAATACCGACAACTCATTAAGAACATTTTCTCAATACCAATTTTTGCCGGGCCACCAAACTTTTTTACCGACGTATCTAAATCTGGACCCAAATTAGGATACGCATACTCGTTCCAAGGAGTCATAATCAGTATTTGATCGAAAAATTCGGTCTCCATTTTCTCCAAACTAAACTCCATATACTCTTGTCTTTCTCATCTTCATCTCTCCTCACCCCCAGCTCAAATTTCTACTGTTAACCAACTCACTTTCATCTTTCTGGGCTGTACAGGACTCTTATTCAACTAATTCCCCAAATCAGCGCATTAATTTACTCCTGCAATCACTATCATCCAGTTCTACATCTGTCTCTTTCCTGTGGATTCCAGGGAACTATTCAAACACCTCAAATTGAACCATCTACCCCCTATTCTCCGTAGTTAACCCCTTCCCCAGATATCCGACTCGATCTAGCTGATAATCTCCAAACTCACAACACTATAATATACCGATAACTTGTTGGGAACATTATCTCTATGCCAATTTTCCGACCCACCAGCCCTACTGCACCGAACGGATCTAAATCTGGACCCAAAACAGGATACACGAACTCGATGCAAGGTGCCATAATCAGTTGTTGATCGAAAAATTCTGCCTCCAATTTCACTACCAAACAAAACGCCATATTATACAGATTTCCATTTCCTCACCCCCCAGCTGAAATATCTACTGCTAACTGATTCGCTTTCATCTTTCCTGGCTGTACCGGACTCACATTCAACTAATTCTCAAATCAGCCCATTCATTTACTCCTGCAATCACTATCATTCACTTCTACATCTGTCTCCTACCTGTGAATTCTGGTTCACATCAACTTCATGGAATACGACCCAATTGTCGTTGCACAAATTTCTTTATATCCCATAAAATTTCTATTCCTGTACTTACCGCTGATTCTGACCTTAGAAACTATTACCGATCCCTGATACTTGACTCCTGGTATGACTTTTGGAAAAATCAACATTCAAACAAACTTGGAGCAATCGAAAGCAAAGCAGACCCTTGGACTTCTTCCAATCAAAGAAACCGTCTTGAAGAAATAATTCTCTTCCTCCTCAGAATTGGTAACACACGTCCTACCCATTCCTATCGTTTTTTAGGTTTATTCTCTCCCCTCCCACCTTGTCAATACAGCCAATGTTAGAATAATAAATCTGTTTGTTACCTCTTCTCGTGTCCCGCCTCTCTGAAATTCTGTTTTTCCACGTTTTTGACCATAGAAGAAGAAGAAGATGAGTTTTAAAATCATCTGCAGAGAAGGTAAGGACCAGTGAGGTTGCTAGAATTTAGGTACCTATGAAAGCTAAGGAGTACAAAATGGGAGGCAAAAAACATTTCCAATAGTTTCCAGCGGTTGAAGCAGGAATGCTCTCCTGCCCTTCTACTCATTAGCTACATCACCGTAGAAGATGGATTCTGGGTGATTAGACAATTAAACTTTTCTTCAGGATGTTAATTGAACTCCATGTTCAAAAACCATAACCAGCGATAAAAATTGAGAAATCGACGTAAGGATTGACTCTCGATCAGTGTCCCATAAGTCTAAATTATTTGACAGACCACTCATCGCGTCGACTAGTGTTGGGAACTATACTAACGATAGTTTACTTGAAAAAAAAAAAACGGACATATAGTATTGTCGATAGTTTGAAAATTTTCCCTTTGCTTATCAAAATCACGAAATTGTGCCAACTTACAAGTGAAAATTGGAAATGTGCGCCAGATTAGTGAATCAAGTCCAGTCAGATGGTGCCAGTTGTGCAATGGGCATGGCACTACATTTTTATGATTTTTTTCTAGTCGCGTCCATCATCTGGTAACACTGAGATGCATTCCTTCAATGTCAGGAGAAAGGTGAATCTATTAGGCTCAAAGACCAAAATCGGCCAATAGCCAAAAAAAGTGACCAGAACACGTTTTGCATATAGAAAAATGCCAGAACCCAAAAATTTGCATTTTGTTCAGTCAGAACGCGTTCTGGGAAAAGTGAAATTAACCTATGATGTCATCAAATTGTGACGTCACATGCCCGGATTTCAGAGTTATATATGTATAATAGGAGGGGGTCTTGAAAAGAAAACTGATCTATGACGTCAATAGATTGTGACTTCACAAGGTTGACCTATGACGTCACAGGCCCTGCCCTCTAAGCTATATACGATAGGGGGGGACTTAGAAAATTTTTGAGTTGCGAGCTTTGCCGGCTGGCTGGACAGTGGACGTTTTTTTCTGAAAAACCCTCCAGTAAAACGGATTTTCTGTTGTGATCATAATACAAGAACCATGGAGGACCTTGCAAGACATTCTATAGACACTCATCACTGGGCAAAAGTATACTAACAATAAACTAGTGAAGTATGAGGACGAAACTTAGGTAGAGTAAATAACAACCAGAAAGGACAAGAAACGAGTTGAGTAGGAGTTGATCCTGGAGAAATACTTACATCCTTCACCCTACCCACTAGAGAACCCAATTTCTTTACTAAGAAGAGAGAATCAAACTCGACATCACGAGACTTAAGCCGACAATCTATAAATTTGGCTGGAGAGTAAGTGGGCAAAGATACAAACAAACATCAGGGGATCCTTTCAATCCATAAAGGAGGGGAATTGGATTAGGTTCTAAGATGGCTTTCTTTGTTAAAAAACGCTTGATAATAACTTTGTTACTACTAATGAGACTCCTAACCTCTTTGACACAAGTGGGCAAACAGAAGAGGGTATTTTCCTTGGCCCTGCACTGCCTGAGCATCTTATCAACTTTGGAAACATAGGAGGACTTCTCCATAACTACAATGGCATCACCCTTATGTGCTTTTATAAGGATTAACCGCTTCTTCCTAACCCTCCTCTTCAATATGTAATCGAGGGAAGGGGGTGTTACAAATCATTTTGGCTCACTTTATCGGATATACATACCAGGTCTGACCTTCACTGAGAAAATTTATTAATATCCTTTTTCAAAAGTAAGCCCCACGTTTGGGCCTCACGTTGGGCGCCATTTAAAATTTGGTCTTTATGTGGTGCCAAATTTGGGTACACGCGGCATTATGTCGTGATGTATGAATTTCTTCATACAAGTATATAAATTCCTCATGCTTTGGAGGGGGTGGACACACTTTTGAATACAAGAGATCGTTTCCGTTCAATTTCTTCCTCACACTTTTGATATTTCATTTTGTAGTGAAAATAGTCCAATGAAGGTGGGATGTACAAATTGCAGCCTCCGAGATTTGTCCTAGCCCTTTTTCTATGCAACCTTAAGAAAATATACTAGTCTCCTCGACTCGTGGATATTCGCTATCTCGATATCTTTTCTTGAGGCCAATATCGCGTTAGGCATCCCCATCCTTCCACAATCAGTTCTACCTAACAACGACACACCAAAAGAGCAAGCTCAATGTTCCTCATTGGACGGGGTCCTTATATATTCACCACATCTCTACATTAGCCATGGTCTCCTGATTTTTGAGAGGGGGTATCCCAAATTTCAATCCTTCTCCAGGCAGTTAGTTCATCAACTTTACTCAAATTTATAATACGCGGCTGGAATTGCTGCATAATATATATGATATCATTGGCGCAGTCTTTTTTCTCAGCCGTGGCCTTTGAGCTCAGGAGGGAGGCAAGTTTCAATTTTTCTTCTCTTTTAATTTTAGTTCAAAAATTATTTCATTTTTTTTATTTACATTTAGATTTCTTTTAAATTGACGAGTTACTAAGAGAGTGGGAGCTCAGTGGTTTTGAAAAGTGAAGATGTGGAAAAATAAATTTAGTTGTTGGAAGAATTGAAAGATGTTGACAACAAATAGAGAGTCATCTGATAGTGCTTCTATGTGATTGTGAGAGATAAGTCAGGAGTTCGGGAGTAAAACTAATTTGGGACAGGAAAAGATATTTTGAATGAGGGAGCTATCAGAATCACAATGAGAGCATGAAAAAAGGATATAAATGATGAGATGGGTGTGTGTGTGAGTCTACAACAACCAACATTAAAAGATACTTGAGAATCGGAGATGATCAAGAATGAATCGATACGTTCTTCTAATTTATGGTTATTCATATTACCAAGAAGAGTGTACACCCGAAGGTGTAGCAAATTATATTGAACCACAAGAGAAACAGCCGCTAAACGTTTTCGGTTAAACAACCATCATCGGAGCGTAAACGAAAGCGACTCTATTAGAGAGGCAAGAGATGGTGAGGATGTGTGTATCTTATTGAGAAAACGATTCATTGAATAAATTTGAGTACTAGAGTTAAAGTTTAAGCAAAAAACTTGATTGTAGATACAGGTGAAAAGTCGTGTGTTGCTTACGCGGCTGCGTAAGCATTTTTTCTTCCTGTCGAGTTCCTAGAGCGAGACTTGAAATCTGAGACGCAATTTTATGTTTAGTTATTTCGTTATTAGTGCTCAACATGTGTATTTTTGGTCGTAATCTTTCTCAAATGACGCAATGCAAAAAAAAATATTTTCATATTCGTTCAAAAATATGAATTTTCTTCACTCTATAACCTAGAATATGAATGTGTTTTGATATGTACATGCGTTTTACCTGTGTATTCTGTAAAGGTACCACGACAATAAATGAAAATAAGACAAAAAGAAGAGTCGGTGAGAGTGAGGCAGGAAGGGTTGAATGGAATGGTACAGTGTATTTTTAGTTTTTTTTTTTTTTTAGCGATGGCGTTTATTCGTGCAGAAAGTACGAGGACAGATAGTGACTACACACGATATTTTGTTATTCAAAGTTCGAAGCAACGATCAGAGCTCGCAAGTGTTTTTTTTTTTTTCGAGCATCGATGCGATGGGAGAGCGAGAGAGAGAAGAAAGAGCCGAAAATATGAAAAATAGAAACTCTGCGCGGTAATAAATATTGTAGATGGAAGGTAAAATAACGCGTCAATGTGTCGTCGTGTAAATGACATCGCCATACAATAACATATTGTCTGTACCACCTTCTTATTTTTATTTTCCAACCGGATGACTATTATAACCGTGGCGTAAACAAAACGTTCGAATATGTTTGCTACAGAGTACCTGCAAACCGTGATAATATTTTAAACAGACAGAGAGAGAAAAAAGGAAAGATCAGCGTAACAAAGAGTATTTAAAAGAACGACGGAAGAGTGTTGGAAAAAAAATGAAATTGACATTCGTGCGAGGAAAGAAAAGTGTCAAGAAAAATCTACGATCGTGTTTTTTTGTTTGTTATGCTGTATTCGTTTCGCTAATGAGTTCTCGATATATTGAAGTACGCGAACATGCGCCGAGGAAGTGCGATAAATGAGTATAAGATGTTATACGAGGGGATATTGATGTCATTTGGGGCGCGAAAGTCCACTTTGTATTTGTGGTTTTAGCAGTTGATGTAGGTAAGGTGTGACTTGAAAAAGTCAAGATCTCACGGTACTTCTTTATGTGTATAAGAACAAAAGAAATGAGCATATGGCGAAGTATATCTGAGAAACGAAGACAGTAGATTAGATGTTGATGACGTTTGACAAAATATTTGGCGTTTAAAATTGAAAGTTGGCGCTGAGATTTCAATCGATCGAAGATTGCAGAAGTAAACAACAACTTCAAAAGCGGAATTGAGACAGTCGACCAGCGGGGAAGAGAAACTTGTAACGATAATCGTTTGCACTCACGAAATCTCTATCATTGATTATGTCAGTTGAGGCGAGTAGGGGATCTGGCAGCAGTTATTTACCTGGATCATGAGTCGAAGCCACTTTTGATCGCAATTATCTCATTTACTATCAACGCCAGGGAAAATATGAGTAGGATAATATTTTTAGGAAATTGCATAATTTTAAACTTTTATTAGAAGTATTTTTGCTCAAAAATCGATATTTACAGAGATAATGGCGAAAAACTGCTGAAGAGAGCAGTTATTTACATGTATACGAAGTATAACATGGGTTAGAGCCATTTTTGATTGCAATTATCTCATTTACTATCAATGATGGGGAAAATATGAATGGAAAAATATTTCTAGAATATTGTATGATGTTTAATTTTTACATGAAGTATTTTTGCTCAAAAATTAATATTTGTGACCTGTCACAAGAAAACCCATCTTATAGTCCAAATTTTTGAAATTTTTTTGATACCACCGAGTAAAAGAGTTGGTTTCAATGATAAAAATCACTAAAAATCTCAAAAACGATTTTTGGGACGCTAAGGGGGGTTTTCTTGTGACAGGTCACATTTACGGAGATAATGGCAAAAAACTGCTGAAGAGAGCAGTTATTTACGTGTATCTGGGGTATAACATGGGTTAGAGCCATTTTTGATCGCAATTATCTCATTTACTATCAATGCTAGGGAAGAGATGAGTAGGATAATATTTCTAGGAAATTGCATTCTCTTCAACTTTTATGAGAAGTATTTTTGCTCAAAAATTGATATATGCGGAGATAATGGCGAAAATTGCTAATGAAAGCAGTTATTCACTTATATTTGTAGTATAATATGAGTCAGAGCCACTTTTGATCGCAATTATCTCATTTACTATAAACACCAGGAAAAATATGAATGGGATAATATTTTTAGGAAATTGCATGATTTAAAACTTTTATTAGAAGTATTTTTGCTCCAAAAACAATATTTACAGAGATAATGGCAAAAAACTGCTGAAGAGAGCAGTTATTTACGTGTATCCGAAGTATAACATGGGTTAGAGCCACTTTTGATTGCAATTATCTCATTTACTATCAATGATGGGGAAAATATGAATGGAAAAATATTTCTAGAATATTGCATGATGTTTAATTTTTACATGAAGCATTTTTGCTCAAAAATTGATATTTACGAAGATAATGGCAAAAATTGCTAAAGAAAGCAGTTATTTACTTATATCTGGAGTAGATATAATATGAGTTAGGGCCACTTTTAATCGCAATTACCTCATTTACTATCAACGCTAGAGAAAATATGAGTAGAATAATATTTCTAGGAAATTGCGTGATCTTTAACTTTTATTAAAAGTATTTTTGCTCAAAAATTAATATTTACGGAGATAATGGCGAAAAACTGCTGCAGAGAGCAGTTATTTACATGTATCCGGAGTATAGCATGGGTTAGAGCCACTTTTGATCATAATTATCTCATTTACTATCAACGCTAGGGAAGAAATGAGTGAAATAATAATTTTAGGAAATTTCATTCTCTTCGACTTTTAAGAGAAGTATTTTTGCTCAAAAATCAATATTTACTGAGATAATGGCAAAAACTGCTGAAGAGAGCAGTTATTTACATGTATCCGGAGTATAGCATGGGTTACAGCCATTTTTGATCATAATTATTTCATTTACTATCAATGCTTGGGAAGAAATGAGTAGAATAACATTTCTAGGAAATTTCATTCTCTTCAATTTTCAAGAGAAGTATTTTTGCTCAAAAATCAATATTTACAGAGATAATGGCGAAAAACTGCTGAAGAGAGCAGTTATTTACATGTATCCAGAGTATAGCATACGTTAGAGTCACTTTTGATCGTAATTATCTCATTTATTATCAACGCTAGGGAAGAGATGAGTAGGATAATATTTTTAGTAAATTTCATTCTCTTCAACTTTCATGAGAAGTATTTTTGCTCGCAAATTGATATTTGCGAAGATAATGGCGAAAAACTGCTGAAGAAAGCAGTTATTTACATGTATCCAAAGTGTATAACATGGGTCAGAGCCGCTTCTGATCGCAATTATCTCACTTACTATCAACGCTAGGGAAAATATGAATAGAATAATATTTTCAGGAAATTGCATGATCTTCAACTTTTATGAGAAGTGTTTTTGCTCAAAAATTGATATTTACGGAGATAATGGCGAAAATTGCTAAAGAGAGCAGTTATTTACTTATATCTAGTAGATATAATATGAGTTAGGGCCACTTTTGATCGCAATTATCTCATTTACTATCAACGCTAGAGAAAATATGAGTGGAATAATATTTCTAGGAAATTGCATGATCTTTAACTTCTATCAGAAGTATTTTTGCTCAAAAATCAATATTTTTTTTTACAGAGATAATACTGTTGAAAGGGCCAGTTATTTCGCTGTGGTGGGCGACGCGTAAATCAGGGGGGTGCGTCATTTCAAGGGTTTTATTGGGACACAATAAACCCCTTAAAATGCCAAATTTCTTTTTTTCCCGACTTATCGTTGAACTATAGCAAACACCTGAATCTGATTTTTCTGGACCAACCATGTCCCAGCGGTGACTAAACTCGCAGTTCAATTTTTTCGCTGCATCTGACAGAATAATTGAAACGAGCAGAGTTTTTTTTATGGAAAACTCCAACTTCTTCCCCCAATACCTTGAGAGTACTATTTTACATTTACTTTTCTATCTTCTCCTGTTTAGGGCTCAAAATTAGGCCAAATTTTATCCGAGTCTCCTTCCTTCCATATCTGGAAAGTTCAAGTTTTTCGAAGTCCTCTCCCACCACTCTTCTCATTATTCTTGGTCGTTCTTTTCTTTTTCCTCAAGTCCTCATATACCCGCGATTAAGTCGCGAAAATTTTTTCCCTGAAGTAGGCCAGAGTTCCCTCTGAGAAATTTTTCAAGTCGCCCTCGTGTAACTTGGACCTTTATATTATCTGGTCTAAAGACCCCCTTCCATCGCTTGAATGTCTTTTCATACCCTTGCTGTCTCATTTTTCGCTGAGTCTTTGGTTACATGCGCGTAACAGGACAGTAGACCATGTGCGTACGCCCTACATTTTTATGTTTCACTTTTTGTTTCAGAAATTTCGGGAAACCAGTCAAGTGTTCGAAGTGTTCAAAAACTATTGACGCCCAGGACTGGGTCCGTCGGGCAAGGAACCAAGTTTATCATTTAGCCTGTTTCGCCTGCGATGCCTGCAAACGACAGCTGGGCACCGGCGAGGAGTTTGCCTTACACGAGGATCGCGTCCTGTGCAGAAAGCATTACCAAGAACTAATCGAAGGCAGCACGACCAGCTCGGACGGTAGGTGAAATTTAACCGTATATCACAAAACGTAAAATTGTCGTCGAGTTTGTAATTCGAAGACGCGTATAATTAGTAGAACGCGTTGATTTCGCGTCTTCTGCGTGCCGCGAGAAGAGAAAAAGGAGGCGGCGACGGCCGCGTACCCTCGCTATATCGCGTACCTTTACCGGATTTCCTTTTTCACGCTTACACTTGTCGGAGTACAACAACCCCTGACTGTTATCATTTGCATTCTTAATGATAACACGCTTCAGGATATTTCGCGCGTTTAGCCTGTGCGCGTCTCTATCGCGCTCTCCCCCTTTTTTAGAACGAAACAAATTCTGGCGGACGCGGCAATGAATTCGTTATTATACCCTACGCACTTATGGAAACAAAAGGAGAAAATCTTCGTGTTCCTATTATAAATTCTTTGATTTGGCTAATTTCCAGATGGCGGTGACTCGGAAGGCTACCATAGTAAGAATAAGGCGAAAAGAGTGAGGACGACGTTTACCGAAGAGCAGTTACAGGTGTTGCAGGCCAATTTTCAGCTAGACTCGAATCCGGACGGCCAAGATTTAGAACGTATCGCTCAAATTACCGGTCTAAGTAAGCGAGTTACGCAGGTGTGGTTTCAAAATTCGCGAGCTAGACAGAAGAAGCATCTTCATACGAATAAAATCAAACCGTCGTCAAGTAAGTTCTTCAATCCAGAGTTTACGTGTATGTCTTCCAAGCTCTTAAAATTTGTTACCTTGTAAGGCATTTTTAATTTGGTTTTTTACTCTGTCACAAAAATGTTCGACGGTCTCCGATCGTATCACAACTCCGTCAAAACGGAAAAACCTTACGAATCCGTTTTCATTCTTTGGCGTCTGAGAAAAATCAAAAAGTCCTAAGCTTTATAAACTCTTCTCTCTCCAGATCTGCTTTATTTTTGTATCTATTGATTCCTCACGACGTCATTGCTAGCTAGCCTCCGTTCCCATCTACATGAGGAACTCGTTTTGAAACCAAGCCGAAAGCGGCTCAGCTTTCTTTATGCGAAGTCCAACAATTTGAGAATCGAAGCAAGTACAACCATGACATTGGAACAAATCTCGACTATCAGAATTTTGAAGCATTTCAGTCATCTAAAACTATATACGCCTTTGATCCTAATAATGCGAGCTTCATCGGAATTTTTCAAGTCTCTCCTTTTTTTGGAATCTTGTTTCGAGTCTAATCACTGGCTGTTTTCAATCCCCCTCTCCAAATCTATGGATTTATGTTCGTGCGTCCTTCTCCTTTTGACTTTTGAACTTGAAATGTGGCTCTAGTCTTTCCCCTGATCTATGGATTTCCCTTTGATCATTGGATTTGAAAATTTTTAATATTATTTTGAACTCGATCTTTGTGCCCACATACATTAATAATCAGACTTGGAGGAGGGACAAAGTGCTTCAATGACCTTGACCTACTTCAGGGACTTGGAAAAAATTTGAGGTACTTACCACCGAAGAACCTGGGAACTCGGTTATCAAGAAACAAGTAAGAGTTATGCCATTTTTCTATAGTATGCTAATGTCTACGCATTGGCATTTTCCTTGAAGTGAGTTCGACCTTACAACAGTGGCGTAGTCAGAAAATATTGCGTTCGGAGGAGAAGGTCAAATAATGACACGTCGACCTTATCAGAAAAGAAAAAAAAATATCTTTCATGTGACAGGTGAGGGGGTGGAAAAAATGAAAGAAATTTAATAAGGAATAGACCTTAGAGTATTTTGAACGTCTAGCAACAGGGATGGGTCCGACCCCCTGTCTCCTCTTAGCTACGCTACTGCTCTACGATCATTTGCTAATCTACTCTTTAACTATAATAATTTTTCTTTTCAGGCTACCCCTCTATCGTTCACTATTCAATATTGGGAGAAAATGTGTTTATAGGAGGGTATTGTGGTAAAAATATCTCCTTATGTTCGTTCCATTGACCAATCAGAATAGAAGAAACCCAGGTACTCGCTCGTGATTGGTCGGTTTAGAATTAAATCGAGATCGTGAAAATTTTTTTGAGGTATTAGCTCTAGAAGAATAGAAGAATTCGCGTATGAACTCGAGTCTCAAGTTTCACTGAAAACGGGAGCAATTTTGGGAACTGAACTTCGTAATGGTTTGAAGCACGACGAAAGTTTTGAGGTTCAAGATTTGTGGGAATGTCATGATAGAATACCCGTTAAAATGACTCTGGATACCGTCACTGAGTGCAGAAAAATCACGATAAAAAATATATTGGGGTCTAGGTTGAAATTTATGATTTCTAAAAGTAGAACTTACAACTGCAGTTTTTTCGGGGGGGTTAAAATTCCTCGTTGAGCGTTACTACCCGAGAGTATCCTCCTAATTTCCGTTGTTGGGTAATTTTACAGTTGAACATGGAATATTTGTGGGTAAATAAGGAAATTGGATGTCCACTAAGGAGCAAAAAAATTAATCACGAAGCCCCTAGTGCCTTCCGTCTTTCAAAGGGTCGATTATTCGAAAGCTAATTATAGCAGTTCCTGTTTATATCGAAAGTTTATTTTCCAAGTTCTTCTCGAGTCCAATTTTCCCTATTATCGATTTTAACATTCTCTGTGTTTTAAGATTGGAATTACTCTTGGAGAATTGTCACGAAAGTCCAAAACGTAACCTTGACAAATTCTATCTTCTGTGATCTGGGTTACTCGTGGAAAATTGTCGCGAAAATTAATGAAAAAATTTGTAACGGAGCCTTCATTATACTGCCTCCCATACAATAAACAAAGAGTATCACATTATGCTGTAGGGTAGGCTAACCACTCGCCCCCTGTTCTAGGCTCTCTCTATAGTGGGCCTAATAACGTACATAGTGTACTAGGGACTACCCCTGGAAAACCCGCAACGGTTTTTGTCACGCTTTATGACGTCATTAGTGACCTTGACTTACACTTTGGGGACTCGGGAAAATTTGGACCTTCACCTTTGTGATTGTACTAGGTCTTCAATATACTACCCTTCACTCTCGGAATTTGGGGAAATTTTGATCTCAGTTTCTTCATTCTTATGTACTAGGCTAAACTAGGGTTAGCTATTTAGCTTAACATACTCCTGATATGTAGTAAATTAGGGTAGGAGAGAGAGATAAGGCATAGAATGACGTCATAGCCGTAGCTGATCAGCCTAACATACAAAATACTAACCTGTACAAGGCTAAGTCAGCTACTCAACCTAACATACAGAATACTAGGTTTATACTAATCTAAGAAATACTGGTGGAGGGAACGTTACTATGACGTCATCATGACTGACGGATCGAAAGTTAGGTAGAATCGATCGTTATTTCAAAATGTAGCTTATAAAATGCTGTCTTAAGAGGAGATATGTTCGCTTGTGTGTCGCATGTGCAGCACCGCCCGTCATCCATAATGGAGTAGGTGCGGGTTGCGTATGCATTTAATATTGTTTCCTCCAGCACCGGAATCGACCCTTTCGGGTATAACTTCAGTGAAGGAGGAATCTCCTAGGCGAACCCCCTCTTCTACTCGGCAACTGCCAAGTTGCTTTGGCAACCGCCAAGCTGCAGTGCGCCCCTGGCACGCACAAAAACATAAGAGCACTCACAACAACAAACACCACCACAATACACAATACAGTAGGTCACTGTTGGAGTTTCTTCATCTTCTTCTCTCTTCAGGGAAGATCTTGGTCCTCTTCTTCCTGCAGATCTGGATGTTGATGGTACACAGGTGTTGAGTAGGCCATAGCGTGGTTCTGCATTTGCCTGTTCCATTCCTGGTCCACGTTCCTCTTCATGATGGTGGCTGCAAATGCAGACACCTGGTTCCATGCTTCTTCGGAACCTAGCATGGTGGGTACCAGGCTACTCGGGTCGAGCGCTTCATCTACCCCGATCTCTTGAAGAGACCGACTAAGCTCGTCCCGCTCACGCCTCCACGCCTCACACTCAAATAAGGTGTGTTGTGGTCCATCATCCCGCCCTTGGTCACAGTGCGAACACGTTGCCTGCTCAACTTTCCTCAACTTCTCGTGAAGGTACTTGTTGAAGCAGCCATGGCCGCTTAACACCTGCGTCAGGTGAAAGTTCAGCTGACCATGGTGTCGGTTCATCCACTCATCAAGGTCGCGTATTAGCACACGGGTTGTCCATGTACCCAGCTCACTCTGGGCAATTCTTGCTTTCCACTTTACAAGCAAGGAGCGCCTGGCCTCCTGCTTGACCCGTGAAGCTTCTTGGTTGGTCGTCGTTCTCTTCTTTGCTTCGAACACCACTGCTCTCTCCTCAGCAAGGACTCGATTGGTGGTGAACGTGCTAATACACAAAGAGCCTCCATCGAGACAGTGCGGTAGGCACTAACACACCTTAGTGCAGCTCTTCTTTGGATCTTCACCATCTCTCTCCTTCGGTATGGTATCTTCATGCAGTCGGCCCATACTGGCGCACCATACAGGAGGATCGACAAGGCGGTGCTCATCATGATCCTTCTTCTTGCTTCTCTCGGTCTTCCTAGGTTCCTCATCAGGCGGCTTAGGTATCCAACTACCCGGCCCGCCTTTTCCGCTGCCATCAGGAAATGGTGCCTGAAGCTCAGCGTTGAGTCAAACCAGATGCCCAGGTATTTCATTTGCTTCTTGATTTCAATTTCAGGCGAAAGGTGGGTGGCTTGAACTTCCGACGGGTCGTGAATAAAATGGCCTCCGTCTTACTTGCTGCTAGTTCAAGTCCAGCCGACTCGATCCAACGCGTCACATCCTCTAGGGCCCGGTTTACCCTGCTCTCCACCGCTACAGTTGTTTCGGCAGTGCATACCACCAGGGTGTCATCCGCATAGCAGATAAGCTCAACCCCCGGTGGCAGCTTCACCTTGAAGATTCCGTTAAATGCGACGCACCACAAAATAGGGCCGGGGACCGACCCCTGCGGCACCCCACAAGTAACAGGGCGCTTTACTGTACCAGCAGACGTCTCTGCTTGTATTTCACGGCAGCTAAGATAGCTGCTGATCATCCTGAGCAGGTATGCGGGCACCCCTGCGTTCACAAGAGCTTCCAATATCATCTTCCATGGAATTGAATTGAACGCATTTCTTATGTTAAGGCTGACGGCTGCGCAAAACGGACGCATAGCAATCGCTGACTCGGCTATCTTCTTCAGCCGGATCCCAGCATCTGATTTGCAGCGTCCAGTTTGAAAACCGTACTGGCTATCAGAGATTATATCTCTTTCCTTCAGATAGCTCTCCAAACGATTGGCTATCACTCTTTCTGGAAGTTTCCCAACATTGTCTAGCAGACAAAGTGGACGATAAGAGGATGGTAGATCAGATGGTTTATCCTTCTTATCGATCAACGCTAGCCTGGCTTTCTTCCATCGCACAGGGAACAGTCCCCCAACAATTGCCGCATTGAACGTATCAACAAGCAGTGCTGGGTCACCTGAATGTATGGCGCTCCAGACTGGATTTGGAATCTCATCCGGGCCTGGAGCCTTCCAATACTTACCCCGCAGTCTATTGACTGCTGCATCCACCTCCTCGGTGCCTAGGAGGGATATACCATCCTCTTCTACTATTGGTCGCGTTACCATTGGTGGTGGCTGCTGTGGGAACAAGCCATCAATGATTTGACCCACAACATCCGGCTCGATTCGGCTCATTGCTGAGAGGCCTTTTAGCTTCTTCAGCACTAACTTATAAGGCTTCCCAAACGGGTCGTCATCTGCCATCTCACATAGCTCTCGCCATGCAGCACTCTTGCTGTCCTTGATGGCCTTCTTCAGCTTTTTGCGAGCCAGCTGGTATTGGGGTGCAACCGCCCGCGCCCCTTCGCGGCGACTACTACGCTGGTATATCCGGCGCTGACGGTTGCACTCTTTTCTCAATTCAGCAATCTTGTTGGTCCACCAGTAAACAGTCCTCCTCTTCTTTGGTGGAAGAGGAGATATGTTAGCTTGTGTGCTATTTTTTTAATGCCTCAATCCGTCGATGGTGCTCGAATACCTATCAGACACCCGTAACTCCTCCTTCAGTTCAGCAATAGGATAAGCCGTTCCCAACTTGATGACATTTCTCCAATTTACACCCATTCTTACCAAACAATCCTAAAATTGCTGGACTCCATTCAATCTTGCGGGCTTTGACTGGATCTTGGCGCACTGCGCACCAACCCTCAGCTTATGCACTGAGGCAGGTGTTCCTCGTCTCCGCTACCGCATTCTTTCACTTCCTGCTCAGTTTTTGGTTCAAGTGCCTAATACCCATCCCATCTTTTCGAATGCTTTCAGCGAACGTAATTCACCACCTGAGTCACTTCAATCTCATCTAGGCACTCACCTCAAACCTAGGCTCTTACTTCCTATGTTTTCATCCCTATCCCTGACACCCTTCTTGTTCCTCTTATATTTCCAAAACAGCTGACAGTGATTGATTTTCTCAACTTATTTCATTTGCATCGAAGTATTTTCAAAGAACTTTAACTAGCCTACTCGTATATGCTCTGAGAAGTGAGATTTAAAACTTCTTCTAGAAGTCCAGAACAGGAGCAGAAGTAAGAACTTCAAAATCATTAAGACACTAGGTACTTTTTCCTGGATAGAAATGCAGGGTAAATATCATTTTCATTCGGTACATGATTGTTCTAAAAATCCTGTAACCGAAAACGTAGGTACTGTACTGAACTTGAAAGTAAACAATATGATTTATTTTTAATAAGCTCGTATTTTCTGATTCTATGTTTCAGTAACGCACAATAATAATAATACAATTGTTTCCGAATCAAATAATTATTCGCGCCAAATAAACCTTCATCTGACGTATTCCTTCCAGCAACACCATCAACAACATAATATTAAGACGTCACCAATTTATATTCCTCAACATACGAGTGAGTAACACAATAAAAATTCGAAATTTGTTTAGTTTGCGAAATGAATGCACATTTTAAGGAAAATTTGTCGCTTTATGCTTTATCCTTCCACGGTAAATATTTGGCGCTTTTTTCTCTCGTTCTGCGAGGAGGTGAGAAGTAAGGAGCTAAGATCAATATTCGGGGTTAATAACCCCACCATAATTTTTTATCTGCAATAAATTCAGTGCTGTAATAGTATTTAGAATACTGTATTTTGATACGTCTCCGAATGCTACCTCATTGAGTTTTTAATTACTTAGTTACTAACCGAACTTAAAAATAAGTTGAAGAATTAAATTCGGCTCATTTTTCGTTTCAGCTTCGGAGTCCTCTTCCTTGGATGAATTATCGCAAGATTCTATGCTGTTATGTCCAATGCGAGGCGAAAATGTATGAAAACAGGAATTCGATTGGTCCTCGTGTCGTAATTTTTATTGTTGATGATACCATAACGAAGGCATACCTCATGGATACGTCCATCTACGTAGTTAAATATTGTTTGTGCTGTGATTTACTTAGTACATAATATTAAATATAAAATTTATTACTATTATTATCATTATTTTTTTTTTTTTATCACGAAAACCGAGGATTTGAAACAAAACGATACTTCTAAAAAAAAAAAAAAAACTCACTCTTCATTTTTCTTTCCTTCTGTAAATAAACTTAGGATCGTGTAGTTGAATGCAGCACCGTACTGAGCCTCTGACATCTTTTTTTTTTCTTTCTTCTTTTTATTTCTTTCTTTTTGCTTGTTGTGTATAGTTTCTCCTCTTTTTGTGTGAAATCTTAGTATCTTATTTTTTGCAAGTTTTTTTCCCTTCTGTCCCCTAAATGTTAACCATTAGTCTTATTGCATGATCAGTTTCGTTTTCCATGAAAGAAAAAATTTTTTTAAAAATCATTCAACAATAATTTTGTTACTTTGCCTACTTTTTTTTTTTCTTTGTGGAAATTGATAATAAGAAACGTGTGTATAATTTTAAACGTTATTTATTATTTTCTTTTTTGAGAAAGTTGATAGTCTAGAAATGCGCCCAAATACTATTTTGTAATGTAACTTAATTACTGTCTGTTGATAATGTTGAAAAATAAAATCACGTTATTTTTCTAATTTTGAATACGGTGTAAAATAATCTTGTCGAATACTTGCCGATAAACTGAAGTAGTTGTAGGAATTCGAATAGACCTGCCTCACATCCTCGTATATTTAGCGCCGACCACGACTCTGGAAAATGGAAGGTTGAATCGACCTAAAACGTTCTTCAGTACCTTGAATAAAGTTTCCGCATCAGTAAATGGCCCGCCTCTCATTGAATTCTGAATAATATTCTTTCACGTTTAGGTCGATAGATACTGTCAAAAAACAAAATGAAACTTTTTAACAGGGAACCTTGGCAAGAAAGTCGAACTCTTTAATATTCCTCCTCTTTCACACAAGTGTCCATCTCGGGCGTCAAAATTCTCGCAAGTCTTTTTCCTGATTTAGATAAATCTGCTCAGTCATCAGAATTCTAAAAGTCGGCAAGAATATTGCGATTATTCGAAGTATTCCCCTTCATTCATATGTGTAGCTGGATAGTAAAAATTCTTTCAAGTCTCAGCTCAAAAGTCGAAATTTTTTCAAGTCGCCAAAGTAAGTCAGACTGTCCGCCCCTTATGGCACAACAATTCGTCGAAAGGACTGCGAGCGTCCATCTCAAACAACCCCCGATAAAACAGGTTCCCAGCCAAAATTAATTTTTCACTATTTTTATCTACTGATGTATTCGTGTGACAGAGAGGAAAATCTAAAAAATGTTGACGTAAGAGGGAATCGAATTTTTCTAAATTTCCAAGTGCTACCTCGCAATTTTTCAATCTAAAATTTATTATAAGAATAATCGAATCCTTAAGTGTGCGAGCCATATTGATACAAAGGAGGAGCCCAGACACGTAACTGTAAAGAATTTTTTCTGGACAAAAAACTCTACAGTTACCTGTTTTGTGCCTTCTCCTCCTTTGTATAAAATTTATTACACTTCTCTGGAAGTCGTATTTTAAGGAATAATTTGTCCTAGAAAATCTGAAAAACACATTCTGGCAAAAAGACGAGAAAAAAGAACTCGATAACTAATATTTCCAATTTTGTCTTATGTTACGGAAAATTTGCTAGCATTAGACTATTAAAGTGATTTATTGTTTTTTTTTCGCACTTCTTTCCCGAAGTAAAAAGAATAAAATAAATGAACGGAAAAATACAAATAATTCACTCTTTATTGAGAACAAATAGTACGAGAACAAATCGAGAATAAAAAACTCACATCAGTCTTCTTAAAAGCTTTAAATAATATTTTTGTACTGTAATAAAAATAATAATAAAACAAAATCACGAAATTTTCAGAATCACATTACGATAACAAAAATAGAACATAATTCTCCTTAAGTAGGACGCAATTTTCCAATTCACAAAAAGGCTTGCCATCCTTCAAATAGCAATGCAAGATTATTAATATTCTTCGCTTGCTGAATAAGTCTGTTGACTTGTCCTGCGACGCTGGTCGGAGTGCCATCTTCTACTCCTTGCAATTTCAATTTCAATCTGGATAAAGCTCTGGACGCGGTTATATTTATTTCAACATCTTGAAGAATAAATACAAGAAGGTAAGTAGGTAATACTTCTATATGAATACATTGTCAATGAATCATTTTGTTCACTAACCTTTTCGGACTTCAGCATTTTTTCCTTTTTCATTCTGAACGGAGGCGCATTTTTCAGGGGTAAGTGTCCACGAATACAAAGGGTCATGTATGAATACTTCACTCGTGGTGCAAATGATCTCAGTATTTTCTCTTAGCACGGTCATGACTTGCTCGCAGCACCTACAAACAAGTATCAACTTTCGATGTAGGTAACCGCACAGTAAAAAACTGAGCTCCACTGCAATACGATAGCTCACCTCCTGAAAATACCGTCGATTGAAATAATCCCCATTCCATCTTCGATATCGCGGGTCAATCTAAACGGAATACGTTCCGGGTATGTGAGATTCAAACCTTGATCGAAAGCAATACCGAAGTCAATGTGAATGAGTTCGGCTGTCTTTTTATCGATCAGAATATTTTGGACGTGACGATCGCCCAAACCTAAAATATAGCCCACCATAGATGTGGTGGCCACGCTGAAACATATACGTCAAGAACGTTGAAGAGAGATGACGAAAATGTACAGAATTTTGACGTCTACCAGAATTTATTACCTGTGTATGTAAGCCAATTTTCGTTCGAACCAAACCGACGTAGATGGAAAATGCTCGACGAAAAAGTATCGGAATACGGGCTTAATTTGAGAACAGACTTTTTTAAATACTTCGATTCTCTTCTTATCCGGTTGTCTTTTATAATCCTGTACATCGATATCATGATACGTTTCTTTTTATCGACAGCGGAAAAAATTTCAATAAAAATAAGAAACTGACCATTAACATCTTCCAAGCCTCTCTGGTTGTCATGTCGTTGGGACGGAACCGCTTGTGGGCTCCTTTACTCGTGTCACTTATGTACTTGAGGTACTCACTAAGAGACATGGTATTCGTACAGAATTCTAAAACTCCACTCCGCTGAGAGAGCGGAACAATCTTATATGTACGCAGCAGTAAATTTCTTTTTGAGGTATGCTTATTGGCGCTGAGCAATTTATTCATGATGGTGAAAACTTGTTGCATGACTGCGTCCATTCGCATATCGTCTTGACCCTGCAATACAAATTACGAGTGTTGAATCTCGAACTACTTGGTAACTATCTCTGAGAAAGTAGTGGGACTATCTTGTTGAAAGCCCAAGGAAAACAAATGGCAATGAATATCCAATATTTAAGGATATTGATCGCAATCTTCTCAATGAGTAACGAAGATTGCGCTAAAGGGTGGCTTTAAACTACGACCTCTCGCAGACGAGGTTCCCCACTGCCGTACAAAGTTAAATTGACGTATATGCAAAAACAACGATCATCGAGACGAGGTCTTCCGCGCAATTTGTTGTTAGTGTGTTAATAGTGAAGCTTTCTAATCACGCACCACTACTACCACAATCGAATGTAGATGCCTACGTCAATTTTTTTGACGTATATGCTTTGTGATATGCCGCATCTGAGATCTTGGTGAAGGAAATTATTACTGTTATTGAAGTCTGAATTGAGAACTGATTCTAGAAAACAAATGGTGATCTGATTTTCTTCCGAACACATTTTTCAACTCATTTTGAATTTTTTCCTTGATTTAATTTTGTACAGCAGAAAACTGAACTTGCTTTTCTTTGCTCGTCGCACTCGTGAGCCGAGTTCGATGGTTAATTTTATACCAGGGTGATTATGAACCTCTTAATACAAAGTTTCAAGATGATAGATAATACAAATATCCCACCTTCACCATCTGATCTCGTACTTGACCATCGGTACATAAACAGCTGATTTTTTTCGGCGCGTTAACACCGCCTAAATATGTGACCTTGTTTTCGATACGTCTTATGCCTAGAAAAACAGAAAAAAGATCAGTTTGAGATTGTTTACGAAGTTTGAGATCGAGTTATCCTTAGCTTACCAACGATATCCTCGTAACGACCAGATTTATTGATCGGTATTTGAAACGTAGGACAGAACGTGTTTTCAAAATCCTTGATCTTCAATATTCGCAAATTTTGTGAAATTTTTGTCGCTGCAATAAAATTAAATGAACGACAATTAAAACTTGAACTTTAAAGAAAATAGGTCGTGATTTGTAGAACGAAAATTGCATATTATTCTACCTGCTCCTGGTACACGTTTGGTCGTGGTTTCATCGTACGCAAGTTCGATATACGCCTCGTTCATTTCCTCCATTTGGCCGATGATATTCTTTATTTTCTTGTCCGATCGCAGTTGTCTTATCAAATCACGGGCTGCGATCACACGATCCTGCAAATCATCACAAGTTATTCAAGTTTTCACGCTTCTATTTTACACAGTAATCAGAGAGAATACTGAAGTATCGGAAGATACTTTTACAGAAAAACGTAGACGAGAATATAATGGTCATTAAATCGATAAAAATTGAGAAACGTGATGAATTAAGATCGATAGTTGCAGGGAGGGAATTTTCGAAAAATTCTATCTTGAAGCCGTACATAGAGAGGAAGAGATTTTGAGAAATACTCCAACTATCCAGCTGTGAAGGGATTTCAACTCAATTTGAATTAGATTTACGGCCCGCAGCCAGAGGGAGCCCCCCCAGCGTTGCACTTTCCTTCAAAGAACTTTTCCATTATTATTGGAAAAAAATATTAAGGTATGCCCCCCCCCCCTTTAATTTTAAATTCCTCTTCTGAAGAAACATTTCGGCTACGGGCTTGTATACTTGAAAGGAGCGGTACTGGAAGAAATTTTTTACAATTATTTAGTCAATTTTAATCGGTAATCTAAATCAAAAATTTTGCGTTTAAGGATATTGGTAGCGTAGAGATCAATAAAATATTCTGGTGGAGCCAAATAGTTGAAGATTATTTTTGAATGCCTTTTTATCAAGGAACGCAGGGAACCTGTTCTATAAGTTGAATTGGTTTTGATATTGAGAATTCAAATCGAAGTCTTGAAGATTCTCAAGTTTTCCTGTGTCTCTTTTATCATGAAGTATATAGCCTGAAAGTAAGAATTTTTCAAAATCCCTTTCCTTCCTATCATATACATATATTATGTCTTCAAAGTCAACATTTCCCTCCAAGTCCCTCTCCTATCATAGATTATAACTCGAGAGTCGAAATTTTTCTAAGTCTTTCTCCTATCATACATAGTATGAGAGTCGAAATTTCAGCAGGAAACTTGTTCAGGAAAGCAGGGAACCTGTTCTATGGGTTGAAAAATAATACATTACGTGACCCGCATTAAGGTGGCCCCTTCAAGTAACTATACATTCAATGCTTTGTACACTAATTGGCTTAGCCCCTTCAATAAGGTAGATATGCAATGCTTCAAACACCATAAGTCCTCTTTATAACTTTTAGGTCGAAATTTCAACGGGGAACCTGAAATTTGTTTTTTTTTTTTGAAAAATTTTCCGTCCGCCCCAAATGGACTTGAAAAAATTTTGTTTCTTTTTTTGAACTATGTGTGATATGAGGGGAATGACAAGAGGGGGACTTGGATTTATTTATTCAATTAATTAATTTAATTATTTATTCATTCACTCTATATATTTATTTATCTATTTGTTTATTTATTTATTTCTATTCATTTATTCATTTACTTATTTATTTATTTATCCATTTTATTTATTTTTATTCATTTTTAAATTAGCCGTCCGTTGTCCTTTGAGGTAAATATAATTATGTAAGAACGCGTTACCGTTCTCATGAATTTTCGTGTTGGTAGGGTTGTATCGATACTCGCAGCCAGGTTTGGTAGTTGATGATTTATAAGGTAGATAAGAGTAGTAGATATTTAGTTGTCAATTGATTACTCCTTTTGTATGTGCGTTAAGATATCGGGAAAACAGAATGCCGGAAAGACTTCGAGCACCAGTAAACGATCAGCCGACATTCTTACATACAATATTATGATAGAAGGACTTGAAAAATTTTTAATTCTTCTCATAATATATGATAGAAGGAGATTTTGGAAAATTGGTGTTTTTTCAATTCAGTTCCAAACTACCATAGAGGTCGAATTGATAGTACGTTTTTTTAATAGCGGTTTCTCCTAAACCTGAATTTAAAAAATTTCGACTTCAAACTGATGACTATTTTGGCCACTAAATATTGTACGTCAGAAGGGTGACTAAGAAAAATCTTGATTTTCGAGTCACATATTTTTAGGATGGGGAGTAGGAAAAAATTGGAATATATAGCTACGAATCTAAGAGGAGAGAAGGGGGCGAAGACTCGAACAACAATTCCCATAAAGACTGAGTGACGACCTCGAGAGTTATACATAAGGTTGAATGGCTTTACTTCAAGAATTCAGGATCTTACCTCGTTCTTATTGCTGTTCGATGCACTCTTGCTATATTTATCGTCCGCCGTATAATTAACTAACGAAAATATAAGTGGCAAAGTATGATGCGGATGATCGCGGGCACAAGTGACTATAAAACAGAATTTCGAAAAAGTTTCACACATGAAAACAAAATTCGTAAAATACCACCTTGGACGTCGATTTATGCTTACCGAGTAACCTAGTCAGCAAATTGCCGAAGCATTCAGCAGTATTACGTGTGACATGGGCCATCAACTGTGGTAACACGGGCAAAAATTTGTACGAGGGAATTGGAGCAGACATAGCCGATAAGAGTTCTTTGTGCAAATTGACATTTGTTTTTTGATTCAGCCAAAACGATATTACCCGGAACACTTTCAAATCTTCTTCGTCGCCTTCGATTAATCCTTTCAAATAATACCTGAAATTGACAAAAATATTACATCAGAAAACTAAGTTCGTCTTCTTCGACCATTATCTCCTCCTCTCGCCACGAAAATCTACCTAGCTGAACTTCTGCAAGTGCCAATAGTCTGCACAAAGTCCCTCACCTAGAGACTACAACACCAATCTTAGAATGGGTAATACGTTATGTTCATTTTAAGATGTCCATCCCAAAGTTTACAGGGACGGGAAATGTGACGTCAAAGCCAGAAAAACATTACAAGAAATTCTTTCTCGATGAGGTCGAGCGAAGAGCACTCTCACTACATTAAGAGTCAAATCCAAGTTTCTAAGATCAATAAAAGAAACCACTAACTTGAAAGCTAGCATCATATATCGTTCTTCCTTGCTTTGCATGTCTTTGACTTCTGAATGCTCCATCTTACTTTGATTAGCCAAAGTAATTTTGGTTTTTTGCCAAACTTTGTCACTTCCTCCGTCCACCACGTCCATAGCACTTGCTTTCTTTCTCGATTCGCTGACATATCTCTTTTGTTCCACGAAAACGTCCGACTTAATATATTCGGCTATCTCTTTGTATTGTCGATCAGCAAATTCGGCAAGTTGCTTATACGTTTTCAATCGTATTTTACGTTCTTTTCCGGTCTCTCCCGGAGTCTCGGGTAACAAATCAGCCGCCTACGAATATTCGTGAATTACAATAAAAATGAAGTGAATGCAGGAGGACATAAATGTAGTATAGAAGATACCTTTTGAAAATGTTCTTGAATAATTGTATCGGCATTCTCAAAATTAATTTCAGACAGCCATTTTCCGTAGGTTCGATTCAAGACAGCGCAGAATGTATGCGATTCTGTAGTTTCGTCCCTCTTCAACAAATCTTTTATCAAGTACCTGCCAGAAGTAAGACGTAAGTTTTATTATTTCTAATGATAAAATATATAAAATACCATCAACAGTTGTCATCTACCTAGCGACGTCATTTTCATCGCGATCCCACAACACGCGTGCTTCCTCAAACCGCACTCTCAAGTCGTTCAGAACTGATTGCCCTTGCTTGTATTTTATTAGCGATAAACAAATATCGGCGAAGTTGAAATCACGATCTCGACGAGCTTGCTTGGCAATACTCAACACAAAATCGCGAGCCTCTTCGAGGTCCATATTTATCATGCGTACTCTTTGGTAAGAAATTATTTGCTTGTGATCGAAATTCAAACCAGCGCTCAGACCATCTCGGGTATACCAATCTTTTATCACATCGGAGATGTCGTCTAGAAGGGTAAAGTTTTCTATGTCCTGCAAAAATACAGATCGAATCATTCGTAAGTTGTTAACGAAGACAAATATTTCGTTCGGGACACGCACTTGTAAACACTGTAGTTTTCCCATAACGTAATAGACATTCTTGGTCGACTCCAGACCAACACGCGCGATCTCATTGACCAAACTACTTTTTGCCTGTTCTACGTGTACTCGAGCGCCTTCGTAATTACGTCGATGAATATCCCTGAGCGCGGCAAACTGATAATAATAGAATGTTTTCTCGTCGTCGCATGGTTCTTCGATGTCCCATTGGCCCAGTTTCCATGCGCATTGATATTGAGCGTTTTTTTGGTGAGGATTTAGCTGATCGAGTGATGCCGAGGTAATACTTTGCAGATGATTGAAACAAGAATTACCGAGAGCGGAAGTCAGATCTAAGTACATAAAATTTATCAGTATAAAATTGAGTTTTCTATTTTTAGAAAAGTAATGGAAGATTCATACGATACCGTTCACTCTGCTTGTCGGTAAAGGGTTGCAGGCCAAACTTATATCGCATGATTCAATTACACGTGACCATTTTCCTATTTGCTGATAGTGAAGAATTCGCGCATCCGAATCAAGCAATGAGGAAGAACCGCAACCGTATAGCGCATCTGAATCGCCAATTCTCGAAAACGCCTGAAACCGAGAATGAGGGCGAATGTAACTCTTGAACTTGAACAATCCTCAAAGCTCATGAGTTCTTGATAAATGTTATCTCCTCATTTCTGACACCCAACCCGAGAGATTTACTCCAGCTTAGATCTCTAAAACTCATAATTTTAGGTCAGGTAATTCTCAGTTTTATTTCAACATAGTTATGAACTTCAAAGATAAAAAAAGTTGATCAAATTGAAGATCTTTTTATCAATATTAAATTTGGTCTACCAACTAAGGATATAATTCTCGATCTGCCATTTTCTACCGATTTGTGGTTTTGATATCGCAGCTCCCCTTGTGAATCTAACGGCCTTGACTTAAGGACCCTGATATTCTGTCTTCGATTTTAAACAATTTTGACCTACATCAATACACGAACATTAGGGAGTTCAAACATTTTTTACCTTAGAGCTTGATCTACATGTAGTAGGAAGAGAGAGGAGAACTGAAAAAAATGGAGGTCATAATCTCGTTTTCTGACCATCGAGGCTTTTTAGGTTGAATCCATACAAGACTAGTGAGCTTTATAACATACATCAACTCCAAGCACTTGGAAAGATTCCAAATTTTGCTACAAAAGGACCAAAGGACTTCTTTCACTGGGTTATGTTTCGAGTACAGCAAACAAAGAGAAAGGCACTGTATAGAAAGTTGAACCTTCCACTCCCTGAAGTGAACCAAATGACCGTCCAGGAAGTCTAACGACCTCGACCTATTTTAGAGCTTGAAAAAGTCTGCCATCAGAGGTCGAAGAACTCGAGACCCTCTCCTTTCCACTGATACTCTGTGAACAATAATACCACTTACTTCTCGAAGCACATTTAGAAGATCGTTCTGATTCTCAAACGTTTCTTTTTCAACCGCTTCCAGGTACGATAAGATGTTTCCATCGTAATGAACACCATCGTGCTCTCTATAAGCAAAAATTCCAGAGAAGATACGACTTGATTGTATCTGTGGACTTTTGATACGTCATCAAAATGAAGATACTTTACTTGATCAATGAATTTAGATAAAGTTCAGCGTACAAAATGCAAGTGAAATAGGCATGACAGTGGAGTGCCGCTTTAGCGACGTACAGATAATTCAAGTTCAAGTCATTCCTAGAACAAGAAAAATGATGATTGGTTAACCACATAAGCACTCAGTTCATTCAAACATAAACATGCGATAAATTACTCACGTATCAACAGCTCGACTCAATCTGATGAAATTTGCTGCATCCAATAAAATTTGGATGCATGACTTTTCATTATAAATACTAATGTTGGTATCTTCTGAAACAATGTAGATGACAATGTACGACCATTAAAATCAAAAATTTACATTATCTTATAGTCTGTTCACGTTAAGAAAGAGCTCAGAAAGCGGACTTTTACGACAGATAATCTTCTTCGTTCACGTGACGTCACTAACTGCTAACATCGAGCAATTTTGATCGATAGTGCGCGATATTCTGCGATAGTATCGCAGAATTTTGCGATAGTATCATGCGATGGTGCTTAGAACATTATCGACTCCCATAAGAATACACAGGGAACATTTCGATCATGTGTTAGTATTTTAAAATGAGAAATAAATAAGGAATTCAACGTTGATAATCAAGATCTGGAAGATCTCAAGTATTTGAGAATGTATTTTTGGTTTCTCACTTCATTCTTCTATTCAAATATGAGCAAATGATTGAATTCAATTTTTCTTCTTACGGAAAAGTCCGTGTAAAAAAAGTTTGTTTACTTTCCCTAAGCACCATCGATCACAAATCTCGAAATTATTTTGAATACAAGGATGCTGTGACGTAGGCGTGAACGAAGAGGATTTCAACTTTGATTTAGGGATTTTGGAAAAATTCAGCTGGCTTTTGGCTTAATTCAGCTGACCAATGCTTTGACCAATGTTACAAAGAAAGATGAGTCTAGATCAAACGATCAGGAGAATTGGAGCTTTGTCATATCTGTGGATACCTAATCTCAAGTTTGTGTGTCATCTCCATTGGACGACTGCACTACAAGCTTCTACATTGAATGGCTGAAAAGCTGAACCAAATTGGAATGATGGGAGCAGGGTTGTAATGTTTCAAACAAACTATATTTAAGACACACAAAAAAATCAAAATTGTGTTTTCAACGGAAATATGTTTAAAATGTATTCTCTTTGTTTTAAACTTGTTTTTTTCAATACATTAAAAACCTTCTCTTCCCCCCCCCCCCCATATTTACATTATTATTCTTCACTAAAAATGAATATTTGACAATTTTTCCAAGGTTGAAAAAGTAAAAAAAAAAAATTAGTTTAAACGATGTTCAAAACCGATGTTTAAAACATTCAAAATGTGTTCAAAATGATAGTTAAAACTCCAAAAATGTATCCTAAACAATAATTCAATGATTTGAAGCGGTTTTAAACAATGTTTGAAATATTTAAAACGTGTTTCAAAGAGGAAATTAAAAAACCATCATTTAAACATATTTTAAACATAAAATATGTTCTGAACTGGAAAAAACATGTTTTTTGTGTTTTTTTTTTTTTTTTTGCAACCCTGGATGGAAGTGGAACTAGTCCTTAGTGAAACCAATCTTTCTTACCATCGTTAATTTTAAGGCAAAACTGTCTGACTTAGAGAGTGGAACTTACCATAGGACTTGAAGTTTGAACAATCAAGAAGTGCATTTTGTTATAGGCTATATTTTGCGAGAAAAGAAATTTGACTTACTTTTGCTTTTAGCTTACAAGGGTTTAAATGAAGCTGGCTTTCAGCTTCTCTCTTGTCAATGAAAATTTAACTGAATTTGCCATTTGGCCTTCAGCTGGCTGGAATACACTGTCAAAAAGGGGCTCAAGGAAGAACAGTTTTCAGCACTGCCCATATATTCTAAGTTGGTAATAAGAATGGGCGAATGGCCCTTTCTCAAACTTTTTCTGAGCTCTTCTTCAACGCGATCAGACTAGTAGAATTGAAAAAATGACAGCCTAAACTATAATTATGTTATCATCAGTCCGTCCATATTTTAGAAGCATTACAATCGGCAAAATTGAAAACGGAACTAGAGCAATATCTTTACATTTGAATGTTCACTAAGTAATCTCAAAATAACTTGAAAACAAGGCAATCCATAAGAAAAATCGAGAGGTGTAAAATTTTGTATAAATTAATATTCTCTCATAGAAATTGTTTCAGATTGATTGAAAGAAACCAAATGCACTAAAGGACCAACACTGGAAATAAACCAGTGAATTTTTATGCTCTAGCGGCAGGGATTGCCCCCAACTCACAGGGGTATTTGAGTGGCGTTGTCGGTTGAGGTTCGTACTACTTTTTAAAACATTGCGGTAAATGGGAAACAGCGACGAGCAAGAGCAACAGCGCTCAATATGTTTCTTACAGAGTTTCCGATGTTGATTATTTGGTATACTTATTTCAGGAAACCTATGGTCCAACAATAGTCCCCTTTTCGCAGTGTGCGATACTAGCGCTTTCCAACACAATGATTTTTTCCTTCAAGTTTTGATTATAAATGTTGGAGTTGCGCTAAACAGGATCAGGAATATCAGAGCAATTTTCTTATTTGAATTTCGAGTAGTTCCTGAATATGTCGAGAGCAAAACCATTTAGCGAAAAAATCAAGAGAATAAAATTTGTGAAGCGTAAAATTTTCTAGTAGTTACCCTTTCATAAAGAAAAAGAATTTGATAATTTAGAAGAAAGCTTCCCTCGCTACTGACGCCTCCCATTGATTGTACAATTTTCGTTGGGTGCCATACTGGCGCTGACCCGCCTAAGTTGACACTCAATACTTCCTCAAACGATCGATCATGGCTAATTTCAATTACAGATTTACAGGCCTCTTGACATAAACAGGCAACCTTTGACCATGTAGTAACATTGACACAGCGAGTGAATGACGCTATCATTTGTCCAGTCGTCTCAACATTGGAGGTCAGAAAATCAGATTAGATTGTATAAGGACGGTTTGACAATGACGTGGCAAGAGGATGATATGAGCCACGCCTACCAATGCATTTACAGTTGTCTTAACGAGACCCAACCGGCTCATTTTTGTAGTTTTTATCACTATCAGCAGTTCATGTTACTAAAAGGGTCTAAGCTGGCAACCCAATCTTAGACGTAAAATCAAACTAATAAGTAAAACACTTCTCTCATAAAAAATTCAAGTCAACTCTATGGGCTACAACTTACATTCTCTCCAATTTTTCATAAAAATCAGTATTTTTTAGGATACTAAAACATGTTCAGCCCTACAAAACCAACGATAATCTTTCAACGTCTCGTCTTCCTTATCATCCGCCTTATGCAACAACTCAGAAACAGTTACTCTTTTCAATACTTACGCTCTACCTACTACTTTCCTCTTCTCTAACAACCTACCATACCTTTTCGCAAGTTGATGACCCATAGAGTAGTAAAATAGCTCACCAAAAAAAAAAAAAAAAAAATTTGTCAAACTCCCATATATGCCAGTGCCGTGTTCCAGCCACAGTGCTGTTGCCAAGTACACTAGTGAGGCCTGTAATTCAAGTCACCCGAGGGTCGATCGATAAATCACAATACTGTTTTTGCGGTCAGCTGTCAGCAGGTATTTGAAACAGCTTGGGCTCGTCAAACCCTGTCAAAATATTACCACGTGAATAAGTGAAGTATTCAGCCGACCATTGTCCGACCTCGAAAAATGAGGTTCCTTGTTATTTAAATTCAGTAGTATCACAATTGATTCTTAGCTTACTTCCGCATGAGACACTGGATGACAAACTGTCCGGCAAATTTTCTGACGCGTTTGAATTGAAATACTGCTTCAAAAATTGGTTTGTCCGATGACCTAGAATTTCAGCGGGCCGTCGAATATCACAAGCCGCTAATAAGTTCATGACACATTTGAAAATAGTTTCCGCAACCGACACCTATGGATGAACGAAAGAAGCAAGAAACATCTGTAAGTTTGAGTTCGATGTTGATCGCTCAACCTTGATTATCTTCAGAAAGAGAAAAGAAAATCCACGCAGGAAGCTGTGCAAAAGCTTAACTTCGTTCTCTGATTTTTAAAACTAATCATAATCGAGTCGAACTTAATGGCGGATCTGGAACAGAATTTTGAAGAAAAATTTGGGTTTCAACTCGACCTAACGCCTCTCTTCTCTGCGTACCGGCTCGTTTTCTTTTAGAAGGGAAATTTTATGGAGACCATGCATGTGCTAAGACTATACTTTTTTTAGGGGAGGCTCTTTCGGGTACATTCTCAAAAACGTCCGTTCCATGTTTGGCTAGATAAATTTGTCTAGGCCAAGCGAAGAGAGTTGGAAAAATTACGAAGGTTGACCACAGGCATATTTAGGACTCAGAAGAAAATAAAGAGAACAAAGGAAAATCGTGTAGATTTCATGGGCGAAGGGATTGAGAAACCTTTGTGGTAGCGAGGACTCTAATTTATCTCTAGGATTCGGAGAAATTTCGATGAATGACTACAGATATCCGAGGTCTAAGAAGAGAAAGAAAAAGTAAAAGTAAATGAGCGACTGTAATGAGTGGGGTGAACATTTTTAGTTGGTGGGCATTCAAAATCTCATAATAAGAAGTTCCAAAGTATGAGTAAAATGCTGGGAACTACGACTTCTAAATTTGTTTACACCCATATTGATATCAAATATTTGATCAGGATTTTCTTACAAATTTTGAAACACTTATTTTTAGTAATAATATTAAATTCTGGCTACATAAGAGAGTGGATCTACAAGCGGCTGGATTTTTGCTTCTTCTTCAAGAGAGAGGGATCATCGGCGAGCGAGAGAATCCTCCTACAAATTTACTACCGCGATTTCATAGTGATGGACAGTCCTTACTCACCTTCAGCTTACAAACGGTTTGGATAGCATTCAGGAAACACTTCACGTTGAACGAATTACACAACGCTTCAACTAAATTCTGAATCCAGGCGGTATACGACGGGTCATCGGGCGACCATAACGATTCCACATTCACCAGTTCATTAAATTTTTCTATCGAGAAATACAGCCATACACTCTTCTTGTTCACATTCTCCGGGTTTTGAGGGATGAACGGACGAATGAATGATTTTTGTAAAGAGTTCATGCGATCTGCAAGACCGAGAAGAAGGAACGACTTCATTGTCTAAAAATCATATCAGCGAGATGTAGGCCCAAGGCGTCATGTCTTACTGGTAACCACTTCAAATCCTTCCAGCGAGTATAGAGTCCCATAAAGAACTTTGCAAGCCGCGTTAACAAGATCTACATTCTCGTCGACGATACAGTCTTTTAAAATGGCGCACACATTTTCCGCGAGAAACAGTTCCGGTTTACAATCGGCTTTTAACGTCGATTCGATATTGTGTTTCAACCCCAAAGTATGCAAGTTGACCAAACCGATTTCGGTTAGACAACGAACAGCTTCACTTTTGACCTACAGCAAAAGTATCAAAAGAATAAACTCGCTGATAGGTGGATCAGATACAAATAAGATAAGGATTAACTTACATTATCGTCCTTAAATTTGGTTTGCTGGATCAAGGTACACAATAAACGGTGAGCGAGATTTTTATCGCTTTCTTCAGAAAATTCCCGCGCGACACAATTCTTGAAGAGGTCGATCAGTTCAAATTTATATTCAGTCAACTGAAAAAAAAAAAAGATTTATTAAACCGGGGAACCTGTGATTTCATACTGCCGGTTACTCGCACTTTATCTTAGAAAGCGGCCGTTGTGGGTTCTATAATTTTGCGAAGAAAATGCTCACCTTCTCCCGTAGATATTTCAAACTCTCAAGCCGACAGGGCGAATAAAGGGAATTCTCACTGGTGTTGAGGAACAATTTAATGTCGTGTCGGATATCCGATCCTTCAGTCTGCGTCTCCAACATTTCCATGTGTGCATTTCGAAATTCGCTAAACTCTGCCCGATCCGGGAACTGCTCCAAATTAATGATACCAGCGCTCAGAACGTTAGATCGTTCACGTAGTAGATAACGTAATATTTTTAGGGAATCCTCAACTGCCAAATATTTCAAGCTTACTATCAACCATACTCAAAAGAACATTAAGGAAATAGTTCCTTACCAAGTTCCTCGTCTCGCGACATCACAATTACCAACTTATCCACAATTCCTTTTAAACAACTAGAAAATACGTTTGCTGTCGCGATATAACGCTCGTCATCTGATAACCACGCACTTATGAACTTCAAAAAGAATTTCAGGGTGGATTTTGAAAATGCTAGATCCGCTTCTGGCCCGTCGATTAACAGGACGCACATCAAATTTTCTATAATCGTCCTCGAAATGAACGCATCTAAGCGATGATCTGATAAAGTGGTATGATGTGGCATAAGTAAAGTGCAAAACATGAAATATTTTTGCAGACATTCCAACCTAGCATAAAACATGTAGCAGCTATCATCAAACTTTCTTACATCAACCGAAGAATGATTTATTGTCGACATACTTGATTTCCGGCGTCGATGCTTTTCTAATGTCAACGAATAATTTTTGGAAAATTTTCTGAATTAATTTGGGATAATTTTCCGCGACGTAAAGGATCACGTCAACGTTGGCTCCCATTAGTACCTAGAATTATGCGATATTATATACGTGCAAATCAAAATTACTGATATTTTAACTCTCTCTTACCTGTAAACATTTTATAGTTTCTTGTAGCAGACCCGAATCTGATGTAAGAGAAGTAGGCAAAGGCAAAACGCTCGGTTTACTTATTTCGAAATCTGCATCATGAAGGTGACGCAGAATGCAGGTGAGTATATCCGCCAGGTTTTTAATTGTCATTTGTTCGACAACTTCATTCGCTGTTGACAGTAGAAGACAGTTCAGAAATCATAAATTCCTCGTGCCTCCTCCAAAGACACGTAGTGATACGTTTTATATGTTTGCTCTACCCCGGAGGCAAACTCTGAGCTCGTTCGCTTCTCTTTCCTCAGTATTGGTTAGCTTGATTTAAACCCAGTATACTGTGTGTTAAGCCAACTTGTTTGCCCCTGCTAGCCCGAACAAGTAACATATCAATTTTATCGTTCAAGGTGACATTAGATCAACGCTTTCTCCGTGAATGAGGAGCTTCATAAACTTTTATTAGTCTGGCTCATCTTGCCCTAATTAAGTCACAGTCACTGATGACGTCACAAAAACACAATTGTGATGGTTTCAGCATTTTATATTATGCTTTTAAGATTGTGCTACTCATGAAAAATTGTCATAGAAATCTGTGAAGTTACCTTGGGACTGAAATTGTCTATCAGAAAAGTTATCACTAAAGCCTGTGTGACCTTGGGACTTGAAAATTTTTCTTACAGATGCTCTACATGGTCCAACACTGGACCTACTTAGTGTTCAATATGGTCTGTCAGTGAACAAGCATTTATAATGTGCTACATGGGGCCACTTACTACTGGAAGCAACTAAAAATTGGTATCCTTTGACGTGACAAACATGTTTGGTACCCTCACTGTACTAGAAAACACCAGATACCACGTGACATCCTTTCCGGCTGAAGTACGCTATAATAGCAGAAGAAATTGTGGGCTAGAACGCAGCTGCCAATTCAATAACAAACTCTACAGCCAGGAAGAAAGACTAGCAAAGAGATTACCGCTATCACCAATAATGGTGGGGATATTCATGAATGAATAGGAAAACAGCAAGTTTGAAAGGTTTTCTATTTGTGTGGTCAGGCACTAATAGATAAGTGGACCTACTTTTTCTGGAAACAAGTACCAAATTCAGAATAGAAAAGAGCGATGAGACCATCAACTATTTCACACTAAAGAACAACAGGATAGAATATAGAATGAACAAGAAACCAACGCACACTGACACGATCGCCCAGATCAACTTGTACACCACATCAGGCGTAAGTTTGCGGCATTTCAAAACTACTACCAGCGAGCAATGTCTGTCCTGAAGAACAATGAAGAGGAGAAGTTTGCTGCCACCAATGGGTACTCTAGAGGCAAGGTTGAAGGAGTTCTCGAGAAAATGAAAGCAAAGAAGGTAATCCAGGGCAGCATAGTGAGAAAGTACTTCGGATCCATACACATAGAAGAGCACAAACAAGATGACAAAGGCATTCAGTGGTTATGATATGAAAGTGGGCATCCATAACAACCAACTCATGGCGAAAAGAATAAGCCATTACCAGATTCAGGCCGGACAGCGCTAGCGTCGCGCTGTATTTTTACCGAACGGGGAGGAATTGAAAACGGGAGCTAAACTATGGCGGTATATGGGGAAAAAATGTAAAAATCAAACCAGATTTGGCTTCCAAAAATCGCATAAAAGGTGTTCACAAATAAAAATTCTATGATGACAAAATCTTCAATTCCGCTTCATTCAAGAGTTATTCCAAGTTTTTCATTTTTCTCTCGTATACCTCCATAGTTCAGCTCCAGTTTTCAATTTCGGCAAAAATACCTTTTTTAAGGAAACGAACCACGTGGCGCAATTAGCGATCCTAGCGGATGGCCGGCCAAAATAGTCCGGCGGCTTAATGCAAATTATGAGATCAACATTCAAACTTACATTTCATGTTGAAATCATGAAATTTGGAACGAACATTTAGGATGCTTGAATGAGAAATTTGAGACATAGCGCCACGGTTCAAACCTCATAGGGGCCGCGGGTTGCCTAACTGGAAGGAGTACTTGTATATAAATGAGCGAAATATTCCTTTTGGTCCACAATTTATGTGGATTTTTATGTAATGCGGACCACCAAATTCGAAAAAAAATCATCAAAAAATTCTTCCGACATTTTAGGAGCGCCGAGGGGCTGATGACCCCTAAAATATGGGGTAAAATTGAAGTGACATATTTCAACATATTTTCACGAATATCCTTATGAAATTTTCCGTAGAATTTGGGGAAAATACTAAAAAAATTCCTCCGATCGTCCAAAGGGTCCAGCCCCCCCCCCCTCCTAAATTGAAGAAAAAATATTTTGTGTTTTTTGTAAAAATCTTAACGGGTACCGAAGTAGAATTTAGCGCGAAATCCGGGAAAAATGGTAAAAAAATTCTCGGGACCCTCGGAGGGGGTTAAGAAGGGCACAAACTCCGAAAAGTGATGAAAAAATTTTTGTTTTTTTTTTCAAGTTCGACAAATTCTTATGAGAATTTATCGTAGAATTTGGAAAAAATACTAAAAAATTCTTCCGATCGTCCAAAGGGTCCAGCCCCCCCCCCTCCTAAATTGAAGAAAAAATATTTTGTGTATTTTGGAAAAATCTTAACGGGTACCGAAGTAGAATTTAGCGCGAAATCCGGGAAAAATGGTAAAAAAATTCTCGGTGCCCTCGGAGGGGGTTAAGAAGGGCACAAACTCCGAAAAGTGATGAAAAAATTTTTACATTTTTTCTTCCAAGTTCGACAAATTCTTATGAGAATTTCCCGTAGAATTTGGGAAAAATACTAAAAAAATTCTTCCGATCGTCCAAAGGGTCCAGCCCCCCCCCCCTCCTAAATTGAAGAAAAAATATTTTGTGTACTTTGGAAAAAACTAAACGGGTACCGAAGTAGAATTAAGCGCGAAATCCGGGAAAAATGGTAAAAAAATTCTCGGTGCCCTCGGAGGGGGTTAAGAAGGGCACAAACTCTGAAAAGTGATGAAAAAATTTTTACATTTTTTTTCCAAGTTCGACAAATTCTCATGAGAATTTATCGTAGAATTTGGAAAAAATACTAAAAAAATTCTTCCGATCGTCCAAAGGGTCCAGCCCCCCCCCCCTCCTAAATTGAAGAAAAAATATTTTGTGTATTTTGGAAAAATCTTAACGGGTACCGAAGTAGAATTTAGCGCGAAATCCGGGAAAAATGGTAAAAAAACTCTCGGTGCCCTCGGAGGGGGTTAAGAAGGGCACAAACTCCGAAAAGTGATGAAAAAATTTTTGCTTTTTTTTTTCAAGTTCGACAAATTCTTATGGAGAATTCATCGTAGAATTTGGAAAAAATGGTAAAAACATTCCTAGGAATCAAACCCCTGGAACTTGAAGTAAAAAATATGCGTTTTTGAGAAAATTCAAACGGATTCTTGTGTGAAGTTTACCGTAGAATTCAGGAAGAATACTGAAAAAATCTCAAGGAAAAACTTTTTCATCACTTTTTAGAATTTGTGCCCTTCTTAACCCCCTCCAAGGGTCCCGGGATTTTTTCACAATTTTTCCCGGATTTCGGGCTAAATTCTACTCTGGAACCCGTTAAGATTTTTCCAAAAAACACGAGATATGTTTTTTGAAAAACTGTATGAAGAGAAGAAAACTTTGGGAACAGATGGAGACTGCGAAGACAAAGAGGAGATAAGCCAGCGCGTTGACCAATGTAATCACATTTGACAACAATACATTATTCAGCTTGGTGATTGGACAAGAGAAGAAGAACATAACGGCCAATAAAAAGATAGTAAACCTGGTAGCCAGTAGAAACGCAGCACGTAAGTTATAGAATCAATCACAATACAGCATTATTGTAGCCAATGAAATCACAGTAAATCTTCACGGCCTTGTTCTTCAGAAGCCATACAACTGATGACGTGGAAGTACCGGAAAGTACTCTTTTAAACTAACTAATAAAATAGAGTATCATACTTTAGGTCTTTTTAATAACGATCTCACATAGGGTGCGCCAAAATGACAGTTGAATGGGTTTTTGGGCTTTTGTTCCAGCGCAAAAACGCCGTCGAACGTTAGATGTGTACTTTAAATATCCAGAAATTTCATCATAATACAATGTGAGTCTAGCCCGAACTTTTTTGGGTTGACGTACAGACCAAAATGTGCCAAAGTTGCCAAGGTTCTCAAATATAAAAAATTGCTTGAAATTTCATATTTTTAATTTACTGGTAAAATTTTACGCTGATGACCCTACAAAGTTTTAAAATGTGGAAATTTAAATTTTCATTTTTGAAACTTTGGTAAATTTGTCAATATTTGGCACACTTTGGTTTATTACTCGGCTCAGAACAGATGTAGAGAATTTGTTCTGGATAAAATTGATATACAAATTTCGTACATTCGGAATATACATCTTACATTTTGCGTTTCAGCGCTAGAAAGTCCAAAATCCCACTTATCTGTTAACATCATTTTTTAACAAATTGTGAGTTTTTCCAAAAGTAGTCCCAGTCTTTAAGCATATGAAATGCTGAAAGATTCTTCTACAGATGAGAAACCTGTACTTATGAAGGTTGTTAACAGAAGCAATAAGTAGTAGGCATTCAGAGCGAAATCGACGACTTTGACTCTCTCCCTCCACTCCTAACGAAGAAAAGAACGGTACTCAGAAGTAAGCAAAAAAAGGGATGTTTTCTTCACGAGAAATTTTGTAATACTAATAATAAAAGTCTTACTCAACGTATTGAAGACAAAGTTTCGAACTTCAACAGCCATTTTTGCGTTTGCGTTTGATTTTGGCCCCTCGGCACTTTTCTTCAACAAAACGCCCATAATTTCGGGAAAACATTCCTACAATCGATGGGTTAAAGTGAACATTAGAAACTCCGTCGATTCACAACAAACTCTTTTGAATTCATGAACACTCAAGAATTACTTACCTTCACGATATCGCTCGATGTGATTTCCAACGTATTAGAAATTGTATCAATTTTCTTTAAATCGGTCAAATGCAATAAGATCACCACTACCTCTTTCATATATGTACTGTAGAATTCCTTGATCGAGGAACGTCCAAGTGCTTGGAATGGAAAATTCTGTAAAAAAGTAATCAGTGGACTTATAAAGTCTACTAGCGAGATCTCATTTGACCTGTAGCTTATATGATTGATCAAGGCCTAACAACTTCACTTACTTCGTAGGATTTATATTTCGTGTACCACGAAAACAAGACGAATGATAAATTATCTTTGATTAAAACGTCCACGTCTTTCTTCAAATGCTGTCCAACGAGTTTTAAAATTTTAAAAGCTAGTTCGGGGTTCAAGCGTTTGTCGTGGACTACATAGAAAAGCATGAATAAATGTCGTCTTCTCGAAGTCCTGCTATTGCATATAGCACTAGCGAGCGCGTAAAAAGCAGTCAGCGGCCGATTTAAATTTTCATCCACAAGTTCATCTTCAGTCAGACCCTAGAAAAAGGTATTTAACTTTATTCAAGAAATCCAGAATTCGGATTACTATGGTAAAGAAATCCAACAGAGCAATAGTTACCTCGATTACGAACACTTCGAGTAATGACGAAGAAAAGTTATCTACTATTTCGTTACTAAACGAGAGAGTATTATTCCTTAATGCGACCAAATCCGCAAACGCAAAAATGGAGGGTAACCAGTTAACGAGAGCCACCCGAACCTGAAAAAGCAGAAATTACTGAAATAATCCAGGGAATATTTCACAAATTAATACAGCCTCGTACTGGTATACACTCTTCTGCCTGTTTCTGATAGTTCAAGGCAGGCAAATAGACATAGTACCCTTAATATGAATTAAGAAACAGGCAAGGGGTAAGACCCTATCAAATTTGGTACAGTACCAACCTCGTGATAAGGACTTCTCAAGTATCTCAGCAAATCACAATGCGCCGACATCAAAATATTCGTGGCTGAGTCATCGATATTTTGCAAGTCATCGCCATTTTCAATCTACAATCGGGAAAAAATACTTGAAAATATTATTCTCCTATACCCTTTTTGACGACCACACTTTCTTCACCTTGAACAAAGACAGACAACGGGCCATCTCGAGAGTAATTTGGGGACCGCAATCTGAAATAGCAGTTTTCATAGCGCGGATCAACTGGACAAGTTCTTCCCATTCGGATGTATCTTTTTGACGCCGCGACGCTATAATTGCCTCTGGAACAAGAAGATAATTATGATCTTTCAGCCATGATGACTAAAATCCTAATTTCTAGAACTCCAACATGATACTATCTATATAAAATTCATACGAAAAATTCAACTATCTTGTCGCTACGTCATGAAAATATTTACCAAGCTCAACTTTTGTTTACAACTCAATCTATGGGATGGTAAATGCCTGCCACGTGTTCAGAAAGAGAAGTGTACGGACTTCATAGGATAAATCAAGAAGTTCGGTAAACCAAATCATTAGTGTAATTAAAATATGTATGACAACTGATTACAGAAATACTTACGTTGTATCAGTTTCAGCAACGCCAAAGCAGATTCATTGATAGTATACCAGCTATTGTCGGTAGCGGAACATATTCCTCTTATAACTTTGATGGCGTCTGGAAATAAATTCACTTGAACACTCTCATCTTCATAGTGCAAGGTTTTCAAGCTGAATACTGCTTGTACAGTAAAGGTAGACTGAAATATAAAAAAGCATGTGAGGTGAGAGAAAGAAGGACGACAGCTTCAGAATTTGGTGAAGACTCGCGCCACTTACCATAACTAGGAATCCTCGACTGCATTCTTTTGTACGGGAGAAAAACTCGATTAAAATTTCAAGAACTTTTTCCAAAACTTGGTATTGCATCGCGCACGCAGAATCTGCCGGAGAAATAACAGTAAAATGACAAGAGTAAATACTGACGGTTTAGAAATTTTAGGAAGTCTTAAGAGTCTTTTTCGAGAACTAAGTTGATTGAAATGGAAAGAGAGGTTGTGAGCGAATTTTTTATAATCGACTAAGAAAGAATAGATAATTAAAATTTTTTTAACTTTTTACCCAATATGAATATAGCTCGACGAATGGGATTTTATCAAGTCTCTCTCCTTCCCCTTCACTCATATGTACAATAAGTAGGGTGGGTCATTTTAACCCACTAGGTATAGCTCGAAGGTTGAAACTTTTGATATGTTTTGAGGATCACAAGTCAATTTAATTTTTCAACGCTTTTCATACCCTACCGTACTTCAAGGAAAAAAAAAAAACTCTCTGCACCCCAAAAAATAAAGATCGTGTTTTTTATCAGGATGTTATAAGAGGAGATATGAAGGGATTCCACCTCGCATAGGACTAAGTCTTCAGCTGATGGTTGTACTTGCATTCAAGTTCTGAATGACGTCATCGAAGTACAGGAAAATGCAAGGGTGTTGGAGGCATAATTCTTTTTGGAGGCCTCCGCCTCTGGAACAAATACAGAAAATGACCCTCCGACTTTGGTTGAAGGCGCCTTCTGACCTCTAAAGTGTGTCTTTAAAGGTAGCTCCAAGTGCCTCCAGCGCAATTACTGAAATTGGAGAAAATGCCTCCGGAGGCACTTGTAACGTTGATCAGTGTGACCATATGCAGCATATTGGCCTATCAGTGTTGCCAGATAACAGATGATACTCAGAAGGTGTATTTAAAACTTTGGCTTTCATCGAACCGAGCAGCGCTAGCATCAAAGTGGCTGAATAAGGTTTGAAGGAATAGAATACTGTTGGAAAAAAATGCCTCCTAAAGGGTCTTTGGAAGCACCTACAAGCTTCTAGGTGGAAGCAAGGTACCTCCAGAAGCAAAATGTTCCAGCCTCCAACACCTTGGTTTAAATCCTCACTATAGCACTCTGGTGGCACTTTGGAGGTAGCTCCAAATGCCTCCAAGCCTCCAGTGAGCCTTCAAAATTTCAGCTAGCCAGTGAGGCGGAGGCAAGGTACCGCCAGAGGCAAAGTTCCTCCAGCCTCCAACACCTTGGGAAAATGTGAGATGCAGCCTTCAGATGCAGACACGATCCTCTTCACGATAAAGTTCCATTACATCTCCCCTAATGGTGCCTTAGTTTCAGGTCTCATAATGGATAACCTTACCAAAGTATTTTGTCACCAAAAGACGTCGAGGCCACGCCTACCATATGAAGTCTTCAGAGTTGGGAGGCTATAGCTAGAAGCTGAAAATAGAAAGTTTGAAACCGAAAGTCATAGAAAAATTCAAAAGTAGAATTCGAGACGGAAGCTAAGAGCTGAAAGCTTCCGATTTTAAACTTTTTTTAAAGAGTTGGCTCCCGACCTTATCGCAACCTGCGCGCTCGTTCTACAGAAAGTAGAAGAAAGCTGAAAGTCAAAAGTTGAAAACTGAGGAATTTGGTGCGTGAAAAATTGAAAGTCAAAAATTGGAAGAAAAATTGAAGATAGAGGCCAACAGCCCAAATGAGTATTTTTCAAAGTTGACAGCTAAGTCTCAAGACTAAAGTCTTATCTTCGGGCTTTCTAACACTGTGGGCGTTATCAGCGAGTTGAAGTCTTAGCTTAGCTTGGGGCTCTTTAGCTTTGTTTGTTCTATACCGGATGGGGCAAAATGATGTTACCAGTTGAATGGGAGTTTGCACTAAATTCACTCCAGCTTAAAAACGCGAAACGTTGGACCTTTAAATCTACGAAATTGTATCTCAATTTTATCTTAAATTTGCGCCCCTACCCAACTTTCAACGACTTTTCTGAGCCGAGTTATGGACCGAAATGGGCCAAAAATTGACCAATTTGCCAAGATTTCCAAAATAAGAAATTGAAAAATTCCCCTTTTTCAAACTTCATAACAAAGTTGTTCAGATATTTTTCCGGGATCAGCGTTAAATTTCACTTTCAATTCAGATAAAATATAGGATTTTAAACAATTCGTAATTTTTGAAAATTGTGACTAATTGATCAATTTTTGGCACAGTATGGTCCATAACTCGACTCAGGCAAGTCGTAGATAGTTGAGTAGAGGCGCCAATTAAAGATACCTTGAGCTAATTTTCTTAAGGCCCCTTCCCCAATTCAATAGTTGGAAGTTTCCAAGTTTTCTCTAAGTTCCAGAAGTAGGTTAGAAGCCTCGCCTACCTCAGAATCACGGACAGCGGACGATGTATTTTTTTCCTAGACAAGTCCTCATAAAACAAGTTCCCTGCCGAATAATACTCAATGTGCGGGACAATTGGAACATTGACATGAAGATATCCATTGTCGGAGGAAGTGAAGTGAGGATTTGGGTGGCTAGAATTTTCAATCCTCGGTTGACGTCACAAGAACTTGGCTATGAAGGACAGTGTGTCAAGCTAAGATTAGTTTATACTAGGCTTATACTAAGTCTACTCGTTCGTCCGTCATTAACATACAGTAACAGAGTAAGAAATGGATCTCATCAGCTAGTTAGCCTAACATACAATACACTAGTAGGCTGGAAAAAGAGGATGGGATGAGTGGAGTGTTTGAACCCACAGTTTACTAGCTATACTAGGCTAGAATATTGGAGTAGCAAAATAGCCTAATACCAAGTACGTAGATGTCAAGCTACAGCACACAAACTAGGCTAGAATTTTGATCCTCGTAAAAAGTCATAAAGTGGGTGTGGCCGCGATATACTCTAGAGACTTGGAGAAACTTCTATTTCTGAGCCAGAGTACGTAACCTATTTACTTCACATATATGAAGACATCTTCATGATCTTTGATTTAGAACTGGAGGCCTTGAAATTTTGTGTTTTTGTTTTTCCCCAAAGGAAATGTTTTGCGACACTTACTTCTATTGAACGAGTAACCAACCAACAGCTTACAAGCTTCCAATTTCAAACGATCGTACATAGGTAGATTTTTCGTCTCGAATAGCGATTCATTCTCTAAAAAAGTAAAAAACGTAAGACGATCTCAATTCGAAAAATTTATAAAAAATTAAACACTCACTTTCGTCAATGATCGTACATTCCATATTTTCTGAAAAATAAAGAAAACTTCAAATGAACGCGATTTTATTTTGTTTTTCCGTCTCGATTAATTTCGACATTACCTTCTACTAATTCATTTTCCATCCATTCCACAGGTGGTTCCAGAAGAGGGAAAAAGTTCTCCAAAGTTTTTTTAATTAAATGCGAAGGCAATGATCCTAAGTGTTGAAAAAAATTTGTCGTAACAGTTGACAAATTAATTCGTTGAGATGGATTCAATTCCGAAGGAAATAAACGTCTATTTATAGTGATAGAATTTTTCAGTACTTCATCGAGAATTGTATCCAATCTGAAATAAGAAAAGAAATACATGATGACGACCAAAAGACTGGAAACGACACCAAGACTAAAGTTCGAACCTGGTCGTATTAGCTGTCACAGTATAAAATTCCAAAAATTGATGAATTCGAATTAAAAATAAAACGAATGAATTCAGGTACTGTACGGCAGTTATCGCATCGTTTACGTTGGCTAATTCAACGATCGAAGTTTTACAAATGTCCAAATCGAACAATGATTGTTTATGATCTTCCAGAAGGTGAATTAATGCTTCAAGCGCCTCCTTGTTCAAGACACAACCCTCCTTCTTCATATCTATAGTTTCATACGAGAGTTTATGGTCTCGAATTTAAACTGAATAAGCGGAAAGGTTTGAACACGTACTTTGTATTACAGTAGGTTTCTCGTTACTTTCGGCACGAAAAATATCACAATTGTAAGAAGAAAGCTTATGAATTTCAGCAGCAGAAAGATTAGAGCAGAAATTGAATTCGAATTCCAGAGGAGCTACACTACGAGGTACATCTTTCACATTATTCTGGAGGCAGACTAGCACAACCATTTGAGCGTAATATTCTAAAGGTAGGTCAGTGAGATAATATCCAGCTGAAGAGTATTCAGAATTGACAGGTAATAACCACCTCAACAGCGTTGAATGAATCTATGAATATTGGAATTAAAATTAGATTCCTTATCGCAATTAGTTACTTTCAAATTTTTACCAAATCGACTCACCGAAAAATCTAAATACGTAGGGGGAAACGGAAGTCGCAATCGAAGCTGACGCAATGTCATCAAACTGGGGGGCGAGAGTCGGACCACTTGCGATATGAACAATTTCAACACAGAATTTCTCATGGTTACGTTCCATTTAAAATTCATCATATGCCGAAGGAGTTTGTGACTCCATTCCGCACTTTGATTCAGACCAATAGTTCTGTAGAAATGTACACATGTCATAAAAATTTGAGTCCAAATCACTGTTTTCGTGCAAGGAAAAATCATAATTAAAAGTTTTTTTATTTTTGGCTCTGCCGTTAAATCTTATGTATTAATTGTGTGCGGGCAGAGCCAAAAATAAAAAACTTTTAATAAAAATTTTAGGAAAAATTGTAACGAGTTGCAATTGGATGGCAATAGGTAAAAACCGAAAAAGTGACAACGATACAATCTGGAGAAGGGTAACTTTTTTACGTGAACAAGAAGTACTTTATTGTAGAATGTATTGTCGTCCAACTCATCTTACCTTAAAACAGTATTCCAGATTGAATCCCACAACGTGTCCTCGTCTTGGGAAGTGATCGCTAAATGACCAGCTCGTCGAACATCAATCAACGCGATGCAACAGCTGTACAAAAAACTTATGTTTAGATGGTGCCCCTCGAATACACGTAAGCTCGTCAGAATGTATTGGAAACCTACCTGCAAAGGTAATTAGTCACCGTTTGTTCTTTCGACGTAGATAATAACTTAGACATAGTTTGAAGTAACAATATATAATCACAGTCGTTTAGAATTTTAGGATACTGGGACACGAGTGAGCTTATCACAGATAACCTGTAAAACAAAGATGGTCAATATTAAATTGTATCACACACGAAAAAATTGAGATTAATGAAAACATTATACCCCACCATGGCCACATATCCACAGGTTCACACTGCTTCAACCTGTCAATAAATTCAGCAAAGCCGTGCATGATACGTCTTCTCTTCATGCCGTAATTTCTTTCGCCGTTTGAGAAAGTTTCATTCAGAGTTTCATTAAAGGTAACATCGATGAAATTAGTTCCGGAACAGATTATCTAAAAAAATTATATTTTTAAGATTTCAATTGGAGGTTTAAGTATTTCTTTATGACACACCAAATACGAAAATATTATTAATTTCATACTTGATTATAAACCTCTACAGCCAACTGAACAAAATTATCCGGTAAAGCTTCCAATTTTTTGTATTTTTGTCTGTTATTTAATTCGCCATAGATGACGAGGCTTAATTGACTCAATTTTCGGTTCCAATCATCCCAATTATATGCATACGCTTCATCAATTTCCGATTTTTGCGAAGCTCCATTAGGATGGTGACATTGGACCGCAAGTAAAAGAACATCAAACAATAGGGATTGCTGCGCAATAAGGGAAAATTGTACTAAACAATCTCGAAAATACGATAGTTCCGAGGTTACATAAATAAATTACTTACCTTCGTTATTTTTTTATCATCGTGAATAAACTCACGACCAGTACGAATATCTAATAATCGATCGCATATTTCTTCAGTAAATCTGCAGATCATTATTCGACATTCTTTCTTTAGCTGTAAAACGGAAGAAAGTGACTCATTAAGTATTTAAAAAAATTATACTTGAAAAATTTGCTTTCTTCAAATTTTTCACTTTTCTATCGAGTTTGACAATAACTAAGGTTCATTGACATCATTACCTTCTCGCAAGTAATTAGCACCAACTTCAGACTCTGAAACTGAAATTCCGCCGACTCGCTCAACGTTACTTGAATTATATTTTTCAAAAAAACAAATATCCTGAAAACATACGTATTATGTACAGAATATTTAACGATTCGTTGAATCCGAAAGTTATTTACTTTTTTTTAATGACGGAAAGCAAAGATGAATGTTCTGAACCGTGTTTGACAACCAAATACATGATTGCAATAATAATCGACGTTTTTGATTGGGGTATAGGATTTTCCCTATTCTCAAATATTTCGATACAAAGTTCAAGCAATTCTGTAATAAATAAAATAATAGGTAAAACAAAAAACTTACAACCCAGTCAATTTTTTTCTGTTATTATCGTACTTACTTTCCCAATCTTCTAACTTGATTGAACCCAAATATTTCGGGACGGAGAGAACATTATCATATAAAATATTCAGGTACGAGCTACCTATCTCGTTTCGATAATGTGGAGATTCTAGAACATGTATCACAGCATCTATGATTGACCCACATTTTATAAGAGTTCCTGAAATGCGAGCAAAAAATTATTAATTACAAGAAAAGTCTTGGATTTGTAGTATAACAGAAGGAATATTTTATTTTGTCAGATGGAACCTGTCCAGACAATTTTCAACGACATCTTATTTCCAGGAAGTATACAAGATATAGGACCATAGCCTATTGTGTGCGATTGCACTTTACGGGTCTAGATCACGTGCTAAAGAAGCACTCTCCCTCCTCACCCACCGTATGTTTCGCGGCGAGATTGTATCAAACAAATTTTGATTGTTTTTTCTCCCTTTTTTTCGTCGAACACACTGAAAGTGTTATTTTTCTTTCAAATAACTTTTTATTTTCGTGCAGCTTAACATTCCCTAAAAAAAAATCAATATTTGTCTCAAATTGCTCCGAATCGCTCTAACCTCCAAATCAGATCACGTAATAACAGCTGTCCAGCAATAAGCACGCAACCTGCAAACAGTGCTCGAGTCTAACAATGTTTTTAAAAGTTCTTCAAAGTGCCACACTGCGTCTCGTCGATCTAAGTCGATCCGATTCCGAAATTTCCTTTACTGATAACAGCGTCGTAGTTTCGAGCAATTTTCCTCAAAGAACGAATCTACAATTATGGCTAAAAGTATCTAAGAATTTCCTAAATTCAGTTTATCTACAACCTACCAATGTTCCGTCGTTCGTTACCAACGTTAAAACATCTTTACGAATTTTCATCAACGAGAAATGTCACTAATCCGGCCACACAAGTGCAGCCGAAATGGGACCTACTCTGCGGTGTTTGTTTGGAGCGGAAACCGAAGATAAGTAGAGAACCTAGAGAAATAGAAGTGAAGTTCGCGCAAATGCTACGAGAAATCGAAGATGAAAACAGCATGAAATCCGATCACGAACTACGACTCGAAGCCGAACTGAAACAAGTGGCTGAGTCGAAAAAGGGCAACATAACTCACGAAGGACTGACCGATATGAAAAGTTCAAGTGCTCACGACCTCGAGACTCGAGGTCAGAAGGAGTTAGAGGCATTCAAGTTCGCGCCTCGAATAACCGAAGCAGACGAAAAAAACGATACTAAATCGACCGACAGAAAGTTAGCAGAACATCTACTTTTCGTTACAATGGAAAAAGTAGGCGACGAAGAGAAGTGGATATTACCGCATGGACCGCTGAATGAAGCAGAGTCGTTACGAGAAGCAGCTGAAAGAATTTTACGCGAAAAATTCGGACGAAAAGTGAAAGCACGATTCTACGGAAACGCACCGTGTGGTTTTTATAAATATAATTATCCTAAAACTATTATAAGAAACGACGTTGTCGGAGCAAAAGTATTTTTTATGAAAGCTCAGTACCTAGCAGGCGATGTAGAGAAAGCTGAGTCAACGATTGATTTTTCTTGGAACACGATGGACGAATTATCAGATAAGATGAATCGTGCATATTTTAAAGCTGTTAGATTATTTATCCTCGACGATGAGAAATAAATGTAATTGATTGTTGGTACCTATTTATTCACAGAACAACAGTTGAATTCCAACCTTTCGCACAAAGAACATTTTTAGTGAAGAGTTCGCGGTGAATTTGAGGCTAAAAGCTTGAAAAAATGTTACAAATCATTCGGTAGCCTCATTTGAATCAGGAATCATGATTCACTATCGTTGACATTGGCAAACAATCATTGCTCAATTTCCTCTTCCAAGTAAATTAAAGATAGCTCTAGTGTAATGGTGGAATTTTTGTCCAAAAATTCCAATGGAGTTACTAACCTTCAGTTCCACGCTTTACAATTTTCGTTACTGTAGTTATGAATAACCGCTTATTATTTTCTCGAGAGGCAAAATTCTTGGGATCAGCCTTTCCTATGTATTTATTGACTTCCTAAAAGAAATTGTACGCATGTATTTACATTTTAATACGAACCAAAAACTAATCATTTGCTCGGTGAACACCGGTTCTCCAATTTATTAGTCCAAGTGAACGTTCCGAGCGTAGTTTTGCCTCTTCCTCTCATTAAGAAAAGACGGTAAAAGATTTTTGAAAATTTTCAGGGCTAGCATAATAAACTGAGGGGCTAACTTTTAGAACGCCAATACGCCAGAAAAAGCACCCACGATTCGTTTGCCTGAAACTTGTCAGACTTGAAAATGGTAATTTTATCATTGAGGATTCTTGTCGACTTCGGTCAATGTACAAATTATGAAAATGAATTACCCTTATCAGAGCATTATGACTGGCTGTGAATAAAGAATTCCAAGAGGAGGAATCAGCTTCCGTTTTCGAGATTTTGTTCAGTTTTTGAATGATAGCGTCTCGATCCAGTAAATCATTGAGTTCGACTACTCCTTTCTGGAAATCGAACGAACCATAACAAGGAGAAATTTATACATTTGAAAAATTATTCGAATTTTCTTACTTTGCGTTCGGTAATTCTATCAGAAAGTAGAAGATTCTGACAGTTTTGCAATTCAGTCTCCAGAGAAGTCATCGTGATGGGTAATTTGCAAATTTAGAGCTCCAGAATCTGTAAGACTTTAAAAAAGAAGGCTATACCAATTACAGGTTCTCGCGAGGACATCAGGACCTGGGTACATAACTTAGAACTTCGAGTTAGGAAAATTTTCATAGGTAACAATGTAATAGAGAAGACCGGAAAGAATACAAGCGACGAAAAATCTGTACAAATGAATTTCAAACTTAATTTTTTCGATCTTCCAGACGGAATTTACGATTTTCAATCCTTACTGGAACCACTTGAATCCATATGCCGCTAAGACAAGACGGACTCACTGGAGAAAAACAACGCATGAGGATGAATGAATGATAAAAATCGTACATGGTTTTTACAAGGCGCGATAGTGCGGTGTAGTGGTAGAACTGATTTTCGCGCCAATCCGCCATTTTAAATTTTTTGAATACTGGCCAATCCCAATCAGGTGCGGGAGCTTACAGTGTTCACATTTGAGAACTAAAAAATTACAGTATTTTACATTATTATTTCAAAAATCTGATGGACGTGGACATTTTTTTTACCTACCACGTGAAATGAGAAATACAATCTGAGTACGATTTGAGTAATGAGTCTCTCCTGCTGAAAATTTTATTCATGTGGTCATCGTACCCGTCCTACGTAATCATAATCAACTGATTTTCAATGATTGATAATGAGTGTTATAGAATTAATTCAAGAGCTTGCACCACTAACTTGTTGAATATCGTTGATATATAAGCCTGCCTATATATGTATAGCAATCGAATGAATAATCTTTCCGAGAGAAAGAGTCCCGACCATTGTAGATCACTCCTCTAGAATAATTCGTTCATCAAGTTTTTATATTAATCAAGCTAGATTTAAAGAAATCTGTATTCGACGGACACCCTTGTTAGAAATTGAAGAGAGACAGCATCAAATACGAGGTTACTCATCAACTACGTAAGGAACGCGGTGTTTGAAAAATTCTACATGATCTTTCTTGGGGGTTCAAAAGCCATTTTTAAATTACGTAAGTTTTTTCCAGTTTTTCCACGAGTCAAAATTCATCTTTGGAGCGAGCAAAGAAAGAAGAATCACGTCTATACCAATTCAAAAATTCGGAACTTTTTCTTCCAGTATTTTTGGAAAAATCTTACGCAGAAGGAGAGGAGGGGATCAAAAAATCTCATATATGGGGCGTCAAAAATAGACAAAATCGTCCTTACGAAATCGATAATGGTACCTACCTTGATCGGAGATTTTCTTTTCATTAAATTCAAAAAAAGTTTTGCATTTTTCTCTTTGTAAATCGTTTGCAAAGAGAACGAGATTGTTCGATTTTCATTGCAATGATGGGGCAAATCTTTCGCTAAAATCCAGTAGTACCCATATTCCTTCAACTTTTACAAATCGCCGATTAAAAGAAATTAATCCAGGAATTATTGCACATTATGACGAGGACCATCCTATCTAATTATTTCCTAGAAAGCCACTTGACATAGATTCATGATGATTTGTAGAGTAGTTAGATCCTCTAAAATCTCCAATAACAAGATTATGAATAAAGAGGAATACTCTAACCTGATGAGAAGACTGTGTGGTACGATGTTCAAGAATGTTCTGTCTCCTATAATAGGAAGAACTGATATTATGTTAATTACGATTAGTCCATTCGGTCATCATGTGCTTACCACGATATCTGCACTTGGTACACTTGATTTTTTTCAATCCATTCATGATTCTTCATTTTTGACGAGTGAAAATAACGTGGACAACAATTATTCTCATCTATTATGAAGTGGCTTCTCATTCAAATAGGTAGTGCTCAGATGACTAAAACGCTTTCGAATCACTTGAATGATTTTGTCTAATTCAGTTAACCATGACCGGGTTGGGTTGTTGACTCAATTCTTCTCCCTTAACAATCGACATCTGTTATTATCCTCATTCGTTTCCAGAATCTCAAAAACGTTATCAGAGATATTCATCACACTTAAACTATTTTCAGGATCATTGTCCCAATTGTCCCTATCACTAGTAACTTATTTTAATTTCATTTTAGCATCTTATCGGAAGTTGAATCGTAGGTAATAAAGTTTTTATTCAAACTTAGCGACCGCACAAAATATATCATCCATTCATCATTTTATACCTCAACTTCATCATATTTCTATCCATACTAATCTACTTTACTTCTACAAAAATTGTCATCTTTAATCGAAGAAAGAAAACACATAAAATAAAGAAGTCTGATGAAGGTATTTCTCGGTGCGGATGTTCAAAAAATTACGACTCAGACCAGACTTCTTCGTTATATAATCTCTCTTCCTTACTTTTCGATAAGTCTACTAAGAGGGAAAAAATGTTACAATTTGTCGCTAAGTTGCGTGACACGTTGTAAAATTGACGAAAATAATGATGGTGAAATAGTGATGATAGAACAGGGTGATGAATGGTTTTGATATTCCGAAGAAAACGCTTCAAGAAGCTGGAAAGGTATTCCCCAGCCTGTACCTTGGATATGCACACATTCTACGGACTAAAGAGTTTTAAAAGTAATTTGACGTTGAGTACCAATGTACATCAATTGAAGGTGTCACGGTCTTGTTTATTGTCTTTCCCATAGCATAAAAGTATCGACAAATTTTACGAGAATTCAGCAAGAAATATCGTTTCGCTTTTCCTTTCCTTTTCAATCTAGGTAAGTACCTGATTTCTTCACCCTTTCTCAAAAATTTGACTGCTGTTAAACAGTAATATTTATAGCGAAATATTCCAAGAACAAGAAAATTCCGACATTAGATATTATTTAAAAAGAAATATAATTTTAAGATTTACAATTCTTGCGTTTCTCTTAATCTTCGAATAGCCGATCGAACAGATGTGGCTGCAGTGGTAGAATACACATAAGCGCCACCAGCAACGGTTCGTTTACATTTTTTACACGACCAAATGCCTACGACAGCTCTTTTCATTGATTCCTAAAACAAAAAGTAAAATGAGTAATTTTCCAAGAAAATTTCGTTTCTGAAAATCATAACGCCTATGTTCCATTCTTCTTGGACAGATGTTCAAACGGCGATCCACACTGATTAGGGCTAAAACCCACCTTTTCCCCCCAATATTCCAAGAAATCAGTGTTAGTTTGCAGGAAGATTGAGTTACGCTTTCGTATACCGTACTATTCAAATTTTTCATCGTCGTTTCTCATATTGAATTAATAATGGTGATTCCACTCTTACGAGATAATAACCTTCATTTTTCATAGGTACATAATAATTATCCAACAAAATTTTCTAGCAGGAACTTTCAATAGGTAGATGGAGGTAATTATTATGCATGGCATGAGCTCAGTTATAAAACGTCAAGGTATACGACGTACTACAAAAGAATATGAAGCGTGCGAGAATATCCTGACGTAATTTAAAAATGAACTCGAGTTATAATTGAGGAAAATAACGCAAAATGAGTTTGTGTCGTGAGATTCTGTAAAGCTAACTCGCGCAGCGGACAACACAGAATATAGATTCATTCATCCTTTAGAGATCGCAATGAACGAGGAGGAATTAGACGTTTCCCGGTATCCTAGAATTTCAAACCAGCTAAAACTCGACACAATTTTCGAAATATAAATTAGGACATCCTAAAAAACTGTACGTAGCTCGATATTTCTCGAAGAACCGATACAAAGACAGATGCACCTAGCATCGCATATCCGCTGTAACCGGATGAATTCCGAGTTCCACGGAATATTTTCATGAAGTGATTGATACAATTAAAATGCAGTGATATCTAACAAGTGCGACAGAATCATCGTTGAAGTGAAAATAAATTTCAATAAACTCACTTTTCCACAAAATGAGCACGTGTACTTGGAGTGTTGGGTTATTTCAATTTTCTTCACCATCTTACGAAGCGAGGCTCCGTAACGAGTTCCATATTTACCGGTGATTCCAACTTTCTTCGTACGTTTCGCCTGGAAATTTCGGTAATAAGGTTGATTAAACGAGAGACGCTTTTGAGATACCGACCGTCATTACAACTTACCATTTTTCCTTGGTTGTTGGGATATTATTCAACTCTATAATACGATATTCAATCTAAATTGACGGCAGTACTTTCCGTCTTAATACAAATGCAATGGGGATGAAATTTACTATCAATATCAAAAGTAAATTCTGGAATTAAAAAAATCGCTTATCTGTCACTCACACGTGGAGGAAAAGAGAGAGGCCATGCATGGTTGTTATTATGTGGAAATTATTGTAGAAAGAAAAATTGATTTTTGATATTTATGAATTTTTTTTCAATGGTAACACTGATCCAATTGAAGATCAGGAAAGTATCAATTAGGAGAAATAGTATTCTTGCATGGAGATTTCGTGAGATAAAGGGATATTTTTCTCTGGATTGCACCAGACCCGCAGCATGGTCCTGGCTCTCGACTCTTTTGTTTCTTGATCGAGTGCGCACTATGCTAACATCCATGAAATTGTAACTCTATGGCCAGGTTGTTGAATTAAAAATGTTCTCTGCGAAGTTCTCTGTCTCAGTTGCTCTCGGTGTGTTGCGTAGCGATTATGAGACGGCCGTGATATTTCCCGTCCTTTTTTTTTTACGAAAGTGTGTGCGAAGAGCATTGATTCTCTCACTTTACCTCAATTCTCGACACAACATTCTCATACTCTCGTTTCTCGAGCAACGAGCATCACAGTGTATCAGTCGTGTTTTTTTCGCTCGGAGTGAAGACGTTACTCGGAGTTGGGCCGCCACGGCGCTATTTCTTCATTCATCTCAAGTGTCTCTTTTAACAAAAATATTTTTCTCGCGACCAAGTTATTTCGATCAGTCGTGCTCTGAAATCTATCAGTTTGTATTCTCATGCCTTTGAGATTATCGCACTTTTTCGAAGTATGACGAACGAAGATCCTACTCATTTCTTCGAAGGAGCCGAAAAGCTTCTGGAAATATGGTTTACCGGCAGCGAAAAAAATTCGGATGCCGACTTAAGAAAGATACCCAGGTAATTAGTAATTAATTTATTTTCGTATTTTCTAAACGCAGAATATACCTATTTTCCACGCGGCTGAACTTTTAACGTTGTGCCTATTTTTTGCAGACAAAAGCTCGAAAGTTTGTTGAAATTGGTGCACTGCGAGGTTATCAGTTTTTCGAGCAATGAATTTATCGACGCATACGTTCTAAGGTAATGAGCGAATTATTTCATTTTCGAACCCGTACGAACTCGTCGTTTTGCCCCCGTGTCAAATCGAGTCGCGAATTATTTTTAATATTGATACTTATTGCATCAGCTTTATTATCTTCGATCCGGCACCTGCAATCCCGTTGATAGTCGTAAATAATAATCAGGTGTTCCGAGAGGGGGAAGGGGAAAAGGGAAACTCACATAACTAGTTGATCCGAAGTGAAAGAAATTGGAAATTGAAATTCCTTCTCCGAGGCAATTTTTCTTGGAAGTCGTAATTCGTTGTCTCCGAATGAAGAAAGAGTGTGCGGCGGCTCGATGAGGCTATTCGGAAGTTTCGAAAATGCGATTATATCTAGTTCAAGGTCTAATCCTTGTTTTCATATTCGTGTGGTAAATAACGCGAGGGTGCCGCTATTTTTTCGAATTAAAACAAGAGTGCGCACGTTTTAGTGCCTGAAAATTTTTTGAAGCTGCACAGCGATTTCGTACCTACCATACGTTTGTATTGCTCGAAAATTGCCAAATATCTGTGTTGTCATTGACTTTTTAGATTTCTTCTAAATATTCTCGAAGAGATTGTTGACGACGATTTTTCATATGTGGAAATCATAAAAAATTTTGTTATTCAGAATTTGGAATAATTAGGTATATAAAGTGTAAATGTTATCTAATTTTTTCTTGAAATCGTATTTTTCGAAGGCTCGGATGTTTTACCTAGAGTCAAAATCTACATAATCTTCGATCGTAATTTTTTAAAAGAAATTACCGGAATTTTGTTAGACTCCGGAAAGGTGAGGATCGATAAACTCGACTTCGTAGGCCATGGACCATGAACAAGTGCATTACAAAAGATACGATCGATAGTTCGGTGTAATTTTTGTTATAATTTTACATTTTCTTCCGCAACGTTTTTATGAACAGTGGCACTCGTGAAGCTTTGTTGCAGTTTTGAACGATCAATAAGGTCGTAAAGCTAGTGGAATAAAATTTTTAGAGCAGTTGTTTGTCCGATAAGTTGATGTTGAAAAGTGCTAATTGGCGATTATTGAGTTTCGAAATTCTATGGATTATTTATTCTTGGTTTGTCTAACTGTCGACAGATGAAAGTTGTCGAGAAAATTAAGGGTTAAACGGCATTCATGAATCATTTGAATAATCACCGGGAAAAGGTTCAAAAACTCGTCGTAAAAAAAGGATGAAGTTTGATCTGAGCATTATATGGCTTCATGAGAAAAGAATGGTATGTAGGCAAGAGACGAGGGGAGGTGAACTGCATCTAAGATCAACTTTTAGATCACTCGTGAATTCGTAATTAGTCACCCACACGTTTTCTCGCGAGAAAAAAAGTCGATATACTTTGCCACAGTCGCAGCGCATAGTTCCGAAGGTATGAATTGTTTTTATCGATCCTATGCTTCTCCCTCATTTCCGTTGGTATTTAACTCGTCCACTGTCAGTCAAAAATAACGAACCTTATATCGGTAGAAGGTACGAGGATTCGATTTCTATAGAAGAAATCGACGGGTATTCGTCTCACCTTCGAGTCGTGAAGGTGAAATTAGAAAAGTTGAAGGATTTGTCCAAAAAGGTAGTCTTTGTTTTCTTTTTTCTCCCACAGCAAGAATTGCGATTATAAACTTTTTCTAGAGAAATGAGAAGAGGTCTAGATTGTGAAACCTCGTAGGGGTAGACTAGCTTTCTAATTTAAGGGGAAGAATGTGTATTTTCTCTTCTGATTATTGAGTAGAA